>OZ024862.1:15981358-16136358 GCA_964017155.1 Oasisia sp. SBJ-2009
CGTGTACAACAACAAAACGCAACGATTGAAGCTAGTCAATTTCCGGGAACAATTTCCTCAGATGCACTGAACTTTACGTAAATGCAACAAGACACTCGGCCGACCTTCATCACTTTGAGGTCGCGACCTTCGAACGACTTTCCGATGCTGAAGAGCTGACAACGGCCGCTGCAATTGCCCGCCTTCCTTTCAAGCCACCGCGTCATCTGAAACACAATGACGCAGTCCATGTTGGCCTCGAAACTTGTACTGTTTCATCGCATTCATTACGGCCGCCTGACAGCCGCACGCGCGCGCGCACGTGCACCGGGGGTTCGCGAGCACGTGCCGACTCGTGTGTTGTGACGCTTGACGGCGATTCGACAAGCACGCGCACGGCCGTAATTAGCGCGATTAATTGCGTGGCAGATAACGACGGAGCCGATAGACAGCGTTGTGCTGACTGTAAATATGCCAACTCGGTAGCAGAGTGGTCGATTAATAATTACTGTCATCGGGGTTCATCTTTCGTGATGTTGAAATGTCAATAACATAGAAACAAATAAAAACCTAATTCATTTAGCGATATAGATCCCGTCTAAATGTATAAAGGCATAATGATCTCTACGATGATATCGAATAATAAATTATGAACTTCCACGAGTGGAAATATTCACCATCACAAGTTCTCCACCCCCCTGACGAATTAAAAAAAGTCTAAATTTACGACCCACCTCAGGGGTGCTGCTAGGTCATATGCAATAATAATTATGTCAGCTCGATGCACACATAACTTATGGAAATCTTGTGTAAACATACACAGAAATAACGAAATGTCTAATAATAAATAGTGTGTGGTGATTAATACTATAACTAGCATTCATATCATATCCTACGTTATAGGTCTATATCGGAAAATAAAATCGTCGATCGGTTGAAGTTCGTTTTGCGCATGTGAACATGTGAGTGTTTCTTGTGTTTAATGCAAAACTAATTACCCTGTTTATACCTGTTTTATACTCATTTATGTTTCATATATTCTTTCATAAAATGTATTAAAAAAACAGAGCAAAATAGGTTCGTCCATCTGAAACGGTTACGCAGAAGATAATAAAATTGATGCAAACACGAGTTGGTTGGAATGGACATGAACTTCCAGCATGCGTCTCCAGGGCAGGGTTGCTAATGACGTCACAAACAACGCGTTCTTTGCTGTACGTCAGTAACTAAAGATCAAGCCGTACGCCATCGATAGCGCAGGATTTCATTTTTTAGTTCTAAGGTTATTATAACGGTGGGTCGGTTTTGATTGGAGCCGGTTTTTCGTGGGAGATAAGGAAAGACAACCAACAAGAGAGACCGTGAGAGGTAAGCGAGTGTTTAAAGGCCACGGTCTAAGCAAACGTAGGAGACTTCTGTCGGTAAATGACAGCGATACGAAGATAAATTGCAGCAGCCGCTTAACATTTCCTCCGCTTAATCATGGACAGAAACACTAACCTTTCTGTGGAGACCACAATTTCACAAAGCCATCCCAAATTGTCTCTATGTGTGCACCCGCGCGTCGGCTCGTACAAACGTGCGTGCCTGTATTTAACTGTTGTAGGTGTATTAATTAAATATGCCATGTCGTGTGTATTTGTGATCAAACTGATCATTGTATGCCTTAAACACAACATTTCGTTATTTAAAGATGATAAACATAACCGCAGAAATCTCAAATGATTGTTATAGCATTTGCCCCCAAGCTCTTGTAAACAAGCGTGTCAAGCGACGCTCTCTTGTTTAGCCTTGTAGCTATTGTGGCATATACAAAACACCTTTCGTAACCAATCTTGTGAAAAGAAATATTTGCATATCTAAAATTAAATAATATATAAAAGGCTTATAAAGCAATTTTCTATCACGACTATGGTAAACAGTCTCTTGCAGTTGCTGTTAAAGCTTATACGGAGAGTACAGGCGGAGCCCAAAGATGAAACTCCACATATGCTGAGATATGTTTTCGATATATTGTCAATGTTATAACTTATACGTCACTAATAATACACACTTGTAATGAAATGTAGACATCGAATTACATGAAACAATTATACTAACATGATTAATAAAACATTGCATACATTACAAAGACTTAACATTATTAACCAAAAAACATTTTAGATGCATGTTAGAACGCGGCCATTTTGAATGTCAACATGACCGCCACAAACAGGTGAGTTACAACGCTCACCTCGTCCCAGTCCAAGTAGCGCTCGAAGTCCGACAGCGGTCCGTGGCCCGCTTGTTTGCCTCCCGTCAGTGGAGACAGACCCGGACTGCGGGAAACAGACGAATAAATCAAACCCTTCACCTTCACTCTCCTAACCAGTGCGTTACGTAACGTACAGGCGGTTCACAAAGGCAATAACATCTCGACTGAATTGAATAACGTACAGGCGGTTCATAAAGGCAATAACATCTCGACTGAATTGAATAACGAACAGACGGTTCATAAAGGTAATAATATCGCGAGTGAAGTGAATAACGTACACATCCGATTCACAAAGGCAATAACATCTCAACTGAAGTGGATAACGTACAGACGGTTCATAAAAGCAATAGCTTCGTGAGTGAAGTGAATAACGTACAGGCGGTTCACAAAGGCAATAACATCTCGACTGAATTGAATAACGTACAGGCGGTTCATAAAGGCAATAACATCTCGACTGAATTGAATAACGTACAGGCGGTTCATAAAGGCAATAACATCTCGACTGAATTGAATAACGTACAGGCGGTTCATAAAGGCAATAACATCTCGACTGAATTGAATAACGTACAGGCGGTTCATAAAGGCAATAACATCTCGACTGAATTGAATAACGTACAGGCGGTTCATAAAGGCAATAACATCGCGAGTGACGTGAATAGCGCACAGGAATGACATCACGACAAAAGTGATTAACGTGCACACAGTTCACAATATTCCAGTGTTTGAGACTTTCCAGTGTTTCACCCGCATACGTTCAGCACCCGAGCGGGAAGAGTACGGGCAACCTCTGGGAATGTACCGATGCGTGATCTTCGTCACTATGATACCGATTTTTACCGGATCCTTCATGCTGTACGTTCTTTCCAATTTGCAACTTCTGTATCATTTTGGACATCTTTTGATACGTATGTCGTATGTATTGGCGTTTGCTTATAACCTATTTTTTCTGGCATCATATTGACATTAGAAACAGTTGCATGAGTTGATAATGGATAATATTTTGTTATAATGCACAACACATCTGTTTGGGTTTGTCTGTTTGTGTATTACCCCTAAATTAAATAAGATGGCTGTACAAAGACTAGCCACTTGAGAGTGTATGAGAGCTTCTTTGTGTTAATTGCGTCAATCACGTCAGCTATCCGCTTGGCTCGCTCTAATGGGGCACGCGCTTGTCTTTAACGAGGCAAACTCTCTGTGGTGGTATTAACAGTTATTATACAGTTGTGAACATAATGTGTTTCCGTTTTGTTACGATTGTCATTTGTCTCGGATCTCATTATTCTATCAGTGTTAATACATTCAACCACTAAAACGTTTTCAGTTTCAGTTTGATTGATGTTAACTTAAAAGGAATAACGGGTAATATCTGCCGGAAATGATGGTTTGTGCTTTTACTTTAACTCCGATAAAACCAGGCCAAATGACCGATATGCACTACGTTCCTCAGCCACCCGTCAACTCGTTTGCCGGTCAACGTCACCCAATCATTGTGCTTAACCCAGTCCAAAACGACAACAAAGGTTAATATTGGAAATTACTAACAAATCAATGAAACCATTGGAAATCTGACATTTAACTTTTTGACACGACCCGGCTCTGGGGATGACAATCGCGGGCGCTGCTTACGTATGTGGAATCAGCTCCTGGATTCAAATGACATCGGTCACTAAATCATATAAATAATCAGAGTAGATGAAAATGACAGATTGACAACCATCTTATTATGATATGTTCTAAATATAAATTGCGACTATTCTTACATTTAGATTAATCTGTTACGTGAACGTTTGCTTCCCAACCGTATCGACAAATGTAAAAATGGCGGCCATATTAGTACGTTTCGCGTACCCGATCGCTAGGACAACAGGTGCCACAATGGATCACTGAGGTTGAGGATCTATCACGGCTCTATCTTTCAAACAGCAGCATCTTGAAATTTGTCAAGCTTACTAAACTAGCAGCAGCTATGTGAAATGTGAAACTGGCTGTTTTTTATGTGTGTCTAGCCTGTGTTTACTTAGGAAAGAACTGACGCAATTTATCCATGACTTGGAGGATTGGTTACGTCAATATTTGTCCAACAACCAGGTCCAGGCTATATGGCTCCAAGCAGCTCATACGAATCTGTCGGGTGTTTATTGAAAATTATTGTCACAATTTCTTTAAGATAATTAGCCTATAGGTGGCACTCACCCATCAACGCCGTCGGTTATGGCGCCGAACCGAATGCCCTGTGACGTCAGAGCGTTTGCCAATGCCTCCTCGTCAGATGGCGCCACCTCGATGTCGACGTAACTTGGCAGTTTGCTTGGATCTGGCCAGAAGTCGGCCAAGTCCTGGGACGACGGATACGACATGCATGATTGTAAACGGATCGAGACTTGTTTAGGAACTTCGGATATAACGTTGTTGACCGGAAGTGCTCAAAATGTGCGTCGAAGAATAAAGTACGAATAAATTGTGTAAATGGGGTTTCCATGATGCATTGCGGTGGTTGGGCATGCGGATGTGACGTCATTTGCTTTATTTTGAGGTGCGTAAAATTGCTAGTGAAATAATCTGCTAGTGACATAATAAACAACACGAAGGGGTGCAATGTATTCGAGTGGGGTGTTGATTTATATGTATATATGTATAGTTCCATCACGTGTTGAAATAAATCAATGTGATGGTGACATGTATACTGTTCATGCTCACATTTTCAGGCTCGGCTTGGAGTGATTTCAGGAAGTTCAGATGGTCGCGGGTTTCCGCCAGCACTCGAAATACTTTCACGCTGAAAAGATAAACAGGATACAATTAACAAGTTGGTCGAGATGCACATGGAGGTACAGACTCTCATCGACGTGACGTCATACACGACATGACGTAAGCATCGACGTGACGTAAACATCGACGTGACGTAAACATCGACGTGACGTCAACATCGACGTGACGTCAACGTCGACGCAGTTGTCCTGGCCGGTTCATGTATTTACTTCCATGTTTATTCAGTCGAACTAATCGAGCTAGCGTGTGTGCGCAAGCGTACGCGCGTACGTGTATGTGGGCATACGCGTGCGTGTGTGAGTATGTTAAAGTTTTGTTAACCGTATAGTACACCATTTCGAACAACCGTTCAAAGATACGAAACTAAACAAGCTTTGACTCCATCTAGGCCAGTACGAAACCAAGTTTAGATAAGAATCTTCGTCAATCATACGGATCTAAATAGAGTTCTGTTTCCGACAGCTGCTGTAACATGTCACGTTGTAGCTGAGTACTTGACCAAGGAATCAGTGAGCAGCACTGAGACTCTGAGAGTATCACCGGTAGACCCGTCTATGCTGTGTTTTTAATCATAAAAGTTGGTTGGTTAGCATTACAATACTACTCAAATGCACTACAGTGTCACGATTCAATTGCATGTCAAAATAAAATATACAAAACCACACTCAGATCTTTGCATTACTGCGATTCAGGTTCATCGTAAAAAAGGATCTCCGTTTTTTTATAAATATTATTTGTTGCTATCACAACGGAGTTACCGATCGAATAATACTATTAAGACATTAACAACAAATCGTGTATTACTCTCTAAACATGACCTTCGTATAACATATTTTTTTTATAGACTACTGTTTTAGTTGGGTAGTAGGCCTACTTCCCAGGGTCGTCTTTGCAGCTCGCCGTGTACACAGTTAACACCAACGCAACAATACCTACTCGGTGTTTTTTTGCTTTGATGTTCGTGTACCAAAAGAGAGACACGCAGCTAGCACGTATTTGTCCCGATTGGCTGTTATGTGGTGCATCAAATTTAGCGGTGCATCAAAAATAGAACAAGTTCTACGTCCGTGGAGAGTCAATGATCGCCCCCGCACCAACCGCGGCGCAAATGAAACACGTGCGTTGTGTTTCTAATGTCTTCGGGCTATAATAAGCCTGCTTCCTCAACTGGGAAAGATCATATTAATGTCGGGTTCTTTTATGCCCCAATATCATGTAGCAAGAAAATGTTCTAGTGAATTGTTTACGCTGTAGTGAGTGACGGGGTCCTATTGTCTACACTGGGATTTATTTGCAATTCTATCGACTACAGGAGGTTGCATAAAAACACAATATTTAAGTCACATAGTAAAGCATGTATACAGTAAAATCAAGCATGTAAAGGTGAAGTAGGCCTACTTCGACAACAAATGAACAATTCAAGTCATTGAATGTCGACCTTTAACAATTGTTTCGATCCGACAGTATTTAGCTTTCTTACGGCTACGGGGGTGCCGGCGTCTCTGCCACCCTCTGGTGATTTGATTTGACACATTTGACACGTCACACGTGTCTCCCGTCCGGGCTGTGTCCTACGCCAAGTGCACAAGGTCGCTATTGATTTCTACCGCGCTGACGGCGTTCTCTCGTTCTCTCGGGCGCATGTGTTGTAGAAAACATACGCAGGCGTGAATCGTTTATCGCGATTATGGTGATGTTAATTTTGTTGCTTTGTGGTTGCTGCTGTTGTTGCTGCTGCTTATATTTCTCCTTTTCAATTTTCCTCTAATCTCCTCCCCCTCTCTCCGTCTCTACCTCTTCCCCCCCCTCTCTCTCTCTCTCTGTCTTTGTCTCTCTCTCTCTCTCTCTCTGTCTGTCTGTCTGTCTGTCTGTCTGTCTGTCTGTCTGTCTGTCTCTCTCTCTCTCTCTCTCTCTCTCTCTCTCTCTCTCTCTGTCTCTCTCCCTCTCTCGCTTTCTCTCTCTCTCATCTCTCACTCTCACTCTCACTCTCACTCTCACTCTCTCTCTCTCTCTCTCTCTCTCTCTCTCTCTCTCACTGTCTTCCTCTCTCTCTCTCTCTCTCTCTCTCTCTCTCTCTTTCTCTCTCTCTCATCTCTCACTCTCACTCTCACTCTCACTCTCTCTCTCTCTCTCTCACTGTCTTCCTCTCTCTCTCTCTCTCTCTCTCTCTCTCTCTCACTGTCTTCCTCTCTCTCTCTCTCTCTCTCTCTCTCTCTCACTGTCTTCCTCTCTCTCTCTCTCTCTCTCTCTCTCTCTCTCTCTCTCTCTCTCTTTCTCTCTCCCCTATGTTGCGCTCGCGTTCTTTCGCGCGCTCTCTGTCTCTCTGTCTTCCTTCTCTCCTTCTGTCCCTCTCTCCCTCTCAACCTCTCTCTCTCTCTCTACCTTTCTACATCTCTATCTACCTCAACATTTTCCTCTTCATCTCCCTCTCCTTCTCTCGCCCATCTCTATCTCTACTCCTCTCTATTTGTTTTCTCAAGGCGATGTTTCAGCCTCTGCACTTACACGGACCGTTACAGACGTGTGTGGCTGTTTATGTCGCTACAACTGAGCTTTGTTACCTAACCAGGAGACTCTACACGGCGACCACATCGTTAATTATCAGAGTAGATCCTGTGTGTGGGCAAGGTTGATGTTGATTTCAACTTCCAGAAGATCTACATTTCAATCACTTTGCTCCAGATGCATATACCATACTTATGGTTTATTGAAGGCGGAATTCAAAATGTTGCTATAAACGTTCATTTAGATATTGATAAAACACTATATAAACAAGCCGAATATTGTATCCTCCAAAGCTGGACATTTCATCTCACTTTGATATGTTACCATTTAAAACAATTGCACATCATTTTATGTATATTAACTTTACCTGTAATTCGTGTTACGAAAGTTTGTTAATTGTTTTTTAAACTTGTGCCACATTCACACATATCAGCAGTCCTAATGCAGCTGGACATTCTGCCTAATCAATCTGCAGTCAAATGCGCTGTCAACGCAGGACATTTTCAACAAACGTCAAACAATTCATCATGTCCGATGGTGATCCGAAAACTGCAATACATTGCGTGCGTGGGCAGATTTATGCTAAACGCTGGGTGTTAGTTATAATTAATTACGTGAAGGTAATGCTATAAACGAGTACCTCGTGTGTAGAGTTCCGTTGTGGCGTAACTAATGTACATTCGCGATCATTTAAAAGAGACGGATGTAATCACACAAACGTGATCGTTTTACGAGAGCGCCATTCGAGACGCAAGATTTTAATGAAATGGTAATCGTCCTTGAGATACGAAAGATACTGATATAAACCGCAGCCGTTTGATCAATGTTTGCGGAAGAAGAGGTCTTTGGTATTATATTAGAATATTCTCAAACTTCCAAAACACCGCATCTGTAGTTCTGTACCGACCAGGTTTAGTTGCATTCCACAGGGGACAGCAGCTGTGGCAAAGATATCGCAGCAGTACAGTCTAACCTCGCTTTACGGTTAGTCTGCATTACATACACCGATGTACACGTGATCACCGTTGGATAGCACCAAAACATGAACTACCGTTGATACAGTACGGTTTGGGAGACTATCCATGCTACTACGGTCACCTCGTTATACGGGTAGCTTTTGTTCACTCCGTAATATGTCCTAGGGGATTCAGACCTACTTATGAAAACGTGGATTTAGTCAACAAAACTGGCGTGGCAAGACTTTGATTTTTCTACCCGAACAATGACTCACAAGGGCATCGGAGATCCTTCGATCCCCTTCCTTCCCTATACAGCACAATGCATTCTTTTTCCTTGGTATCGGAGCTATCAGCTATTGTTCCGGGGCGTAGGCTGTAAAATGTAAGTAAGAGGATGTTCTTATCAAGCGCAATATCCAGTCTTTAGGACTACTCAAAGCGCTCAACACTCAACTTGCTGGCAGACCTGTTCAATCAAACCCTATCTGGACGTCCGTGAGAAGATTTCAGCCACGCTGTAATTAATGCGCGAAGACTAGTACACAACTATCCATCATTATTCAGGTGGCCATTCGTACAGCTGGGTGAACTGGAGCAACGAAGAGTGAACGAAAATTCCTAGCATTCGAAACGGCAACACAGGAATTTAAATTGAACCCGTGTCCTCTCTCTAGATTAATAATTTGGTGCTCTACCAACAGCGCCACCGCGCCCCACAAACACAGTGCTTAGAGGTTCTACGGTGTCTCGACACCCACACGGAATCTCGCGTGGCTCCGGCTGGTGAAGTCTCGCATGTTGTTTACAGCAAACACAACACTGGTTACCACATAAAAACGACATCGTGAAATCATGTTACACGCGCAGCCAACACCCATGTATCTAATCCGACATCTTATCCGACCCGGACAAAACATACGCGGTCGATACATTCGACCCTGGAACAGATCGTAGGAAATGAAAATAGAAAAACAGGCGCTTCCCCAAATAGCCTGCGTGTTGTTGATGTTGCGTAACAGACACCAATACAACGACTGTCCTCGGCTGCAATCAATGATTGCGATTGGAATCTGTCGGGAACTCTTGTACGGATTCGGATCGTAGTGCATGGATGTTCACGATATTACTTTCTATCAGAACCCAAACCGATCTTGATAAAAACCTGAGAACTAAGATTATGTACCTCGCAGAACACGTGTCTAGACGACAAAATCACCTTCCTAAGTCAATTCGTTCAGAAGTTATACCACATTTCTAGCATTTCGACGGCCATCTTGTCAGTCATTTTTTTGTTTAACAGAGCCAGTTAACTCAACCAAACTCACCAATGCTGCCAATAAAGCGTGTTTCAAAACTGTACGTTTTCTTTCAATTTCAACATGTTTCTGGTTGGAAACTTTCCAACTGCGAACATTCTTATGTGTTTAGTATGTAGTAACTACATACCATTTGACGGACAATTATTGCAACGTATTTGTTATCGTCCTAAGAAGAATACATAAATAAATAAATAAATAAATAAATAAATAGCAAGGAACAGACTACTTCCATTTTGATTATTTGCAGCAGGCGTTCTCGTGAATAAGATGAAAAATGTAGTTCTCAGCAGTACAATTTTGGGCAAATGAACCAAGCCAGATTGAGAGTAACTTGTAGTTGATAAAATAATTATAAAACCAAGATACTCATCCAACTGGTAGGGAAAGTTGGAATTGAATGAACCACTTGGAGTCTACGACCAACAACGCGACACATAGATGCATGCGTGCGTGTGTGTGCGTTCGTGCGTGCGTGTGTGGACGGTCGTGTGCGTGCGCGCATGTGCGTACACATGCGTTGGCGCGTACGCGTGCTCATGCGGCGTCACTGCATGCACTTGCATTCTACTGAGCAGATGATATGTATGACCCACGAACGTTCTGCGTAACGTATCACCAGCCGGTCAGCGTTTGTCAAGTTGACATGTCACAACTGGCGAGGTTAACCAGTCAGTTGCCTTCCTACACGTGCATGCGATGTTGGCATGCGGAGTCACGCGTCTGGCGACCACCTAGCATGCCCTGGCCCGGTCGCCAACTGCACGCGGCCCGCATACAGCGCACAGCGCACAGCACACTGACGTCACACGTTAAACTCTTCTGGTGCGTCGTTTAGATTATGACGGTTGCCATAGACAGAAACTGATTGTCCGACTCTGAGACCGGCTGTCACATTTAAACCACCATTATTCATCATCGTCTGGAAACAGCGCTTTTATTGAAGGACCTGATTGATGTGTTTCTGTCGAAAACCTTTTCGAAGCCACGGATGAAGATACGCCTTTAACGGCATTATAAGAACGCATCAATAACAGTTACGTCCATTGTCCCGACTGCAAGATGCAACCAAGTTAGCGACAACAAATTAATTGTTGTGGTTCGTTTGAAATGGGTCAAAACTAAAATGTCATTTGGATCTTCTCGGCTGCCACCTAATCTCTGTGGAACTATTGTGTCGTCGTATTATTGTAGTTACAACCCACCGTAGCAATCGTTTAGCTGTAACTATCTCTACACGACGGCTAATATGTGGAACACTAATCTTATACGCATAACATCGACATGTAGCGTCATTTTCTGCAAGAATGTCGCCTGTCAGCGATCTTCGGTATCCTATGCGTATTTTGCCACCAATCATCCAGTAATATTCTCCGGGCTACTTGTATACATGTTACGTTGAATCCCTTTTTGTTAGCGTGACGTCACCACACCACCATCGGTCGCGTTACGTGTATGTCATCGAAGACTGATGAAAGTTTCGTGAAACGTTATTTTTATTAATATATATTTTTTCTCTGCAAATTGTTTATTTAAAATTAACCATGTCACATATCGGCACCTCATAGTGCAATAATCGGGAAATATATGTCTTTGTCCGTGGAGAAATGAGAACACATATGTATATTACTTATATGTCCTACATTTTGCTAAACATACGAGTTGATTACTTCGAAGCAAGACGTCAGCGCCGTGACTCCGGCCTGTGTCGGGTCCTGTCATGATCACGATAACGACATAGAAGCACGTCGCCGCCTGGGGCGCGGTTGTTTGAACAACTGTGTTTCCATTCAAACTCGTGGTATTAAATTAGTCGTGATAAGCCGCCGAGAGAGATAACCTTCTTTGAGCGTCTGATCAGCAATCGCCGTGGCGCGAGTCGATTGACTGAGTAGTCGCTTACACAACGGGCTAATCTCGTCCGGGTATATTGCCCGCGGTTCTGTGATTAGGATAAGCGGTAGATCGAACGGATGAACTGGCGAGGACGTTTAACGGATATTACGCAACTGCGAACAGTCGTAGAAGAGACGATGAGTATTGGTAACAATACGCCCGGGCCGAGATTTGTCGCCTAAATTATGTGAGCCGCGGACTAGCTAATGTCTATAGCATGACACGAAAGTACTCTTTACGTTAGTCTTCCCTTTCCTCCATACCCACCAACGGCATTTCGCTACAATTCAATTCTTCCCCATACACGCAATCTACACAACCTCAGAGTACATAAAAGCATGCGCAGTATGCGTTTTGGGAACGTCGGCCCAAGGGAATTTGGGCTGACATCACCGGATCTAGTATACAGTAGGCCTACTCGTTGTCGTGTTTTGTCTACGTCACAGTCACAACAACGTGCGTGACGTCACAGGCACAATGACGTGCGTGACGTCACAGTCACAATGACGTGCGTGGCGTCCGTCAAACTTTGCAAACGAATTTTTTCATTATAAATATTGTGTATATGGACGTTTGCTTAGTCAATGTTCGTCGCACATTGTTCTCGCTTTTAAAAGCAACTTTACAGGCAACCTTTCTTACCTCAGACCCCAAAATATATTTACTCTTATCAGTTTGTAGATTAGGTAAATTATTATACATCTTTGTTATAATGACAATAAAACAAATATTACAGGTTGCTTACAAGAATAAAGAACGTATCGAATATTTTGAAGCTGGCCGACGAAATACAACAAACATGTGCATTTGATTTTCTCGCGACCATCTTACAAATGTGTGTTCAACACTGAAAATGTTGACACTGTCGCCACGGGAACTATAAATTGCGATCACCTTCCGCACATCCGGCTGCGTGCGCAGTCACGTGTCGTTCGCGTTTCCGGTCTGCCGCGTTCTGGCATAACCATCCGCGTAGTAGTTAAACTGACGAATGTTTATCGCGGAGAGACTTACGCCACCACAAACAGAGATTAGACAACGCTTCGTGTCCTCCACGTCATTAGAGCGTATGTTTACGTCGGATCACTTTGCACGTCGCACGTGCACTTTGTGCAGACCGGTTTGACAGACCTCAAAGCGTGGAACTGGGGACCATTAACATAAATGTTTCATTAACGCTGTTAAGAGTTCTTAAACCAGATTTTCCTCTTTAAAATAAGTTTTTATCCTTAACATTGATCTTGAATACACGAAAACTGTCAACGCCACAACGCATCAGCGGAGTATTGTCACTGGTGAGTCATAGAAATAGTGTTCTCGGTAATATGACAATATATATTTTCGTTTGTTTTAAACTAATTACATTTGACAAGACATTTTATTTAATGATGAATTTGACATAAGAGCTCTTTGTCTTAGTGAAACTGTGAAACGATACCCTTGTGTGGCAGCTTCGCTCAGCGACGGGCACAGAATTATTGTTATGTGTTCGTGGTGGTTAAGTGGTTAGGTGTTGTTTATACTACCGGTGATGAAAGTAGTGTCATCCTCCGTTATCTACAGAATTGCCAGAAAGTAACTTGTACAATCACTTTGGAATTCTTTTTTGTACATTATTGCCTATCTGTTACTGTTAGGCAACACCACTCTCAATTGTCTATCAAATTTAACGTTTTGTAAGAAGCATGATACATTAGTAATCCTCTAGAGGGCAAAACATACAATTTGATTGACAATCGGGAATGCTGTTTACTGGTAGGTAGACAGTAATGTATACAGATTAATTTCAAAGTGACTGTAGCAATTACTTTCTGGCAGTATTGTGTGTTGAAATAGGTTGTATGTAGTACATTAATGCAACGGTCGAGCGAGCGAAAGAGAGGGAGAATCGGAGTGAGAGAGAGAGAGGGGGGGGGGGAGAGAAGAGCGAGAAAAGGGAGAGAGGGGAGACAGAGAGAGGAGAGCGAGAGAGAAGAGAGAGAAATGTGTGTAAATACGCGCGAGTGTGCGTGTGTACTGCTGCTGTTCATAACCATCCACTTTGCTGTTAATGCTTACATTGCCTTTATATATTGGCATTCTGTTTGTCTAACTCGTGCGACGTAGGAACTAGATTCAAGCAATATTTACCTGATATATAACAGGATAATTGGAAATAAACTAGAGTGTGGTGGACCGGAGACTGGGACAAAGTGCCCAGTCAGTGCCAAGTGCCAATGCTTTATTTGTTGATACTAGGAAATGGAACTATATATCCGAGCAGTGACACACCAGTAACCATATAGTGTAAGGTGACGTGGGTTACTAGTGAACTACTGCACTGACTATGTCTCCACTATACATAACACGTTTCATGTTGTCCTGATTGTTCACTTTGTCTAGCTTCCCCTATTATAAATAGCACTGAAACATTTATGATGTATTGATGATTCGCGTATTTATCTTTACACAAAAGCCAAGTTCTATTCGATACAAAACAATCCAAAACGTTATCAGGCAAGTCAGTTAAAAACAAGCATTGCCACAGAAAAAACATTTGGCAGCGCTTTCCGACTTGCGCTTGTGTACGTCAATCACATGTTTCACGCACAAGTGACTATGATTTATAGCCCGTTTATCGAGTACAGGTTTTCCGCGTGTTGCGTTAAAATGGCGTATTTTCTGCCGTTAAATAATAGATTCACTGACGACGAAAACAGTGATAATGGACAACTCCACTATTTTGGGCTATGTGAAAAATGACCGTGTCCCGTTTCGGTAGGTAGAATGTAGTATTTCAATAAAAATGTTAAGGGCTGATTCTTTAAAATTATACTCGCAGCACACGTTCAAAATGTTGCAATAATAAAGGTCCGTCACGTGGTTATTGTATTTATGATGTTTTTCACGCCCAGAAGTGGAACATTTCGTTGTGTTGGAGCGGTATTGTTGGAATTTTCTCAGCTCCGAGGGTTAACTTTGCAGATTTTTCTGCCCAACGGGATACCAATGCATACTTGTTAAGTCAATGGGGATATTGTAGGACATACTGCTGTTACCGTTTTAAGTCAAACTATTGTAATAACAGTTTCCCTACAAAAGGAGCTTCGTCTGCGTAAGCGGAATTATTTTTCTCCAGAAGGGTGGATCGTACGCATTTATCGCACACAAAACGAGTCTACGTGTCGGTTATACCCAAATACAAGCGCGTCTTTGGTGAATGTTTACATAATCACCTAATTGGAATAAAGGGCTAGATCCGCGTTCCCTGTTAGGAAGCAAGGGGTTCTACACGTACATTGTGCAGATAAGGACCGTGTCAAACTTCCGCTGACATTGCCCCCAACATACTCGTAAATTATATAAATAGGCTATCAAGTCTATTTTTAATGATGGCGTTCGATCTTGTGTATACTGCAGAAGCTGTTGATCTGTTCGGGTATATATTCAATGTGGGTCTCGCACATGCGCAGTTGCAAAAATTGGCAATCCCAGAATGATATGAATACATTAATTTTAAATCTAAATAACCTATTAACGCCTCCTAAATATTGTCACATCAAAGGGGATATTAGAAGTCTTCTGAAACTAGCCACCTTTCGTAAAAACCTAAAAATATCTGTTTTAAATAGTGTTTCCACCATAATGTGTCCACTGTTCCATGCTACGCTTACGATTCTTGCCTGTCCCCATTTATGATTACGCCAATTATTTTGTCTGTTGCGCTTCTGAGCTTGAATATTCAAGGATATAAGCGCTATAGAAATGTTATAATTACTTACTTGCATATGAGTCTGTATTATGATTGTTGCCAGCATTTAGCATTGGTGACGCAACACCATAAAGTTGTCGTCATAACATTGTTACGTAGATGTACGTACGTTATTTTACCGGCCAATCATCGCGAAAACGTCGGCGGTCATAAAAAATAAACGTGTTAAATGCTCCTGATTTTAAAGGACTTATAAATTCTAAATTCGTCCTAGGGGATATTTGGTAGTCACCACACATCGCGTGGAACGTTGCTAAAATGGCGCCACTTCTGACGCTAAGATAATGTTGTCGTAAAGTTCTCAAGTCACATGACTTGTGTCGGAAGAATGTTGAAACAATTATAAACACATAATGTTGTTTCTTTACAAATTTGAGATATTTGATTAGCACACTGAAATATGTATCAATGTACATCAGGCAATGAGGTTTAATATTACAATGTACAGGTAGTGTAGAATCTACGTATATTTCCTAACAACCGAAGGATCTCAGTTTTGAAAAGACTTCAGTTTTAGCTTTCGTAACGTAAAATGCATTCCGATAACAATACTGAAAATCACATTAAACCAAATCTGCTGAAAGAGAAGCTATGCAAAGTTTTGAATTCAGTTTAATCTATTTATTGACTCTTAACGGCTTGTTTACCCACGATAAATAATTGCATGCACGATCCCTATAAATCCCCGAATGTTGTGTTGCGCGCGTCCATGGATGACGCTAACGTTTCCAGAGAAGCTACAAAGAAGAGCTGCCCGCTTTGTAAAAGACGACTACAATTACAATATGCCGTAACAAACGTGGTTAGATAATTCGGTTGGTCCAACCTCGAGGAGAGGAAGAACCTCCGGTTGTTACCCATGTTTAAAATCGTCCACAATCAAATTGCTGTCCCGTCCAGAAACAGTTTAGTACCTGTAGATAGACAGTCGCACACAATCAAATCACCCTTACAAATTTAAACATATTAGACCCAACACTGAAGACTATAGAACATCTTTTCCCCATCGCACTATTGAACATTCTAGAGGCATCACTTGTGAATACAAAGAACGCCCCAAAATTCAAAGAACTGCTAGGCCGTGCGCAACGCTCATAGAGCAGCCAACGTTATTGGCGCGATACCCAGCAGCCCAGCTGGGATTTGCCAATTATAAAACAGAAACAGAACACCTGTTCAGCTTCGATCATCTAGTTCTGATTTACTTGTTGTCCCAAAAGTCAATACTACGGTGTTTCCCCTGAGTAATATTACGTGCGACGTGGTAGGCTGGGATAAGCAAGCACCGAACATAACTACAAGGTAGCAGCATGTACACATGTTTATAGCAAGAAATAGCTATGAGGTGTCAATGTTGGCATATTTTGAGCGAGGTGGCTTAAAAAACAGCGAGGTGGGTTACCTCGCTCTTCGAATAGCAGGGGAAACACTGTACTAGTATTGGGACTAGGGATTTTGCTGTGGGTACGCCTACTCTTTGGAATGTGCTTCATTCTAGTGTTAAACCAGTTGAAAATATTGCTATATTCCGCCGTCATTTAAGAAAAACCTTTACAACCTTGCCTATCTACCATAGCTCCTTGGCGTATCAATCAATCTGATGACAACTGGATTTGTTTTTTTACTCTGGTATCGATTAACCATGTTATATTGATGCGCCCCTAAGCTTGGTTTCTAGAGATTCATGCGCAATAGAAGTTACCTACTTGTTGTTATTATTATTATTATTATTATTGTACAAAGAAACAGTCCGCTAAACGAGAAACATTCGAAATCGCAGATCCTCGTCGAGACGTCAAATAAACGCCTGACGTCCGTGTTACTTTACACAGACCCGTCAAAATATACGCTACCCTGAGCGTTTTCGGAGAAGACGAGACCGCGACGACACACGGACGAGCTCTATTCGTTCATACGAGAGCCCGCAAGAGAGAAAAAAATTCGTTTCATTCACAGAACTGTGTATAGCGATGCCATCAAAGGTAGACATGGCGTGGGCATAGAAAGCGATGGAATGTCCTTCGTGACTGTAAGATACAAAATGGAGAATCCCGTTGGAAGCGGGAAACAAAGGCAAAATTACATTTATTTGTTGCTCCGGCTTGTAGAAAAAGAATATACGGTAATGGGTCAACGGGAATAGAACAAAAATA
Source organism: Oasisia sp. SBJ-2009 (assembly GCA_964017155.1). Taxonomy (NCBI): domain Eukaryota; kingdom Metazoa; phylum Annelida; class Polychaeta; order Sabellida; family Siboglinidae; genus Oasisia; species Oasisia sp. SBJ-2009. The sequence continues at coordinate 15,998,944 of OZ024862.1, forward strand.
ATACATTACTTTCTAAAAATTGGGTTACCCGCCAGATCAGTAAAATGTGAAAGTAGAAATGTAAACCTTGTGGTCAGAGTAGACATGGAAACTAACAAATACGCCGGGCTTAGGTATGACGAGGTTTTTCACATGAAAGCCCTATGATTTCTAATGGCAAACTTAACGCCGACCGTCGGGTTATGAAAAAAGCGTGCACACACCAAGCCGACTCGTCATCGGATATACGCCTGCGGCGCCAAGTTGTCACCGGATACCTCCTTATCTAACGCCGACTGCGGATTAGCGCCGACTGTGGATTAACGCCCATTCAACATTTGAATCCGCACTAATCGACGTTAATCGGCGCAATAACGCCGACCGTCGGCGTAATTTGCGCACACACCAAACTGACTGCAGTCGGCCGACTGCTTTACGCCGACTAGTCGGTGCGGTGTGTGCGCGGTGTGTGCGTAGCATTAAACACACATAAGTAAACAAAATCGCATCAAAGAGGAGCGCGGTGACACGGTGGTAAAGAACACACAACTCCCTATCGATAGAATTTGTGTTCGTGAACATTCATCATATTACTATATGAATTTAATAATTATTTATTAAATAGCATGTTTTTGTAGGTATTAATTTTTTTAAACTCCACATTTTATTTTATTTATTTGGTTGAAAATTGTTGCTATCTTAGTCTCATTTCACTTATTTATATTTGTATACAAAATTTCATAGTCACAATTATATCACTAAACGTTCTTTTATTTGTGTATACATAACTAGTATTGTTTTTAATAGAAGACTGTGTAAACATTGTTGAACACGTATCATACTCCGTAGACCAGTGTATAAATAACTTTCGTTATTATTGTTGTTATTGTGCACGTGTGCCGTGTCCGAATCATTTCGATACCGTTTCGAACCTTGACAAATTTGTTAATCCTGGGTTGCTCTAGTTCACGCAGAAACATGAAAGAGTATCCGACTATATAAAGAGGTGGATAGTTATGTATAACTAGACTTCGTGTAGTATTTGTACAGTGGCTGAAGTCGAAATGGTGTTCGATAGAACAATCGGCCTACTGTATGGTAGATTGAGCGTAAGGCACTCTGACCAGTTCCCAGTTGTGGATATCGCGCCGTATAAGCATGTTTTGTTCATGCAAATCACTGTTTACGTTTACATACCATGGAATATGTTCGATGACGATTCCAGTCCATAACAGAGTTATCGCCATTCAGAACATATTCTCCTGGTGTATTCTCGGAACCATGACATCGGTTCATATTCTGTTGTGTAAAATAATGTTTTGACGACAAGTGCAAGTAGTTTAATTTCCAGAAAGGTCCCGGTGGTTGCAAAGCTTTTTATTCCAATAGGTCTTTCTCTGGCCTATGTGGGTTCACTGAAATTAACCGAGAAGGCAGCAGAGGGAATCAGACATCCTAAAACAGTTGCCGCCCAGCACAGTTGGTTCTGTACAAACAGTGCAACTGTGCTGGTTGGCCTCCCTCGGTGTGTGAGGAGGGTGTTCTTAATGTGGGGGAGGGGGGGGGTTGTTGTTGCCCAGGTTTCCATTGGGTGCGGAGCGTCTGACAAAGGTAACGTCGATAACAATTCTCCGTGGTCTTTACGTGGCACATCATTCCAAAGCAGTACAACTGTGGCGCCGACATTTATCCGGGCGTTAATAATACCCTGGTGGTGTTTCTGCTCATGCGCAATAAATGTAAAATCAGCAATGTTCGGCAACACGCAAAGCATGTATAGTATAAATACCACGGACTGTTCGTTAACGTTCCTTTGGTGATTAGTGTGAAGAGTTGCTTAACATTTATTTCGATAAATTAAAATTCTACGTTTATATACATCACAGCCACGGGTTATGGGCCACTGCAATCACGTGATTTGCGTTTATTATCAACATATGTCTCAAAAACTAGTTTGCTTCCTGTTAATTTGAGACAAATAACTTTGTTGTAAGGTTATATGCGTCCTTTTGCTCACAGGGGCCAATATATATCAGACAAAAGATATATTCACTATGGGATTCGGTGGGAAAGGTTAGCATACTTAATAGTAAATAATGACAACGACCGACTCGCGCATGCGTATAAACGTCACCCGGATATTATTTGACGTCCGGAAAATGTTTAGCACTACATCGTCTCCATTCTTCTCGCGAATAAGGAATGCATAACATGTATTGTGTTGTTTTCAATATAGGCGCAGTGCCAGTGAAGGAATGAGGTTTCACTTCTAATATAAAGTAGACATAGATACTTGACATTTGAAGGGTACATTCAAGCATGTTGTTTTGATAAGTATCGTATTACTTTGTGTGTAGTCCATAATTGTACATATGCACGTCAAAACAAGATTCGCTTCTTTTTTTAACTGATTAAAAGTTATGTCAGAAAGCCCGTGAATTGGATAAAACAGCATCGGTGTTGTGAAATATATACTACAGTGCACCATATGTGAAGAAAATACAAAGGTGCATTACCATACAGAAATTTGCATGGTTTTAATATTCTATAGGAGCGGCGATAGCAATATGTTAGAGAACATTCACATTTGTATGCGTTCTGCGTAGTTTATTTCTCATCAGTTTCCTTCGCTAGAAATAACTACATCTGTTTTTTTTAAATGCACTCTTTAATCCCATGCTCTAAGCAAAATATATCAATGTGTTGTAATGTCCTTTATTGTAATGTCCTTTACGAAAGACACAGCGCAAAGTGGTGTGAATGAAATTGTCCAAGTTTTGAAATGGCAGAAAATGGAATCAAATCATCGTTCACACGACCGACAATCAGATAGATAATATATTCGACAATCTGCACACAAACACATCCACTGAATTTAGATCCATAAGGCCAGACTAAAGTCAACGACGATGTGTTAAGGATCACGAGTCAAATATGACGAGTAGACTATAGTGGGCTTGGGCGTGTCCTGTGACGACTCGTTACGATACAGTCCTCGCTCGCGCGGTCATTTCCGAATAACGCGCCTCGGGGGGCGATTTATTCGATAACGGCCGGTGAATGACAGATGCCAATCAATGTCACGCAGTACCGCGCATAGCCAACTGCATGGGGTATAGAATTGTTTATCAGTGTAGTGCCGTGACGTCATACGCGAGTTGACGGCGCGTGCGTGGCCATAGATACGGAAGTGGTTTCTCGGTATACACAACGGACTCTTCCTGTGTCGTTGTTCGTCAACAAGTCTTCGCGATGTGACCATTGACACGCAGTATCACATCACCGGAACGATATTGGAATGGGCAGTCCTTTGAATTATTTCTATAGTTTAACTGAATACGTTTTGTCTATGCCCAACTATTTTGTATTTATTTTAAATCCTGGGACGTTTGCGATCTGCATCGTCTTGTAATACTACAACTAATAATAATAATCTGACAAAATGTTCTGTGCTATAAATATAGCAGTTGTAACCACTCAAACGCGCATTACAGCACTATAAAGATTTCCTTTAAAAAGTTAAAAATATAAGTGCATTTGTAAAATAAATGATCAATATAAATAGATGATATAAGTCATAATAGTACTAAAATACTAATAAGTATGCGTTAATTATACTATCGTGTTAAAATAAATAAGTAATAAAATAATTGATAAGTAGTAGATATTAAAATGTTCAGACTTTATAACTGTTCGTTCAGAGTGTTTTCCGTTGCTTTTGAAAAGAACCGAGAGAGTCAGAGGCACTCATGGCACGCGGCAGATTGTTCCAGCAGCACTCGTGAAGGCTTTGTCCCCCTCAGCACGTGGCCTGCAGTAATCGTATTGCCGGAGGAGCAGTTCAAATTTGAGATGTGATTGTGTGTGCCACTGGGTCACCGCATCTAATGCACGTCACATTGCAACGACATGACGTCATACAGTTTGTACTGCTTTGGCGTAGAATTCAACCAATCACGGACAATGGGGGATGTGACGTCACATTTAAAAAGGCGCTGCTATATCAAATGTATCTCGAAGATAATCACTAGCTATGTTATAATAACGACACTTTAGTAATAAAACTTTATTTTGACAACGTGACATCCGTGATTGCTGCCCGGTTCAGGGGCCTCTACAAACATAATCTATTATTTCTAAGTAGCTTTAACATAATTCAGGTAGGTATATTGTGTCTAGAGTACGAGAGAAAACGCTGCAATATAAAAAGCCAGCAGCCCATTGAGTTTTCGGTGGTTCCCACAACAGCGAAGATATTTCATCTTAGTGTGTTTCTCCCGTCCGAAAGTTAACAGTGTTCTATTAAGGTTTATACTATAATATTTTATTAATTGGTAGGTTGTTTTAAAATGTATGCAAACATGATTTATGGTATATATATATATATATATATATATATATATATATATATATATATATATATATATATATATATATATATATATATATATATATATATATATATATATATATATATATTTACATATATATATATATATATATATATATATATATATATATGTATATGTATATGTATATGTATATGTATATATATATATATATATATATATATATATATATATATATATATATATAGGTTAGCCCCTCGAGGATTATATATATAGAACGTTCACTGTCATCACCCGGGTGATTGCTATCATATAAAAAATATGGCAGATTTATGATGCGTAATTAACACATTTTATTTATAAACATAATAACTAATTGGTATAACATTCCAGCACAACTCAAGTGGAAGACACTGATTCAAGCACATGTGCCGAAAAAAATGTACCATTTAGATTTTTACAAACTCAATCGTATAAATGAAATTCTATTTAAATGCACATTTAGGCAACTGAATCCATGTTACTGTTGTATTAAGACGTGTCGTCCCACACCGAGGTCTTATCCCTCGCGTCAACAGCGTGGGAATTTAGACATGTTTTATAACAGTTGTCACAGTACCATTCTCCATGTGTTTCATCACACAAAGCCAGCTACATCATTTGTGTAGTTGTTTGTTCTCTTTGTGCGCAAAGAGAACAAACCTGTTAAAACGGCTTCACCAACTGAGTTCGCTCATCGTGAATACAATTCTGCACCAATATGATGTAATGAATTAACAGTTTATGTAATACCTACGTTCGATTTCCGAAACACGTGCGAAGGTTTATTTAAATTGTCGCACATACTTATTGTATCTTCCTAAGCCAATCGTGTGACCGAAATAATCTGTTTTGCAATTTCGTGGATTTGTGGGCGACACAGCGTTTGGGAGAGCATGGAAAAGTCACCGACTTCGACACGGAAACACGTACGTAATTTTATAGCGTTTTCACATGAAGATTCCATCGGGCAAGAACAAAATAAATAGTATAGTGTATCTAAAGTGTGTATGGTGATATTACCTTACCTAAGGTATACACACAACTTGCACAGCTGTGTCGTTATTGACATTACATAAGTTTTATACAAAACGAATCTGTATAACGAAACAAGTAACAATAAATCGAATCTAAGAGCTTTCCACGCATACGGCACAATCAAACTCACCTACGCCCAAACGTTGTCGTTAGGTGCAGCATCACTGACAAGGCCAGAGCCATGGTCAAGTACGAAAGTTGCGACTTCATAGCTGAGCTGCCGAGCGTCTATTGCTTGCATGCCCGTCAAAAGGTCGCCGTCAGAGCCCTGCTTCCGGACAATATAGAGGACGGAGATGCGACTCACCAGGCATGTCCTCGCGCGCGATTGACAACTAAATGGGCGGGTCCAAGCGCGTGCCGACTGCGAGGCTCGGACAATGGGTTATTGGGATTTCTAGCACGCAGCCTCTTACCGCTCGCGGACACAATAGCCGCATCAGCACGCAAGTGGAGACGCATGCAAATGAAGACACGACTGAAGCTTATTGCCTGTTGACGACGTAACGTTAGCGTTGCTTCGCAGCGCAGCGCGTCGGCGACCAATAATCGGTGCACGCCCGATCACCGACAAGGCGTCGGGAGTTAATAAATGCGCGGACGCCGGGGGAAAGATCAACCAACAACACGTCGGATTGCAGCCGCCTACCCCTTCCGGGTGATGCCGGCCGAGCGATGGAGTCAGACGCCACAATTGCCGGGTGATATATTGTAACGACCGCAAAAATGCAACGATACAATATTGAGGTAACGCGACACCGAATGTATCTGAACGTAAGCTACCTTGCGACACGGGGACAGGAATCGACTGCTATTACGGCGATTTCATATCAACGCTAATGCCTTCGGTGCACTAATGCCACTCTCTGTGTTATTACGCTAACGGGACCGCCCGTTGAGGGAAGCTTCGCCCCGTCGTCGAGCATTACAAGCGGTCGCTTTCGCCCGCCTTTCACGGCCTCTTAGAGTGGTTTGGAAATGAAGCGGGCGGCTGTCGAGTGACGGCTTCACGATAAGCCAATTTAATCACCTCATTTTCACGGCAGGCGTTTGTTTGGGTATCATAAACAATTTAGTGCGGTGCAGCTCGACACGATTAATGCATTGGGGAAGATTACGACGAGGGAGGTGGGGAGTGGAAGGGAGAGGGGAACTGAGGGAAGAGGGAAGGAAGGAAGGAAGGAAGGAAGGAGAGAGGGCGAATGGAGAGACATGTGGGTGATAGGGGAAAAGGAGAAAGAGGAAGAGAGGAAAGGGGAGAGATACAGGCAGAGCGAGAGCGAGGGCGAGGGCGAGGGCGAGGGCGAGGGCGAGGGCGAGGGCGAGGGCGAGGGCGAGGGCGAGGGCGAGGGCGAGGGCGAGGGCGAGGGCGAGGGCGAGGGCGAGGGCGAGGGCGAGGGCGAGGGCGAGGGCGAGGGCGAGGGCGAGGGCGAGGGCGAGGGCGAGGGCGAGGGCGAGGGCGAGGGCGAGGGCGAGGGCGAGGGCGAGGGCGAGGGCGAGGGCGAGGGCGAGGGCGAGGGCGAGGGCGAGGGCGAGGGCGAGGGCGAGGGCGAGGGCGAGGGCGAGGGCGAGGGCGAGGGCGAGGGCGAGGGCGAGGGCGAGGGCGAGGGCGAGGGCGAGGGCGAGGGCGAGGGCGAGGGCGAGGGCGAGGGCGAGGGCGAGGGCGAGGGCGAGGGCGAGGGCGAGGGCGAGGGCGAGGGCGAGGGCGAGGGCGAGGGCGAGGGCGAGGGCGAGGGCGAGGGCGAGGGCGAGGGCGAGGGCGAGGGCGAGGGCGAGGGCGAGGGCGAGGGCGAGGGCGAGGGCGAGGGCGAGGGCGAGGGCGAGGGCGAGGGCGAGGGCGAGGGCGAGGGCGAGGGCGAGGGCGAGGGCGAGGGCGAGGGCGAGGGCGAGGGCGAGGGCGAGGGCGAGGGCGAGGGCGAGGGCGAGGGCGAGGGCGAGGGCGAGGGCGAGGGCGAGGGCGAGGGCGAGGGCGAGGGCGAGGGCGAGGGCGAGGGCGAGGGCGAGGGCGAGGGCGAGGGCGAGGGCGAGGGCGAGGGCGAGGGCGAGGGCGAGGGCGAGGGCGAGGGCGAGGGCGAGGGCGAGGGCGAGGGCGAGGGCGAGGGCGAGGGCGAGGGCGAGGGCGAGGGCGAGGGCGAGGGCGAGGGCGAGGGCGAGGGCGAGGGCGAGGGCGAGGGCGAGGGCGAGGGCGAGGGCGAGGGGCAGGCGCAGGCGCAGGCGCAGGCGCAGGCGCAGGCGCAGGCGCAGGCGCAGGCGCAGGCGCAGGCGCAGGCGCAGGCGCAGGCGCAGGCGCAGGCGCAGGCGCAGGCGCAGGCGCAGGCGCAGGCGCAGGCGCAGGCGCAGGCGCAGGCGCAGGCGCAGGGACAGGGACAGGGACAGGGACAGGGACAGTGGAGATAATGTGATAGAAATTGAAAGAAAGAAAGATAACTAGTTAGAGAGGGGAGGGAGATGGAGAGGATAAGAATGAAACAAAAGAGAAAACAAACTGGGCGATAATGAGAACATTGAGCTATACAACTATACATTGCCTACGTTGCTCTCACAACGTTAGCGCACGCGCAACTGTGACTGGTATTGCGATTCCACGGGCGGCCAGGGTTTTGGCGAAGTGTTTTTATCGCCCGGACGATGATACGCCATCACGGAAGAAGGCATTCGTGCACAAACCACTTAATCACATGTGGTGTGAACCGCACGAATAAAACTGATGAATCGGTGCAAGTTGCGAGCGAGTCAGAAGGACAAACAGCCGGGACTCACTGAAGACGAACACTTGACTATTGGGAGACGCGGTCGATTTTTTCGAACAGAGACCCCGAGATAATTAGTCGAAATATCGGAATTATGACATCACACATTCTAAATACAATATTATTCTATATACATTACAATAACGTTTTTGATGGTCACAGTTGGGAAGTTCATGTGGTAGAAATTGACATTAACCCAATACAACGATATTAGTAGTATATCAGTAGCAGTAGCAGTAGCAGTAGCAGTAGCAGTAGCAGTAGCAGTAGCAGTAGCAGTAGCAGTAGCAGTAGCAGTAGCAGTAGCAGTAGCAGTAGCAGTAGCAGTAGCAGTAGCAGTAGCAGTAGCAGTAGCAGTAGCAGTAGCAGTAGCAGTAGCAGTAGCAGTAGCAGCAGCAGCAGCAGCAGCAGCAGCAGCAGTAGCAGTAGCAGTAGTAGTAGTAGTAGTAGTATACTCATTGATGCTGCACAGTTCATAGTCTTTTCCCCATCAAGTCCCCCATCATCCCGTTCATTCCCCTCCCCGATCTCGCATTGAGTAGCCTGATGGAAGTTGGCAGGAAAACATTGCAATATCAGTTCGTTCGTGTTCTTTCCGACAGGTGCCTACAGCCAGATTTACCAACATAATAAAACGCGTGCAGTGGAAAAGATGTGCCTTTTAAAATGTCTGTTGTCTTCTTGACCACGCATAATTCGTGGAGTTCATCCACCATTGGAAGCGTCACTGCACCTTGTTTTGAAATGTTACACGATGTGCCATGGCTTTGATGGGTAGTGTTGTTATTGGTAAGCAGGCGATGTACCATTACTTATGACACTTGTCATAGACTAGCCTAAATTGTTCATTGCTCTATTTTATCGCTGTCCGTCAAACAGTATGTCTATGGCGTAAATACGTATGCTCGACTTGTATGTCAATATGACGCTAGCATTATTAGCATAATGTTTTAAAGAATGGCAAATACATCGGTGAAAGCCTTTACGGTTTAGATTATTTTTCATTCGTTAGCTTACGCAATATATAGTTGTAACACCAGCCTCCGACACACCTGATACTGACTGTCCTTGGGTTATGCTGACGCAGTAAGGGGTGACCGTATCAGGTTGCAGTCTCACACGAAGCACCACGTCGATAGTTGGGTGGTCATCATGTAGCGCAGTGAAAATAAATTGCTAACGTGGCGCCACATAGCGAGTGAAACGTGTTACTACACATTGAGCTGATAGTAATTTTCGACCACGTATTCGTCGGATGGATGATGGGTTGTATAAACCAGTGCCAATCTCGTACCGTTTTTCTGACATTGCGATGCTGTACTTGTACATACCGAAATATATTGACCGGATGTTGCGAGGTTTTGGCGAGAGTAATTGTCCGGACGTGTTTAGAATAGATGCTCAAAGTGTAAAATGTTTCGCGACGGACACGGCAAGAATTGCGATGCGGTTGCGTCACTTCCTGTTTGCAGTTCGGCATGTAAGCAGTAAGTGTGTGTTTTCAACATGCACGCATTCGCATGATTATGTGAGCAATGTTAACATAGCAGCGTATTTCATAATATAATATTTTGCAGCACATTTCCAACTCCACATAGAATCAGACGATCAGTTTTAGGGTGTTACTTGGGTTATCAGCATTGACCCAGAACCGCGACCAACTTGTCGGGTCTAATGAGAATCCTTGTTGCCACCGATAACACCGGGCCAGTCGCGTCGCAACCAATTGTCATCAATTAACTGTTAAGCCCTTATAATAATAGCTGCCCTTGTTTAGAGGTTGCCGTCAGTTTTTTTAGTTATTCCTGATCGTGACCTCCTTAAAGGCAAGCTTACGCGTGCCCACGTGGGTGGTTAGGTAACGTAGGTGGTCCGGTGCCCGCGTGATCTGCGTTTGTAAAGGGCAAAGGTAACGTCTTCAGTCTATCCGGTCCATGACCGGTCAAAGAGCTCTACATTTCATTTCACGGCAGATTTATTCATTCAATCAAATCAATCAGTCAAATTTTATTTCGTAACAACAAGGATACATATACATTAGCAATCAAAACAAAAACAAAAAGTGTTGTTACGTGGTGGTCACATGGCACATAATGTGCCGTCTTCCTGTGACCCCAAAACATAAACTTATAAAATACAGACACATTTATACGTATACAAGAAAAAATATTAAATCGTTGTTCTCAATATAATTAATTTGACGATATGATTTATTTTACAACTGACTTGACAACGGACTGGGAAAATAAAAAAACCTTTGTAAATCCAAACAGTTTGTCTTTTTGAATAAACGATTTTAGTTACACTCTACACATCTGGGATTTAGGCAATGCACTTGGTTAAGGTAGCTAAATAGATATTGTTTAGATATCACATATTTGAATTTATGTCGGGATTTGAGGTTTTGAATAGTATATTCAAGGTTATTCCATAGTTTTGTAAAATGATGTAAAGGTAACTTAGAAGAAAAATTTGTTCTGGGCTTTCCTGTACGTATTTGGTTATGTTGTCTGGTAATTCTGGTGTTAGTGGCTAGATTATATGTTGGTATATAATGTTCGAAGGATTTAGGCAGTGTTTTATGGTAATAGTCAAACATAAATAATGAGACATGCAACTTGTGTATATCAGTGATTTTAAGTATATTTTCAGATTTAAAAATAGGATCGGTGTGACTTCTATATCTTTTGTTGTTAATTATTCGTAAGGCTTGTTTTTGTAAGGTTTGCAACTTTATTACTGTGCTTCCATTTCCCCAAGCTTGTACACCATAAGTTAAATGACTTTGAATTAAAGTATAATAGAGAGTTTTTAAAGCATTGTGTGGCAAGAAATGTTTCAGTCTATTAATTGCAAAAATTGCTCTAGATATCTTAGAACTGATTTATTAATATGTTTTTTCCATGTTAAGTGTTTATCAATATGTATTCCTAAAAACTTGATACAGTTATTCACCTGATATTTGTTATTCGGTGGGCTAAATATGCAAAAATATGTTTTTTTAACATTCAATGCAAGTTTATTAGCACACAAGTAATCGCACAAATGTTTTAATTCTTGGTTTATGTTGTTAATTAAAGTATCAATATGAGGACCTGATTTGTATACAGTTGTGTCATCAGCAAAAGACAATAAATCTAAAGACGTAGAATTAATTATATCATTGATATAAATCAGAAATAAGATTGGTCCAAGTACGGATCCTTGGGGCACTCCAGTTGTTATGTTTTTCTTAGAAGACTTACATTTGTGTATTTCAGTGTACTGTTTTCGATTCGATAAGTAACTGGCAAACCATTTATTACTTAATCCTCGAATTCCATAGAAATGTAATTTATACAGCAAAATGTCATGATCTATTGTATCAAATGCCTTTGAAAGGTCCAGAAACACAGCCAATGTAGGGTCTTTTGTTATTTTATCATTTGCAATTGAAATGTCCTTTAGCAAATGCAATATTGGGTGAATTGTAGAGTGTTTTGCTCGAAACCCATACTGATGTTTATACAAAATGTTATAGTTTTCTAGAAACACCATCAGTCTATTGCATACCATTTTTTCCATTATTTTAGAAATCGCAGGTAAGATACTTATAGGTCTATAATTGTTAAACATTTTGGTGTTACCTGATTTGTAAACAGGCACAACTTTGGCAATTTTCAAGTTTTCAGGAACAGTTCCCGTGACAATGGATTGATTTAGGATATGCTCAAGCGGAGTGCTTATTTTATGTATTGTCGCTTGTAACAGTTTAGTGGATATACCATCGACACCTTCTGTGCATTTAGTTTTTAAATTACGTACAATATGTTCTATTTCTGTTTTTTGCGTAGGATGCATGAAAAAATTGACGGGATAGTTTCCGTTTAGGTGTTCTTCGAATTGCTTAACAGGAACATCTATTGAATCGCTTATTGTTGTACTTATTCCAACAAAAAAATTATTAAATTCTTCTGTGATATGTTTCATATGTGTTTCCTCATGTCCATTTATTATGAAGGTTTCAGGGAACTGAAATAATTCTTTTTGTTTATGCATTGCTTGACGTAGTATAGCCCATGTTTCTTTAATGCTATGTTTGCGTACTTCTAGCATTTCTGTATAATACGCACTTTTTGCTGCTCGTTTGACCTTATTAAAAACTCTACAATATTCTTTGTATTTGTTGATCGTTTCTGGGCTAGCTCTACTTAGTTTCTTTCCAAGTAACTTAGCTTTATTTAGGGACGAAGTCAATATACCCGAAGTAATGCAAGGTTCTCGTTTAATATATTTTTTCTTAACCTTCACATGTTTAACTGGGCAGGATATTTCGAACAGTGATTTGTATATTATCATGAAATTATCATAAGCTTCATCCACATCAGCTGTGGATAACACAGTTGAGAAATCGGCCATATGTAATTGATTTCTAAAGGATGCAATGTTTCTTGGGTTCAACTGTCGCACCTGCCTATATGCTGATTTTTGGGGACGAGGTGTACCATATATTATGTGAAATATGGCAAAATGATCGGCTATATCAGTGATTAGAATTCCCGATTCATGATTAGGGTGAGAATGATTTGAATATATGTGATCTATAAGTGTTGCAGAGTTTGCCGTTATTCGTGTTGGTTTGGTAATATACGGTATAAACCCTTGGGATATTACATTATCTATGAAGTCATTTGTTTTTTTGTGGGTAACAAAGTTTAACAAATTAATGTTGTAATCACCCATCAAATAAGCGACTTTATTTTCATTTGATATTTTATCCTGTATTTCTATTATTTTGCTCATAAACATATCTATGTCTGCACGAGGAGCTGAATTTGGACGATATACTACACCTACTATAATTGGTTTATTTTTATTATTTTGAACTTCAAAAAATATAGATTCAAAAACGTGGGGAATAAATATAGAGAGATCTTCACGTTTAGTGTGTGTAAAGCTATCGTTAATATATATACCAACTCCACCATGCCCATCGTCATTTTGCAATCTAGTGTTAAACAGTAAACTGTGGTATCCATTTATATTGTATTGCTGAGAATCCCGTATTCTAAATATTTCTGTTAAGGCAATCATATCAAGTTTGAGGCCACCTGATGATAAGTTGCAAAATAATTCTTGCACAGAATCCCAGTGCGCCTCTAAGCTGCGACAATTTATGCATAACATTGATAAAGAAACTTTATCACTCTGGAAAGCGTTTGAGAATTCAACCGTGGTCAAATATTTACACTCATTGGGATTTAAAGAAAGGGGTGAGTCATTATATATATTATCTTCATTATAATTAATTTCAGTATATAAATTTGCAAAGTCAAAGTTTCCATTTGTTTGGATTCGGTCTAAGTTAATATTGTCATCCATTTAGAAAAAATATAGAAGGTATCATATTAAGCCAATTGCCCCAGTCCGTCGTTATTACACTACTACCAGAAGCGACATATGTTCAGCTGTGTCTGTACACGTGTGGCTATGTGTTGATGTGTTCACCTGTGTCTGTACACATGTGACTAGGTGTTGATGTGTTCAGTTGTGTCTGTACACGTGTGACTAGGTGTTGATGTGTTCAGCTGTTTCTGTACACGTGTGGCTAGGTGTCGATATGTTCAGTTGTGTCTGTACACGTGTGACTAGGTGTTGATATGTTCAGCTGTGTCTGTACACGTGTGGCTAGGTGTTGATATGTTCAACTTTGTTTGTACACGTGTGGCTATGTGTTGATATGTTCGGCTGTGTCTGTACACGTGTGGCTAGGTGTTGATATGTTCAGTTGTGCCTGTACACGTGTGGCTAGGTGTTGACATGTTCAGTTGTGTCTGTACACGTATGGCTAGGTGTTGATATGTTCAGTTGTGTCTGTACACGTGTGGCTAGGTGTTGACATGTTCAGCTGTGTCTGTACACGTGTGGCTAGGTGTTGATATGTTCAGCTGTGTCTGTACACGTGTGACTAGGTGTTGATATGTTCAGTTGTGTATGTACACGTGTTGCTAGGTGTTGATGTGTTCAGCTGTGTCTGTACACGTGTGGCTAGGTGTTGATGTGTTCAGCTGTGTCTGTACACGTGTGGCTAGGTGTTGATATGTTCAGCTGTGTCTGTACACAGGTGTTGATGTGTTCAGCTGTTTCTGTACACGTGTGGTTAGGTGTTGATATGTTCAGCTGTGTCTGTACACAGGTGTTGATGTGTTCAGCTGTGTCTGTACACGTGTGGCTAGGTGTTGATGTGTTCAGCTGTGTCTGTACACGTGTAGCTAGGTGTTGATATGTTCAGCTGTGTCTGCACACAAGTGTTGATGTGTTCAGCTGTTTCTGTACACGTGTGGCTAGGTGTTGATATGTTCAGCTGTGTCTGTACACGTGTGACTAGTTGTTGATATGTTCAGTTGTGTCTGTACACGTGTGGCTAGGTGTTGATATGTTCAGCTGTGTCTGTACACGTGTGGCTATGTGTTGATGTGTTCACCTGTGTCTGTACACGTGTGACTAGGTGTTGATGTGTTCAGTTGTGTCTGTACACGTGTGACTAGGTGTTGATGTGTTCAGCTGTTTCTGTACACGTGTGGCTAGGTGTTGATATGTTCAGTTGTGTCTGTACACGTGTGACTAGGTGTTGATATGTTCAGCTGTGTCTGTACACGTGTGGCTAGGTGTTGATATGTTCAACTTTTGTTGTACACGTGTGGCTATGTGTTGATATGTTCGGCTGTGTCTGTACACGTGTGGCTAGGTGTTGATATGTTCAGTTGTGTCTGTAAACGTGTGGCTAGGTGTTGATATGTTCAGTTGTGTCTGTACACGTGTGGCTAGGTGTTGATATGTTCAGTTATGTCTGTACACGTGTGGCTAGGTGTTGATATGTTCAACTGTGTTTGTACACGTGTGGCTATGTGTTGATATGTTCGGCTGTGTATGTACACGTGTGGCTAGGTGTTGATATGTTCAGTTGTGTCTGTACACGTGTGGCTAGGTATTGACATGTTCAGTTGTGTCTGTACACGTGTGGCTAGGTGTTGATATGTTCAGTTGTGTCTGTACACGTGTGGCTAGGTGTTGATATGTTCAACTGTGTTTGTACACGTGTGGCTATGTGTTGATATGTTCGGCTGTGTCTGTACACGTGTGGCTAGGTTTTGATATGTTCAACTGTGTCTGTACACGTGTGGCTATGTGTTGATATGTTCGGCTGTGTCTGTACACGTGTGGCTAGGTGTTGGTGTGTTCAGTTGTGTATGTACACGTGTGGCTAGGTGTTGGTGTGTTCAGTTGTGTCTGTACACGTGTGGCTAGGTGTTGGTGTGTTCAACTGTGTCTGTACACGTGTGGATAGGTGTTGCTGTGTTCAGCTGTGTCTGTACACGTGTGACTAGGTGTTGATATGTTCAGTTGTGTCTGTACACGTGTGGCTAGGTGTTAATATGTCCAGTTATGTCTGTACACGTGTGGCTAGGTGTTGATATGTTCAGCTGTGTCTGTACACGTGTGGCTAGGTGTTGATATGTTTATTTGTGTCTGTACACGTTTGGCTAGGTGTTGATATGTTCAGTTGTGTCTATGCACGTGTGGCTAGGTGTTGATATGTTCAGTTGTGTCTATACACATGTGGCTAGGTGTTGATATGTTCGGCTGTGTCTGTACACGTGTGGCAAGGTTTATGTTATGTTAATTTGTGTCTGTACACGTGTGGCTAGGTGTTGATATGCTCAGTTGTGTCTATACACGTGTGGCTAGGTGTTGATATGTTCGGCTGTGTCTGTACACGTGTGGCTAGGTGTTGATATGTTCATTTGTGTCTGTACACGTGTGGCTAGGTGTTGATATGTTCAGTTGTGTCTATACACGTGTGGCTAGGTGTTGATATGTTCGGCTGTGTCTGTACATGTGTGGCTAGGTGTTGATATGTTCATTTGTGTCTGTACACGTGTGGCTAGGTGTTGATATGTTCAGTTGTGTCTATACACGTGTGGCAAGGTGTTGATATGTTCAGTTGTGTCTATACACGTGTGGCTAGGTGTTGATGTGTTCGGCTGTGTCTTTACACGTGTGGCTAGGTGTTGATATATTCATTTGTGTATGTACACGTGTGGCTAGGTGTTGATATGTTCAGCTGTTTCTGTACACGTCTGGCTAGGTGTTGATAAACCAATTACAATTCACTGACGTATAATATGTAATATATTCTAACCGTTCTCGACAATACAAAGACTTATGACACTACACGGAATTAAAACAACGTCACTTGAAGAACTCGGGGCGTCGACAAGTCAGTGGATGAGCTAACCACTACACTATCACGCACCCCTATCATACGCCCTATGTAGATATTGTGTCAATCCAAAGTGTTTTTATGAGTCACATCTAATGACGACGGTGAATCCCCGTTTTATTGCGCAACCCACCAGAGACGCGGAAAGATAATCCAACGTTCTGTGAAATTCGACACGCGACGTACTCAAAATAATGATTATCGAAACGTTTTCACGAGAGCATGCGATGATCTCTGCGCACTGATGTCGAACGTCGTGTGCGTACACTAATATGTGCGTGCACTGATATCAAGCGTCGTGTGCGTACACTAATATGTGCGTGCACTGATATCAAGCGTTGTGTGCGTGCACTTGCAGACAGCGTTTATCTGTGATTAGACGATGTTGATGTTTATTTCTGTCCGTGACCGTGACAGTGGACACGGACATAGACAGAGGGTGAGATATGGACCTGTAGCCTGTATCACTGGACAGTCCAATAGTCCGAGGTTTGTGTCGATGAGAAGACCTAAGAGAGGCCAACACTATTGTTCCCTGTGCCTTGGGGGTGGCTCGGAAAACGCTTTGTTTTTATACTGGTAATTTATTTTCCCATTTCCGATTATGTTAATGATTTTTAATGGTGTTCATACATGTATGTTTTATAATATTTCCAGCATCAAATATGTTTATGTATGTATATATATATATATATATATATATATATATATATATATATATATATATATATATATATATATATATATATATATAACACCTTATATTTGAGCACAGGTTAATCGCCCTAATGTCTGTTCGAACTTCGAAAGTGCTAAACCCGTCTTTGGAGTCTCTACAACTCTGATAGACCTAATTCGTTCATTCATATGGCAAGAACCCGGAAGTAATTACATGAAGCCGGAAATAAATACTGTTTGTCTGACAACGAAGATGGTGTGACGTCACCTGACTTCCCAGGTAACACCACTTAAGTGTGCATGGTTCCTAGCAAACGCTGAATCGATCCGGCTGTTGGGGATTATTTGGTTTTGCGGTTTTTCGTTGAACCCATTTCTATCCGGCCACGTGACTCGATCTTCCAGCTACTGCAGGTATCATGTAGGAAGTGTAGCCGTAAGTGAAACAGGCTTGTTTGGTCATGCAGTTATGATGCAGACAAGATCGGGCCTTCGCGAAAGGAAAGGTGGTGACGTCATAGACATGTCACTGTCAAATGGCGCGGCGGAACTATCACTGGGGTACGAGGAAAGAAGAGGAAGTAGAATATAAAATAAACAAAAATGTAAGTTCTTATACAGCGCAGTATCCAGTCCTCAGGATGGTAAATCGCTTTACATTTTAGCCCGCCGGTAGATGTGTGTAATCAGACACCATCTCAACTTATCTGGGAAGCATACAGGCACGCTGCAATTAATGTGAGAAGGTTACTCGAAACAATATCCACCACTAGTAACTTACTCTACAGCTGAGTGAACTGGAGCAATGTAGAGTAAAACACTTGTCCAAGGTTTCACACGGCGCAGCACAAGATTCTAACCCGGATTATCTTAGTCGAGAGTCTGAAGCTACTGAGCCACTGCGCTCTACAATACCAACACGTACTGAATTGGGGTTCCCGCCACACCGACGCGTACTTATACCCACTCTTGGGACAAATGGGGAAGCTGCGTGAACACTGACCTGACAACGAACCACGGGAAAACATTCGTTCCAAACCCTATTCCCCTGCGACCCACTTCCGCGCATTGTCACGCTCACTACCGGATTAGTGAGAACCTCCAGAGAACCACAGTTCCCTCGTTACAGTAGTTTGAATACTTACAAATCGTTTTCACAACGACTCTCTCTATAGAGGTTTGTCTCTCTGTATTCTCAGATAGGAGAAAGGCCATCCAGAGGATGCTAGCACATCAGAACTGCATAGTAAATAACCCGAAACCGTCGTTTTCTAAAATGCATCGCCAAAAAAGCAAATGAACATACAAAAAGGCAATTGGACCGCGGCGCCTCGGGAGTAATACACTTACATAGTTGCAAAGTTAGCTTATTCATGTATATTTACTCTATGGCGATAGACGGTCGACCAAAAGGCGATCGAGAATCTCCATCTGGTCTGCTCGGAATATTGTTGCAAACTAACACAGCAAATACGTTCAGTTAGAACGGTGTGGTCGTCATTCGTTGTGTCGTTCGTTGCGACTCGATAACATACAGTTATCATTAATTGGTTGTATTTATCTTCGCATTATTTTTAGTGCAGTTTTAAAATACTTTATTTAATTGCATTTAGTAGCAATTTGTCTTATTAACTTTTACTTTACAACTTGTAATTTACTTTTTTATTATTATAGTTAGCTCTCTTGTGTCAAATGATATGTTTTAGATTTATGTTGTACACACCCATGAATGGGACATTAGCCGCACATTTGCAAGTGTAAGCTATATTGTCTTCATAATTGTTACAACGCGTCCTACAAAACACAGCAGGGGACACTTAAAAGCAGCCAAAGTAACACAACAAACGAAGCCGTGGCAACCAACAAGCTCGTACGCGCGGCGCCGGTCTCACCTCTCGGTCGCGTCTGTCTTCCCGTCGCTGGGCGTCGGTCGAACGGTGACTGCGGGTGCCGCGGCCGAAGCGTTCCCGTGCGGCCGGGGAGAGTCGGCCGGCGACGGGGCTGATCCTCCACCTGCGGCCCTCGTACAACTCCTGTCGCCCGGGTCGCTGATACACGCCACCTGCCGCCGCAGAGCCACTACGGCACCCTCGCACTTGTCCGTCGCGTTGCCCACCTGCCATCTGACCTTCGCGATCTCCGAGCGATGGAACGCCTGCAGCCGCTGAAGACGTTCCTGCGAGCGCAGGTACTCCTTGTGCAGCTGCCGGTGACTGCCGGCCAGGCGCTTGTAGGTGCGATACAGACGCGTGTTCTTCGACTTCACCGCCTTCAGTTCCCTCAGCACCTGCCGCATTGTCAACCGGATGTCGGTCATGAAGCGCATGACATCCACTTCCGGCGGCACGGTACGCGAATCGGCGGTGGTTTCCGGTTTGATCTTACCAGGGGCTAGCCGGTCCTGTTTGCTGACGTCATTGGCCGGCTGGTCTCGCAGCCGCTGTGGCGAGGATTGAGTCCCGCCGCTTGGCGTCGCCACCGATATCCGGTCCATCTGACCGAGCCGCTTCATCTTCTCGGCGATCAGCTCCGACTGCAGCTGGTCGATTCTCCTCAGCCACTTCGATTTCTCCCGATACAACTGCTCCCGACGCACGAACCCGCCCGCTCCCACGGCGAGCGTCGGCGGTCTCTTCAGTGACGTCACATCCCCCGTTGTCTTCGGGTCTACCTCGCCGTTGTCGGCGACGTGCACGTGATACTCCTGGATGTTGTAGGTCGTCACACACCGGTCCTCGTCGCTCGCCACCTCGAGGGCGGCGCCCGACGCCAGCCCCAGTGTCGCCAACACCACTACCACCCACATCCATCGCTCGTTCCCCCGACCCATGTTCGCCGACGCACCTGTTCGTTCGACTGATGCTCCCCGGGGCACGTCCACGACCAGTCGTCGCTGTCTCCACGAGCTTGCTTTCTCAATAATATTATCGCGTCCCTTTATTCCGCGCCCGCCGCTAACACAAAGCGACAGCCTCCTTATCTGGGGTTAACTCGCCACGCCGCGCTGCCGATAGGTGTAAAGTTTACCGGTGCAAACGGGCCATGCCTCTCCCTCCTCTCCCGGGGAAGCTACGGGAATACTGACGTGACGACGAAGAAAAACCTCACCTACTCCCATGCGCCCCACTTCCGCGGTACCGTCACGCTCACGATCGAATTAGCGAGAACTTCAAGCCGACCGCAGACCGCGTCCATTAACCGACCCGAAATCCACTTAAAATGCATTCACCCGCGGCAGGGGCTAAGGGCCTCGTGTTACGATTGGTCACCACGCCCCCAAATTTGTCCGGCTCACGCGTCCCGCGCCCGTGATTGACTGAGACAGCTATTTATAGGCGTCGGCTTTGTTCGTGCTTTTTTGCCGTCTTCCCATATCGCCCGCCGAAACGCTAGGCGCCTGTTATCGCGTCATCTACACGAGCCCCGGCAGTCAGATAGCCCCGCAGACACGCGCTCGTTGTGTAGACTATCGTCGCGATAACAGTCGGATTGTCGACTTTTGTCTGCGGCGAAATTCCTCAAGTTAGCCGACTGTGGCAGCGTACGTAATCCCGCCGTATAAGCCAACAATCGGGCGAGAAGAATGTGTCAAGTTTCGAGTGGTTCCCGAGGCGAGGCGGTGAATCAAGTATAAAGTTCGCGCGGTACTGCCGCTGGCTGTTTGGAAGTAATCTCGTAACGTGACTGAAAGCTTGCTTTTGGTAAATAGTTATAGTCGATTCAGTGAGGGGATACGTAGGATATATTGGGTTTGCCGCTGGTGGTCGTTACGACATTTCTTCGGCTCTTTTACAAATAGTTACAGTCTCAATGCGATACGCGGTGGCAGAGTACATACAGTGTCGGACTCTCAGTAGAGAGATGCCGCGCGACTCCAATTTTTTTTTGAAATATTTGTATGCACAACATTCACGGAATTCTGCATATTTATGTACTTTGAAGCACTTTGCTCTGTTTTTTGTTGAAGCAGTAAAGTCTAGTGTGTTATTCTGACCTATCAAATGTGTGCTGAGCATATGTGTGAATATAGCATCATCCCCTCCCTTTGTATGTAATTAGTTTTAGTATAGTTTTGCTCCATCAACTGATTGCTAGTTAGGCTACGGGTGGCTAACATGTATTTGACCTATTATCTAAGTATACTTCATATTCTTATCTTTAGTCGCATTTTTTTAACAGTACACGACATCGGAGTCGAATCTCGGCCCTCGACACCGATACGAATAATCGTACTGCCGGTTCGAAACTTGGACAAGTTCGTTCACTCTACATTGCTTCAGTTCATTCAACTGTATGAATTAGTACCTGGCTATAGACGGTGATGGATATTTGTACGCACGTATGTGCTAATATTAATTGTGGCATGGCTGAATCCTTTCGAGATAAGTCGAAATTGTGTCGAATGCTCAGGTCTCCCAGAGAGTGAACTGAAAACCGCTTTGAGACGCCCAAAAGACGGGATACCGTGCCGTATCAAAACTTATTATTACCTACTTTGTTTTTACTTTGTTACACTTTCAAAACATACTGAACACTAGCTAAAACCTCAAAAGAGTAATACTTATGTATGCATAAATGTTAACTCCATGACAGGGCGCAAATGAAGGTTTCGGTGAAGGTGTTTTTGTTGAACCTGAAAGTCTCCTAACATCCAATCTGAAGAAGAAAAAAACGTTGTTAGGTAAATAGTCTGGCGCCACGCGCGGGGAGTCAAAATATAGCCTTCTGTCACATTCACGCAATGGCCGACCGACAACAGAACGAAACAACACTGGCTGCACAAAATGTCATGGAACACGATACGACATCAAACTATCGGCCTCACAGCCGACTCAAAGGGGCTTCGTTTGGGGAGCAATTTCAAACACGAACAGGAGGCAAGTCAGGGAATCTTTCAGTTGTAAAAAGTAGTACTAATAAACATCATACCTAAATATTCCCAGGAACCGTGGAAATCCTCACCAGTGGGAAAACAACTCATATTCCACCACACCGTTGGTAATGTTTTATTATTACAGCGAATCTAATCTGAGGTTAACAGGAGTGAATCACGATTTCACAGACGTTCGTCACGTTTCACACTCGTGGTTGTGCCACCTAACGGCACATCGGTGTACTAAATCCGTCTTGCATCTAAGGTGGGAGAAGAGAAAATGACAACAATGATGAGAAGGATGAGTTTAAGGAGATGGATGAGTTTAAGGAGGTGGATGAGTTTAAGGAGGTGGATGAGTTTAAGGAGGTGGATGAGTTTAAGGAGTGGATGAGTTTAAGGAGGTGGATGAGTTTAAGGAGGTGGGTGAGTTTAAGGAGGTGGATGAGTTTAAGGAGATGGATGAGTTTAAGGAGGTGGATGAGTTTAAGGAGGTGGATGAGTTTAAGGAGTGGATGAGTTTAAGGAGGTGGATGAGTTTAAGGAAGTGGATGAGTTTAAGGAGGTGGGTGAGTTTAAGGAGGTGGATGAGTTTAAGGAGGTGGATGAGTTTAAGGAGTGGATGAGTTTAAGGAGTGGATGAGTTTAAGGAGGTGGATGAGTTTAAGGAGGTGGATGAGTTTAAGGAGGTGGATGAGTTTAAGGAGGTGGATGAGTTTAAGGAGGTGGATGAGTTTACGGAGTGGATGAGTTTAAGGAGGTGGATGAGTTTAAGGAGGTGGGTGAGTTTAAGGAGGTGGGTGAGTTTAAGGAGGTGGATGAGTTTAAGGAGGTGGATGAGTTTAAGGAGTGGATGAGTTTAAGGAGGTGGATGAGTTTAAGGAGGTGGATGAGTTTAAGGAGTGGATGAGTTTAAGGAGTGGATGAGTTTAAGGAGGTGGATGAGTTTAAGGAGTGGATGAGTTTAAGGAGTGGATGAGTTTAAGGAGTGGATGAGTTTAAGGAGGTGGATGAGTTTAAGGAGGTGGATGAGTTTAAGGAGTGGATGAGTTTAAGGAGTGGATGAGTTTAAGGAGGTGGATGAGTTTAAGGAGTGGATGAGTTTAAGGAGGTGGATGAGTTTAAGGAGGTGGATGAGTTTAAGGAGTGGATGAGTTTAAGGAGTGGATGAGTTTAAGGAGGTGGATGAGTTTAAGGAGGTGGATGAGTTTAAGGAGGTGGATGAGTTTAAGGAGGTGGATGAGTTTAAGGAGTGGATGAGTTTAAGGAGGTGGATGAGTTTAAGGAGTGGATGAGTTTAAGGAGGTGGATGAGTTTAAGGAGGTGGTGGAAAAAATAATAAGAGGATGATGGGGAAGAGGAGGAGATATATATGGAAGAGGAGAAGGAAACACAAGAAGACGATACGGACGAGAGAAGGAAAACGAAGAGGAGGTGGAAAGGATGAGACAAAACGGATACAAAGTGAGGATCCATGGGAATAGGAGGTGGAGGAAGAGAAGGAAGATTAGGAGGACACCACAGCGAAGAAGATGCGAACAAAAATAGAGGAAGCAGAACGACCAACAGTCATATATACACGTCGCTCCTACTATCAATGACACTGACTGATTTACAACACGTTCTTCCATCAGCGAGCGGTGTTTTAATTTCCGGACTTTCGACGATTACTGGTACTGCACAAACATCCGCTAATGCGTTTGGGGTATCTTTCGGAAAAACTGTCCGTGTTTATCAGGCAGTGTTTGAAGTATCCTGGTTTAGTGGACGCAATAAACAGCGGTAATTCGGTTGTAAAACCCTGCACGTTCGATAAGAAGTTGTGTGTACTAAAAGCACTACAGAAACAGCTTCAACGTTCGGGCTTGCTGGTCGTCGTAAGATAAAACGGTTGTGTATTGTTTATAGATAAACCATTTGTCGGATGTCGGCCGTCAAATTCGATCGTTCCCACGATAATGCCGTGAAACAACTCCCAGCGCCACCAAGCCGTGGCAAGTATACAGTTACGGCAACCAAGGCGCCTGATACGGTAAATGTTGCGCAATAGGGCCTATCGCGATTTAGTTATCTACCAGTCACGAATACACCCGAGGAAGCGCGGGTGGTATTTTGGCCCAGTTACGAGGGTTTCGACCACATGGATCGTTTTCTTTAATTTGTATCGGTTACAGTGTCCATTATGCCTAGGAGCTGGGGCGGAGGGGCAAGGGGGTAACGGCCTCTCTGGAATTTCGGTGAGGGGAAGATATAGGGTTCTGCCCTCCCAGTAAATCAGACGTTACGAAAAGTTTTCAACCGTCCCCCCAACCCCCACACCCCCCCTCTTCCGATGTCGTGATCCACCGCGAGACAACAGGAGCGGAGTGTGCTGGACCTCCGACAGTTTTCAGTCCCCAAAATAATTTAGTTGTCGCGTCTATGTCACTATGTTCGGTAAATGCAGTCAGGTAAATATTTGGTGTAGTCAATACATACTCTTGTATCAGTCATTTGTCGCCTAGGCGCCGATATCCGCTAGCCTCTTTCTGTGGCCTTCGCTTCCTTTGTGTATTGCCCTCCACTAAACCATACTAATTGGCGACTAAAGACGAAGCCATTACCATTATTACAGTTATAACAAACAACGTCCACGAATTAATCAACGTCGTAACACTGTTGGTTGTGGTTACCATAGTGACCGGACACGTGGGAATATCCTTGCGAGGATGGGTCAGAACGTGTTCAAGATGTGCCACGTTATGTTACTGTGTTACATTCTCCCCTGGGACAATGCTGGAGATTTTTCGCGCTGTCGAAGAGATACGTTGCGTTAAACATTCGCAGTGCCGCCCTACAACTTAGCCGCTGTATTAACCCACTTACTCTCGTCATCGCTAACACCAAAATAGAGGGAAGCTCCTAGGAGCGGAACTGTTTTACCCAGCGTGAACAGAGGGTTCCTACATGTGTGGGTTTGGAAAAATGCTTATAAAAAGCCTTATTGATACAACTTCCACAAAAGCATATCAGTTAGGGTGATGGTTGTCTGGTTGTGTATAACGTTTTTAATTACTTCGCATAATTGTTATTACGGTCAATATAAATAGTTCCATTTTCTGTGTTGCTTTCATTTTTTAGATGTTCTGTTGATTAATATGGCACTTCTTAGCCGGTTGAAGAATATTTTCATTACATATATTCATGTTATTAACAATATTAAATGGTAACTGGTTCACTGTATGCATGGAGAATTATTTAAAAAAAACTTAATAACTTGCAGCAATAATGAAAACTATTACCTACGGTCTGCATATATTTGCTTGCGCCTATGAACGGGCTGGTAATAATAATAATGCAAAAACCTCGACGATGATACAAACAAACATTGCCCGGACAGAGCCATTTTCATGAAATGTCTGGGATCACGCGTTCTTACCCTTACCAGGTTGACTAACTCGGGTTGCTATTCTAGTCTAATTAAGGACACTCGGTCAATCCACACATTTCGTCCAACGATTTGTGACCATTTATAAATGACATGTTATCCTTTGATTGTGTCACTTTCCATGAAATACGTTGTTTTCTGTTCTATCCTGCGATGTTTACACCCACGATCCTCGGTTCCCGACTCTAGTTTTCAAGAAAACACGGATGCCCAGCACGGCTTACAGGTGTCACCTGTGTCCTTAGTGGGAGGACACGAAGGACAAATGGGTGCGACAGACGGCTCGTGTCAACAGTCACCGACAGGTGTTGTCGCGACATCGGTCAACGCAACAGGGTCGTGGGAATTTACGATCTCGGCCAATGTCCAAGGAGGGACAGACCGCCAACAACGACGGCGTGGGCCGCTGAACCATTGGTGGGCGGCCGGAAGTCACTAACCCAAACACCCAAACAGACTCGGGCATCGACGCCAGCCTTATCTCGTGGACGCTATAAATACTGGGACGGACAACTGAATTACAAAAAAAGTTGGGTTTACTTTTGGCGAACACGTGTGTTAGTGCGCAAGCGCATGTTGTGTGTGAGTGTATGTGTGTGCAAGTGGCTAAGTTTACACATTAAGACGCACGCATGCTTGCGCGCCTAGTTATGATAATAAGCGCACGTCACAACCACGGGCGTCGATCGGTGGGGGACGGGGGGGACGCGTCCCCCCACTTTTCAGGGTGGGGGGGACAGCATAGGAATTGTCCCCCCCCCACTTTTTAGTTCAGAAAAATTGCGAGGCATATAGCCTAACTCAACACGTCTCTCTCTTAAAAGCGGCTACATAGGACTATCTAGACAATAAACTCGTGATATGAAGTTCAGCAAAGTTATTTATCGCAAATTAACACGAGACAAACAAGTTTTGAGGCATGTTTTGCTGTTAATGCGCCATAATCCGTGGTAGTTATTTAAACAAACGTAATATTTTAATGTATTGAACGAAATGTTGGACAACTCTTCACAGTAGTCATCACAGGAGAGTTACCGAACAGCCCGTGGCATTTATACGAAAAATGTTTTGTTATTTCGCTGCACTTTGATGATTTAAAATTTGTCGCGCATACGCAGAAAGGCCAACCGGAAAGTTTATAACTACCGGAAAAATGTAAGCCGCTGCCGGGCTCTATCACCTTGCAACCTTGTGTTGATATTATTAATAGACTCTAGCCATCAAGCACCTTTTAAATGATGACATTTGTGTTGCACTTTCACCCCTCGTCTGCTTGATGCTTATCGCCTACTGCAGAAGCGGCGGATTCCTGCACTTTGTGCAACTTATTCCAATATGAGTGATGACAAATTTCTTTGCCAAAAAGTTGGATTGGGAAGTTCTACACAGGCACACCATGTGCGTCGATCAGTGGGGGACGAGGGGGACACCGACCACCCCGCGGCCTGAGGGGGTCAGACAGGAAATGTCCTCATACTTTTTTCAGTTCATAAAACAAATTTATAGGCATATATAGCGAGACTGATCACTCTCCTCTCTTAAAAACCCTACATCGGTCTAGTAGTAAAATTAATAATAAGAACTAAACTTCCGACTACCTAGTGGAAAATCACTAGATAAATTGCTTGGTGGGCCGCAGCCCGCAACTTGATATTAGTACAGTAATATATATTGATATATTAATAGGCATTAACCATCAAGCACATAGTAGATTATTAATTATTGTTTGCCCTGTCACCCCTTTGATTGCAGCCTGGTCGTGCTGGTGGATATTTATATTGCCTACGGCGGAACCAGCAGATTTCTGCACTTTGTGTAATTTGATCTCAGTTTAGTGATGAAAAATTTCTTTGCCAAAAAGTCCTACACAGGCACCCCTGTAAGCTCTGCATCTTGTCACTGTATGAATCAGGCAAGCAGTGTTGGGTCCAGAGTTTACCTCAAATGTTCAGTGATTGGGGTGGGCCATGGCCCCTCTTCAAATATATGTTGCCAACACAACTATTATAAATAGCATAACATAAAGACTTTTTTAGATTAGAATTAGCATCAGACCAACAATGAATTATTTTTTATATTTAAAAATACTTATGATGTGTATTTCAGGTCACACACACACATAATTTTTATATATTCATATATATGACTTGAAATACACAAGTTTTTTTTTTTAAATATATATATATAATACATGTCAAATATATATATATATATATATATATATATATATATGACATATTATAATATATATTATATGACATGTATATATATATATATATATATATATATATATATATATATATATATATACATATATATATATATATATATATATATATATATATATATATATTATGCATACATATATGTGATATATATATATATATATATATATATATATATATATATATATATATATATATATATATATATATATATATATATATATATATATATATATATATATATATATATATATATATATATAAATTGGTCCCCCGTCCCCCCCCACTTTTAAAACCGGATCGACGCCCCTGGTCACAACTAAGAGACTCAGTTCCTTTTAGTTTGGTTTTTATACTAGTCCGAATGATTACCCATTCGTTTAGTATATGCTAGGTCCCGCTCTAGTATATCGTAGTAAATAAAACACGTATATAATATAAACTCACCACGTCTATGGTAGCATTTGTCATTTCGGATGCGATGCCCTGAATGTTTTCCTTCGCAGCCCGCTGCACAGTGAGTGTTATTCCGGGTTAATCCAAAACGATGAGCTGCTTTCTGTATCGTTTGCATTGATACATTGAGACGGGAATGGCGTCTTGCTACAGTGACGTCACTTCCGCGCTACGCCGTTGCGTTGGCCGGTCCGCGGCGCGTCCTTATATCGCCAATTTGCAATACTGCGCGCGCGCGTGCGTGCGTGCGTGCGTGCGTGCGTGCGTGCGTGCTTGTGTATGTGCGTGCGTGAGTGTGCTCGCATGGAATAATAAGTGTGGTTGAGGTTATTTAAACAGAACACTGCACAGACCACTTGCTTGTTAACACCGTCAGTGGACAGCCGTCGACCTAACGTTGTGCTCTGTTGCACAATTTCACTGTCATGTCACCATTTACACTCTTAGGATTGTCACCCGTTGTCACGTGCTAGTCTACACAGTATGTTCGGCGCTGCGCCGAAATGACCCGATCAACGAACAGATCAATGTATAGTATATTGCTGTCCTAACAATAACAACCAGAGTCGTCTTGTTCCCGTAGAATTCCATCACATCAGAGCTGTTGTATGCAAGTTTGTTCTTCAAGAAATACATCGTCACCAGGTATCAAATATAATAATTCCATGTTCCAAGTTAAGGTAAGTAAGTTTTTATATAGCGCAGTATCCAGTCCATAGGACTGCTCAAAGCGCTTTTACACTTTACTTCCCCTGCAGACCTGTTCAATCAAATACCATCTCAACTTCTCTGGGAAGCATCCAGCCAAATGCTACAATTAATGTGCGAAAGGCTGCGCGAACACATATCCACCACTGTCTATTGCCAGGTACTCATTTATACAGCTGAGTGAACTGGAGCAATGTAGAGTGAAAAAACCTGCCCAAGGTTTTAACACCGCAGCACAGGATTCGAACACGGGTTCTCATAGTCGATAGTCCGTAGCTCTACGCCTGAGCCATTGCGCTCTAAAAAGAACAGTAATAATTCCACGTACCAAGTGATAATATAATAATAATAATAAGGAAAAGAAGATTTATATATATATATATATAGCGCCATAAACCTAGACACAATCCATTCGGAGGCGCTGTGAGTTCGTAAATATATATTTATATGCAGAATATTAAATAAGTTACGTAAATTAATAATATTAAATTTGTTACAGTAAATGACAATACGTAAAATATATTAATTTTTTTTAAATGATAAACAAATAAGTTATAGCTAAAGATGATTTTAAAATAAAGGTTATATGGATAATAAATGAGTGATGACATTGTGTGAAATCAGTGTAAAACATATACAAGATAATAAATAGGTAACATTAAAAGAATTAAATAATACAAATTAAATAAACTGACAGATATCTACACTACATACACAGCCCGGAGTAGATGAGTTTTCAACAGTTACGAGGCAACAATTTTCTTTCGACTCGGTTGGAGAATTCCACAGCCGTGGAGGAGATACCGAGAAATAATTCCCTTTAACCCGGGGGCCGTTCAGTTATGCCTTCTTCTCCAACCTGCTATCTGCGTGCTCACTGTCATTCGATCTTCCATTGTTGTATGTGTCTCAGACCCCTTGAAGTGACAAAAATGAACTTATAACAATGGATCATATAGACTGTTGGAAATAGGGGAATGGGTCCCGTAAGCGCCGATTAAATTACAAAAGAAATATAACTTAAATGTAACAAGTTAGTTAATTAACATGTATAGAAAAATATTGCTACCTTTATGAGTTTTCGTAGTCACATTTTCTTAAACGAATCTATTCATGCAAGGACAACACGTACGTTTATAGGAGGTCAATTTGCCGCCAAAACTAGCCGCATCGAATATTATTCGTACACAAATATCGTACTCATTCATGTAATTAATAAATTGGAGCGACGTGGAGTGTATTAACTTGTCAAGGTTCCGACTCGCGGCAATACGGGTTTCGAACCCGGGTTTTCTTCGTTAAGAGTTTGACGCTTTGACCACTTGGCTACCGCGCTCCACGTACACGCACATGTGTTCGCGTGTACTTCCACTACAGGGGTGTTTGAGCATAAATAAAAAAATAATTATTTAGCAATACACCTGTGTGAACATTTTGTTAAACTAAGCATTTTTGCTAAGCAGTATAAATTATATTTCCGTCGACAGTTCGGTTGATAGATTCAAGTATAGGGACATTTTTCTGTGAAGTATTTCGTCACCATCGAACGCGTAAGTTGGGAAAATAGTTTGTTAATTATTTGCTGTTATGACGAAACATTGTAAGCATTTCATTGTGCTCCTCTTGGCATCGCTGTCGTCAGGAGTGAGGTTGGCCATGGCTACCGTCGTCTCTTGTTTCGTAGTTTCTTTCCTCACTTTTATATAACTATTTTCTCAATCAACAGTTACAAAGTCTGGTGATACAAATCCATAGAACGAAAAACGAGATTAACCATGATGTGGAAATTAGGATCCACTTTTATATCTTGCAAGTTGTGTTAGCCAGATGTTATTTTTGTTCCAAAGCTTGCATTCGCGTAACAAACATGCGCATTTAACTAAACATGTTGTTTCTTATAAATACATCGTCATATACGAAAATACGTAATATTCTACCGCCAAACAGGCCAAACGTGTAGCTCGTCGTGTTGAGTTCGGTCGTGTGTATTTGTGTGCGTGCGTGCGTGCGTGCGTGTGCGTGCGCGTGCGTGAGCTTACTCTATACAAAGTGCTGTTAAATATGTTCTCGGCGGTGGTACATTTTTTCTACAAAAAAATCAATTTGCACCAAAACATGTACTCCTCCCATAAATAATGCAGTACTAAGTAATTTATGCAAACCCAAACAAAAACAATTATACGACAATTAAACTGCATGCCCCTCCCTAAAGTAATTAGGGACCCGCCAAAAATAGTATGGCTAGTCCCACGGTTCAAACGCCAATGTCATGACATTGCAAGCAAAACAATTCTACGTGTTTCCCATGATAACATCGGTTAAGCGATCATTGGATGAACGAACGAACGAACGAACGAACGAACGAACGAACGATCGGACGGACGGACGGACGGACGGACGGGCGGGCGGGCGGGCGGGCGGGCGGGCGGGCGGGCGGGCGGGCGGGCGGGCGGGCGGGCGGGCGGGCGGGCGGGCGGGCGGGCGGGCGGGCGGGCGGGCGGGCGGGCGGGCGGGCGGGCGGGCGGGCGGACGGACGGACGGACGGACGGACGGACGGACGGACGGACGGACGGACGGACGGACGGACGGACGGACGGACGGACGGACGGACGGACGGACGGACGGACGGACGGACGGACGGACGGACGGACGGACGGACGGACGGACGGACGGACGGACGGACGGACGGACGGACGGACGGACGGACGGACGGACGGACGGACGGACGGACGGACGGACGGACGGACGGACGGACGGACGGACGGACGGACGGACGGACGGACGGACGGACGGACGGACGGACGGACGGACGGACGGACGGACGGACGGACGGACGGACGGACGGACGGACGGACGGACGGACGGACGGACGGACGGACGGACGGACGGACGGACGGACGGACGGACGGACGGACGGACGGACGGACGGACGGACGGACGGACGGACGGACGGACGGACGGACGAATAAATTCAGTTTATTTCCATGTGGAAAAATACAAAGAAAGGTACATTCAATATACTATAACAGTATACAGTGTGAGCGACACGCCGTGCAGCCTCATTGCGAAGCCACAAGCTTGTCGTCAAATCACGGTATGTTTTCGTGGTGGCGCGCATAACTGTGGCGCCATCTGCCGAATAGTATTGGTGTTTAAGTTTGTGGCGACAAACTGTCTATATGCCACTATCTATATGGGATTACGCTTAGTCTGTGCTTGGATTCTCATGTTGGGAATGCTACATCAAATCTGTGCTAGTCTCGCTCATCCAACTCTCGCTTGCCTTCGTGAATTCGCCAAGAAAAGACTGCGAAGGCCTAAAACAGGTGCCGCCATCTCACGGCGCCTAGGTAACCTAGTCGCAGGCCACTGTCCGATAGTTTCAATGGTTTAGTTTGACAACTGACGTTAATATATTAGTACTTTAGGCATCATTGCATCGGATGTTATGGCTTAGTTTACACCTGAATTGATAGGGTCACGCGCAAGTTGCCCATAAGTCGAATAAAACGTAATATAAGAACATCACGCCACAAAACGAAAATAACCCGGCAGTATTACGCAATCCACCGATCACGTGACCAGCCATCACATGATAACACCGTCAACGTTAAATCCGTGTGCGGCGATGCTCAGGTCGTTCTTGTAAGATGGATATCTCGGTTTTCCTTTCGTTCCTCGTCGTTCTCTTGGCCCGAAGTGCGACACCCTCTCGCCAGAAGGGGGCTCCGGGGCCACCCGTCATCTTGGGTAAGTAGGAGTTGTTGTTGATTAGTTTACGTATATTTCGGCATTTTCGGGGAAGTGCGACATAACGCAAGTGCGACACAACGCACCGGGTCACCCTCGGTGCAGCTGTCCTTACCTTACGGCCGCGTTGTCTGTGATTGTGTGATGTGTCGCTCTGTGACGGCCACTAATAAAGGGACTATTCAATTCAGTATGCTGTAACGTGGCGGCTAAATTTGCTGATGGTGTGGGCCTGTGGCCACAGTGTGGGATGTAGGTAGTTTCTACTAGCTACTTACCTACTAGCTAGCTTTCAAAATATACAGTACCTGACAGATGTGTTTTGAATACGGATTAAAATAGAATATTTAACAAGAAACGTATATGTCATCTTGACATATACTTTTAGACTCGGGTAATCTTCCAGTTGACTGGCCTAAATTATTAGGACCTTTTCAAAACGGTTTTACCACGTTTTTTTCGATGTTTTGAATGTCA
Source organism: Oasisia sp. SBJ-2009 (assembly GCA_964017155.1). Lineage (NCBI taxonomy): Eukaryota > Metazoa > Annelida > Polychaeta > Sabellida > Siboglinidae > Oasisia > Oasisia sp. SBJ-2009. The sequence goes on from OZ024862.1 coordinate 16,031,956, forward strand.
TTCTGCATCACTTCCGCTAAAAAGAAGCAGATATAATTTTTTTTATTGCGTTTTACATCAATTTAATGCTGTCAATTCGACGTAAATAAGCCGAAGCCACAGGGCGTAAGCAGTTAGCGCTCCCCAGACGCATCACGACCGCAAAGCCGATGGGTCTTGCGATTTGCGAATATGTCCTCAAAACTAAGGCTACATCATTAATTTGTATTCTGTATAATGTAGATTTATTTGTTTTAAACATATCTTTATAAAATATGGCTACATTTTTTTTCGACTTCGCAATGCACATGCAAGACATCGCCTAGCCCTTTGCGGCTTTGATGCGTCTGGCATGCACTAATTGCTCGCGCCCTGTGACATCGGCTTATTAACGTCGAGTAGGTGGCTTTAAATTGATCTAAAACACAATTTAAAAAATAATATCTGCCTTCTTTTTAGCGGAAGTGATGCAGAATGAAATTTAAAACACATACACATCGAAAAAACGTGGTAAACCGTTTTGAAAAGGCCCTAATAATTTAGGCCAGTTAACTGGAAGAAGTCTAGGCTAGACTCGGAGTCGGTGTCAATTCAACACCGCATATAACAATTATTTATTAATGATTACATGTATGCACTGTTTCAGTTAATTAAACAAAATTGCAGTTGTTTATAAAATAGAAATTACGGCAGCATTCTTTAGGTCACGCGGATAATATTCAAAAGCCGGCAACATCACCAGACTATCTTCTCGGCGTAGTTACGCAGCCGACCGGCGACAGTCGGTTAAGCGAGACTAGGTATCCGGCTGCCAATCCACAGCCCGTGGAGCGAGATGTCGATGCTGTATCACACAGAGAACTACCGCTGTGAATTGTGTACTTTTATTTTTGTGTGGTTGTCATAACAGGTTTCTTGTGTTTATACACAGTTATGATTTGCTGTGGTTTCATGTACATTATACGGGTTGTCCTTGTGTAGTTTAAATATAGGGACGTATGGGTTTAATGTATATCTTGTTTTATTTATGTGAGCCAGTAGGTTTATTACCTTTCATGTTGAAGCTGTGACATATGAACTTGTGTGGATTTATGCACATTAGGTTGTGTAGATTTACATGGGTATGCATGAGTTTAAGTTGTATATCTTGTTTTATTTATACGCCTTATTTGCGTGACATGTGGAAGCTGTTTTTGACGTTGGGTATTAAAGTCACCTCTGTTTACTCGTGTTTGCTGTTAGCAAATATTACCACAGTTAGTTTACAATAAATAATAATCACTTTCATGACATCTTGATTTGAGCTACGGCAAGAATTAGATTATTATTTTCATGTATATGTTACATAGGACCACAGTTTATATACGTTATTTGATGGCATTAGTTCTAATTTCTCTTGGTGATCTTAATCCTGATTAGAATAGAATTGTATTCACTATACCCACATATCGTGGTACATAGAGGATCACAGTTTTACAAATACATCTATAGAACATGTACAACACAACATATAAATAATTACAATTGGAACATAATAATTACCCAGCTGTACTGCTACCCTTGTAAAATTACGTTTTTACAGGTTCATGAATAACACGCTAGGTGGCGGTTCTTTGACTATAGTTTTAAGCTATAGGGCGTGTAAGTCTCGCGCGCGAAAGCGAGACTGGGGCCAGTTGGGGGCAGGAAGTCCACATAGTTTGTTTGCGTAACAGCAAACGAAATGTTGTGTTGGTCTTCATATCTTCGTATACAATATTTCTACACAAAAAGGAAACGGACAAGTAAAATAAAGGCCTAAAATAAAACAAGGCTAGAAATGTGGGCGTGGCTCCCATGTGTACCAAGAAATCGCTCGTGTTGTGCGAGTGACATATACTGGCCGAATACGTGAATAAAAACTTGCCGTAAATTGCGACTATTTCAGAAGAAACAGTTGCTATTTAAACATACAAACATGCCTTCTTAATCGATAGTATAGCACTTACGTTCATGAGGAGGTAGAAGTACCCGCGTCTTCAAAGTTACATCTAACGATCTATCCGGTCAAATAGCATGTGCGCGATGTCGGGCTATTTGTCTGTATTTATCCGGTTAATTAGCGCATACGCAAACATGGGCTATTTGTCCCTATCCAGACGAATAGTTCCCCAGGCTATTCGTCTGTATCCGGACAAATAGTCACGGCCTTTTTAAAACACTGAACTCTCAAACAAGAAATACTGGTTTTTAATCCTTTTACTAACTTTTGAAGATGGGGGAGTTTCATTATCTTCGTTTTGCAAACTTTGAAATGTGCAGTGAACTGTAAACATTTTGGATATAGGCAGGGAAAGTGACCTATGACCTACTGACTTTCAAGAAAACGTGGATTATGCTAAATCTGTTAGGAAACGAATCACTTCTTCTCAGGTCCATATACAGGAGCCCCACCGTCAATAATGATAATATGAGCAAGTTGCTTAGAGAAGTAAGTTCAAGTGACAAACACAAAGCCAATCTAGATGGTGGATATGGGAGATTTCAATCGTCCAGTATTGAGTGGGACCCTATGTCACATCCTTAACTTTTGCAAACAACGAATCTGTTTTACGGAACATTATGCACAATCCGAGCCTAGGACTGAGTGATCACCTATATTTAATATTTGTCTATCATCTCATGAAAAAATGATGAGAAATCAAAACTGAAGCCATTGTGATATTCATCCCCAAATCAAAACCCAGAAAGAACAAAAAAAAAAACAGGTATGGATGAAGAAGACAGCAGTGACCAAGGTGAAACAATATGTAGCTTGGAAGCGATACTGCCAAACGGGAGAATATATAGATTATGTTTACACATACTGTATGAACTGACGTGTCTCACACGTAAATTATGTCGAGACTTCGACCATTACATAACACGCAACATGACGAAAAACACGAAAGCGCTTTGGGGATACGTTCAGCACCACAGAAATACCTATCCATCCATTATGTTGATTTTTTGGTAATGATATATTATTGTTCAATTCATTACTATACAATGTTTAATACCAAATCAACTGATATTCTAGGTCAAGGCAACTTGTACTGTGATATATGTATAACGACGTACTTCAATATTTGCTTAACCTAAAGCTAAAACTGCCAACACAAACAGACAAGCTCGACCTCGCTCCCCGCTCTGCCTTTCGACGCCCTCTAGTTCCGGAGACCCGCGGGGGTGTCACAATCGCAGGCGGGGGGGGGGGGGGGACACTATCATGTTCTCCCCTCTTTAACACATTCGCCCCCCAACGAACTCAGAAATTGTTTAAAGATCACATCTGGAGAAATAAAATGTGATTATGTAAATGCAACACCGGTTATAAAATATAAATGTTCATCATTGTCCGGAAAATCTTCGCATACGTAAACTAATTAACTGTCTGCTTACTAACATAGATGAGGTATCGCTGATGAATGTAACTGTCCCATATGTAATGAACTGTCTGGTATACGATACGTTCAATGTCACTTTGTCGTAGCTGCACCCTCGCGAACTGTGACGACGAATGTGATGTAGAAGTTAAAAGAAGAAAGAAAAGAAGAAATTAAATTTCCTTGTTGTTCACTGCACGTATTTGGAGTACAGTCCTTGCACTCGGCGCGCTTGCATGGCCGTGATACTTTTCTGGAAAGTGCATCAGCATTACCCATCGAGCTTCCAGGTCGATGAACGATCTGGAATTCGTACGTACCAAGGATGACGAGGCATCGTGCTACCATCTCTTCCGGTTCTTTAAAATTAAGCAGCCATATCAGTGTCGCGTGATCAGTCATGATCGTGAATAGTCGGCCACACAGATAATGGTGGAAGAGTTTGACAAATGTTACTACTGCCAACAACCCCTGTGTGTTGTGCAGTGTCGGGTCTGCGTACGAATGAAGGTCTTGGATGCATTGTCAATTACTTTCTCGCCATCCCCCTGTCGTTGTGAAAGAACACTACCCATGGCTTCATTACTCGCATCAGTATACAACACAAACTCGTCATTTCGGTGTGGGATATGCCAACACAGGTGTTTCAAAACGGGGCTGTCGAAGGGCTCGAAAAGCCTTCTTTTTGGTATCTGACCAGGTAAAAGAACGCTTTCCTCTTGTCATGGCCGTCAATGGGCTCGCAATGTGCGCAAACGATGGAATAAAGCGCCCATAAAAGGATGCTAAGCTTATAATCGAAGAACCTCTTTTACGGTAGTAGGCCGATGCCAGTATCGCACTGCAGATACCTTGTGAGGATCTGTAGCAATCCAATGCCTGGAGACTGTGTGGCCAATGTAGGAAACCTCAGTCTGAAACAGCCTGCTCCTCTGCTTTCGTCGTCAAGTCAGCAGCTCGAATTCTGTCCCACATCGTAGTGAGGCGGTGCAGTGTCTCATCGAAGGTCTTCCCATAGATGATAACATCGTCGAGATACACCAAACAACGTTTCCAGCATAACCCTCTCAAAACGAGTTCCTACAAACGCTCAAATGTTGCCGGAGCATTGCAGAGCCCAAAACGCACGACCTTCCACTGGAATAAACCTTGCCACGTACTGAATGCGGTCTTTTCTTTATCTTTTATTGTGATGTATAGAATCCATCAAATGCCAACTCTAGGGTTGTTTCACCAAATGATTTCATCTTACCACCATCGGCCGTTTGTGGCTGAGTTGAATAGGATGCAACGGAGGACGACGACTAGCGGCTATGCTCAGGTATGTTTGATGGTAAATTAATGACACTGCAGCACCTATGTCCAAAAGCAGTGGATATTCAATGTCATACATGCACGTACAAATCACTCAACCATTAACTGGTTTTATTCTATAAAATCGTGGGTGTACATCAATGTTACTGGTAGGTGGCATGTGTTTGGCTACTTTATTCCTCGGGTCAGTGTTTGGAGAAAGGCTAGTGTGTCTGGGGTTTGTGCCAGCCTATCCCCGTTTGGGGAATCTGATCATGTCCTCTTATGCGAATGCGAGGTGTTGCTGCGCCACTGTGTGTTAGCCCGATCATCGAATCGGGATCTAAAGTAGGTCTGACGACGACGTGGTGCTGCGCAATACCGTGCAATGTGGCCCTGTTGTCCGCAGTTATAGCAGGTGATTTGCAAATGTTTGGCCGATATATCAGTGCGTCCATCTCAGCATCGTCGCTGGTAAATGTGTTATGACAGCTCGCCTCATGGCAACACGGTGTTGCTAGGATATATATGCCGCTATTATCTGGTTTAACCACCGTACACTGGTAAAATTGTTCATTTTTCTCAACCATGTGTACCAGCCTTTCGAGAGGCGCATCACTCTCAACAGAACACAAGCGCCGAGTAAAAAAATTAATTGTCCTTCAGTGTGGCTAATAAGTTTCCTTCACCAGCGTCACACGACTTTGTATATCGCTGTTTGCATATGCCTGTCGAGCCAAGTTATGCAAACCATTAAAAAAGACTCGCAACGGTTCGGTTGTACCCCGTTTGCCTTGCCTGAACTTGTGCAGTGCAACCCCACTGCCGAACTGGCTGTACTGCCACAGCTACACCGCACGGAGAGACCCGTATTCCTTTGGGTGCACAGTATATATACCACCAAGCGGTAAGCTTCCCTGACGAGGAACACCTCTAACTGGAAAGCATGTTGGCCAGCTGTCCAGCAGCATAGATCAGCAGTTGTCGCGAAACGATTAAGGAAATAGTCAACGCTGTTGATATCTCTACTGCTCGAGAATGTCGGTAATTTCGGACATTTTTCAAATCCGGCATGCCATAGCCATAGGTCCGGAGTTAAAGGGTTAACATACGTGGTTTTGGATGGGAGAAACAGAAGAACGGGTGAAGTATCCTCAAATGCTCGCGACATATCAGTGCGACAGGGTGTCAGCCCATCAACAGATGACGGGAACTGAGGTGGATCATGACGATAGGGACTATCCAGCCCATCAGCCCATCGATCGGCAGAATGCGCCATTTTTGGCATTTGCATTCGCCGAAAACAAGTTCCTAAAGACTTAACAAAGTTGGATGGAAATTGCCACCAAATAGACACCAGTACTTCTCTGTATTACTGGTCACGGCACCAATGTGATATATGTATAACGACGTACTTCAATATTGGCTTAAACAGATTAATAACGAGCTAAAACTGCCAACACAAACAAACAAACTCGACCTCGCTCCCCGCTCTGCCTCTCGCCGCTCTCTAGTTCAGGAGACCCGCGCGGGTCTCAATCTTGGCCTGGGGGGTCAGTATCAAAGTACCAGTAATGCTGATGTCAGTTTATTTACTCTAGTAGATGGTCTCATCCTTGGTTAGACCAGTAAAAACCAGTCACATGACAATACAACTGCAGTGTACTGTATCAGGTCTTTATTTACCTTGCCAGACTGGATGCTAGGCAGTCTGTGCAGGAGTTCTTAGAATTATGTAACATCTAGGTGATCTAGATTAGTCCCACTGGAAGCTTCAAGTTTCCAAGACAGTGTCACTTTGTCACATTCAGTGGACAGTGTGGCTGGGGTGGCGATTTGTGTTGTCCTCAGTCATAGTATTGTCTAGTTTCTAATCCCAAATGAAAATTTTGCTTGATTATAATGGTATATGTTTTGTTTGTGTGTTCTTGTGAATTGGCAGTTTTAATTAACATTAGACAGTATTAAAAACATTAATTAACAAATACTAAGATGAAATAATGCATTTTGTTTTTAATATTGAAGACTTTATTGTCAGGATATGTCTATTGAGGCAGTATATTTTGGTCTATGCTGAATGTTGGGGGAAAAGTTTCTTCAATTCAGATATTAATAATAATTACCTTATATTTTAGTCATAGTTAGCATACATTTACATTACACAGACAGCCTATTAAAATATAATATGGCTAGTAGATATAACTACAATACTCAATAGAACAGGGACCTTTGATTATTGCAGGAAGATTATTGCAATATTTCCTATAATACCTCCTGTGGCTGTGGTGTAATGTATCTATTGTAATTCCTTTTCTTCTTGGACCTTTTAACACCCCAAAATGCCAACCATGCAAGGTGCAACACATTATTATTAACATTTCTTTTCAAGTTTTTATTTATTTCATATAATATATTATGTTTATTTTTTAACTATGTTGTTGCAAAATAAAATTACACTTTCACTTCAAAATTACCAGTGAACGTCTGGGAGTAAGCTCTGTAACCAGATTGTAACATCGTCCATCTCATCTTTGTCCAGTACCTGGCGATGGGGGAAGTCAGTTTGAGGCGAAACTTGACAAGCCGAAGGTGGTTCACTTCTGGTGCGACCGAAGAACAAGGAACTGGTTCCCGATGTGGCTCAATCTCGAGTTATTGGCCCCCCCCTACATCCTTGATTGCTTTGTCGACAACATGAAGTATGTTCATGTTTATTTGTTGATATATAACTTGACAACATAAGGATATACCATTCAATTAATGTATTGTTAGCTCCAAGTAAGTGTAGTGTAAATAAACATGGATTATTAGATCATAAAGTAGGTGTCATATACTCTATAGTGGAATTACGTTTTCGGTAAAGTTTTTGTAAATTGCAGTGATTTAAATAGTAACTGTGGTCTTATTATATACCTGGCCATTGGTATGTCTAAGCTTTTGTTGATCATATATTGTGGACGTTATTACTTAAAAATACTATCAGGTGTATTATGAACGTACTTGGAAACCACAGTGATTAAATTAATTATTAATGGTTGTGCGATTAGATTGTCTACTATTGATTAATTAATATGTAAACTTAAATTCGTTATTTTACATCAGTCACTGCACTCATTTGTAAACAATTTAATGGTGCATTTCTGCACAGTGCAGTCATAGTTCAATATGCATAGGCCATGCTAATTTACATCGTATTAAAAAAGCACGTCTGACAATCCGACCTTCCAAGTGGCCAATTTTATGTGTAGAATGTGATGTCCTTTGTTTAATTTTGAATTGTTTGTGGATTTCAACTTGAACTGTCTGTATGAGTACGTTTGTGTCGCCAGACTCGTGTACAACAACCAAACACGGCAGACATCCAACAATGCTGGCGTGGACATCCGCCAACCCGGCTTTGGCAACACGACGACTGTTGAGTGGCTGGACACCAGTGAGCGCAAGCCAAGTGAGTCTTAGCGGTAATTTTAAAGAGCAAATGACCTGGTTAGATCCCTATTGTACACATAATATTTTTGTTTTTACCCTATTTGTTTTTTAATTATTTTAATCACTTATTCAATTTGATTTCATGACCTATTTATTTGTATTACCCACTTATTTATTATTTTACTTGTGCCCCATAATTGCTTTAATTTTTTAAAGTATTGCACTGTTTTTTATTGTATTTTATGTATACATATGGGTTATTTGTCCGAAATAAACTACTACTACATACTTTCCAGCCTCCTACTTCTATCACATCGCCCAGGCCCTGGTTGACGCAGGCTACAGGAGAAATGTGAACATTCGGGGTGTGCCGTACGACTTCCGCAGAGCACCGAGTAAGTTAGCAGTGCCGCACTGATAAAGACACTGGTCAATGTCACCAGCCAGTGCTGGCAGTTGCCCAAAGCAATGTATGCAGAATCAATATACTTTGTCCTAGTTGCCAAGGTCGTTGGTTACAGTTGTGTTTGTGTGGGAGCCAAGCCAACCCCCCACTCCAGTTCAAAGGGCAACTCTAGAAGATGCTACCTGTTACCGCTCCGATAGTTTTGTAGTAAACGAAAAATAAGCACTTTTTGACAATTCAAATTTGTTAATAATTGTTTAATTAAGAGAGTTGTTTTGTGTAAACTAAAATAAGTGCTTTGCTACAATAAAAAATGGATTGTGAAAATGGAAATATTTGCTTTGCGAAGATTGATATAAAATAAGTGCACTTGTATGGTTTGGTTTGTATGGTGCTTTTTATTGTAATAAGTGTTTTTGAAGATTAACTGACATTAAAAAGTAAAATACATTTTGTGAAAATCAAAACCATGCTGTGAAAATAAAAATAATGCGTTTACATTTTAAATAACGACTTTTGTGAAAATCAACCTAAACACTTTTATGTCTTGAATGATTGCCATGTCGTCGGTTTGGTCAGACGAGATGAGTGAGTTGATGAAGAAGATGAAGACATTGGTGGAGCAGACGTACACGATGAACAACGCGACTCGGGTGGTCCTGATGGGCCACAGCATGGGTTGTCCCGTCCTCCTCTACTTCCTGCACCGGCAGACCCAGGCCTGGAAGGACAAGTACGTCCGCTCCCTCGTCACACTCGCCGGGCCCTGGGGCGGGGCCGTGAAGACCCTTCGACTGATGGCGTCAGGTGGGTGTGAAAAACGAACGAACGAACGAACATGAGTTTGTGAAGTGAAAAGGTTGGCAATGGTAAGTTTTATATGTGAAAAAGTAAAGGTTAATTTTTGTATAGTGCAGTATCCAGTCCTCAGGACAAGTTTGGCGGCTGTAAGAAGTCGTGTTCATGGTTAGGTCAGAAAGTAAACAAAAAGATCGATGGTGGCGATGCATATGGCCACGATGCCGACGGCTCCTGCTCAGACTTGCGCCCATGGCCACGGGATGACGCTGTGTCCTGGCAAGACATCTTGACACCGTTCAATACTCTAATCGAATTCGAAGCCACAGAAAATTCGTATTCGATTTGTGTTCGAAAATTTGAGGATATTCGATTCAAGTGAAATTCCAGATTCGTCCCATCCTTACCTTATAGTGCTGTCCCTTACAAAACAAGAGCCAATGATATACCACTGATTACCATTGAATACCATTCAGTGTCAATGATATATCAGCAGGACTCAGTGGTACTCTCAACGGTGATTTAAAATACCATTCAATACCACTGAACGGTACAAAGAATGCAAAATACCATTCAAAATATGATTAAAAAAACATTCAAATACCATTCAAATACCGTTGGCCATAATACCCCCTAGGACTATTCAAGTACCATTAAAAAAACATTCAAAAACCAATGGTATTTGAATGGTATTTGAATGCTACTTTTTGTAAGGGGTAGACATGGCAACAGTTTAGAGCACTTTGCTCCCTGACAGAACACTATGTAAGTCTTTCTGAGAGCGATTCAATCATATCTGCGATAATACTAGTAACAAAAATGGTTAAAGTCATCATGAATGTGTCACGTCAAATTGTACGTGCGGGTGTTTCAGGGGACGACCTGGGCGTGTTTGTGTTGAACGCACTGTCCGCTCGGCCCGAGCAGCGGTCGATGCCGAGCTCGGCTTGGCTGATGCCGTACGACACGTTCTGGAATGCCTCTGAGATACTCGTCACCGGTCCCCATGGCAACTACACCGTCAACGACTACAAGCGCTTCTTCAACGACATCGGCTACCCTGATGGCTACGACATGCGTCAGGACACGGAGAAACTCATCGACCCGCTAGCGCCGCCTGGTGTCGAGGTGCACTGCATCCACGGGAAGAACGTGAAGACGCCAGACTCGTTCCACTACAGCAAGAAGCAGTGGTTCGACTCTCAGCCGGGTGTCGTTTCGGGCGATGGCGATGGAACCGTCAACATCCGCAGTCTGCATGGTTGTCTGCGGTGGCAGGGTAAGCAGAAACAGAAGATAATACACAAGGAGTTTCCAAACGTTGAACACCTCGGTATACTCGACAACAAAGACGTGAACAATTACATCAAGACAATCGTGCTTAACTGAGTTGCTTTGATATTGAGTTTGTTACGGCAACACGTCGTTCCACGGTGGACCGGATATTAATCTGCCCAAACCTGTTCAGCATTCGGGCCAGTAATAACCGTCTAGGTCGTTTCCTGTTAATTTTGTGAATTTTGTAAATCCACATCTCATCACAAAGTCATCATACAATGACTGGTATAGTTTCCTCATAAAAAAAAGTAATAAATAACTAATGCGTGACAAAAATTCGAAACCTACGAACATTTGAAGATTATAGTCATTGGAATCCAATAGTGCAGAACATTTTATTTCACAGTTATGCAGCGAAATACCCGCTTCCTGTGTGGCAGGTATCGTTTTATCGTTGAAATATCGGTGTAAGAGTAATTTTTATATTGGTTTAGTATTGTGCAGGATTTATCCTGTGTATGGAGTTCGAGTAAGCGTAAACAAAACATGCTGAAAGTTGGATGCGTTCATATAAAACCTGCACGTTCCTGTTATTTGTGGAAACAGTATATGAAGTGTAGCGCTTGACTGCAGTGTAGTAAATCCACTGGATTATCTTTTATTGCGTTTTATTTATATTAATGATATTATTGACTAAAACATTTTTATAAATCAAATTTGTGCAATCAAATTTGGGCCATTGCTGGTATGGTGAAGACGTCTTGACCTGATACATTATGTTAGTCTTCAATCTTGCATCTATTGTATAATTTATTATTCAAGAAATACCTGTGTGACTTGTATCTTGAATGTCATCTGTACTAATGCAGAATGGATAACTGTTATGTAAAGAGGTGTGAAACTCATGTGGAAGTGGTGTGGGTATGAAAACGTGATGGCTTGATGGAAGCAGTGCAGTAAATTTGGTGGATGTAACATTCGCTTGAGTTAGTGCAACGAGTACAATGACATAATACATATTTCTAAGGTGTTCAGAGTTTAACAGTTGATTTCCTGTTTCAGCGTCCGTCTCTAAACATAGGCAGTAATTACAATAAATCATTCTCAGTCGCCCTGAGTGAAGTCATAGCAAAATAATTCAGGTGTTGGCGTACAGTATTAATATCACTTTTGGGAGATGGCTTTCTGTTGCAAATGTACTAGTATATGGAAGTAGTAGTAGGAAGCCTATTAGATCAAAGGTCTGCATGACTCCATGAAACATTATAATTGTCTGTGGCACACATTCTGAGATTTCATTGTATTACACTTAGAAAACTTAAAAACTCTCACATAATTTTGCAGTCATAAATTGTATTCAACAACATTCATATTTTATAGTGCTGTTTAGTAGTTCTTACATTAATTCATAGAATATGCTTGATCGTCAGATTGGATCACTTGCCAAAGGGTTATAGTTTATTGATCTGGGCTACTCTAGTAATTTGTTTGCCAAAATGTAGGTAGATCTGTCCTGTCATTATTTTGTTTGTTTGACGTATGAAGTAATTAAATAACACATGAAACAACTCAATAGCGAATGAAATAACTAAATAACATATTTTTGTAACGGATTTGCTGTCACTGTGAACAATAGATGGTCCCGATTTTGTAAGATGAAACAGAATGTAATTGAGGAAGAAACTGAATTGGTTAGTCTGATGCAAAAACAGAAACATACTAGAGAATGCAGTTGATTAAAGTGAGTATAGTATGTTAGTATGAGTTAGTATGTGCAGTGATGTTTGAATATCCTAGTTGATATCTACTCAGTGACGTGTAGTGGTTGTTGCTGAAATGTTTGTATTTTGGCACATATCTTATACTGTGCAAGTCGGTGGTTCATGAATATTGTGTTAATACTTATCTACTCTACTTGGTGCATGTTCTGCTGTCATATATTATGCAAACAACTTTACAGGGTTCAAAATTAACAGTTGTTTAGAACAATCCAGAAATGTGTTGAACACATGTTTAATAATTACATTAAATTATAGATCTACTGAAAATATAATACTACATTTCTTTTTGTATTATTTATAGACATGTTGAAAAAGATGGTTTAGCCATGTTGGACATGTAGATGTATATCTAATTTAAGTTGGTTTATGTTAATTTTGGACCTTGATTTATATAATAAATTATCACTACTCTAGTATGATATATGATACAAACTGGTCGTTCAATATTGGCGCGATTCCTGCATTCATAAGCAGTTGTGCCAGTTTTCCTGCCATGTATTAAATATATGAGATTCTATTTTAACTTTATTTACATCGGATAAAGTCCACACCGGCAAGGTTTGCGTATATGTGGGTAATTACGCCCACTGGCTGAATCGACCCTGTTCCTCTATGTAGTGGCGTAAAGGTGTCACTTAGAATTTTTTGTCACATACGCCACAGGGTGAGAGCGGGGTAAATGCGGTTTGTATTGTGGCACAATCATAGTCAATTTGTGCAATAACTATGTACCCAGCCAAGATAACTGTTTTGTTTATTAATAAATTATATAAAAAATGCAACATGTGTCAAATGGTTTTACTTTCGCTGCAGTGCAGATCAGGGCACAGTTGAACATGTCACTTCTAAATGTCCATTGTTATAGCAGGAATGTGGACAATTTTAGCACTTTGGAAGAGTTTATTCAAGCAGCCGTAACTTTGCAACAAACATAACTTACACAGGTCACTCTGGTGGTATTTATGTAAAACTTAAATGTTGTCTTGTAAATTGATTTACATAAATCCATATTGCCAAAATATATCATGAAATCTGAAAGAAGGTAGCCCATACGAAAATATTCAATAAGGTTGTTGATTCACCCAAAATCTCTCAAACTACCCTTGAGACTTGTCACCCTCAAACCAGGTTTTTGTCTCTTCGGTTTCTGGCTCATTAGATTTAAGAAAATGTTAAGGCCAGAACACTTGAATAAATATTTTTCCAAGACAAATTCAATATTTCTATTGGTGGGCGGCCGGAAGTCAGTAACCCAAACACCCAAACAGACTCGGGCATCGAGGCCAGCCTGATCTCGTGGAAGCAATACATACTGTGACGGCACCTTAATTACAAAAAGTTGGGTTTATATTTGGTTAACACGTGTGTTAGTGCGCAAGCGCATGTTGTGTGTGAGTGTATGTGTAAGTGGTTAAGTTTACACATTAAGACGCACGCATGCATGCACACATAGTTATGATAATAAGCGCACTTCATCACTAAGAGACTCGGATCCTTTTAGTTTATCTTTTATATTTTTTGCTTTCTGTATCGTTTGCATTGATACGTTGAGACGGGAATGGCGTCTTGCTACAGTGACGTCACTTCCGCGCTACGCCTTTTTTTTTGGGGAGGGGGGTCCCCTTACCTTACAGAAAGAACCCAACAGGTTGTAATAAATGGATCAGCATCCATACCCATTCAAGTCACCTCAGGGGTACCATAGGGAACCGTACTGGGGCCCCTATTTTTCCTACTATATATAAATGACTTACCCAACAATCTCACTTCAAATGTTCGCCTTTTTGCAGATGATTGCCTACTATATCTACCAGTTAAATCAGACAATGACACTTCTTTCCTCCAAAATTATCTACTCAAACTTGAGGAATGGCAAAACACTTGGCTTATGAAATTCAATCCCACCAAATGCTTCACAATGACATTAGCCTCAAGAAAACCGACACCAAATCATTACACCTTCTGTGTCCAACAATTTAAATCTGTTCAATCTCACTGTTATCTTGGTGTACAAATATCAAATACTTTAAATTGGACAACACAACGCACCTCAGTCGCTAAGATAGCACAACAGAAACTATGAGTCATTAGGAGAAATCTAAATAAATGCCCAACCCACATTAAATCTATAGCCTGCACAACCCTTGTCCGACCAATACTTGAATATGCATCAGCATCATATGGGATCCACACTGTCTAAAACATATTAAAACCTTAGAAAGAATCCAAAGACAAGCTGCCATATTTTGCACACAAAACTACTCTAGAGACCCAGGAACAGTAACCCAACTTCTTAAAGACCTCCAATGGGACACCCTTCAAACAAGAAGAAAAATTAAAAGACTTAATTAGCATAATATACAAGATGGAACATAACCTTATAGATATCCCACTAAATCACTATATCCAACACAACGCTAGATCCTCACGTAAACATGACAGTCAGTTCTTGTAAATTAGACACTCTGCAAACATATTTGGAAACAGCTTCTTCCCAACCACAATTAAATAATGGAATTCTCTGCCCCCAAACACCGTCTCAAGTAAATAACTAAACTCATTAAAAAAAAAAAAAAATTGTAACGACTAATCCAAACGACCCACCATGCGCACTGGCGTGGTGTGTCCCCAGGACATTTTGCCAGTAACATAATATATTATACATATATATATACAGAAATGTAATCTAGCCACAAGTTTGTCGTTAGTCTAGGTTGTCGTCAAAATGTTTTCGTGGTGGCGCCCATAACTGTGGCGCCAGCTGCCGAGTAATCGGCGAGTATTATTTGTGTTTAGGTTTGTGGCGACAATCGAAGGTCCAATAATATATTATATGAGATTGTGCTTAGCCTATGCTTGGATCCTAATGCTGGGAATGCTACATAAAATATGCGCTAGTGTCGCTCATCCAACTGTCGCTTGCCTTCGTGAATTCACCAAGAAAAGGGGGAACTGATGCAGGTATGTGGACTCTATGGGCTAAAATTGTAATCATGATATCAAGTACAATTCCAAGAAAAGTGCTGTGTTAATATTTAAAAGTAAATTTATGAAAAATGTTGATGTTCCATCATTTAAGATTAATGGTGAAACAATCCAGGAAGTGGATAATGTGAAATATTTGGGTCACTTTATTTCTAATACATTACGTGATGACAAAGATATTTTACGCCAATGCCGACAACTATATGCTAGGGGTAATATGCTATTGCGAAAATTTTACATGTGTTCCACTGAAGTGAAGCTGACTTTGCTTAGAACTTTCTGCTCTCCCATGTATACTGCTCAGTTGTGGTGGAATTACACAGTAGCAAGTATACATAAACTTCATGTGGCTTACAATAATGTGTTTCGCTTATTGCTAAATCAGCCTAAATATTGCAGTGCCTCCACTATGTTTGTAGAATACCATGTACCAGATAGTAAAGCTGTAATTAGAAACCTTGTATATAAATTCATGCGGAGACTTGATGCCTCTTATAATAAGTTGGTAATTGCAATTATCAACAGTGATATAAAATGGCAATCCAGGATAAGACGACATTGGATCAAAATGTTGTATATACATATACATAATAGCTTTTGTTGAGTTTTGACTGAATGTACCATTGTGCAATGTTTTTTTCTTCTATTTACCATGTGCAATACTTTTATAGTTTTCTAGTCACTTGTATTTTGTTAATGTTTATGTGGACATCTGTATGACACTGACAGTCTGAAATAAAGATATTGAATTGAATTGAAATTGAAAAAGACTACGAAGGCCTAAACAGTGCCGCCATCTCACGGCGCCTATGCAACCTAGTCCCTGGTCACCTGCGCGATAGTTTCAAAGGTTTAGTTTGACAACTGACGTTAATGTATTAGCTTTAGACATCATTGCATCGGGTATTTTGGTTTGTTTACACCTGGATTTATAGGGCATCGCACAAGTTGCGTGTCATTGCCCATAAATCGAATAAAACTTAATACAATCTAAGAACATCACACCACGAAATATAAATAAGCCAGTTCCTACGCAACCCACATGATCACATGACCAGCCATCACATGACAAAACCGTCAACGTTAAATCCGTGTGCGATGATGATCAGGTCGTTGTTGTAAGATGCATATCTCGGTTTTCTTCTCGTTCCTCGTCGTTCTCTTGGCCCGAAGTGTGACACCCTCTCGCCAGAAGGGGGCTCCTGGGCCACCCGTCATCTTGGGTAAATAGGAGTTGCTGTTGTATTAGTATATTTAGGCATTTTCGGGGAAGTGCGACATAACGCACTCGGTCACCCTCAATGAGTGCAGCTGTCCTTACCTTACGGCAGCGTTGTCTGTGATTGTGTGATGTGTCGCACTGGGAGAGCCACTATTCAGTATGCTGTAGCGTGGCGGCTAAACTTGCTGGTGGTGTGGGGTGTAGCTAGTTTATACTAGCTAGCTTTCAAAATTATATACAGTTTATTATTAATTTAAAATATAATATTTCGCAAGAAACGTAAATTTCAGCTTGACATGTACTTTCCAACTCGGTGTCATTTCAGAACCGTGTTTAACAATTATTTATTAATTATTTCACTGTTTCAGTTAATTACACTAATACTATTAGTAATAATAGCCAATGTTGGATCCTAACGACGTACCCAATTCAGATTCACACGTATCTTACACGTAAACTTTGTTGAGACTTCGAGCATGACATAGAATACATAGTCATAGGCCATAGCATGCAACATGAAGAAAAAACCAAACGCGTTCTGGAGCACCATAGAACTATCTGCTCATCCATTATATTGATTTTTTTATTGCAATCTTATATTAGTGTTCAATTCATTACTACAGTGTTTTAATGCCAAATCAGCTGAAATTTTAGGGCAATGCAACTTACCAGTAATGCTGATGTAAGTTTATTTACCCTGTTAGACCAGTCAAAACCAGTCATATGACAATACAACTGCAGTGTACTGTATCAGGTCTTTGACTTTGTTTACCTTGCCTGTCTGTGCTGGAGTTCTTAGAATTATGTAACATCTAGGTTAGTCCCACTGGAGGGTGCAAGTTTCTAAGACAGTGTCACTTTGTGGACAGTGTGGCTGGGGTGGTGATTAAATTTTGTGTTGTATCTGTCATATTGTCTAGTTTCTAATTTCAAAACTTACACATAGTGAATGATGAATTTGCTTGATTAAAATTATATATGCTTTGTTTATGGATTCTTGTGAATTGGCTACGTTATTTAAAATTAAACACTTAAAACAGTATTAAAAAAAATATATTAAGATTAAATAATGGATTTTTTTTTAAATTGAAGACTTTTTATTGTCAGGATATGTCTATTGAGTCAGTTATATTGTTGTCTATGCTGAATGTTGGAACAAAAGGTTGTTCAGTTCAGATAATAATAATTACCACACATTTAAAGCATAGTTAGTATACATTTACATTAATTACACAGAGAGCCTATATCATAGCTTGCAAAATAAAATTACACTTTCACTTCAAAATTACCAGTGAAAGTCTGGGTGTAAGCTCTGTAACCAGATTGTAACATCGTCCATCTCATCTTTGTCCAGTTCCTGGTGATGGAGGAAGTCAGTTCGAGGCGAAGCTCGACAAGCCGAAGGTGGTTCACATCTGGTGTGACCGGAAGACAAGCAACTGGTTCCCGATGTGGCTCAATCTCGAGTTATTGGCCCCCTACATCCTTGATTGCTTTGTCGACAACATGAAGTATGTTCATCTTTATTTGTTGATATATAACTTGACAACATAAGGATGCACCATTCAATTAATGTATTGTTAACTCCAAGTAAGTGTAGTGTAAATAAACATGGATTATTAGATCATAAAGTAGGTGTCATATACTCTGTAGTGGAATTCCTTTTTTAGTAAAGTTTTTATAGATTGTAGTGATTTAAATAGTAACTGTGGTTTTATTATAAGCCTGACTGTTGGCACGTGTACAAGCTTTTGTTGATCATAGTATATTGTGGATGTTATAACTTAAAATATACTACCAGGTATACATGAATGTACTTGGAAACCACAGTGATTAACTTAATTATTAATGGTTGTGTGATTAGTAATACTACTATAGAAAATAGCTTATTAATATGTGAACATAAATCCATTATTCTACATCAGTCATCGCACTCATTTGTAAACAATTTAACGGTGCATTTCTGCACAGTGCAGTCATAGTTCAACATGCACAGGCCATGCTCATTTACCTCGTATTGAAAACAGCATGTCTGACAATCCCACCTTCCAAATGGCAATTTTTATGTGTAAAATGTGATGTCCTTTGTTTAATTTTGAATTGTTTATGGAGTTCAACTTAAACTGTTCATAAAACTGTCTGTATGAGAACGTTTGTGTCGCCAGACTCGTATACAACAACCAAACACGGCAGACATCCAACATGGCTGGCGTGGACATCCGCCAACCCGGCTTTGGCAACACGTCGACGGTGGAGTGGCTGGACTCCAGCCAGCTCCGGCCAAGTGAGTCTTAGTGGTGTGCTGTACCATATCAAATGGCACACTGGCACACTGAAGATCTGGCCTGTTTTGTGATTTTACAAATGCGGCTGCACCTTTCAGACTTTTTAGATTCAAGCGATACAAAAATTAAATATCTATATTTATATTAATACAGCTGTACACTAGTATTAAGCCATTGTAAGTTAATCTCCTCTGAAGTCCACCAGTAGATTATTTGGGTCCTGTCTGATCTAGCAGTTAGTGATGTATTTAAAAAAAAAACTTCACTGTATTTATTTACAGTTGTTTCCTTTTTCATTGGATGAATTGTGTAGATATTCGTTCACCAAAGTGTGCCACTAATGTTAGATTAAATTTCCACTGAGCACTATATTCATTGTTAGCTGCATCCATCTGTTGTTTTCTCCTTTTAAACGTTTCACTCCGGCCAAGTGAGTCTTAGTGGCGTGTCATAAGACATAAAATGTCTGGCGTTCTGGAGGTCTGCCCCGGTTGGGATTTTAAAAATGTGGCTTCACCTTTCAGACTTGTTAGATTGAAGTGATACACAAATAAAGTATGTGTTTATTTTAATACACTAGTATTAAGCCATTGTAAGTTTATCTCCTCTGAAGTCCACCAGTAGATTATTTGTTTTTATTTATAGTATTTAGACTTTTTCATTGGATGAATTCACCAAAGTGAGCCACTGATGTTAAATTAAATTTGATGAAAAACGGTTATCAACTGTATTCCTATGTATATATGGATCACCTCATATACATTTCCACTGTGCACTGTATTCATTGTTACGTTGCATCCATGTGTTGTTTGTTTAAATTCTCAGATAAATGCTTTAATGTATATAATTTCATTTTTCCTGTTTTCTGTATTAGCACCAAAACATTTGTAATGATTCGCTTGTTGTATATAATTAATGAATTTAACATCATGTACAATACACCTCCTCTGCTAGAAATTTTTAACAATGGAGAAACAAGCGTTACTTTACTTCTATGATTCTCCTTTTAAACATTTCACCCTTATGTTTTCAATGTTTCAATCATTTCTATGCCAACATTTATTGATTTGTTTAAATAAAAACCTTTGAATTGATTTTTGACTTGATATGTCTGCCTGAAAATAGTGATTTTAAAGAGCAAATGACCATACTTTGCAGCCTCCTATTACTACCACATCGCCCAGGCCATGGTTGACTGGGGGTACACGAGAAATGTGAACATTCGGGGTGTGCCGTACGACTTCCGCAGAGCACCGAGTAAGTTAGCAGTGCCGCACTGATAAAGACACTGCTTACTGTCACCAGCCAGTGCTGGCAGATGTCCAAAGCAATGTATGCAGAATCAGCGTACTTTGTCCTATTTGCCAAGGTCGTTGGTTGCAGTTGTGTGTGTGGGAGCCAAGCCAACCCCCCACTCCAGTTCAAAGGGCAACTCTAGAAGATTCTACCGATTACTGCACTGATCGTTTTGTAGTGAACGAAAAATAAGCACTTTTTGACAATTCAGATACTTGCTTAATTAAGAGAGTTGTTTTGTCTGGACTAAAATAAGTGCTTTGCTAAAATAAAATAAAATGCATTGTGAAAATGGAAGTATGTGTTTTGTGAAGATTGAAATTTAGTAAGTGCACTGAAAATGTATGTGTGTTTTAATTATATCAAGTGTTTTTTTAAGATTAAAAAAAAAATTGTGAATATTAAAAATATGCTGTGAAAATTTAAATAAGATATTTTACAATTAAAATAATGACTTTTGTGAAAATCAACATAAACGCTTAGTGTGAAATTTAAAATGGACACGTTTCATCCGTTGAATGACTGAAATGTCGTCGGTTTGTTCAGACGAGATGAGTGACTTGATGACGAAGATGAAGACATTGGTGGAGCAGACGTACACGATGAACAACGCGACTCGGGTGGTCCTGATGGGCCACAGCATGGGTTGTCCCGTCCTCCTCTACTTCCTGCACCGGCAGACCCAGGCCTGGAAGGACAAGTACGTCCGCTCCCTCGTCACACTCGCCGGGCCCTGGGGCGGGGCCGTGAAGACCCTTCGACTGATGGCGTCAGGTGGGTGTGAAAAACGAATGCACATGAGTTTGTGTGTAGAGCTGTATCGACTGTTGAAAACGTGTCGTAGTAAAACAGTTGGCAATGGTGAGTTTTATATGTGAAAATGTAAAGGTAAGTTCTTGTGGGTACTCCCTGACTAGACTAGTCTCGGTTACCCAGACTTTTCAGCCTCTGAACTCCGCCTTGGGAATTAATGGGCTGCCGATGTAACCGCCAGGGTGGCCTTACCTCAGATTAGGGTAGAGATGCTGATTGGTTCTCAGGCCGAATTTGAAATAAGAAGTTAAATACGGTTACCAGATAATGTTGTATTAAAAACAATTTAAAAAAAAAATATTAACACAAAAATAAATAGAAATACAAATTTGCAGTTGTTTATAAAAATAGGAATTATGGCAGGATTAACCAGTATCCTTGAGGTGGCAGCATTGTTTAGTCCACACGGATAGCATTCAAACAGTGGTAAAGTCACCAGACTGTCTTTTCGGCGAAGTTACACAGCCAAGCAACAGTCGGTTAAGCAAGACTACTGACAGACATGTTTAGTCAAACACTATGTCAACTTCTGTGTATGTAGTGGTGTAGTCACTGAGACTGCTTAGTGAAGTTTACACTTTACTCCATGGCAGACTTGTACAATTGAACTCTCTTCTTGCCTTCTCTGTACACAGTTATGCCTTGTTTTAATGTGGATCGGATATAATGCAGTCAGTCGTGGACACCAAATTTCTGTTGCTGGGGAGAGGTGGAATGTGCTCTACAGCTAACAGTAGAGCTGTAGTAACTGGCACTTGTTTTATGAAATTGTTGTGTTTGTCTTGTACGTGTGTATCTTGAAGCAGTTGTTGGCAGACAAGAAATTTGATATAGAACAACCAAGAAATTTAACGTAGAAGTACAACTGCATCACTGAGTTGGTTGTTTGTTGTGCTTGTGGGTCTTACACGTTGACTAACACTGGCTGACAATCTTAAATTTGATAGACTGCGCGACCAGCACGTTGGCTACGGTTGCTTTTGTTGCGATTTTTAGTGTTGGTGATGTTCCTGACGGAATATACTTTATAACATGCGCGTTTATAACACAGTTCTATTTCGTGTACTGCGTGTTACAATGATGCATGACTGTATAGTATGGATGGGATGAAATTTGATTCATATTCAAATATATGATTCAACATTTTGAAGCTGTGTAAACAAATATCACTTGAATATTTTCCTACATGCCCACCTCCGCAACGTCGGTTCCAGACGATCTTTTACTTTGTGACATAACTATGAAAACGACAATATATAACCCCAAACTAATCCTCACATGTCATATTTACATACACACACACACTAGGTTACAAAATAAAATCACTAACATTACTGAAACAAATAAACTTCACAAAAGAAACGCGTATAAAATTCACTGGCAATATGGTGTCATCGCCATTGGCGGTGGCTATGCGAAGCTTACCGTAATACTGGTATTGTGTCGAGGGATCATTTGTAAGCAGTGTTTGGTAAGATTTAAGATTAGGGTTTGAGGTAACTAGTTAAAGTTAGCTTAGGGTTACTTTACAGTTGGCATAAAACCAGAATTTATGAACCTCATTTATGTAGCAACGCCTTCGATAAATTACCGGTGTCATGGTAATCGCTGAGCTATGTGTAGCTTCCATAGATCATGTCAAGTTTTGCACAAGTTTGTTTTGTTAATTTTATTATTCACAGGAATGTCAGTGATTTTATTTTGTAACCTAGTGTGTGTGTATGCACATATGATATGTGGGGATAAATTTGGCGGCTGTAAAAAGTCACTTTTATGGTTATGTCAGAAAGTAAACAAAAAGATTGATGGTGGCGATGCATGTGGCCACGATACCGATGGCTCTGGCTCAGACTTGTACCCATGGCCACGGGATGATGCCACGTCCTGGCAAGACATCTCAACACCGTTCAATATTTTAATCGAATTCGAAGCCACTGAATATTCGATTCGTGCACTTTGCTCCCTGACAGACCTGTTCAGTCGAACACTACTGGTATGTAATTTTTTTGGGGAGGGATTCAGCCACATCTGCGATAATAATGGAAATAAAAATGGTAAAGTCATTATGAATGTGTCACTTCAAATTGTACGTGCGGATGTTTCAGGGGACGACCTGGGCGTGTTTGTCGTCAACGCGCTGTCCGCTCGGCCCGAGCAGCGGTCGATGCCCAGCTCGGCTTGGCTGATGCCATACGATACATTCTGGAATGACACCGAGATACTTGTCACCGGTCCCCATGGCAACTACACCGTCAACGACTACAAGCGCTTCTTCAAGGACCTCGGCTTCCCCGACGGCTACGATATGCGTCAGGACACGGAGAAACTCGTTGACCCGCTAACGCCACCTGGTGTCGAGGTGCACTGCATCCACGGCAAGAACGTGAAAACGCCCGCCTCGTTCCACTACAGCAAGAAGCAGTGGTTTGACTACCAGCCGGACGTCACTTGGGGCGATGGTGACGGAACCGTCAACATCCGCAGTCTGCATGGTTGTCTGCGGTGGCAGGGTAAGCAGAAACAGAAGATAATACACAAGGAGTTTCCAAACGTTGACCACCTTGGCATGCTCGACAACAAAGACGTGAACAATTACATCAAGACAATCGTGATGAACTGAGTTGATTTGATATTGAGTTTTTCACGATAACATGTCCTCCCACGGTGGACCGGGTATTAAGCTGCATAGACCTGTTCTACATCCTGTTCGGGCCACTAATAACTGTCTGTGTCGTTTCCTGTAAATTGTTTGAATTTTTTTTAATGCACACCTCATCGTAAAGTCATCTTTCAATGACCGGTATAGTTTCCTCATAAAAAACGTAGTAATAAATAAGTAATGCGTGGCAATAAATCAAACCCTACAAACAATGTTTCCACAAACCGGATATCATTTTGTAGATTACAATCGTTGGAATCCAACAGTTCACAACTTTTTTTCACAGTTGTGCAGCGTAACACCCGCTCCACTGTGGCAGGTAATGTATCGTTGAAATATTGGTGTAAGAGTAATTTTGTATTGTTGCAATGTCGTGCAGGATTTTCCACTGTGTGTGGAGTTCGAGTAAGTGTAAACACAACACGCTGAAAGTCAGAAGCGTTCATATAAAACCTGCATGTTCCTGTTATTTATGGAATCGGTACAACAGGTAGTATTTATGGAAACAGTACATGAGGTGTGGCGCTTGACTGCAGTGTAGCAAATCCACTGGCTTCTCATTTATTGCAATACCTTATATGTATCTCTATTTATATTGATGATCAAGTTGACTAAAACATTTTCATAAATCAAATTTGTGCAATCAAATTTGGGCCATTGTTGGTATGGTGAAGACGTCTTGACCTGATGCATTCTGTTAGTGTTCAATCTTGCCTCTGTTGTATAATTTATTCTTCGAGAAAAACCTGTGTGACTTTTATCTTGAATACATCTGTACTACATATAAATATGAATGGATGGATAACTTATGTATTGAGGTGTGAAACTCATGTGAAAGTGGTGCGTGTGTGAAAACTTGATGGCTTGTTGGAAGCAGTGCAGTAAATTTTGTGGATATAACATTCTCTTGAGTTAGTGTAACGAGTACGATGTCGTAATACATATTATTTCTGTGGTGTTCAGAGTTTAACAGTTGATTTCCAGATACAGCGTCCATCACTAAACACAGGCAATAATTACAATAAATCAATCTCAGCCTCCCTGCGTGAAGTCATAGCAAAGTATCAATATCACAATTTGGGAGATGGCTTTCTGTTGCGAATGTACTAGTATATTTATGAGAGAATCCTATGCTTGATTGTCATGTAGGAAGCCTGTTAGGTCAAAGGTCTGCATGACTCCTTGAAACATTATAATTGTCTGTGGCATGAAGCCTCATTCTGGGGTTTCATTGTATTACACTTTGAAAACTCTCAGATAATTTAGCTGTTATAAATTGTGTTTAATAACATTCATATTTTGTAGTGTTGCTTAGGCTAGAGTAATTGTTTCATTAATTTATAGAATATATTTGATCATGAGATTGGGTCAGTTGCCAAATGGTTGTCTATTGATCTAGGTTACTCTATTAATTTGTTTGCCAAAATATGGTATATCTTAGATTATTTTGTTGGTCGTAGAATTTATTTTGGTTTGACATATGAAGTAACTAAATAACATGAGACAACTCAATAGCAAATGAAAAAACTTAAATAACAAATTTTGTTAAATGAAAAAAACATTATTGAGGAAGAAACTGAATTGGTTAGTCTGATGCAAAAACAGAAAAATACTAGAGAATGCCGTTGATTAAAGAGAGTATATAGTATATTAGTATGGGCAGTGCTGTTATCATAGTTGATGTCTTCTGTCTTCTGAGTTACACTAGTGACGTGTAGTGGTTTTTGGTGACAAATTTTTCATGACATATTTTGGCATATATTGTACTGTGCAAGTCGGTGGTGTACGAATATTATGTAAATACTTATCCACTCTACTTGGTGAATGTTCTGCTGTCATATATTATGCAAACAACTTTTACAGGGTTCAAAATTAACAGTTGTCCAGAACAATCCAGAAATGTGTTGAACACATATTTTATAATTACATTAAATTATAGATCTACTGAAAATGTCATAGTCACACAAAGAATGTAATACAATATTTCTTGTTGTAATTTTGGACAAGTTGAAAAAGATCATTTTATACCTATTGGACATGTGGATGTGTCTCTAATTTAAGTTGGTTTATGTTAATTTTGGACCCTGATTTATATAATAAATTATTACTAATCTAGTAGGATGTATGATACAAACTGGTTGTTCAATATTGGTGCCAATTTCCTGCCAGCAATTTAATATATGGGATTCTGTTTTAACTTTGTTTACATCGGATAAAGTCAACACAGGCAAGGTTTGCATATATTTGTGTGTGTTTATGCCCACTGGCTGAATCGATCCTGTTCTTCCTTGTGAATGTAGTGGCATAAAGGTGTCACATAGACACAGGTTAAGAGCGAGGTAAATACGGTTTGTTTTGTGGCACAATCATAGTCAGTTTGTGCAGTAACTATGTACCCAGCCAAGATAACTGTTTTGTTTATTAATAAATTATAAAAAATGCAACATGTTTGTGTTAGAAGATTTTACTTTTAGTATAGATCACATAGTTGAACATGTCACTTCTAAATGTAGCAGTTTTGTTAGAAATAAATAATAACATTATTCTTATTAAAATTGTCTGCCTAAAGGCATACTCTATTAATATGCCAACCATCCCTGCCAGGTGTTAAGATATACACGACTCATTTTGTTGTTTGCTCCCTTCAACCATTGTCATTAGATCAACTAGTTCGCAATATTTTAGAGAAAGCCTTTCTACTCCGGAGAATTAACGTTGGATATTTCCCTTGATGATATTATTGTAAACGTACTTCATAGATACATGCATCATGGATATTGTGGGTGGTGTAGTCAGCTGTATATGTGTGTGTGCAAAGTTACACAATTACGAACATAAACCACCACATTAATATAATATAAAGTTTTATTTAAAATGATCATGTACACGTTTTACCATGCCTCAGTTTTACGACAATTCGTACGGTCTTGGAGGGTGAATATTGTCATGATGCTTGTGTTAACACCGATCACGAGACTGGATAAGTCTCTGGCAGGCTCCCAGCTTCACTGTACATTTCCCTTAAGTCTCTACTAGACAGTGTTACATTAAGCGCACACACAAACACACGTTACTGATTCTAGTGTAGTAACACTCTGATTAATGTCAACTGCTAAAACGACACCCTACGACAAACTTATATTTACACGAGCACACCCTGCGGAGCAAGTTAAATATTAATTCATAAGTTCCCGAACCAACAGTCTTCGGTTGACTGCAACAATTGGGAACTGTTAATATGAACATCAAGTTAATTGTTTCACGGCTTCTATTATATACAACACAGGCACAGACGGAAGAAACATTAAATGCATTTCTCGCTCTTGTGAAATCACTAATGCTGAGCATCACTTCTTTGTTTTAACTGGGAAACGTTTCTCCACGTCTTAAATCCCAGACATCAACTACTCATTCACAAGAAATATTACATGCGTAACATTAGATGAACAGCTTACAGCCTAAACAGACGATTAACTTGAAGTTAACATGACGATTCTAGTTGATCAAGCAAACTACAACCGTGATCTAGCATAAATTATTGCATAAATACACAAGTTTTCTTTATCATACAGTTTGCTAACCAGTGTAATAA
This sequence comes from Oasisia sp. SBJ-2009, assembly GCA_964017155.1. Taxonomy (NCBI): domain Eukaryota; kingdom Metazoa; phylum Annelida; class Polychaeta; order Sabellida; family Siboglinidae; genus Oasisia; species Oasisia sp. SBJ-2009. Next base: position 16,059,176 of record OZ024862.1, read on the forward strand.
ATTACATGAAATTTCGATTCAGATTACACTGTTTCTGTGTCTCACTAAAATGCGAGCATTTCGCACTGGTTATTTGTTAAAAAGCAATAACCTATCTTACACGATTTGACAAAAATAAAACTCATTCATAAATAGTGCATAACACAAGTCAGTTTAACGCTATTAAATAGCTTGAGCAATTCACTGTGAATGTTACATTACGTACAATCGGAACAAGTGTGAGACATCACAGTTCCACTGTTTGTACAGTTTAAAACATTGTAAAGATTGTGTAACAAGTTTAAAACCAATACCAAAAGAAAGAAACACAATAAACCTAAATGAAGAACGTGACAAACGAATACTTTTTCTTATAACCCCCACACAGTAATTACATAACTTAAAAGTACAACTGTTATTAACCACGTTTACACACCAAATTCATTTCACACAGTCGATACATAGGCTAGTAGAGATGTATCAACCTTCGGATATGAGGATTGATCTAGGGCCGATTACTGACAAAATGGCCAATAAATATAAAATTAAATAAATCTAACTAGAAATGCAGTAAACATGCACCAGACACGAATCCGATGTTTGCAACTTTGCGTACCTAACTTGGATAAGTTAAAGCTTGTATTTACACCAGCAATGTATCCCATTTTCTGTAGCTTGAGACCTTTCCTATTTTAGCTTGACATGATGATCATACTTCCCCACAATGGTCCCCAATACAAAGACCATTCAAAATGGTCCCTGGAATACTTATTACTTGCATGTGTTCCTTTTGAGAAAACTGTATCATATCACTACACATCTAATACTTGCAACTTTCATCCACACGTGCGAATGAACATGGAACAGTTATACAAATATTTTCTTCCAAAGTAAACATTATACAGTGTTAAAACCATGTGACATGGCGGAATGCCCATTTATAGGCTCCTGTAGAGCTCTATTAGACTATCTCCAACTGAGGTAGTGTCCTGATCACAGGCGCCTCCAGCAGCTATGTGGTTGCCCGCTAGTGTCTTCTACAGATACATGTATTTGCTGTGGACCGCCATAGTTGGGACTGTAAGATACATGTTGTCAATCTGAGATAAATGTTTTTAATATTTGCCAGGGGTGAAATCATAATTTTTTATTTACCAAACAAAAAACACTTTTAATATTTAACTCCGATTACAAATGTTGCATTAGAAAAACCTTGCCCAAACTTCAGTAAATGTTCCGATAAATGGTCCACTGTTATAGCAGGAATGTGGACAATTTAAAAACTTTGGGCGAGTTTATTCAAGCAGCCATAACTTTGCAACAAACGTAACTTAGACAGGTCACTCTGGTGGTATCTATGTAAAACTTAAATGTTGCCTTGTAAATAAATTTACATAAATCCATATTGCCAAAATGTATCATAAAGTCTGAACCAATGCAGCCCATGTGATAATATTCAATAAGGCTGATTCACCCAAAATCTCCCAAACCACTCTAAAGACTTGTCAGCCTCAAACCAGGTTTTTGTCTCTTTGGTTCCTGGCTCATTAGATTTAAGAACTTTTTAAGACCAGAACACTTGAATAAATACTTTTCCAAGGCAAATTCAATATTACATTAAAAAATTGTGTTCAAACATCCGTGGACATTTTAATTAATTGCACACACGGGAATATTGATCTGGCCTCGTATACGGCCTCATGCCAGTGTATATACTGGCAAACACCTCTCTACACATCTGATTGTCGGACAAACACTGCTTTTGTGATGTCCCTGAATCCGCACTTGGTGACACATCTTGCAGTAGTGGTGACATGTTGATGACTGTCGTGTGGCCATGTCTACCGTATGGCCATGTCTACCGTGTGGCCATGACTGTCGTGTGGCCGTGACTATCGTGTAGCCAAGACTATCGTGAGGCCATGACTAACACGTGGCTTCACAGTCACTGATCTCTTCATCCTCTGGGTGGGGTTTAATGGGGCGTTTGATGCTCTGGGGAGGCGTGATGATTCCCGGGAACTGGGTGGAGAGTTCTGGACTGGAGCGGGCGGTAGACAGTTGCATCTGGGCCTGACGCGCCTGGACCTTCTCCTGCAAACAGGGACAGCGGCAATGTAAGGTACGCTGGCATGCTTGGTGGTTGATTTATTTCATGCAAAGAGGGAGAATTGCTAGTGCTGCTACCTAGTGGTTTGGATGGGTAAACTGCCCTGTGTGATGGCATATTTTTATTAACTGTCACACCTTGTTAACTGTCACACGTAACATAATAATCAACTTTGATGATAGTAACAAAACAACCTAATGCATGGAGATAGTTTTGTGAAACATCCACGGACAGATAAATTTCCATAAAACTGATGATATTACGAATGGCTGATGGTTATGATGGTATGAATGGTTAAAATTAAAATCCAAAGTTGCCTATTTGCATGGACCAAAAACTAAATTTATGCATGAGGTTTTTATTACATCACACTTGACGGTCCTTTAAAGCTATGTCAAAACCTGTTGTGATATTGTCCCTGACATGTAGTCTGGAAAGAGTGGTACTGTTAAACATGATGCAGCAAGTTAGCGAGAATAAATCCAAAGAATAAGGAACCTACAGGATTACTGATTCGCAATTCAGTTCTGACACATTCGCGTCTTTTTACGTGTGCGCACTATTTGTTCCAGTTCATCTTTGAGGTCTTTTTGTCTCCAACTGTTAAAACTATAAGGCATATCTACAATGTGTGTTAACGCATGCTGGATGTAATGAATGAACACGGCATATCCAGGTAATGGGATGTTGGACCTTGGAAGCCGATGACACGAGGCCCGAATTGTGTAACAGGGCCACCTCGACTAATTCTGTAGGTTCCCCATTACAGGGATAAAAAGGGTGGTGGGTAGGAGAACATGTGGACAAATTAGGAACATTGCAATGTGTGTCTACTCACCAATAACCCGAGGTCGACGACGTGTGTCTGGATGTTGTGAGTGCTCTCAGCCGATACCTGACTGAAGAACTTCAACTCTACAGGACCGAGCTCTCGTAGCGCCATCGCAAATGGTGCCATCCACTGAATACACACGGCGACGTCAGCCCACTGTAGACCTGGAGGGAGATAAGGCACATGTGAACAGGGTCGTCAGGCAGGCTGGGTCGAGTGGGCACTCTGTCAAGATACTTTGTCAAAACAATGATGTTTTTGACATTTTTCTTGTAGTTTTACTTGGTTAGGAAATGTTTGAGAAAACTACTGCTAGGTGGCGACACAGTAGTGGTTGTGTGCACCCCTCAACATATCTATGGCAATCTTGTCATGAAGGATGTTACAGGGTGGTAGGTGGGCACCAGTGGCAGCATGCAGAATGACTGTTGTGTCGCCAGCTATCAGTGGTTATGTGCATATGGGTGGTGTGCGTGGTGTGTATGGTGGTGTATGTGTGAGTGCGCGTCCGTTTTGACACAGAATTAATTTGTAGACGATAAATTGCTGAATTGTATTTTATTAGCTAAACAATATGGAACATTATTCTTTATCTTAGTAACCAACAACTGCGCATAGGTAGATTTGCAATTTTGAAAAGCACGCTTGGTGATGGGACCTTAAAAACATTGCATGTACGTACCGAGGGTTGCGAGTGCGTGTTCCTTGGACGACATGTGGTAGAAAGCGGCCGCGGCAACGATGCTGTAGGGAAACTGTAGGTAGTCAGTGTCAAGGACACACAGGTCCAGCAACTGCAACACAACAGGAGGTCAAGGACACTGTCACAAGGTCAAGGACACTGATACAACAAGGTCAATGACACACAGGTCCAGCAACTGCTACACAACAGGAGGTCAAGGACACTGATACAACAAGGTCAATGACACACAGGTCCAGCAACTGCGACACAACAGGAGGTCAAGGACACTGATACAACAAGGTCAATGACACACAGGTCCAGCAACTGCGACACAACAGGAGGTCAAGGACACTGATACAACAAGGTCAATGACACACAGGTCCAGCAACTGCTACACAACAGGAGGTCAAGGACACTGATACAAGGTCAAGGTCAATGACACACAGGTCCAGCAGCTGCTACACAACAGGAGGTCAATGACACTGATACAAGGTCAAGGTCAGTGTTACGTCAAGCCCATATTACTATATGGATGCGTATCCTGGACATCAAATAAACACACACACCACCGAAGCAACAGAAACATGATTTTTAAGAAGTATGATAAATTTCATGGGCAGAAAAGAAGTCCGTGGGATGGCCAATTACAAACGGAAGATGATTAACAAAATCAGAAGACAGGGATGAATTATAGGGTATATCATGAGAATTACATCATCTAGTATCAACTGGACAGTTTACAGGGAAATGATCCAGACATCACCAGCGAATAAAGGTAATAGACAGTATGTCATACGATTTGGAAGGAGCGGAACAGAACTGAACAAGAAACAACTGTTTTGTTTCATGCGCCAAGATCGCCAAATCGTGACAGATATGGCACAGAGAAGAAGAATTAACCCTAGCTGTGTGTAGACGACAGGATAGGACAGACTCACCCGACTGATCTGAATATACTCGTGCACGGAGTACTTGGGGAAGACAAAGTTGTCGGCCGTGTCCTCCATGTTGTCTACGTTGGCCAGCTGCATGTAGATACTGAGCCACGAACTGGCAGTTATTGGGGCCAGGTCCCAGTTCAGTTCCTGCCACAAGAAAACATCACTCAAATTTACAAAGTGCTTCACATTTCACAATGAAACATTAGTCAGATGTACAGTATTTATATCGAGCTGTGTGCAAAGCGCTTTACGTTTTGCATCACTGCATATATCATCATTTAAATGCCATCAAAATATCTCTGGGAAGTACTTTGCCATCATGTGGTTACTACACAAAGGATATCTGTAAATGTATATTGACCACAGCCAAGTACACAATTACTGATGCAGTTGAGTGACTAAGCTTCAAAAGTGCAAGAACAGGTTGTTATGTCTGAACCCAGATTCTCAGTAAAGCGACTATGATTGCTCTACATCGAGCCAGTGATGCTACATCAGCCACAATCAAATGAAATCATATAATATGTAATGTGCTTTAGCACTATGCATGTCTTTGGTTTGGGTAGGTCACAGGTATAAGTAATACTACACAGTCACGGTGGCAAATGGTCCTCCATCAAGTTGTACAGGTTATTTTTTATCAGAAAAACACAATCTTTGAAATTTTGCAACAAAGAAATGTCTTATAAATGCTTTTGAAAACAAAACAATAATAAACCATTCAATAAAGTAAATTAGTAGGATCAACATCGAAATGGATTGGACTTAAAACATTGTTTTGAGTCTGCAATAGTTTCCTGAGTTGTGAAAATATTTTTGAAGTCTGATTAAGCTATTGTGCACATCTATGTGGCGACAGTTTAGTAGAAGACATTAATTATGTTACACTCAGTCTTCAGTCGTGCCTACCTTCAACATGATGAGTTCCTGTTCGAGGATTTCCTCTTCGGTGCAGGCGCCATCTGTCACGTAGGCAAACTCGGTCAACTTTGGTGGGTAAATCTCCTACAAATAACAAACACATTGTCAATACACAGTACGATACATTCCGTCTCAAAAACGATATAATCGTAATTGCAGTTTTGCACACTGGAGGGTGAAAACATATTGCGTGACAGTTGGATGATATGTGACACATTTCTTATTTGTTATCTTAATTAATTATGCTCATTATAGTTTCTTTTCAAAATAACACCTGTCCAAATGACAGGTAGATGGTCCGCTAGATAAACCTACGCTACCCTCACCTCTAGTTTGGCTGCCACAAACAGTGCTGTCACCCCGATCAGTTGCAATTGCTGCTTCTGGATGTTGTTTGTTTTTGTGAGATATCTGTCAATGAAGTCAGCAGCGAGGTAGAACGTTTCTCGGTGGAGTCGGTATACCTCGCCCACCTGCAAAAACAACAACAATCAAGTAAAATTGTAAGTTTTTATATAACACAGTATATCCAATCCTCAAGATTGCTCAAAATGTCTCACTTTACTGTCTGGCAGACCTGATTAATCAAATAACACTTCGACTGCTGTAGGAAGCACCCATCCAAGACTATTTGTAGACAAATATCCACCACTGTCTGTAGCCAGGTATTCATTCATACAGCTGAGTGAACTGGAGCAAGGTAGAGTGTTTACTTGCCCAATGATTGACATGACAGCACAGGATTCGAACCTGGGTTCTCTTAGTCGAACCTCCGAAGCTAGCTACACTGTACAACTGCGTTAGTACAGTAGAGTTGCAACCCATACTGTGTCTTCAGTAGATATGATACGTATACTGGACACCTAAGTATAACATAATCCTCAGATCTCTGAACACATACAATATAATTATGGTGTACATAACCATAGTAACTATGAACTGTGCATATATCCTGTAACTAAACATAACAGATGTCTACAAAAAAACTGCAGTTTCAACAACTGATTATCTACCTTGCACGGCTGCAGTTGGAATCAACATTAATAAGGTTTGTTCTCTGAAGGCTGTTTATTAAAGCCAAAATAAAAGTCACTCAACTAATGGGTAAAATAACAAATGTTACACTACTGTGTGTGTAACTTGCAAACTATGTTGTTTTAGCAGTTATGATTGCAGTAGAGATGAAGCTACAGTGAAGTAAATAGACCTTGAAATCACAAAAAAAAAACATTTACAGGAAGCCAAATACATTCCCTCTTCCAGATGGGGGGGGGTTGGTTTCAATCGTCATATTCAAGTGGTGCTAGATTTTTGAGCTTATGCTTAGCAGTTTGACTTCATCAGTCGTCAAACACCTGACATCTTGCATGTGAATGGTTTGGTAAATACGGTATCCTCTCACTATGACAATGTCATTGCCATAGTATAACAATTACCGTCATTTTAATTAATGCAGCTTCCTAGTGTGTGACTATAACATGCAATATTACTTAAATTTCCACAGATATTTAATCGCAAGGTCTATTGATTAATAAGGATGATATGAAGTATACAATTAATGTATTGAATATGGTACACAAACTATAGACCCACCAAAACAGTTTGCTTTCAACTGAAATGTGAAACCTGAGATGTACCATACCAAAAACATCAAGGGAATCTTCCAATATTTACATGACCCTCCAAACTAATATTTTTCCTGTACACGCGTTGCCCCCTTGACCACGGTCAAGTGTTGACCAGTGGCCTACAATGCCTACACAAGCCACCCACACTGGACGTGTATCAAGTCTACACATGTCTGCACCAGTTGACACTTCCACTACGTTGTGAACTGCTCAACTCGTGTCAACAGACGCGTCACTCACAATCTCACACACAAACAGTGGCACTTTGTCGGCACAACGTAAACAATACCGCAAGATCTGGACTACAGGATCGCTAAAGCCATTCATAATTATAATTTTTGTAGTACGGCTGTGAGAAGCAGATCTGAATTAATGAGGAGATTAACATGTCACAGAAATTAAATTAGTATGCATGTACTAACTGGTCACATTTATATTTCTGATAAAACAATAATGTTTTAATTAATTACTGATAACAAACAAATGTAAAAAAATTGAAGAAACACATCTCAAGTGCAATTCAATGATTATGATCAAGTCTTTTTTGTCAAAATAAATTCTTATTTGTAATTATATCATTAGATGACTTATCAATCAGCATAATCATCACAACATTGATGTTGGCTGATCAGTAGAAGAAAAGAAGTTTTTGTTTTGTTTATAGATATTTACAGAAAAACAGTCCATGCAAACTTACACATGTGCAATATAAGCCAATATTAAAAAAATACATACTGAGGATTCGACATTTAGTTTCTACAATATTACCCCATTTATACAAGGTACTAAACTACCACATCAATAAGAATGTGTGGCTTATCTTTAGACGAGGCAGCAGTATTTGTACAATAGCAGAACCGGAGGTGTACAAAAGTGGTAAGTCAACGGTACACGCCCACACACATTCACGGCAACAGTGTCCATTAAGACGGGCCACAAAGACACAATCCACTGGCCATTGAGACGTGATCAAAACCAGCCAGTTATGAGTGTGAGAGGAATGAGACGCAGTCAGTGGAATAATGGAAGACCGAGCGTTCCGGCTAATCATATCCTGTGTTGTTGTAATTGCTTATTTATGTCTGTGTGTTGTACTGTAGTACACGACAACCTGTCACACATATACTGGACTCGGACTGAAGTATTTAGAGCTTATTCATAAGAACGCAGCAATGGTAATTTTGAGTGTGGATACAATTTACACTTGTGAAACGCATCACCACAAACTTGCGTTTAAATTATGTATATGCAACCCAGTGAAGTTAAGATTTTGTTAGATTATATCACTAAAACAATCGTTCAATCATTGTGGTTACTTTCAAAATTAAACATATTTGTGAAAACACAAATATTTTATTGAAAACTGATATAAAAATGTATACATTTGACTGCAAGCACAGTTGGCTACTTAATAAATTAATGGATTATCCCTTAAAATTGGAGATTTCATGGTGGTAAGGATTCTACACAAAAGCAGTGTACAGTTGAATCTTACTGCTAATTTACCATTTGCTCCTATTAGGGCACAAGGTAAATAAAGTAGACTTAAAATGTTATTTTGGGAAGCGTGCAAACAATGTATGTTTTTGCAGATAGATAAAATTATTTCCAACAAAAGCATAAACATTTTACAAACTCTTCACCTTACCCAAAATTGCGAGAACAAATTATTTTTTTAATTTTCTTGCCCTCAATGTAGAATGCACTCACCTCTATTAACCAGTCGAGCAGGATTGATCTCATCCGCGTCTGTAATCCCGGATGACGTGCTAACAACTGTGCGTTTCGCACGTACATTTTGTCTTTTTTAAGCATGAGCTGCCACACTTCCTGTGAGTCCGCCCAGTGCAGCGTGGGTAATGGCGAATCCCGGCACAACTCCGGATTTGTTAAATAATTGCGAAACCGAAACATCGAGCCATTGGTTGCTAATAGTTCTTTCGGCGTTGTGTTATTCTGATGGGGGTTGATGCTGGGAGATTCCTCTCGGGTGGGTACGATGAGACATGTGGATATTGCAGTGTCCCGTGATATAGGCACCCACTCATTCTGTAACACAATAGGATGTCTTGTTATTACACATGGCATGCACCGGGTAAACTGAGTTAAAAACTAAAGTAAGAAGTTGAGTTAAAAACTAAAGTAAGAAGATAACATACAATGTAAGTCTGTTGCCAGTATGAAATCACCTTGTGAAGACAACAGTTTTAACAAGTCTCACATAGCAGGAAGTTCCGCTTTGTTGCTAAATGTGTAAAGGCAGCCTCCCACCCATGGGGAAGCCAGATAAAACACCATGATGATAAGTTTGCTGTCAGAACAAGATTAAAGATAAATGTCTAACAAAGTAGAATCTGATGAGTTTATTCTGTTAAATACAGTAGATAATAGAAGGTGGTAATAATCTCAAATCTCACATTAATTGTCTTCCATACACAAGTTACCCAATACACAGTGTATTGCAGGTGGACCATGCATTATGCCTAGTGTATTCTGACCTAGTAATTTAACAGCAGGAGGCTTCTGGGTGACATAATCAGGATAACATGGCAGCCCTGGGTTCATGACACTTGAGTAAAACTCACTGTCCCACAGAGAGCTAGCAGCCTGATGCAACATTGCCCATGGTTAGAATTATATAACTGCATGTCTACTATTCAGTAGTTTGACTATTACTAAATTACTGATCACATAATGTTTCATCTCAATTGTGCTTATTTATTAATTCAGAAATGTTTCTTGTTTTCTTTTTAACGTTCAATGGCCATGAATTTTGGTGAAATTAAAACCGTTCAGTCATCGTTTTTATTTGAAAACACTGAACATTTAAACTACACAAACATCTACCAAATGATCTTGTAATTATCAATGGCTGCATTTTATGATGTCCTTAGATAGCTACAGTGGACTGCCCAGTCACACCAATCTCTCCCTCCCTGGCTGGGGTAGGTGCCCTAATGCATGACCATGGGGAATCATTCCCCAAGTACACCCCTCGGAGGGGCACACAAAGGGGGCACAGCCATAAGAGGTGACGCATCAGCAGAGCTGTCTTCCCCTCACCTAATTGCCAACCCCACAGGCAGGGAAGAGAATTAGGGACCATCTCATAATGGAAGCAGCCAGGTGGTTGCAACCAAGTACAGTCAATACTTGGTTTATGGTCACCTCTATAATAGGGTTACTTTGCAATTAAGGACACCCTAGAACAGTAATGTTTTTTAATATATACAAAATTAAATCAAATTAATTGTTATCTCACTACTGGGGGCATTTCTGCGCAATTCTAACTATTGCCTTAACACTGGGGTTATGTCATAGTTTTACCATTATTTCTTCAGTGTAATTTTATTATTTCTGAACTTGCAAAACCAAACCCATGTATAGTATCCCAAAACGTGCATGCATAAAACTGCAATTTTCAAACACATACATTTTTTTTTAAATATTACGATGTTATTAAAAGTGGATTTTTTTTATTAACTTAACCATCTCCTGAATTTTAACTGGACATATCTTCTCTTAAAAAAAACCCAGCATCATCATCTTTTTGAGAACACCCCTCACTATCCCCCAACCCAGCTATTAGAGCTAATTACAAAGTGAAACTGGCCTGGCCCATTGTCCAGCTGTGTCACCCTCTAAATTCAAAGGACACTAGTGGCATGGCCACTGTCCCCATTCAAGGGACTGCCTGACCAGAGTGTTGTAACTACACCCAGACTGACCAGACAGGAGACTTGCACCTAATGAGTATTGTAATCAGAGGATGAAGCTGCTTTCATCTGGACCTAACAGAGCCACCCAAATTGTCTTTTCTGGTGTTAACACTATTTCCTTTAATTAGAGCTGATTCAGATATTTTAGCCTGACACCCACAACAACTTGAAGAGTCAATCAGCCCCCACTTTGAGGGAGAAACTCCTGGAATTGTCAGGGCAATTTGAGTGACACTTGTTGGTGCTAAGGTGAATGGAGCTAAATGGAGTAGCTTTCACTGAACTCTGGCACCAGTCATAAAAACTCACCAAGCACCCCATTTCAGTTTAACTGGGAAGTCATTCACACTGAAAGACCATCACTTGGGAATAAACAATTCTTCTGTCACTTGTTCCCACTGTGAGGAACCCCATAAGTGAACAAGTTGTGATGTGCATCTGTGTTTCACTTCATCACTACTACATTCCTTACATGAAGATCATTTCCTTGACGTCAGTCATAGCTTCATGCAGAGACAAGTCCACCCGTCATTTGGACGGGTAAAACACATTACGTACTGGTAGAAATGTTAGTGGACGGGTAAAAAAAAGTCCACAAAAATGTTACATGTTGTCAGTTATGCCTTGAAAATGTGTGCTCCACATGCATTTAAAAAAAAGTTTTTTAAGGTCACAAAACACACCTCAACTGGTTTGTATGTATATGACTAATATGAGTTAACATGCAGGTGGCCACCAAAAAAATGGATACATGTGACTGGCAAAAATGTTACCCTGTGTTAGCCCCGAGTTCAGTAAGAATGCGGCAGAAGAGAGTGATGTATGTGTCATCAGCTACGCAACATTTCACTTTGTCACTATGCAGTTGTATTAGTATAAGACGTCATAATAGCGAGTGAACGTGCTGATGTTATTTTGAAGTGAGTTTGTAGCTTTGTGCACACTCATCAGGGATTTATGTAGGACCAAAACTGTTTTGAGGCATAACTGACAATATCTATGGCTTTGGAAAACCTGTTTTGCTCCTTCATTTTTTACCCGTCCACACCAGGGTTTACCCGTCCAAAAGACGGGTCCGTGCATAAAGCTATGACACTCGTGTGTTGCTGCACCAATGGGCTGTGGCAATCTGGACCATGTGATTATGCTCTCCGTAACAGCATGGTCTTGGTTATGTGCTTGAGTCCCATTTTATTGTTGTTGTAGTATTGCTATTTTATAAATAGTCCCTGAACATGGTAGGTTCCCAATGACCCCAATATAGGAGGCGGTAGAAGGAATATATGACAGGCATGACCTGTTGGAATTTAGGTCATTTTGGTTTTGTTAATATCAGATTCCCATAGCTCTATAAAACACCACATTGTCTCACAAGTATCTATATTTTCATGATTTTATAAATGACGAATGTAATATAGAATTATTAAAAACAGTAAACTTATAATCGGGCAAATTTCTTACACTTCAAAAGTGAATACTAATTTAGTTATCAAATAAGAATTTCTTGCACATGATAAAGAATTCTGCATCACGACTACTAGTAATTAGTTATAAGCGAGGCTTACAGCAAAGCCACAACACAGGCCAAACAGAGCTCTGAAGTGTCTAAGCCAAGTTCTTAAGGAATTAACATGCTTAATTCAGCTGCTGCTGACCACAATCAAAAGAAGTCAAACAATTAACACTCAGGTCTGACTGACAGTTAGCAGAATGGTTGTGTATTCAGCAATGACAATTGCACCCTGTACCAGGAGAATGTGTTGAAAACAGTTACCTGGATTTACACAGCTGTAGTGTTTGGGGTGGCTCATTACAGTGATGCACGCAGTTGCAATATCATAACACAAAAACACAGTGTTTGTAACACACAAGAAACACTTCTTGAGATCACGAACATTTTAACAATTGTGCTGTGAACACTTGGTTATAAAAACATGAATCCTTATAATTAGCAAATTATAAACACTGCGGACAAAAACTTGTATACAGGACACGATGCTTGCAATGTTTGCAATTTGAGGGTAGTTATCAAATGTCAAAACCTTCTTGCCTGTGTTGGCACTCTGTTAATAAAGGCTACAGCATATCCTATTCAAAATGGCTCCCCAACAGCACTGTTTCACCAAACATACTAAAGAATTGATATATAATGTAACAAGGACAGTACTTGTATTTGGAACTGTTGTAGTCGTTCTGTTACTTCTGTATTTCTTTCTTCTTCATCCTAGGAAAATACAACAACCATGGGGTCAAATACCTGAAAACATTTTATGAAAACATACATATTACGATGTGTGAACACATGCAAAGGATTGAGAACTTTGTTAGTATTACAATTGTTTTTTATGAAGACACAATTTTTTTACGAAGCCAATCTAGACTGAGTATCATATATTTGATTTTGCGTAATTCATATTTTAAGCTCAGCCAATGAAGTCACTCACGAGGAGCATTGTTGGCGTCCGGTAATATGATATATTTTTGGGTGATTTCAGCCACACACTGTTCATGTTACATGCAATGTTTGGGATGTAGAAGCAAATATTCAAACACACAAAACCATCTCAGCTGAGATTGGGTGGACCTGGCGTTATACTGGAATTTCCAGAAATTGTTTGTCTTCAAATTGGGGCAGTTATTAGCACTGTATTCAAGGGTGAAGCAGTCATGATTGTCGAAATCCAACTAATTTGACTTGGCTATATCATGCACTTCTTGCAGTCGATCTGTCAGGACTAGTTTGCATGGCAAACAACCCAGGCTTGCAAGAATAAACTAAGCTAGCCAAGTGGACTTAAAAATGGAGAGGGGCAGCATTGCCATACCCATCCAATGACACTAACCAACAATTTTGTTGAGTTCCCATTTAGGAAAAGAGGGGACCATGCACAATTGCACAGCCACACAACATGAATCTGTAAAATATATCTAACTAACCCCTCCATCCAGCTGTCACTGGTTTAAGTGAAATGGAACGGAGGTCAGCATCCGACCTCCATAATGTAAGTATAGAACCACAATCACTTGCTTATGATTACACCGTGGATATTACAAATATTTACATAAAAAAAACATGCTAGATATTGTAAGGAATCCGAAATAATTTCAAAAGTCACGATCATCTCTTTAGTGGAACTTTCAACACCATTTGGGTCCCTTTATCAAGTTCAGTCTGAACTGCTATCAAGTGAGAGTGACAAAAAATTATATGACAACGTTCCGTCAATATGGTCACATGATGGTCAGAGAACAGTTTAGGCAGACATAGGTAACGGAATAAAAAAGCATGACAAACGTTGCCAAACAAACATCATGATGCTGAAAAATATGAGCTCAACCTACATTGATGCAAATTTTATCTAAAATGAATTAATAAGAACTTACATGCTGAAAACGTAGTTTATGTTAAATTTATATAAATTCTATTGTATGAAAAACTGTACAACACGTCAGAGTTGAGCTGTGAGCAAATGTGTTACTGAACGTGTCTGCATTTACCATGCAACAGAACAGTGTTTGTTTGCATGGTACAAACCTGATGTCCTTTATGTTTCTTGCTGAAAGCTGTTATAATTTCTTCTTCATCAGTGGGGCATTTTCGCTTCCTGCACAGTATCCGTGCACTACAAACAAAGATTTTCATTATATTTATGCCTTTGTGGTTTGTCCAAATATGCAATAACATAAACCATCTTAAAACATCATATATTATTAGACTTTATAAAAGTCAGAGGAATATATTCTTGTGAACATTACATTATCAACCTGTCATATATTTTCATTAAAATGAAATGTTATTAAACTTTCAAAAAGTAATAAGCATGCGTTACCTTCTTCGAGACATCTTCCAGTCCGGGTATCTGAAAAAGAAATAAAATGCACTTAAAATTGGCTTAAGCAACAGTTAAGTTTATCGACTGCAAGTGTGACAGTGTCACTCGAATCTGAAACGATATCGAGTTCGGCGCCAACAGATTGTACAACTTTGTTCGAATGCATGAAACGCCATATTAGTCAATTTGAGCAGACTAAAGCACAGCAACATCGACCAATAACAACTTTAAAGACTGCCTTCATTCAGTGCAATAATTTTGCTGCAAATCGACATTACGAAGAAACCCGCCAAATTGCACAACCCATGACCCGATCAAGAACGACTTGACAATCACTTCCCACACAGCTCGAATTCCAACAAAGGTCAGTCAGACGGCTCGCCAAAATGAGTTGATTTCTTAATTTTTTCTCAATCGTATCACTAAACTAACTGTACAAAATTATTAATCGATGTCAGCTCTACGATCCTGTCAACTTATGTTGCTGTAAGTTACCAAAAAGCATAAAATATGTACAAAATCCTGGGAAGACCCAAACGTACCACTTCCCTCGGAGCCGACGACTTCGTTCGCGCCAATTGCAAGTCCCGCGCAGCTACTTTGCGCAGGCGAATGTTTGAGTTTCCTGGCGCGAGTTTAATTAACGGGGTGTAAATTAAGAAAATTTAACTTTCAAAATGCAGAGAATGATTGTTTCTCCAATAGTTAATGCAATCGCTGTCAAAGTAAAATGAAATCTAATAAAGAAATTTGGAAAAAGTTTCGCGTGCCAGGCACCCCTAGCGATTGCAGCTGCGCTAGCTCAGTGAAGCTATGTGGCACACCCAACTGCATACACAATATCTAAATCCAATTTACCGGAGGTGTTTGTTTACGGTGAAACTGTGCGAGTTATCGGTGTCACCGTTGCAGTCCATAATGATAACGCGGACAGAAGTTGTAGCGACGTACTCAACTTTGTCCAATCCCGTTTTGAAGAAAATTCTTGTCACGGCACATCAAACGATTTTAAAGTTATGTTTCTTTTGAACGCCTTAACGAAACATATGAAAA
Organism: Oasisia sp. SBJ-2009; assembly: GCA_964017155.1. Classification (NCBI taxonomy): domain Eukaryota; kingdom Metazoa; phylum Annelida; class Polychaeta; order Sabellida; family Siboglinidae; genus Oasisia; species Oasisia sp. SBJ-2009. Next base: position 16,074,874 of record OZ024862.1, read on the forward strand.
CTACATATCAAATGAAAGCTCAGGTCGCCATCTACAACCTGCTGAAAGGTGAACGTTAAGCGGTATTCAAATTGTGGAGTTTCTGAGAAAAATTTATGCTCTCAACTGGCGAAATGTTGATAAACACACAGCATATGTAATGACCCAGTTACAACTCATTAACTCGCAAGGCAGAGTTGTGATTGGTCATTTGGCGAGGTCGTCCGTCGGGGTTAAGGCCATTTGCGGTGTCATGACACGTGCTTCGGATGCCATTGTTTGCATTTTGTTTACCACAAATCATGAATAACTTCATGAACCTTTTCGGAAGATCAAAGCATGTTATTATAGGAATGGTTCACGTGCGCGCGTTGCCAGGTAATACAGTCTATGCTGATGACATCTAGTTTTAAGTAGTGTTTTATCCGCATTAACGTGAACTGTCATGTTATCGCTCAGCACTTGTCTTGTCACTTGTCAGTTGTGGCTGCAGTGCCCGTACGCGACATAAGCGGGGAAATTGTATTGTAAACCGTAGTCTGTATTCCGCACAGGAAAGGATAGCTGAATTTGATGCAAAATGGTCAAGTGACAGTTATTACGCGCTAATTTTAATAATATTAGGGCGCTAAAAATTATTATTGGTAATCCTGCGTTAGGTCCAGATTGGCGTAACTTATCGGTGACGGTGTAAGCCTATATTAGCTATAATAAGATAACTGACCAAGTCCGAGAATTACCTCTGGCGGCGCGACAAAGCCATGCCGAAATAGGCCTATTTATATATTATAGATATGATACATGAAGAAGACAACGAATCTCTTCTTTTTGTTTTTATACATTTAGCTTTTTGTATACTCTCTTTTTTATTTCTTCTCTACTTTTTTGTTGCATAAATTATGACAAATAATTGTTTTCTGTTTTTGTCTGTTTCCTCTAACAAATTGTTCAATGATCAAGATTATAATATGGCATGATATAATAACAGTATATTTGTAAGGTTTGCATTGCAAGTTTGCCACGATTATTTATAATCAAATTTTCTTTATTCCAGTATATCTGTCTTCTTCCTCCATCCTACTGTAGTGTGTTGTTATCATCACGAATCACCATTGTCACAGTGTGATTATACACAATTAATGTGAATGCATGAAGTTTGTAACTATCTATATACAATGGTGAGGTTTAAGATGATTAAAACTTCTTAATCTGGACAGTACTTATAGCAACTGAAATGACTTGGTTACCAAGTTTATCACAATTAAAAATACATAACTGCAAATTTATAAAGCACAAGTGCCACTCTAGCTATTACTTTGTACTCTGTATAATAGTTTGTTTTGTATTATAATTATGTGGTTTAGTTTGTGAAGGGTATGTAACACTTTAATTACCACTTGCATGACTTCAGCTGTGTGCCTGGGTTCAACACAGCTGCAGCATCTCATACTGTACTACAGGGTGAATGTTGTTATTAGTGTTGAATACATTTTCATTCAGTTACTTATTCATATGCACATTCATTCATACAATTTCCATAGTGCTGGCTAAAAGAGATCTATAAAACTGCTATGTGTCCATTATTATATCCAGAGGCTGTCATAAGTATTCATAAAATAATTGCTAGATCCCATTCATATAATTTATCTTCAATTCATATCACTGTGTACACCAGAAATCTTGGATTTGTTACATATGAACAATCATGGTAAACAATGTGGTGAACATTGTAACCATTAGTTGTGTTACATTGATGTTATTGGGTGGTGCAATCATCTAGGTAATCTGCCATCAAGGCTATCCACAACCTCACTTTGTGCACTGTTTGCCTTGGAACTCAAACATTGCAACATTGTCGTTAATGAACAAATAACAGCATATACATTTAAAATAGTGAACTGTTTCCATCGTTTTATTATGATACTCATAAAGAGATGTAGATTTGCAAAGGGCTGTTTGTACGATGAAAGATCACATGTCACACATGGGTTGGTGCATGAGTGGGTGGGTGGGTGAGTGATGGTTATGTGGTTGGTTGGTTGGTTGAGTGGATGAGTGAGTGAGTGAGTGAGTGAGTGAGTGCATGGTTGGTTGGTTGGTTGGTTGGTTGGTTGGTTGGTTGGTTGGTTGGTTGGTTGGTTGAGTAGATAAGTGTTCGTGCGAGACTTACTGAGTAAGCTAATGAGAGAGAGAGCGAGTGGCTGGATGGTGGTTGAGTAGATGAATGCATGTGTGCATTCGTGTGAGAGTGAGTGAGCAAGTGAGTGAGTGAGAGTGAGTGAGTGAGTGATTGGGCTGTGAGTCGTGTCCAGGTGTTTGAGTGTAGGTCATCTTCACAGTTTCTCTCCCCATCTGTTGCAGGTTCACCTCTGGGCTGTTTGAACATGGATCAAATCAGAGAAGTGGCCTGTTCAGAGGCAGACATTTACAACAGAGCTGGAGTGGTATGTGTTGTATTTCTCTTTGCCGAGTAAAATCTTATGTAACACAATGCAATTGTTGTTTGGTGGTTCGCACATTAGAAGCCAAATGTTAACTGAAACTGCTGTGTACAGCTGAAATCATTTGCAAACTAGGAATTTATTATGTCAAATTATGTCCACCAGTGTGTAGATTTACACTTCTATTTAAAAGAGCATTTTCACTTTAAAAGAACAATCTATTAATATATGAACATTTTTAATATGTACTATTTATCAACTATTTTATTATTTATTTGGTTTTTATTGTAATATAATTAACTATTATTTAGTTTTAATATCTACTATTTTTAATATATATTATTTATCAACTATTTTTATTTTTTTTATTTTTTTACATTGTAATATAATTAACTATTATTTATCAGTATGAGTATTTTAGTATTATTAAGATTAATATTATTTATTTATATTGAACATATTTTTTTTTACTGATCTATTTATTTTACAATTACGTCTCTATTTTTTATTTTTTAGGTAATCTGTATATTCATGTAAAGTGTAATGCGCCTCTGAATGGTTTTATTACTAGATATATGGCGTAGATAAATACTGTATTTATTATTATATATTATATTATTATTATATATAGATTTATCATAAATAGTAGACAATGTGTAACCATTAATTTTGCAATGTCAGGTGTGACAACTTGGAGAGAAAATGGATTGTTGTAAAAATTGGTAACATTGAACATCAAATTGTATTATCTAAATACAGCTGTAGTAAGACAATTCCTTGATTAAAGAGAAGACAGATATGTACCAAACAACATCAATGCACTTCTCATTTTACAAAGCCACTCTCTACATTCAGCTCCTAATTGATTGCTTAGCAATTACTTAGCAGTCTTTAGAATCAACAAACTTTGTTATCTCACCCAGGAGACATGCATTGTACCTCTGGTGTTGTTGACTTCTGTTGAGACAGTTTGATTGGCCTAACCAGATGTCACTGCCAGAGCAACCAATCCCTCAACTCCTGGGGTGACAATGTCTGCCAGGGTGATCTGGGTGGAATTCACAATTTTGGAGGCTCTTTCGTAAAAGTGGCATCAAATAAAATTAGTGTGTTTTCTGTCTGAACAAACATGTTGTTAAAATTAGTTTGTTGTTATTGAGTGCCTCGAAACGTTAATTTATATGTTTGTGCAAATACAACTTACATGTGTTTTATTTTTAATAAACACAAACCAAAATCAGGGTGCCATTGTGTTGGAGAAGATGTTTATATTATCTACATGTTAGAACTTAGAAGACATATTTGCTTTATTTACAGGATGCCATCAGGATGTTAGAAATTATGTTTTTCTTTGCAGAGCAGTCTGAGCATGTCTGAGAACATGTTTATCTTGTCTGCAAGATGTCATTATGTTGGAAAATTGTTGTACATGTAATACTCTATGTTTACCTGTAGGAACTATGTTTTGTGGCACATCAATAATAAACAAGACATGAGTTCGCAGCTTGTCAAAACACCCAAAAAGATTATTTGTTTTGTCTACAGGATTGGTTTAATGGTGTGTTGGAAACAACATGTTTTTTCTACATGTTATCATCAATATACTGTAAAACAACACATTTTTCTTGTCTGCAGTCAAGTTGGAGAGTATGGTTGTCTGGTGCCATTGTGTTGGGAACATATCCTCTTCTCATTTGTATGCCACTAGAAAACATGCCCTTTTTCTACGGGATGTTATCATGTTAGCTAATATGTCACTTAATATACATGTTTGTCTTATACTACAGCATATGGAATCAGGATAACAACCATGTTTGCAATGTGTGCCAAGTGTCATCATGTGTCACTGTGTGTAGACATGAGTTATTTCTACACTGCAGTTCTTAACCTATGGTAGAGCATCTACGTTACTAACTGCAATGTAGGCAAGATGGATTCTTAACCTGGATAGAGCCTTAACCCAGGTTAACATTTCCGTAGTGTAGATGCAGCTATAGTTGTCTTGTCATAAAGATGACATCTTGTTGAAGAATATATTTGTCAGTAGCTCTGATTAATAGTCAATTTGTAACTTCTAATTCTAAACAACATAGCCAAAATATACTTATCTAAACTCCAAAATCTCCAACAGGAAAGTGTTAAAAAAAATTATACAGAATTGTTTAGCATGCATGGTGCATAAGGCCCCCATTTCTCTCCATCACTAACCCTGCTTAGACAGTTGCATTGGCTTCTAGTTGTATATCGAATTAAATTTATGATGGCTACTGTTACATGCCGTACTCTTTCTACTCAACATCTGACATACTTAGTTAATCTGCTACATTTCTCTGATATCTCTAGGACCACTAGTTCATCCGTTTCCAAACAATTAGTTCTTAAAACTATATGCTCAATATTGACAAACATGCTTTCTCACCTTTCATACAAATCTCAAAACATATTTGTTTGAAATTGCTTTCCACCATAAATATTTGGCAGTCCCATACTCCAATGATGACGTTTGCCTGTCCCCATTTATGACTGCCAAATTTTATGTTTGTTGCGCTTCTGAGCATGAATTTTCAAGGATATAGGCACAATGAGAGTGTTATAATTATATTGTAATTATTGCCTGCAGGATGCCATCATGATAGAGAACATGTTTGATGTTCCTTGGCTTCGCCACGACCTGATGGGACCTGAGACAACAGCGTGTATGTCCTCTGTGTGCTCTGCCGTTAGAAGTCAGCACCCCGCCTTACCAATGGGGGTACAGATCTTGGCTGGGGCAAACAAGGAAGCTTTGGCTGTTGCGAAGGCGGCAGGTTTGTGAATTCTATAACTTCAGCTGTGTTCTTCAAAATCGTGATCGAAGGGATTTGCTAAGGCACAGCAAGATTTGTGGTTCCGCTGTCTGCGTGTTCAGTTTAGATCTAGTCTCCAATGATGACTTTTGCAGATGAATCTTTATTCTTGAATCTTCATTTCATGTTTGATGACTGTGATTGAACACATTTAAATCATGCTCTAAATTTCATCCTATCAAATCTGCTTTTAATGTCTAGTTATTTGGGTGTTTAGTGTTATACTACTATATGATTTTAATAATTATTTATTTAATAACATGTTATTATATGTATTAATTTGTTTAGATTTCACATTTTATTTTATTTATTTGGTTTACAGTTGTTGCTGTCTTACCTGGTAGTCTCATATTATTTCTTTATATTTTTATACAAGGTTTCATAGTCACAACTGCTATCAGGTTTAATTTACATTTATATCACAACATTTTATTTTATTTGTGTATACATAACTTATATTGTTTTATAGAAGACTATGTAAGCACTGTTGAATAGAGTGATGCTCTGGAGGCCTGTGTTTAAATAAAGTTTAGTGTTATTATTATTATCGCGTGTTGCATCTGTGAGCTCAATTTTAAGACAATTTCGACATACACACTGCAGACGTTTATTATAACTATTAGAACAAAGTGATCATATTATCCTGACTCATTTCCGAATTCTTTGTTAAGGACGATATTGTGGAACCAATTTGGGACCGTCTCACCCTTACCTTATTTGGAAGGTGGCTGTAATGGCAAGGTGTTTTCAAAGTGAGGCATGACTATGTTACTAACATGCAATCTAATTTTCTTTCAGGATTGAACTTCATTCGTGCCGAGGGATTTGTGTTTTCACATATTGCTGACAAAGGTCCGATTCACTCGTGTGGTGCCGAGTTGTTAAGATACCGCCATTACCTGGAGGCTGAGAATGTCCTAGTTTTTACCGACATCAAGAAGAAACACAGGTAACTTGATACTTGTAATCTAATGCATGTCGAATTGGTTATAAATTCCTTGAAAGAATAATATAGCACAACTTTCAACAATCATCCTAAATTATAAAATAAGAGCAAATCTTATACAATGGAATTTCACTAATAAGGTAAATTTCAGGACTGGGCAAGTGACCTTATTAGTGATTAAATTAGGGATTAATAGTGTACTTTATCAGATAAATAATGTGAGAATGTTCTGCAGGGACAATGTGAATGTGAATATACAGCTTATACAGCGTTTCGATAGCCGAGTTCAATCATGTATTTTGCACTGTTACGCCAGTTCTCACGCCATCACAAGTGATGTGAGTCTACAAGAGACCGCCAGGGCGGCAGCACTGTTCCAGTCTGACGGAGTCATAGTGACTGGGCTAGCGACGGGCGCTGAGACAAATCCACAGGAAGTCTCTGGTGAGGCAATCATAGGGTTAACTTTGTGGTGAAAGAAATGTAGGGTTAATTACTGGGTTCCAAATATGTACAAATTTACACCATCTTCAGCATCTAGACAGGGGCAACTGTTATCATCATTGCAGTGTATTATTTCTAATGTAGATGCATGCAGACCATTTTAGTTTCAATTTCCCAATAGCAGTCTGCTATTGGGAAATTGAAACTAAATGCCAGTTGAACATAATATCAAGTGAGCCCTCTAAAAATGTTTCATTATTTAGAGATAAGCATTTAAAGCCGCCTGTAAGTAAAGTTGCGCCCAACTTATCTCACTTGTTTCAGGATGTAAACTTTTTATGGCTTCACCTAACATTTGATTAATCTTGATAAATCTGAATACACAATATTGTAATTGTAGCTACGGCTAAAAACACAGGGTTTGTGATACACAAAATAACTAGCTTTGTATTGTTTAAAAGGACAAATTGGTTCAAGGAAATGAATTAATGAATGAACATAGAAAGAGGTGAATGGGCTTCATTGCCTGGGAGGAGATACAGTTACGTTGATGTAATGTTTGCATAGATGTATCATTGTCATAAATGTCTTTCAGATGTCCAAGATGCGGTCAATATACCAGTACTAGTGGGATCTGGAGTGACAACCGACAATCTATCCCAGTATGCATCAGCAGATGGGATTATTATTGGCTCACATCTCAAGGTTGAAGGTCAATGGCAGAATGACCTTGATGAGACTCGGGTCAAACGTTTCATGGAGAAGGTCAATGACATCAGAAATCTGGCCCTGCAATCTGCATCAAGTAATAATGTGTCTAGGACAGACATTGAGTGAAAATAGGTTAGACATATCTGTATGACCAATATGACCCATTGTATAAATTTATAGAAAGATAAACATAGAATATTATTGTATAAATTGGATGTTATATAGATTAATATATATTTTCATTATAAAAATGGTAACTTGTTTTTATGTGGAAATACAATTTTTACAAGGAAATACGTTTATATGTATTTGGTTATTCAGTAGTTAGAAGTTACGTCATTGAACCATACTTTGTTTTACAAACATGTATTTTTGTATGTTATGAATAAGTTGTATAATTGTTTTTAGTTGCACTTTTAATTACGTTGGCTATAATATTAGAAAGAGCAACAGCATGTCATGTGCAATACATTTATTTATATATAATATGATTAATCAGAATGATTGTACAAAGTGGAGCAGTGTAAATCCCTGCAATAAACAACTGTCCAAAAAGATGGTTGTTCTATCAGAAATCACTATGATACATAATGTACAAAAATGTAATTCTGAGTGCATTTACTTCTATCATACACACAATTATGCACACAAATGCCACTAATATACAACTCGTGTACACTGGTGTATTGTACCAGTGTACATATATTATCTCACAATGTGGCATATTCTAAGAATAAGTCACTTCATAGACTTGCCTTTAAATAGAAATACATGTATATTATAAAGAAAAAACTAAAGTAAATGAATATCATCATCACTGGTTAGCCAGAACTGGTGCCTAGTTGAGCTGTTTCGACAGAGGTCAATCGCTCATAAGGGATGGAAAATTCAGCCACTTCAACATGAAGTTTTTTGCAGATGAGTTTTGGGCTTGATAAAAATAGTAAAACATGTCCATACAATCCACAGTTGACATGTTGTGCTGTCTCAGTGATGTTCACTGTGGACACATGTCACTACTGATGTTACCACTGTGAACAGATAGTTGACAATACAAAGAAGTAGTTCAGGACATTCAAAAGAAAAGATCCAGTGTGGTGGACAGGTTTTGATAATAGAGGTGAAAGCTGTGGCAGGGAACTGGTTTCTACCTCACACGAACACATCCTGGACCTTTAAGAAACAGCCTGACACTAGCTGATTGCTCATTACAATAGCGACAAACATATTTTCTTTCTCTGAACTATTGAATGTGCAGTTTCAATGTGTAGAATTCTCATCGGTGGACATAAACCGGACAAACCAATACATTCTTAACAGGTGCTCACATAAGTTCACAAAATAAACCTATGTTTAATACAGGTTCAAATCACCACTCCTCACCCACCCCATAATACACTTACTATAAAAATGCATCAAAAGTCATACTTTATTCCGAACCCCTTGCCACGTGTGTGAAGTATCTTCGTGGACATCAACTAGGTCGGTCTCATACATTTGCAAAGTCTAAAACAACTCGATGAATTTAGCCCTTGTTCAACCCCTCCACCAATTCATGGTGTGTGAAACTTATGATCTAATATCGGTTTTAGCATAACTATTTTCACCCACTAGGTGGCACCACAGTAGCAATTTGTTTTTCGGCGACGACCAAACTCCGCACATAATACTTACTGTATTTCTGATTTTACAAACTTATGCGACTGGCCTAAAGACCACAGTGGGAGTGTTACTAATTTTTGTGAATCCCAGACGAACTCAAGGCTGACGTTTCCCTCAGTGGACACCGCCAACTTCCTCAGGCTGCCTCCCTCTGGGCCCGCTCCCTCGGCTTCCCCTTTGCCCTCATCTTCTTGTGCTTCTTCTTCCTGCTGTCCTCCGTCACGTACCTCAGCTCCACCCTCACTCCCGGCTCCACCAGCAGTGTCGTCGCGGTTACGGCCTTCTCCGCCAGGTGGCGTGTGTAGTCTGCGCTGGCTTCGGCCAGTGCGACCGCCTGGGACTTGGTCAACTGGTCAATGTCGCCTATTGGCATGGGCAGCTTGACCTGGTAGCAAGCCCTGCCGTCCACCTGTGAAAGGTGTAAGTGAAATTTTAGCTTAACTTAATAATTGTATAAATATATTTGTTAAACAAAATTAGACGCATTCAATTGTAATTGTAAATATAATTTTAAATGATATTTTAGTCCTCTTATAATGTATGTCTACTAATTTAAATTATATTTTTAGAAGATAATTAATATATTTATCTATATTTTAAACAATTTTAAAGGACATTTTATATATATTTATTTATTAACTAGTTTACACCACAATTATTGTTAAATAAATAATCTATTATTTTAATTTTTTCTTTATTTATTTTATTAAAATATTTTTTCATTTTAAAGAACTAATTATGTACAATGTATATCTTATATCTATATCTTATATTTATTTGCCACATTTCATTTTATTGTATATATAGGCACTATATGAGTCAACGCCAGACTGCATTCCAATTCATCATGTAATGCACGTTGAATAAAGCTTTATTATTATTAAATGGTGAGTCTTGTTCTCTACAGTAGGCTTTGCACTTCAGGCCTATTTAAACAAACTTCTCTGGGAAACAAGATTATTCATGTACAAATATCCACCACTGTCTATATCCTGGTATTCATACAGATGAGAGAATTGGAGCTGTGTAAACAAACTTGGCCATGGTTTTAATGGCAGTGGGAGGATTTGAATCAAGAATGTCTTGATTGAGTCCAATGCTCTATCCACTGCTATCGTGACCCAGACACTTGTGAATATATATAATTTATTGAACACGTTATAAGTATTTGGGCATATCGTGTCATAACATCATTATTTGTTATTACTACACCATAAAAGTGACATTATTTCAAGGCTCCTCTCTCCACAGAAGTGTTGATTTACACGAATGTGCTCACATAAAAGTCAGCATCTATCTAAATGAATTGCACGTTTAAAGGGAGGGTGCCAGCTCCTCTGTCCAGAGTTAACCGAGCAGTAATTTGTAATCAAAGGATATTGCAAATAACTCTGCTCATGTCAACATTAATGAAAATAAATTTTGTTTTGAAACTGAATGTTTTATTTATCATACTGTAGGCAGAATTTTTTAAATTACAAATGTCATACGGAGCTTAAAGGACAAAAAAGGTTAACTGTTTCGTGGCATACACCTAATAGAGTTAATATAAAGTAACAATTTCTACATATACTCAATTTTTTAATGCCAGCGGTTTACCAGAAAAATATTTTTTAACACCCAGCCATCCAAATACTATGCGCTACCCCATCTTAGATGAAGAATGACGTCACGATGGTGATCGAGGCGCTCTCCACATAGATTCCCTGCATGGGGGTTTGGCTGTTGTCATGAAATGGCTGCAACTCGGCAACGTGTGTAACATGCTGATGACGGTAAATATAAAGTTGTCTATTATTGTTATCGCTGAAATCATCCCATCAACTGATGATACATGTCTACATCAAAGCATTTCTCCTCAAAATGGACCGAGCAAAGTGAACTGTACTTGGACTGGAGGGATTCCAAACAGTACGCCCGCAAATCACCAATGTGAATCCATTGCTTCAATACTACCGGTTGTTTCAACTATTATTGCAACCGTATGCCGAACACGAAGGCATAATTACTAAAGTTTACCATAGATTTAACCACAGATTTTCATATACGTCTATAAGCAGCTGCTAGATGTCACGCCAACTGAACGAACTGTTGAAGACTCGAAGTTGTTGACCCTTAACAACGTCGCAGGAAGCTGACAGAGATATAGAATGCCGCGCGCTGAATGGCCAAGCCAAGTTAACCCTTCACCTATGGCGGCGTCTAGACCATCGTGGATTTTGTTAGAATTTTAGACTTTAAAGTCACATTCTGAGTAAACCGCTGATGTTAAAAAATTGAGTATATGTGGAAATTGTTACTTTGTATAAACTCTATTAGGTGTATGACACAAAACCGTAGCCTTTTTTTGTCCTTTAATAATGTAACTAAACATAAATGAGCAGGCAATAAACCTTTAACATGCATGTTATAGCCATAAGAAGGCATTAAGTGGAAAAATAAAACCTAGGAGCCGGCACCGCCGCTATAACCATGGGTATACAGAATATACTCGTTGGACTCCAGCACACAGGACATTCCATATACAGTACTTGCTTATACCACATTTTACATGACCATTAAGAAAATATGATTTACATGACAAACGGTTATCAACAGTATTAGCATGAATAAATTGCTACTGGATGGGATTAATTTCATGTGGTAAAGTTCAAGATACCTTTCCAAGCCCATTGTGTTCTCCTGTGGAGCTTTCAGTGTTTTCCCGACAACTTCATCAGTGTTGGACTGTGCAACACTGACAGAAATGTGGAGAAGATACCAAAAGCTCCACAGGAGAACACAGTGGACTCGGAAAGGTATCTTGAATTTTATCTACAGCTATCGAGTGTTTTCTTACCTCAACTTTCATTGGCAGGCAGAAGTGAGTGTCCACCACAGGCCACGTCTGGTCCAGTACCTCGGCCGCCTACAAACAAACATCTCCAGTAACTGGTGTTTCTGTGACATAGCATTAGCACAATATAAAGCCAGAGCAATATTGGACATGATGGTTATGTCACTTATGGGGTTCTGTAAACATAAATTCCATTAATCCAAAAAACATTTGGATGCAATCATTGCCACCCAGCGAACCTCATGAAAATAGCAAAGCACAATAAACTGCAGGGATATAATGACACGTATCTATGTTTGGAAGTGACGGAGTACATGTCGGTGAATTGCAACTGGTTTATTATATAAAAAGTAGCAACATGCACAGCTGAAATTGCATCAAGAGAGCAGAATTTGTCCACATTGTGGAGTGCTAACATTTTTTTATTCCAATTATATCTTATTCTCATTCCCTCTCGTCTGCCATTCTCTTCAGAGATGTCTTCATACAACAACACTCCCCCACAGTCTTCGTCGACCTCGTGTCCTACTCTGTATTCTACATAAGAAGAAACACATGCAGAAAACAACCCACCCAGTCATAGTTGTTGAGTTTGTTGGGGGCACTAGCCACCCCCTTCCACAGCTCTGATGCGAAGTGGGGCGCGAATGGAGATACCATAATGATGAGATCGCAGAGGGCGCGTTCAAACTCATCGCTGTCTCTCATCACCGCCGGTGGAGCTTTCTGTAAAAGAATCGCATGCTTTGTAATTAAAAATGTTTCTGCAATTAGTGTTTGTACAGTACCATGTATGTCCTAGTCAACATGCAGTTCATTATCAACAAAGTGATTGAAGTCTTTGGAGGTGGACTAAAGCTTGACTTGAAATATTTGGAGAATGAATCACTGATTTAGGTGCGAGACATGGATCGTGAGGTCTGATCATGACATGGTGGTGGGAGAGTTGACATGAGGATGTTGAGATGGATGTGTGGCACATCACTCAGGGACAGACAGTGTGTGGAAGAGAAGACTGAGTGGAGGTGACTGGAGGTGAGACAAGAAGTAGTCTGAGATGATGGGGGATGTAGAGTGAAATGACAATGTGGACTCAAGATTCAAAAACATATTAAAAACGGAAAATTGTCTTTAGTCACACATAAAATGACAGTAATAAAACATTGGTGAATCATATCTACAATTGCCAATACAATATAAAATGATAGTAAATTTAGTCATCACTAAAATAGGTAAAGTATCATAATAAATAAATTACGAATAAAAATAGCTACTAAGATAAATAAATAAATAAGCATGTATAATTTCTTAAAATGGGTCTCTGATTGGAGACAATAACATTAGCAATAACATAATACTAAAATTGATAAATAAATAAGATTAAATAAAGAGTTATCATAAGAATATGAGACACATAAAATGTAAAAATGAATTAATGACTCGTTGAAAATAGCATTATCATTTAAAATTAAAATAGCAGAGGGTACAAACGATTTTTTAAAGATATTTTTTTGGCTAATGGCACTTTTAGGCGTCTCCCTGATGGCAGTTTCTGAAAGGCTTGATTAAGAGGATGAGCAGGATCATAGAGAATTTGTGTTGATTTCCTTTTCAGTGCATCTTTATATATGCTGGACAGCTGTTTTTGATTGTTGCCAATTAACTTGCTTGCTGTGTTAACTACGCGAGCAAGCTTTACTTAATTTTTTCCACTGACATTGCCATACCATGTAATTATATTAAAAGAAAGAACGCTGGGACTGGGTAAAAATGCTGTACAAAGTTAGAGGTGGAGGACTGCTCCCACTGACAGGCCAAAGAAAACCTGGCAAGTCTGTGTGTGTAGACTTGAGCCAGTTGGAGAAGGACAATTGGGAGAGAGGTGAACCCAGCAGAGCCTGGAGATACTTGGACATTAAGTTGTGATAACATCTTTGGAGGCTGACTGTCAAGTCAAATTGAATAACTTCATCAAGTCTGACTTAGATGGAGGTTGCACATCAAGTTAAACTGATTAAAATTTACATGATTTTGTGAGTGTAAACTCAATGTAAGGCTGGAATTCAAGACAAGTTAGATGGTAACTGGTTTGTTCTGTAATTATAGCATGGCCACTGATTGGAATGCCTGTGTGTGTGTGTGTGTGTGTGTGTGTGTGTGTGAGTGAGTGAGTGAGTGAGTGAGTGAGTGAGTGAGTGCGTGCGTGCGTGCGTGCGTGCGTGCGTGTGTGTATGTGCATGCTGTTGTAACGGTAGAGCAGATTATCTGTCAAATTTACCATGAGCAGGTTTGTGAGAGCGTGAAGTCTGGAGATGGCAGTGCTGATTAGAAATGTCTTCTCCATGTGGAAGTTCACCTGCAAGAAATTATAACATGATAACAACCTCTGCAAATGTCAAGGATGTTTTTTTCTTCACACTGAAGAGTTGTTCTATCTTTCTGTACAGTTTCGTACATCCCATCATAATACAAAATTTATACACTTATTTTGGGGCACCTTCTATTGTCTTTGTAACGATGACAAATGTTGTCTAATTACAAATATTTTAATCATAACCATTGCCAAAACAAAATAATGACATCTGTTGACAGTAACAGTCATAGATGCGTGTCACCAGTGGCAATCTGTCTCAGTGCCGTCAAGTGACAAGAGGTGGTTGAGCAAGACATGGATAGCTCCTGCAGAAGGCTGAACAGAATAATGCCAAAAAAGACTTGTTCTAAACAACAATTTTGTAATTACATATTTCACATGGTTAAGGAGCAGTCGTAATACATCAAGGGTTTGAGTGATATCGACATCAGGGGTGAAACCTGTTTTGGGGAATTACATGATTTTAGGGATATAACCACTTGAGTCTCCCAGAGTTGCCCTATATGGTGTGCATGTCTGTTGGTTCCACAGTTATAGCCATGAGCAGTGAAGACAGACAAAGTTACATACTACGACGAATCCGTACAAAGTAGTTGTTTCAACAAACTTCCATATGTTGTGTACGACAGTTGCCTTTGGTAGCATAGTTAACTATCATTCCAGGCACACAAAGATGTATCATGTTATTAGCACAAGAAAATACACACTATGTTTAGGAAGTAGTTCCGGCCATCAAAAAGAAGTTCCTCTTGCAGCTTGAATTCATCGTCAGTTAGGTTACGGGGGACATCGCTTGCGTGTCGATGCGTCAACAGATTGTGAACGAGACTCCACATTCGGTTCTGCCACCGCAGCACCCCCTGGAAGGCTGCAATGGAACCACATCGCAATTGTTAAATGTGTTCTAACAGTCAACCCTCGTTATAATGTGGTAATCTGGGTTCGTGAATCAGGATGCAAGGGGCATTACAAGGGAGACACAACAATACATTGCTTTGGTCTTTGCCTTGGGTTTGGCAGAACAGTTGCATCCCTTATTCTTTGCACTGTCTTCATAAAACCTTTTACAAACACGAGAACTTCACAACACAATGATAGTTATTACAGCATTAATAGTTTGCCACAGCGTCAATTTTCCCATGATAGCGAAAAAACAGGAGCCACGACCCGACTGCATTTTAACTGATTCTGTGTTATATCCAGGTGTGTTATAACGAGGCTTGACTGTACATAACACAATATCCAAAGAAAAGGATAAAGATATATACGGTTGAAAGTCACGAAAACGTCGCCAGTAGCAAATATTGTGACTTTTGTCTATAAAATGAGTGGTATGGCTTCACTAGAAACAAAGGAGCTCGGCTTGCTCTTTCTTGCGATAGTTGTGTGTTTATGGTGGTATGATAATTTATATGTGTTTGTGGCTATGAAACACACACAAAATCCCATTTTGGCTTGTCCACAGCAAAGGGTAGTATTAAAAAGGATGGTATTTGTAATATTTAGTAACTGTTAGCTGCTTAACTACATGTTTTAGTTCATTCTATGAATACATACCTATTATTTTATGATGTTCTCTAAAATATTCGCATATATTTTCCTTACCTTACCCACGTATATAACTTGTCCACAAAATGTATGTATTTTACATTATCCGCATAATATACATCATAACTGTGTACCAATGAAGTGCTATCTGCTTGGAAAGTATGTCTGCTTAACACATATACATGGGGTTGTCACCTAAAATCATAACCTATGAGCATAGTCAACTTTTCTGATCGTCAGAAGACATCAGTGACAGAAAAACAGCGTCCTCATTAAGAATGTATTCTACGTTATCCACTTTTATCATATACGTGCTTTCCCTAGTATACAATCAAGATATAATATATGAGGGTACCTTGTTGCCTTTGTGAACTGCAAGTTGTGCATAATATAGAGACCTAATTTAATCACGTATGGTTCGATAATACGAAATGGTGTATTTTACGTTATCTGGTATTCTACGTTATCGCGGGGAAGAAAGCATAATAACACATTCCATACTGTTCTTATGGCAAAGTTTAGGCCAGATCCAAACGAAAGTGGTTCTGCTGCGGGTCTAATGCACAATTTGCAAAACCAAAGATAAGTTTGTATTTAGCAATACATGCATGACAAACAAATGTAATATTGTACTAGCTAGATTCCCTTCAAAATGAAATAATTTTGTTTTCAGAGTTTATATTCAAGGTATACTATACAAGATTAACTTATTTATTTTGTGAAATAAAAGTTGTGCATGATATACACACCTAATTTAATTACATATGGTCCAATAATACCAAATGATGTATTTTACGTTATCCGGTATTTTACGCTATCGCGGGGAAGGACGCATTGTAACACATTTCATGGCGTTCTTATGACAACGTTTAGACCAGATTAAAACGAAAGTGGTTCTGCTGCGGGTCTAACACACAATTTGCAAAACCAAAGATAAGTTTGTATTTAGCAATGCATGCATGACACACAAATGAAACATTGTACTAGCTAGATTCCCTTCATAATGATAATGTTTTTTTCCCAAATTTACATTCAAGGTATACTATATAAGATTGCCTTGTTTAGTTTGTGAAATAAAAGTTGTGCATGATATACATACCTAATTCAATTACATATGGTTCAGTAATATGAAATGATGTATTTTACGTTATTCTGTATTCTCCGTTATCGCGGGGAAGGAAGCATTGTAACACATTCCATGGTGTTCTTACGGCAACGTTTGGGCCAGATCCAAACGAAAGTGGTTTTGCTGCGGGTCTGACACCCAATTTGCAAAACCAAAGGTAAACTAGTGAGATTTCCTTCACAATGAGAGATTACTACCGCATAATTCCACTTAGACTTAGTTATTTTTGTATGCAACATTAAGCTATCACTTGCAGCTCTTTTAAATCAGAAATCTGGAAAACAAAATGATAGCTGGCTAATGGTGTAGCATTCTTGCACAAAGGACATATAAAACATTATAGTAAACATGTATTGATATCGTAAAATACCCACATATGTAACATTTGAAAGGGAATGCTGTTATTAACCCAAATAGTATCAAGTCAACGAAACGCGAGTGGAATTCATAACAGAAACATTTTAACACACTCAGACACATGTAACATAATACTACGTTTCAGGGAGTATTTATCATTTCATTGTAGCGTGTAATATCTATTGGGTATCTTCTTCAACTTGTGTTGTTTTAAAGTTAAAGTAAAAAGCCGCGAAAGTCAGCAAACAATCAATATATACTACGATAAAACAGTTGACTTGACCCCGGAAGCTAGAAAGAGAAGAAGCCATGAAATTCCAGGGAAAGATGCGAATACACAGAGCGAAGAACTGATCGAAGTTAGAAATCAATGCTTATACAAAAATGCAACCATACCATTGTATATGAGAGACTATTTCGAAGTTCATGTTGACTTCAAAGACGATGCATGGATGCCTTCAAACCGCACTAAATACGAGAACCTTGCCATTCTTAAAACACACTCTCGCAGAAACCTAATGCACCTTGCAAGTAGATTTCACCGAGACCTACATGTGCCATTTTATGGAGGAAATAAGCAGCGTGTACTACTCTAAGGACCAAGTGAAAGTTTCTCCTGCGGTGATACACTATAAAGGAGTTAACGGTATAGTTGAAAAACAAGAGCCTTGCGGTGCTGCCAGATGAAATGGCGCAGTGTTGCATCGTAAAGATCATCGTTGGTTGGATCAAGCAAGTTAGTATAGGAACTGCACACTCGTGAATCTGATATGAATTATACGAGGTCATGTGTGACATATCTGCGTCATGGCAGTACTTCGAAACCGCGCAAGGTAATGTGCTAAAGGACTGTACGATGGCTGCGTCATTTGTATTCAACGTTAACCAAGTTAACTAAACTCAGTTTGGAAAACAACGAATGACCAGATCACTGCTATTTCTTCTGTTATACACGACAACAGTGTGGTCTTTTAATAACACGAGAGTTGTATCCCTGTCTAATGTTAAAATGCTGCCAAAATGCACAACATTATTTTGTATTCTACGTTATCAGCAAATATGATTGCTGAAACATGAATACGTATACATGTGCTATGAAACGTTACATATGTGCTGCAATATGTTGTAACATGTTGAGTATGTGTTCAGGTAATCTTATATTTAAGAGTATCTTTCAATAGATCAATGATAAGAAATTATTACATTCGCATGTATTTTACGTTATCCACATGCTGCAGTGTACACTTTAATTTGTCATGATAATTACGCTCCTTCATCAAGACATTTCAGTTGTTGATGTTTCCATAAATGCTCCAGATGTCAAAATAAGTGTTAAGTGATATAATACATTGTGCACTGTATCGTTGATGATGATTTAATGAATACACTATCACGATTTAGTTGCTTAATTTACTTCAATACGCATGTATTTAACACACATTTCTGAACCATTTTAATAACAATCATATCAAGGTATTATATATTTAACTAGCCCCAAAATCCATTATGTTTTCATAATATTACATAATGTAAAAACGTATATATATATTGCGCATGAACAATCAGAAATGTTTGTATTCTACGTTATCCACGGGCGTCCTTTGGGGAAAGCTACGCCAGCTACCACATAGTTTGTTCAGACGATGACTATTTTGATGCAGTTGAAGACAAGATCCCAATGCAAGACATCGTACCAAAAGCATTTACGTGGCCTACTTAATTCAATAATTGTGGCTTTTGGAAAACGGTCAACTTTTGCAACTACACGTTTTTCGGCATCTTCAAAACAAGCTCACATTTAGCAAAAAAGAAATGTCATATTAAAAATAATCTGAACCTGAATCCGTTCTATATACTTCATAACCATGATATCAGCTTGCATTACACGAATTGTTCATTTATTAATTGTTATTTTTAAGTATATCCACGCATATTTAGTATGACAAGGTGGCGGATAACGTAGGATACATTGGACAAAATGGCGAAAATATCATCACTGTTTGACGAGGTGATGCAAAAAACCATAGATAGCTTGGATGATAAAATTGATTGTTTCATAAAGCTGTACGTATGTACTTTCGCATGAAAGTAATTATTTTCAAATACATTAAAAAAATGTTTTCGTGACTTTCAACCATACAGTGCAGTATCCAGTCTTCAGGACTGATCAAGGATTCAAAGTGCTTTACACTTGACTGCCTCAGTACCTGGCAGACCTGCTCTATCAAACCTACTGGGTAATCTCGACTTCTCTGGGAATCATCCAACCATGTTACTATTCATACCCAAACATCCACCACTGTCTATAGCCAGGTACTTATTCACACAGCTGAGTCAACTGGCACAATGAGGAGTGAAGAAACTTGCTCAAGGTTTGAAACCGCAGCAAAAGATTCGAACCAAGGTTCTCTTACTCAAGTGTCCGAAGCTTTAGCCACTGCTACCGTACATCCAACCCTTAGGGTTGTTCAAAGTGCATTAAAGTAAAGGTAAAGGCAGTTCTTATACAGCGCAGTATCCAGTCCTCAGGACCGCTCAAAGCGCTTTACACTTTACTTCCCTGACAGACCTGTTCACTCAGACACCATCTCGGCTTCTCTGGGAAAGCATCCAGCCATATGCTACAATTAATGCGCGAAGGCTGCTCGTACACATATCCACCACTGTCTATAGCCAGGTACTCATTTAATTCAGCTGAGTGAACTGGAGCAATGTAGAGTGAAAAAACTTGCCCAAGGTTTTAACGCCGCAGCCAGGATTCGAACCCGGGTTCTCGTAGTCGAGAGTCCGAAACTCTACCCCTGAGCCACTGCGCTCTACGTCCCTGACAGACCTCTGTACATCCAACCCTTAGGAACTAGGGTTGTTCAAAGTACTTAACACTTTAGTCACTGATAGACCTCTTTAGATAACTCTAGACTTCTGTAAATGTGTTAGAACTCTTCTAAAACAGAATGTATTAAAAATGGTCTGGTCTGGTCTGGTTTGGCAGTCAGGTTCTCAGTTAGAACATGGCACGCTCGACCCGTCTCAAACCAGAGAGGGAAACAGGGAGCATGTTCAGATAAGATCAATTCACATCATTCTGCCAGAACCATCCTAAAGACCTCCTTACAGCTGTCTACATCTGCATCATTTATTTATTGATGCTGGTGTTTAGTTTGAAAAATAGTTTATAATAACAACTTGTACTTTCTACACTCACATAGTTGACCGATAGCTGCATAATTACTGGATCTTCAACTAGATAATCTCTGAATGACTAACTACACAGCCACATATTTATCAACTAAACATGTTTAGGATTATTATAAGCAAATCCATGACAGACAAAAACAAGAGATCATTTATGTTTATGAAATGATGAAATTTTCTCAGCATCACAAATGAACCAGAAGATGTGGAGGCTGAAGATGGTGGAACTCACCATCGGGAGACCAGAGTCTGTCAGACTTGGGAGCTACGCCAGACAGGATGCAGAGACGGGTAGCATCACAGCCGAACTCATCCAGAACATCCTGAAAGATACGGAGTCTGGCATTACAGCTGAACTGATTTAGAACATGCAGAAGATACAGAGACTGGTATTACGGCTGAACTCATCTTGAACATCCTAAAAGATAAGGGAGACTGTTATTACAGCTGAGCTTATCTAGAACATGCTGAAGATATGGACACTGGCTATAGCTGAACTGTCATTGTGATTGTCCAAGTGTGTGTGTGTGTGTGTGTGTGTGTGTGTGTGTGTGAGTGTGTGAGTGTGTGAGTGTGTGTGTGTGAGTGTGTGTGTGTGTGTGTGTGTGTGTGTGTGTGAGTGTGTGAGTGTGTGAGTGTGTGTGTGTGAGTATGTGTGTGTGTGTGTGAGTGTGTGAGTGTGTGAGTGTGTGTGTGAGTGTGCGTGAGTGTGTGTGTGTGTGTGTGTGTGTGTGTGTGTGTGTGTGTGTGTGTGTGTGTGTGTGTGTGTGTGTGTGTGTGTGTGTGAGTATGTATATAATACTTATGTATATTTGTATATAACCTTGTTATTGCAGCGAGTTGTTTTATCATAGCAGTCTCTTATTGTTTTTTAAATGATTTTATGATTTCTTTACTCAGTTTTACATTTTATTGATTATGTACAGCATTTTTAAGGAAGCTTTATTGCATGAAAAGAGTGCTATATAAATTTGGTATATATTAATAACTCATCCAGAATATGCTGAAAGATATGGAGACTGGCATTAGAGCTATATTCATCTAGAACTAATCAAGCAGTTCTCTCCTTTAAGAAAACCACAGCATGACATTGGCAACTGTGGAATGGAATGACTGGCCTACTTTGTTCTCACAATAAAATGTAACACCTGAAAGTTAGACACTTAAACTGTATCAGCGCCTACGTTTACTGCATTAAAGACACCTCTCATTATTCTACACGTGAGAATTAAAAAAAATTAATATGTTTAAATTACAATTTACGAAAATTGTGTGGCAGTCAGGTTCTCGGTTAGAACATAGCACGCTCGACCCGTCTCAACCAGAGAGGGAAACAGGGAGCACATTCAGATAAGATCAATTCACATCATTCTGCCCAAAGTGAGAAGTGTCTATACAAATTCTTGATGTAAACTGCTTATGGCAACACTTTACATATCCTGAAAGCTATCTTTCAGCCTAAAAAGCCTCAACTATATCCTCTCAAAGACTTACTAACACCAAACCTTGTTCTTGTTTAAACCATGTTTCCTGGGTCACATAAGTTACACAGTTTCTATTATGCACAATTTACTGTGTACTAAAATAACTTACACTGGTGGAATTTGTTTTTGTTCATGGTTTGCTTGTATCAAGCACTGCTTTTGTGTGAACTATACTATATAGAGTTTTATTATTTTTAGAAATAATTGTAAAGTATTAGTGAAAACCATAACTAAAGCCATTTCATAAATACCACTGAGAAAAGAAAGTACAACAATTTCAATTTCTGTCGTCTCCACATTGAAAGCTACACATAAACACCATTCCAGCCCTCACCTGCGGATCCACACCGTTATACTTCGACTTGCTCATTTTCTCCCACTGTACACTGAGGGCAGCACCAGTCTCCTTCTCCACCGGAGCTTTGCCTGGTGGGAAAGAACGCTGGATGAACAGATCACCTCTAACATGGAGTGTCAAGCATTGTGACACATACATAGACATTTAAAAAAGGGCCTCTATAAACTGTAAATAATGAGCCACTTTGTATACCGGTTAGCATTTTTTATAACACCCAATTATCTATAAATAACCTATTTGATCACTGTTTCAGAATTATCTTCATCATATCTAATCTCTCGACTACTTCTTCTGTCTTACCTGAGAAGTCGACCTGGTCACGATGCAAGTATTTCCCTGTGGCCTTCACCTTGAAACTCTGTCCCATCACCATGCCTTGGGTAAGCAGGTTCACGAATGGCTCCTTGCAAGGCACCTCCCCCTCCGCGTGCAGGAAGTGGTTGAAGAACCTTGCGTAGTACAGGTGCATGATGGCTGAAAGGTCAAAGGTCACTTTCAGGTGAAAGACGGGAACTGACAGAGTTCACACTACAAGAGTGTGCAATATGAATACAGGTGAGCTTGTTACTACACAGCAAGGCAAGAATATGGTGTTATAGCAACGACTTGTAGACGCCCACACTAGTTAAACTCAAACCACAGGTCTACCCATCATGTTTCTTCACAAGTAAACATGTCACTTAAGTTATTCAAGGTCCATCTTTAAAAAATGCTTCTTTTGTGAAAACTCTTTCAATTTTCAGGTTATGGTTTCAGATCGTTATTTGTGCTAACATAGAATTATGAATAAAAGGCAACAAAATTTTTTTTACTACCTAACACAAATGCTAAGTACTCAAGACACATTTCTGATGCATTGTGGCAGTGTGCTTAAATGGAGAAAAGAATAAAGCAGACTAGTGTAAGCTACAGAAACACCTTATTAATGTTTGGAATGATAAAATATACAATTAGTATGTTTGAAAAAATAGCTTTTGAGATGTTTTTGTTTGAACGGAATGTAATTTGAAACTTGTGGACAATCTAGACTTCTCAAAACATTTTCTTAAGGTGGGTTCCCTGAGCCATATGTAACTTTGCTTGCAACAGAGTTACAACAGTATCACTGGTGTCGTAAAGTTGAAACACTGACACTAACAATTATGTTCACTCCCCATCAATATATTATAACAAGCCATCATATCAAAAGTTTATCAAGGTTCAAACCAGCACAATATTTTGAAAATAAAAACGTATTACTCAGCTATATGTTTAAAAACGAAAGTGAAAGTGTACCGTGTTCCTTGCCCCCGACGTACAAGTCAACAGGCATGTATGTGTGAGCGGCGTCACGACTGAATGGCTTCGTCTCGTTGTGGGGGTCGAGGTAGCGCAGGTAATACCAGGAGGAGTCGACGAATGTATCCATTGTGTCCGTCTCTCGTCTCGCAAACCCACCGCCCTCACACCTGGTGTCACACGCAATAGTGCTCATTATAAAACAAAATAATTTTTTCTTAACAATTCTTTAATTTATAATACACAGTGATGCAATAATGGTTAAATCAAACCATGAATATGTCAACATAATTTTGTTTTATGTGAAAACATATCCGTTTATTCTATTATTTGCTATATGTGCTTTTTAACAAGCATCTGGGCAGCATAGACAATTACTCCCAGGGTAATCAAGATTAAGTTTACTTAAGCAGTTTATGATTCCTAGCATCATTAGTTTTAGGGATATTGTGCTTGACATCACATAATTAAAAGAATTTGTTGTATTTAATGTGATTTCAAATAACACACACAATACACCCATGTCGATAAAATAACATAAATCTATAAGTTTATTACAAACATGGAATAATATATGGTAAGTAACAAAACAAGTCACGCAATTCAAATAAATTCATCAAGAGAAAAACATAATATGAATATAAGCATATATATAATACGTGCACGCTTGTGATTATTATAGACTGACCCATTTTCTTTTTCTTTTTTAACAAAAACATTCATGACACTGTGTAACATGGTCTATAGATGCAAAAAGCTCATCTGACGATTCCATCTCAGTGTCGTCAATGATTTAATTAATGATGACACCATACACTTACTTTGGGCATTTAACTTGGAGCCAGTCCTCGGCATTCTGCAGTGGTGAAGTTCCCTTCCCTGTAAACTTGGTTATTTCTGGTAATTTCACAGGCAGCTGATCAAATGACACGGGCATTGTCTGAAAATAATGCGATTTCTTGAGACCTGCATTTGTTTGTGGGATTTGTGAAGGTTAGTGTTTTACGCTTGTTGGGATGGGTCATGCATTAGTTGTTATAATTTTTTCTTAATTGGAAACAGTGGTTGTGCATTCAATGAGTTAACATATACGTTCTATTAACCATACATGCCATAGTTATCACAGTTTGTCATTGATCTACGACAAAACGTGTCATGTCACATCCATCTTTTATTGACATAACTTCCTTGTCAACCCCTGAACCAGAGACAACGCTGCTTCTGTACCTCTGCGACCACATCATCACACACGTCTGAACTTCATTTATTTTGCTATGTACCAACCCAGCTTGATTGCTAGACTTTGTCATATTTACAGTGCCGTTCAGCACAGTGTAGTCTGCAAGTTACACTTTGTGGGTCAAATACATTTCATGAATATGTGTTATTTCTGAGAGCTATGTCCACCTTAATAAGTTCAATATAGACTCACCCCATGTTTTGGGCAGTGCATCATGGGTATTGGTGTACCCCAGTAGCGCTGTCGTGAAATCAACCAATCGCGAGCTCGTTCACTTGTGACATCGCCGCCACATCCCAGTTCCTGAAATTCATTCCAACTATTAAACATGAAGACATGTAACAACATTTATCACACAGTCACACACCGGCACACAAACACAGACACACACACTGACACAGACATACACATGCGCACACACACACGCGCACACACACAGAGGCGCACACACACACACGTGCACACACAGAGGTGCTCACAGAGGCATACAGAGGCACACGCACAAATCACACACTGACTGACACACAGACACATGCACGCGCACACACGCACACACACACACTAATTAATTTGGAAATTATTTCCTGATTTTTTTCTACAAAAAGATGAGCAAAAAAGACTAACCTTTGCATAGGCAGCAACTGCATCAAACGCTTCTTTCCTTGTCAGCCCACTGAACTATCAATGAAAACGAAAGTAAAAATGATGGTTCTTCTTATGTTATCTAACACTGTCTATTGCTTCAATGAAGTTTGAGGAGATTATGATGTTGATATATTAGTATATTGATATATCAATACTGAAATCATCCATTCACTTTTACCAAAAAGTAGGTTAAAATGTTGAAGTCTATGGTTTTCCCCACTTCCTCTATTACAGGCATCAAGCTGTCAACATGTTCTAGTTTTCACTCTTCAGCTTACAGCCCTTCCCTATTCAGGGAGACAGATTCTTTCTCACATCAACTTTACTTTTATGAATTATTGACATTTAAATTACTCATATAGGGTGCAGAGAATTAATATGCTCTACTCAGACAGGGTCAACAGTTAAGATTGACCTCTTACTGCACAAACTGCTGAAATTGTGATAATAAAACTCGTGATGGGTCACGAATACTCACGATATACAGTTACACACCTTGTCAGAGTTGATGAGTCGCTGGTCAGTGTCGAGGACCTGTTCATACGACAATGCATGCTCCCTGGCAAATACTTCGTCCTCTTCGTTGCAGCAAGGAACGCCTGGCAGATCATAGATGCTATACATTTTTATTGGGCCAAATTCCTTGAAGACCAAGTTCAGATTTTCAGATATTCATTGATCAGCTACACATGTCTACACAAAACTGAGGCAATGTCGAAGTATATGTATATATGTATATGTGTATATGTATACTAGGCTAGCGCTGTCGATCGCCATTTGCGCCATAGGCGAAACGGTTTTGTATTTGGCGAAAATAAATTAAACCTCTTCGCCAAATTGGCGAAACGTTATATCTGTCATTATTATTGATGTTATCAGTAATACATGACTGCATTATTCAACACCCAGCTCTGTTAAAGTTGCTTAAACGATCGCACATTCAACTGACCCAAATAACCAGTCGGCTTAACGTGACCCGCTGGGTAAACAATAGGTCGCTAATCCCTCCACTTAGCCATGCCCACAGACAATAGGGGAGTTTAAATCAATCAAGAATTGTGTTTACTAGACAATGGGGACCTGCTTGATGGCACTAATTACAAGTTTGAGGCAAGTACAACGCTGTACGCGACAGGTTCCATATTATCGCTCAGTATCGCCGGCGCAGTCACATGGCATTGTCAATGATTAATCAATGTGCCATCTGGTAACTATTCAATAAAATGCCAATATAGATTGTAATTCATGTATGTTTGACAAGTTTCACCACCAGAAACATTACAGATAGAAAGACGCATGTCAAAAACGGGTTTTATTAAATATAGCCTGCGTCACCCAGGCCAGGATTACAGTCAGCCACAGTTAACTAATTTGGTGGAATGCTGTATTCAATTACTGAGCAGTCAAATTAAGTTTTAAGATAGGTACTAATTATTATCAATACACTGTTTGAATCACTGCGGGGCAGCAAGAGTAGAGTAGGTGGTTCTTAATTATTTTACCTTGTTATAAAAGTGTATCTTTCAATTTATGTTATACACACCTGTAATGTAAATTTTATTACATTAATAGTATGTGTTAGGTGCTGTTTCTTTATATTTTGCAAAATTCCCAACAGTTGTTCAGGTTTCATTTTCTTGTTAAACAATGTTCTGTTAAATTATACTGGATGTTTGTTTGCGTTATATATGTTTAGCTAAATATATACATGTTTAGTTAATTAAAATAGGAAATTTTTTTCTTGTGGATATTGTATAGAATTTTTTATTATATTATGTCTTGTTTTGCACTTTTAAACCGGGTAATTTAATTGATCTAAAAAAATGGCTAAAGAGAATCTCATTTGGCTAAACAAATTTCTGACCTTTAGCCAAATTGGCTAAACAGATTTTAGGCACAGCGCTAGCCTAGGTATATGTATATGTATATGTATATGTATATGTATATGTATATGTATATGTATATGTATATGTATATGTATATGTATATGTATATGTATATGTATATGTATATGTATATGTATATATATCGATTGAATCAGCGATCACTTCCCTGATGGGCTCGCCCCCTGCTCCACAACAGTCAGTCGAGACCACTACATCTATCACGCCTACCGGTAACACATCTTCGCCACTGTGGACCGACGTTGTCTCCAAGAAACCACGCAAGCCATCAACGAAAACGTATGTGTCATCTGTTAGTGTTAAGCAACACAAAACGCATCAAATGACCACTGGAAAATCGTCCGTCAAGTGTGGACTCAAATGTGCTCCCGCTCGACTTGTATCGGCGGATTACTTTTTAACCGGTTTTCATACCGACACATCATGTGTGGACGTCTCGACGTATGTGTCTTCTAACTTGAAGATGAAGTGCACCTGTGAACGCATTCCATCAACTCACAACTACTACGCCTCTTTCAAACTGTGTGTCGACATTGGCAGACCGAACACTCTCTATGACGCCAACCTTTGGCCAGTTGGCACTAAGATTGGTCGATACTTTCCTCCAAGGAAACACAACACAGCTAATTCGACACACCTATAGACTGTCGTATACGTATTGCTTCCTTTAATGCGAGAAGCATACGGAACAGTTCACTTGATTTGATTAACATTTTAACTGCATGTGATATACTTGCTGTGCAAGAACATTGGCTTCCCAAACAGAGCCTTTCATATATTAATTCTTTGCACTCTGACTTCAGTGCTAGGGGCATTAGCTCCATCGATTATGGTGATGGCTTCAGTGGTCGTCCTCACGGTGGTCTTTGTTTTTTATGGCGAAGATCACTTGACCCATCCATAGAAATTTTGGTTTATGACGACGAGAAAAGACTTCTTGGTCTAAAAATCACTACTTTTAATGCCACAATTCTTGTTCTTAATGTATATCTACCATATCAGAGCGATGATAATGTTGATGAATATCAAGCTATTTTAGGCAAGATCCAAGCCATAACTGACTCATTTGATTCAAGTAATATCTTTATTGTTGGAGACTTTAATGCTGATTTAATCAAGACTAGCTTATTTTCACCATTTCTAAATTCTTTTATTAGTGAATGCCACTTTATCCCAAGTGACATTAAGTATCTTCCCCCCGATTCGTTTACATATGTTAGTGACGCCCATGGCTCTAGGAGCTGGCTGGATCATGTGCTTTGCACCCACTCCAGTCACTCATCTGTCTCTGATATGGTAATTAATTATGACTGTGTCTCTTCGGATCATTTTCCTCTATCGTTTACCATTTCTATCAAATTACTACCCACTTCTGAATCATCCACTACGCAACAAACTTGTAAGCCCAGTCCCATGTGGGATTGTGCTTCCTCCCATGACCTTCTCAACTATTACAACAATTCTGGTTCTCTTTTATCCGGCATTGACGTACCACATGCTGCTCTAAGTTGTACCAATCCTAACTGCCATGATGTAGCCCACCAGCTGCTCTTGTGCAAATTTTATAATGATATCATACATTCTCTTACGGATGCTTCCGATGTCATTCCTACTAAAACGTATAACACATCCCGAAAATTCAATGTTCCTGGTTGGAACGACCTAGTCAGGGACTCTCATCAAGCTGCCAGAGAAACTTTTCTCATCTGGCGGTCTGCTGGGAGTCCGAGACATGGTTCTTTGTATGACTTAATGAAAATTAAACGTGCCCAGTTTAAACGCAACAAAAGACATTGCGAAAAAAATGCTGAATCTCTTAAAGCGGAGCGACTAGCTTCCAATCTGAGCAGCCATGATTTAAAAAACTTTTGGAAGGGCATCAAACAAGCAAACAATGCCAGGTTACCTAACCCCAGTAATGTTGGAGGTGCCTGTGGTGCTGAAACCGTCAGAAATATGTGGCTTCAACATTACCAATCACTGCTTAACTCTGTACCCGAGTCTACTGTCCACATTCATAAGATTGACATGTATTGTAGCAATATTCAACTTAGCGACAATATGGTTGTTAAAGTTAAAGAACTACAAGAATTAATAATTGCTATGCCTGTTGGTAAAGCCTGTGGCTATGACCATATCAGTAATGAACATTTTAAGTATGCTAACGAAAAACTACATATTCTTATGTCTTTGTTGTATAGCAGTCTGTTAATACATGGTTTTTTACCTGATACTATGATGACAACAATCATAGCTCCTATCATTAAAAATAAATCTGGTGATTTGTCAGACAATAATAACTATAGACCCATTGCCCTTGCCACAGTAGCTAGCAAACTATTTGAATCATTAATATTATCCAGGGCTATCCCATTTCTCATTACATGTGACAATCAATTTGGATTTAAAAAGCATCACTCTACTGAGATGCTCATATTTCTGTTAAAAGAACTTTTTCGAAACTATATTGCTAATGGGTCTTCTATGTATGTTACTATGTTGGATGCCTCCAAAGCCTTCGACAAAGTTAACCACAGCAAGCTATTTGGTAAATTAATTGATCGTGGCTGTCCAGCTTTTATTGTACGCATTCTATACCACTGGTACGGTACCCAACAATTTACCATCAGATGGTGTCAGGGATTTTCTAGCTTTTTTACTGTTTCCAATGGTGTTAAACAGGGTGGAATCCTTTCCCCCCATCTTTTCAATGTGTACATGGACGACTTAAGCGTTAATCTAAACAAATTATATATTGGTTGTCTTTATGCTGGCACCTTAATCAACCACTTGATGTATGCTGATGACCTCTGTATTTTTTCTCCCAGTGTTGCTGGTTTGAGAAAACTTACTGATTGTTGTGCCAAGTATGGCGAATTGTTCAATATTACTTATAATGCCAAGAAGTCCTTTTGTATGGTTATTGACAACCAATCCCAGGACAGGAAACATTTTCATTGTATCCATCTCGATAACCATCCATTACCTTATACTACAAAATGTAAATATCTTGGTCATATAATCAACAATAACCTGACTGATGATGACGACATAGCCAGACAAAAAAGATGCCTTTATGCCCAAGCCAATGTATTAGCTCGAAAATTTTGTCTTTGTAATATTTCTACCAAAATTATTTTATTTCAAGCATACTGTGCTCCTATGTATACTTCTAGTCTTTGGTGCACATTCAAAAAATATAGCCTCAAAAGCATTACTGTCGCATACAATAATAGCCTCAGAATTTTACTAAACTTACCCCCAAGATGTAGTGCAAGTTTTATGTTTGCCACCAACTATATTAAATCCTTCAATGAACGCATTCGTTCATCAATATTCAGTCTTTTATGTCGTCTTCATCAGTCAGATAATATCTTTTTTATTAATTACCTTCATACCGACATTCATTTTAAGAGCCATTTGTACTCATACTGGAGGTCTTTATTGTACACATGTCATTAGTATTGTATTTATTTTTTAATCATTTTTTATTTTATTTTATTTTATATTTATTTTTACAACTTATTTAACTCATTTCCTCATATATTTAGACATAACTTTTTAAATTTTACACTTATATTTTTACGTTGATCTCATTGCTTTGATTGTATTATATGTATTGTACTTTTCTTTTTTTTTAATTGTATTTTATGTATACATATATGGACGTCTTGTCTGAAATAAACCTTATTATTATTATTATTATATATATATATATATATATAAGCCTAAAGGCAGCTTATGTCGACCAGTGCCTAGAGGACCGGCTTATGTAGACCAGACGTATTTTTTTATTTAATACGTTTTCCAAAGATGTAACACTGGAACATTGTTTCTAATACTAATGTTTAACACATAATGAAAGTTCATCAACATATTTCTATAAATAAGGTATATGCAAAAATATCGGTCTACATAAAACCTCGTAATGCATAGATGCCGATTTATGTAGACCGGAGCAACGCCGGAAGCTGCATATATTTAGTTAGCCTTTTCTGCGGTAGACGCCCAATCTAGCTATGTTGTGATACATGTTTATGCAGTAAATTTAACAATTTTGTGAATGCTATAAAATTAATTGCCGAATACCAACGGCAACACCAACATTCGAGAGATCTATCAGTACGCCAAAAAGACAAAATGCAAGTTTTTCTAATTTACACATAATAATATAGCCTTTTGTATCAGTATGAAGCATATCATACACTGAACACGAAACTCCAACCCTTCGTTCGATATATACCATAAATATAGATTTATAAGAACTTTGACCCGGTACACATAACCCGGCACACAATATACTCAAAAATATGCACGGCGCTGGAGAAAACATGCTCAAAATCACTTATGATGTTGTTCATTTAAAAATTAATTACGCACAGTACTTCACTGTCATATGAACTGTGTGCACAAGCAATGGTACTGATCAATTCATTTGTGTTAGTTGTGAACTACCATGTCGAATCTTTATGTAGACCAGTTTTGGTCTACATAAAACAGCGGTCTACATAAGCCGGTCCTATATGCATAATCGGTCGACATAAGCTGCCTTTAAGAGTATATATATATATATATATATATATATATATATATATATATCTATATATATATATACATATATATATATATATATGTATACAGATGTATATTGTACCTCATTTTATTGTATATAAGCACCATGAAACTCATACATCAGAATACATACCTATTTAACACGAAATGTACATTGCATGTTGAAAATGGTGAATAAAGCTTATTATTACTTATCATTACGCACAAATCTGTAGGTGTGCAAAGACGGCAGACAACACAAGGAAAAGACTCACCCAGATGGCAGTCAAGATGTTCCCCAAAGTCCCTCGTCGGAGTGATGTACACGGGGAGGGGGCGACCCGTGAAGGGGTGGGTCACTTCCAAGGTCGTTGCAATCACTGCAGGTGGAGGCAAACATCACTGAGGGGAGGGTGGAGGTAAACATCACTGAGGGGAGGGTGGAGGTAAACATCACTGAGGGGAGGGTGGAGGTAAACATCACTGAGGGGAGGGTGGAGGTAAACATCACTGAGGGGAGGGTGGAGGTAAACATCACTGAGGGGAGGGTGGAAGTAAACACCACTGAGGGGAGGGTGGAGGTAAACATCACTGAGGGGAGGGTGGAGGTAAACACCACTGAGGGGAGGGTGGAGGTAAACATCACTGAGGGGCAGGTGGAGGTAAACATCACTGAGGGGAGGGTGGAGGTAAACATCACTGAGGGGAGGGTGGAGGTAAACATCACTGAGGGACAGGTGAAGGTAAACATCATTGAGGGGCAGGTGGAGGTAAACATCACTGAGGGACAGGTGGAGGTAAACATCACTGAGGGGCAGATGGAGATAAACATCACTGAGGGACAGGTGAAGGTAAACATCATTGAGGGGCAGGTGGAGGTAAACATCACTGAGGGACAGGTGGAGGTAAACATCACTGAGGGGCAGACGGAGATAAACATCACTGAGGGACAGGTGAAGGTAAACATCATTGAGGGGCAGGTGGAGGTAAACATCACTGAGGGGCAGACGGAGGTAAACATCACTGAGGGACAGGTGGAGGTAAACATCATTGAGGGGAAGGTGGAGGTAAACATCACTGAGGGGAGGGTGGAGGTAAACATCACTGAGGGGCAGACGGAGGTAAACATCACTGAGGGACAGGTGAAGGTAAACATCACTGAGGGGCAGACGGAGGTAAACATCACTGAGGGGCAGATGGAGGTAAACATCACTGAGGGACAGGTGGAGGTAAACATCACTGAGGGACAGGTGAAGGTAAACATCATTGAGGGGCAGACGTAGCTAAACATCACTGAGGGACAGGTGAAGGTAAACATCATTGAGGGGCAGACGTAGCTAAACATCACTGAGGGACAGGTGAAGGTAAACATCATTGAGGGGCAGGTGGAGGTAAACATCACTGAGGGACAGGTGGAGGTAACCATCACTGAGGGGCAGATGGAGATAAACATCACTGAGGGACAGGTGAAGGTAAACATCATTGAGGGGCAGGTGGAGGTAAACATCACTGAGGGGCAGACGGAGATAAACATCACTGAGGGACAGGTGAAGGTAAACATCATTGAGGGGCAGGTGGAGGTAAACATCACTGAGGGGCAGACGGAGGTAAACATCACTGAGGGACAGGTGGAGGTAAACATCATTGAGGGGAAGGTGGAGGTAAACATCACTGAGGGGAGGGTGGAGGTAAACATCACTGAGGGGCAGACGGAGGTAAACATCACTGAGGGGCAGGTGGAGGTAAACATCACTGAGGGGAGGGTGGAGGTAAACATCACTGAGGGGAGGGTGGAGGTAAACATCACTGAGGGGAGGGTGGAGATAAACATCACTGAGGGGAGGGTGGAGGTAAACATCACTGAGGGGAGGGTGGAGGTAAACATCACTGAGGGACAGGTGAAGGTAAACATCATTGAGGGGAAGGTGGAGGTAAACATCACTGAGGGACAGGTGAAGGTAAACATCACTGAGGGGAAGGTGGAGGCAAACATCACTGAGGGACAGGTGAAGGTAAACATCATTGAGGGGAAGGTGGAGGTAAACATCACTGAGGGGAGGGTGGAGGTAAACATCACTGAGGGGCAGACGGATGTAAACATCACTGAGGGGCAGACGGAGGTAAACATCACTGAGGGGCAGACGGAGGTAAACATCACTGAGGGACAGGTGAAGGTAAACATCACTGAGGGGCAGGTGGAGGTAAACATCACTGAGGGGAGGGTGGAGGTAAACATCACTGAGGGACAGGTGAAGGTAAACATCATTGAGGGGCAGGTGGAGGTAAACATCACTGAGGGGAGGGTGGAGGTAAACATCACTGAGGGGCAGACGGAGGTAAACATCACTGAGGGGCAGACGGAGGTAAACATCACTGAGGGGCAGACGGAGGTAAACATCACTGAGGGACAGGTGAAGGTAAACATCACTGAGGGGCAGACGGAGGTAAACATCACTGAGGGGCAGATGGAGGTAAACATCACTGAGGGACAGGTGGAGGTAAACATCACTGAGGGACAGGTGAAGGTAAACATCATTGAGGGGCAGACGTAGCTAAACATCACTGAGGGACAGGTGAAGGTAAACATCATTGAGGGGCAGACGTAGCTAAACATCACTGAGGGACAGGTGAAGGTAAACATCATTGAGGGGCAGACGGAGGTAAACATCACTGAGGGACAGGTAGAGGTAAACATCTGAGGGGCAGACGGAGGTAAACATCACTGGGGGACAGGTAGAGGTAAACATCTGAGGGGCAGACGGAGGTAAACATCACTGAGGGACAGGTAGAGGTAAACATCTGAGGGGCAGACGGAGGTAAACATCACTGGACATTAGGAGGGGCATTTTGCCATGGCCGTCTTCGCAATTAAAGTCGGTATGTGCCTCTACATTTCAGTATGGACACTAACGGGTGACTGAGTTTGATACACATTCTGGTCTCTTAGCAGATTAGAATATATGGCAAACGTTTTTGTGGAAGTTACTAATGATTTTTTTTATTAATGGAACAATTCCATCATGTTACTGCATTAATTTAAATACCAGTACTTTTGTACATTACAACATCTTAGCTGCGTATCTATTTTAGTATGCAAAAAAGTCGAGATTCTTTGGCAAAGCACACTACTTTGTATGTCATGTTGTTGTTGCATAAAATATGCATGACAGTGACAACATAATTTATATACTCTCATTAATAATATTATCATAAGCGCTGTGTAATCTTCCATGTAATACATTTTTTTAAACTTACCAATTTGTTGATCAGAAGCAGTTTGATCCTGAAAAGAAAAATGTGACAGCATTAAATGTCTATGAAACCACCCGACTGTTTATTTCTGGAACTTCCCTCACATACAGTTAGAAGTGAAATTCTCATGATGGAACAATTTATATTTTTGTATGTTGTTTATGCTAATTATATACGGGAAACTGGTCTAACATGTGTCTAATTACTCTTCTATATTAATTGTATTCTATGCAGATGTTTTTTTTTTATCCAGTGGTATTTATTCAGCTGCAACTTTTTTATATAAATATTATCATTTGGCCGTGTTTAGTTGTCTACTATACAGTATTGGTTAATATAGTTCGGCAATGTGGTATCATTAGTTGTTATTGATTTTCTGGTTTTACATAAGAGTAATGAGTCTTTTAGCCTTGCAGGTGACCAGGGCTGAAAATCAGCCCAATGTCATCTGCCTGTTGTAATAATTTTTTTTCCATCACACGTAATTGACACATGAACATTGGGTATCACTGTTCGGTGACAGATTTTTCACAATTGGGTTTACAAAGCATGTGATGTTGTTGCCGCCCATATTTGGGAGATTTTACTATGCCCTGATGAATTAATTTACGCATCCATTCATAAAGTCCGATTTTCGGCCTTGGTCACTGCAGGGTTATAATACACAATAACCTTTAAAGAAGCTACCTGGTATTTGGAGATGACTGTCATACCTTATATATGTCTTGTGTGTTGAGATAGTGCTCTTTCGATAGGAGGATATGAGAAGCTCCGTACATCGCCTCGGGAGTGGTTGTAAACACAGACAGTGGTCTCTCAATGGCTGCTCCCTTGTTCTATAAAAAACCAGGACCAGACAATGTTTTATGGAAGGCACACAACACGACTTTGACATGATTATACTAAATAATTACTAATAGTACAATAAGTAATAAAATGTAATGCCAGCTATTCTACATCTCAGGAATCAAAGTTCAAGTGTACAACAAAATTTATGATGGAAATGATAATTCAAGCTCAAAGGTGTGGCAAAACAAAATCATTAGGCTATTCATATATGGGGACAGGTAAAGCGAAAGGTAACAGCAGAAATTAAACGTTTGTGGGAATTAGTCTAAACTGAAAACACTGTTTTGTTGGTTAACGGGTCAGTGTAAGTAAAGGTAAAGGCAGTTCTTATATAGCGCAGTCTCCAGTCCTCAGGACCGCTCAAAGCGCTTTAAACTTTACTTCCCTGACAGACCTGTTCACTCAAATACCATCTCGGCTTCTCTGGGAAGCATCCAGCCATATGCTACAATTAATGCGCGAAGGCTGCTCGTACACATATCCACCACTGTCTATAGTCAGGTACTCATTTAAACAGCTGAGTGAACTGGAGCAATGTAGAGTGAAAAAACTTGCCCAAGGTTTTAACGCCGCAGCCAGGATTCGAACCCGGGTTCTCGTAGTCGAGAGTCCGAAGCTCTACCCCTGAGCCACTGCGCTCTACGCTCTAAGTAGAAGTAGATGAGTTCAGTGATTTAGACTGTTACCTGGAGAGGGAACTCCAGTCTGACGCCGTTACACTCCCCGATCCAGTGTCGCTGCAGGGCGATGATGTCACGCCACAGGTCAGGGTCCACCTCGTTGAGACCATCAATCAGCGACTACAACATCATAATTTACATGGAGTATTTGTCCTCATTAGCCAGTAGTGAGACAACTCTACTGACTATATTTTTTCGGGAAATTAAAATGAGTTACGTTCTCAGAAAAATGAGTTATATTCTCAGATTCCCCCAAAAAAGCACAAAAATAACTATTGTGTTATACAAAAACATAATCGATATAATAAGAATGAGAATACTTTATTAATCCCCGCAAGGAAATTACAATTGAAAACCAAATTCAAGCTAGTCTTTCTTAACTGTCGTAGAGTTGCATAACTTGATAGAGCGAGAGGGTCAGCTAACAGACACCAACCTGACTGTTGCTGCCAGAGATCATCACTTCCTTTCACACGTACCCATGTGTACAGTTAGAATGTATTGAATGCAATATCATGAGGTTTTTAGATGTTTCGAACAGTTTCACAGGAAACAAAAAGGTACCCACACATAAGCATTTGAAAAAGGTGCCTATTATGAGATACGAATGCAGAAGATGGGTTTCCACAGTAGCTTTTGTGCATGGATGTTATACTATAATTGTTGCAAGTTATGTTTTGAGAAAAATCCATTTATTTTCATTGAACATCTGTCAAAAACCAGTTGGAACCGTTAACCACTGTAGAATTGTTAGAACATAGATTTTTATCCGAGGTCATCATAGATCAATCATTGAACGTCAGGCTCGTGAGAGGAAAACCATCTATTACATAAACATAACATATGAAAACAAACACCAACATGTACACATGCTAGCTTGATTAAAGTTATATAGTGATATACACAATAGTTATTCATTTTACTGAGAAATTAAAAAAACATTGTATTATTTTTTGGCAGAGCCCCTCACCTTGGAGTAGGCGGTTGTCTTGATGTACCACTGCTTGAGAAACTTCTTCTCAACTTTGGCTCCGGAGCGCCAAGAACAGCCATTCTCATCAATCTGTTCATCTGCCAGAACCGTCTGGTCAACGGGGTCCCAGTTGACAGCCCCCTACAACAACAACCAGTCCCAGTTGACAGCCCCCTACAACAACAACCAAATCCAGTTGACAGCCCCCTACTACAACAACCAGTCCCAGTTGACAGCCCCCTACTACAACAACAAATCCAATTTACAACAACAAATTCCACAGGTGAGGTCCCAGTTGACAGCTAGCCACCTACAATAACAAACAAGTCCACGGGTATGGAATATATTGGTCGTGGCTCCAAGATTCAATTAGAGAGCAAGAAACAAAGATATTTTAGGGATCCCACCACCAAATCAAGATCATCATTATTATAAAAAAATCATAGTACTCTTTTCATGTAATAAAATGCTGAGTTTTCAAATTAGTAAAAATCCAAATCCAAAAATCAATAAAAAGAAATTGACACCATCTGCAGATTATTGCACCAACATTTCTGCCATTTCTGTCTGCAGTGTGTGACCATGTTCTAACCTAGTTGTGTCAAAACATCTACAGCTGAAAATTACTTTACAAAATTATAATAATATGTTATAGTTTATATATTTTAGTATAGTTATGCAACTGGACAACATATATACAAACAGAATGTTGATAATAAGCCATAAATGTTCAATACAATACACATCTATATAAAAATAAATATTAAGCATACATTACAAATCAGTATAGTGTAGAGTTATAAATGTGTCATGTGGAATTCTGGCATCTGTTCAATTATGTGGAATTGCTATTTTGTAAAGCATACCAATCAATAAATCTGTGAAGTTTAGATATTTTCATGTATCCTGTCAATTGTCTAAATGATTTCAATGAACACTTTTCTATAGGCATCCAAAAGAAAGCACCTTATTTTCAAACAAACTGTATTTACAATAACAGTTCAACAATTTTGTGAAACATAAAAAATACATTAGCAAAAAAGGGACCCATATGCAATTTTGATTTCCTGATCAAATTATTTGAAATATCACATTTACCTCTTTCTGGTAGACTAGTCCTGCTTCATACATTTTGAGGAAGATATACTGTGTCCACCTATAGTATGCTGGGTCACAGGTAGCATATTCCTGAAGGGAAACATAACAGGTATCATTAATTTTTTTTAGAATTTGTTATCAAACTAACTAACACCAACTAGGTAAATTTCACAAACATATTTTGTAAATAGTGAAAATGAATAATAAATTGCAAAATAAATTACTATGCAAGAAGGACACAATCCATATGTCATAGAGTTATTTACTGGTGCTGTCAATGTGATGTCTGCATTTTTATCACACAAAACATGTATTTAAATCATGGTTTTCTTAAAGCATGCTTTACTCAAGTAGTCAGTGCTTTGCGCCGCAATGCTGACTTTCTAAGAGACCTACAGCGACTGCTCATATGAAGCAGCACAGTGTTATATGGGTGGTTGATAAATAAAAACTGGAATCAAAAGTAGACATATTAATGAGCAATTAATTAACCTGGTACCACGATGGTTCCGATACAGAGATGTGTGAACAACTGATGTTTGAAGGTCAGCTAAATGAGACATACTGTGTACCTTTTTGGACTAATCAGGCAAGTTCATGAATATGTTTTTTATCAGTTGACAGACATTAAAAAGAAAGAAAAACACAAACCCGGTCCCAGTCTAAGGCAAGTCCAAGACTTTCAAGTTGTTGCTTCATGCTGTTGATATTACTGCAATAAATAAGATAAAGCAATGGATCTATATCAAGCAAATATTTGCAAACCAGACTAAATACTTAGGTATATTATGTGACATTTTGATAAAAACCATCAACCAGAAGTCATCGCATACAGCATGTTCTAATGCAACACTAGTCGCCAAAGAAAACAATTTCTGGCAAAGAAAGACCAGAAAAAAACACTGAGATCTGAAAGAGAGGACCAGAAATCAACACAAAGACACTGGCTACAATCTTCTCACAATATTCATGGAATTGCTGACGCATGACTAACACCAACGACTGACAGTATTGCATCATAACACTGACAAGGGCATTGGAGCTATGTCAAAAGCCCTGTTAGAGTAAACAAGCATTCAGAAAGGTAGCTTACCAAACTGTGTAACTAAAACATTGTCTGTTTACAGGATGTACATAACACCATATACCTAATCTTTACCCTCCATGCTCCATAGCAACGCGTCACATACACACCTATATGTCCACTTGGCTGGCATTTCTCCTCGTTCGATGGCCGCGTTCTCTGCGGGCAGTCCAAATGCATCCCAGCCCATGGGGTGAATGACGTACTTGCCAGTGAGGCGGTGGTAGCGTGCCATCGTGTCACTGATTGTGTACACACGAACATGGCCCATGTGCAGCTTGCCACTCGGATAGGGGAACATCACCAGCACGTAGTACTTCTGTCTCCCCTCCTGGTGTATGTATATATATAGTATATACCCAAGGGTGCATTATATACATGCATATATATATATATATATCTCTCTCTCTCTCTATATATATATATATATATATATATATATATATAGAGAGAGAGAGAGAGAGACAGACAGACAGGCAGACAGACAAACATACAGACAGACAGACAGACAGACAGACAGACAGACAGACAGACAGACAGACAGACAGACAGACAGACAGACAGACAGAGAGAGGGGTCACACTTCCTGTCATAATGGCAGTTTCACTAAGCTGCATCTAGCTGTACATAATTACACATATATAATTATGTATATACCTATATATATAATGTATAATTATATATAATTATATATTTTCTTTTGTATCAAAATGTGTTCATGATTACACTGTAAGAGAAATAAAGGTATAACATAAAGTAAGAAATATTTAAGTTTCAATTGTTGGAGGTCAGTAAAACCTACCAGTCTTGGAAACACACATGTGGTAAATGTATTTCATAACCATGCATCGCATACATATTAACTTTTTTGACTTAGGAGTAATGAAAAAAAAACTGTATGACTTTTTAATTTAATTAATTTGATTTGTAAAACGTAGACCAATTTCAAATACTTTTGAGAAAAAAAACTATGTTAACTTTCAGGATAATTCCAACAAAATATCTCACTACTTTGTGAGTTTGTCAAAAGCTTCTGTCAGAAATACTAGTAAACTTACTTTTAAATGTTTCAATATTTTGCCTGCACATTTTTTGCAACTCTCTATATTTTACAGATACAGGTGTATCTTTTAGACATGATGGAGTATATGTGTTGGGAGTGGGGGTGACTAGTTAACTACTTCTCCTACAACTACCCAGGGTATTCTCTACTTACCTTCAGAAATCTGTCTGCTTGCTTTACATGATGTGTTGTCACTTTTTCTTTCCAATAGTCCTCTAATTCTTTTCGTGTTTCTATACTTAGTGTTTTCTCCTACAAAGGCATTTCCATCGCTGTGAAACACGTCAGCAAATAGAGCAAGAATGCTTTATAGGTGGATGCTTAAACATGTAATATCGGAAATTGTGAGAGCTGCACTGGATTTACTGTACAGTCTGTATACTTACTTGTATATTGAAACAGTGATGCATATACCCAGCAAACAACGACCCGTTATTTCACATGTTCTGTAAGTGAATTCATGAGTTCAACTAGCTCAATTCACGTGAATTCACCGGATTCTGTAAACAAATTTGTTGTGTTGACATGTGTTTACCGTGAAATCACTAGTTTTTCATGTGGTAACACACATCAGTGAAACCGTACCAGTTATGATCCAGTACGACTCATGTCAAACTCATTCAAAACTCGTGACAACAGGCAGAACACGTGTATTCACGTGAATACACCTGAAAACATGTACTGGTGGAGCGGTACCAATTATGAACCAGTATGACATGTGCCAACTGGTTCAGAAATGGTTCCTTGTTTGCTGGGTATACGTCTACTAAAATATTTATTCTCAGAAAGTTCTATAATGTTTTTTATTTATAACACTCACATCTGCAATAATAATTCTTTTGACTATTATGTAAAAAAACATGCTTTGTTAGACAATTTGTGTACTTTCTAGGGGCAGTAAAATATGTGTAGTCACAACAAGCACAGGTGAGGAATACTTCAAAGACAAACCCAGGTTCCAGTTTTGCTAAAAAGAAACCTCTGTGAGGAAGGACTATGGCCGAAGACTGTGCGACGACCACAACCAATACACCGCAGTAGTCGAAGCGACATCATCTACAACATTCACATAAAATGCTATAGAATCAATATTGCTGTATACCTTCCTATAAAACAGAGTGTTTGTTAAGCCTGACCACAACAGTTTCACCAGTTGTCTTCTTTTTGACAGGTCACTGACCAACCGTCAATCAATATATAAGTGACAGAGATCATGACTGGCGACTGGTTTCTATTTAAAAATAATGCCATACTTTATCAATTACATCTATTACGACATACTCACAGAACCTAAACATGGTGACACTTTTTTTGTGAGATTTTATTGCTACTAGTCTGTGTCAGCTGTTTGCAAGGCTCCTTTTATAAGTACAAAACCTGTCAAACTAGTAGAAAAAGAAACATAAATCAGTGTGTAATTATTAGTGGTTCATAATGTCTAAATACTATTTGTTATAAACATGCAACAACACATGATATGTTCCAGGGGGCCAGTAGATTTGAAAAGTTACTGGCCCACCCAAAATGTTACTGGCCCAAATATTATAAACAAACTATGCTGCTACCGAGGTTCCCGTCGCTTTAGAAGACCAAGTTTCTACATTAGTGACATCATGAAGACTTTCCGACGCTCTTATGTTGCATGTTTTTTTTAATGTTAATTTTTCAGATTGCAAAATTGTTTCAGATTGCAACAATAAAAAGAGAGAACTCAACGTTAATCGTGGTGTCAGTCTGCTAATATAAAATCAGAAGCGCCGTTCGCACTATACAGTTTTAGCACATTTATTTATAGACTTTTACATGGATTACTATATATTACGAGAAATTAAATATCAACTCAATGACAACAGACAGCCTTCTGTCAGTGTTGTGTCTCTTCTATACATCACATAATAAAGTCAGTTTAAATTTGAAAAATAATGCAAAACAAAAACATAAAATTACAATATTATTTACTATAGGAGGCCATTTTAGCTCGGACATTATAAAAAACACACTTTTTCATTTTTAATATTGACAATTGATTTATTCATCGACACTTTCTATTAATGTTTTGCACAATTGCATTGAGACTAAAGCAAAGTCGGTGAAGTTGAATCCATGACTTTGACTACGTTTTAACAGGTATACAAGGGGGAAGGCTTGAGGCTTGAAACTAGATGTCTGTCATGAAAAGCATTTCTTGGTTTTGGTTGTGCCTGAAGCTGTTACTGCAGAATCAGGCATACGAGATACCGTGATATATTAGCATTTGAACGCAGATAACATGTGCTCCATTTAATGACAGGCTAGCCTATGACTATGTAAACATCGCATTGGTGCGCGAGGCCGAGGGCCCATGTGCAATAGTGACAGTGACTGTCCAAAGCATTTTGCCCTCTTTCTTCCAAGATTGTTTTACAAAATCCACCACTGCAAGAATGGTCTTTTGCAACACTGTCAAACGTTTGATAGTATAACAAATTGCATAGATGTCTCTCCATTATGGAATCTGCACTAGCGTCTTATCATTCATGCAGACAACAACGATAACGCCTACCACCCATAGCCAACGGCAACGTGTAACAAGATCGCTGATTGGGTCAATAATGAGTGATTCCCGCCATTTGCCAATCATGTGAGCGTTTACAAAAATATGAGTTCCACAGTGCGTAGAAGTCATCGTGTATATACGCATGACAACATTTTAGATACAGTTGTGTAATGAGAGACAAATAAAGTATTACAAACGAATGTTAATCAATAGACTAATGTATTAAGGTCATACTATTTTTCTGTGAAGGGTCAGGTTACGGAAACGTCGATGATGAGAGTGGTCAGTTGGATTGAAGTAGAATTAAAAAAAACGGTGGCCCAGGTCATGCAATGGGGCCAGTGCCAATGTCAAGCCATGCCAAAGAATGCTTGGCTTCCAAGGATTTCAGGTGGTGCATGATTAGAATTGGGTAAACCTAGTTCCAGAAGTTACCTTATATTTTAATAGTCTTATTGATAGATTTATATAGCCTAGGGGCTAGGCCTCCGATATTTATTATTTATATAATAATTTATATAAATAACCTGCTAACCAGTTGAACCAGTCAGCTAATGCTTGACGGCAATACAAATTGACTGGTTATTCAGCACAGGCTCAACGCCGTCTTATGTTCTAGTTCAGCACAAGGTTCACTCAGGCAGTGCCAATACTCTCAGTTAAGGTTGAGCGCCAGCGTCCGACACACTGTGAGTGTGACTGTCACTGACAGCCAGACTCAACTTTCTGAACTTGGTCTGAAGGACGTGTTTCAAGCGCACGTAACTTCACCAAATTCACTGCCACCGCATGTACATGTATTGCACATGTTGCGTCATACAAAGTAGTTTATATTAATAACCAAAGTAACAATTTCAACGTACTGTGTTAATTATAATTATTATTACACTGCAGAAGTACACAAATCACACGTTTCGAAGGGGGACGCCATGTTTGTAGTAGTACTTCCTGTTCCCACAATTCCTTTCCTTTCCGGTCGGCCATAGCTAGAAGGTGCGTTGATGTATCAAATGTTGACATCGTAATCTGCAAATTTCTTTGCCATCGCACTATTTCAGTATATTTAGGACCTAGTGAAGTTATTACATTTAATTTCCTTTTCAA
This sequence comes from Oasisia sp. SBJ-2009, assembly GCA_964017155.1. Taxonomy (NCBI): domain Eukaryota; kingdom Metazoa; phylum Annelida; class Polychaeta; order Sabellida; family Siboglinidae; genus Oasisia; species Oasisia sp. SBJ-2009. The sequence continues at coordinate 16,119,438 of OZ024862.1, forward strand.
GTACTAGCATGTAGTTGTGATATGTTTGCATTTATTGTCAAACAATCCAGAAAATACCAACGTGCTGCCACGATAGATCCAAGTTACCGACCATTGACAATATTTTACGTGTCGGTTGACTTTCTTAACTCCTGAATTGATTTAAATAAAATGACGCTAACCGACTAAGCCATCGACACACTGTCATACAGATATGTAGTTTATAGCACAATCGTTTGCCACGGTTGCGGGCTTACATCTACAAGCCTACGGCAGTGACACTGAGTGACTGACACTGACAGTCTGACACGAATCTCGAGCTTCAAAGCGAAAACACATTCATACAAACAAAATTAAGTGGTCCGGTAAGGGTTATGACTTACTCGTGTACATTTTATACAAATCAACAATAGGGCACTTATGCAGAATACTTTTGCAGTTTAGGCCCGCACCTCGAAAAACACATTACAATGTTTACCTACGATGACCAAACTTCGTATGTTTTATCTACTACACCTGTACTATGCGTATGCACTTGTCATGTGATAAAAAAAAAAAATTAATACCTGAAGTCGATCAAAATGTGTAAGTAAATAACGCGTTTTCCTCGTCGAGTCACTACTGCCACAGTGAACTCCGTCAGGTGGCGCCTGGAATGCGCGTTATTTACTTACACATTTTGATCGATTTCAGGCATTAATTATTATTTTGTGATCACGTGACAAGTGCATACGCGTAGTACAGATGTAGTAGTAGATACGCCCTGCGAAGTTTGGTCATTGTAGGTGATCATTTTGATGGGTTTTTCGAGATGCGGGCCTAAACTGCAAAAGTACCGAATACGGACCCATCTCAATTTTTAATTATAACTATCTTTCATTTTTGGCTCAGAATTCGGACCCATCTCAATTTTTTCATTATAACTATCTTTGCTAACGTTGATATTTTTCAAGTGCACCTCTTAACACTAAAACCTCCATTTGTTTCTCTGACTTGAGACTCACCAAGCATTTGTGCTGCAGTTTTGCCCGTTTCTAACGATCATCAACAAAAAATTGCACCCCTGTGATCATTGCAAAAACTTGCTACTCTATACCAAGCTCTAATAGTTTGTCAGCTCAATCCTTAGTAACCATATCCACACTCGCATCTGTAGCAAAATGTTAAGATCTTCAAATACTTAATCAAATCAGGTGTTCGCTACAAACAGATGATCGATTTGATGGTTGAAGTTGACAAATCTTTGGTTGACACATTTAGTTGGTTTTAGCAGACATGTGACAAACCCAAATTAATTAACATCATTACAGCTAACTTACTTCTATATGCTAGGGACCGGCAAATCCGCTAGGGGTGCGTCGGTATGTCGGTTGAAATTTGTGTCCACTAGGTTTTTCTGCTCATGAGGGGAGGCCCAGGGAAAGTCCTTTTAAGAGCCTCGTATTAATCGTATGACGGTGAAATTTTTCTGAGACCTAAAATGACAGTGAATGCGGCCGTGTAAATTACAATATTTTAGGTGGGTTATTTAATTTAGATGTTTATGAGTGAATATGCGCTATGTTCGAATAATTATATCTTCGTAGCACGCGGGGGAAGTTTTCTGAAGTTTGGACAGTAGTTAGACGAATATTTAATAAGAAGACCCTGAAAATTTCATATAAATCGCATGTAGCGCATTGTAGCTAAATCGTTTTGAATTTACCGCCCATTGTCAGGAATGCGCTGATGCAATGACGGCCATCTTGGAGTAATCTAAATATCAGATTCAAATCTAACTGCATCTTTGAACACGATAATATTTCAAAAAGATATTTTGGCGTGAATAAATATCTAAAAATATAATCTTTCTAATGTGGTGAATATTCCAAATGTATAAGTTTATTTGAGTATCGTATCACTGATATTGGCACGTGAACGTGTGCTACACAGCGCGCTGTGCAGGCCAGAGCCGAGGTCACAGATTTGGTACCGTATTTGAAAATTTAAATGTGCCATAACTTTTTATTGCTTAAAGATATTTAAATTCTGTAAACGGTATCGTGTTACCTATTATACATACAATCGACATGCACCATCATAAACGTGGTAAATCTATTTTGAATTTTTTTTGCCTGTCCCTATATATGCGTATTCTATTAAAGTTTATTTCTGTTTCAGCCAAGATGGCGCCCAAACGTAACAATATGGTGCCCAATGGGCACTTCCACAAAGACTGGCAGCGCTGGGTGAAGACCTGGTTCAACCAGCCCGCCCGCAAGATCCGTAGGCGAAACGCTCGTGTCGAGAAGGCCCGCAAGATCGCGCCTCGCCCCGTCGGTGGCAGGCTCCGACCCATAGTACGATGTCCCACGTTCAAGTACAACACCAAGAACAGGCTTGGACGAGGATTCACGCTTGAAGAGCTCAAGGTAAACATGGATTCAATTCCAGACCTCATCTGGCTGGTGAATTTGTATTTTATATAAAACTTTGTATATCTAGACCAAAAAAAAAATTCCCTTCACAGCGGTAAATTTAGGAAATCAAAGACGATAATGTTGAAATAAGTAATGATCCGTCCAAAAGTCAGATGTATGTCAGTCTTCAACTCTTGGACTAAGCAGAAGTGCAAATGTCCATTCATGTCAATCAGAGGCACGACCAATGGTTTAGTTCTTCAAGAAAAACATGTTTGTTTTGAGTCAATATTGTTTGTGTTCTACAGGCAGCTGGTATTCCCAAGAAGGTTGCACCCACAATTGGAATTGCTGTTGACTTCCGCCGCAAGAACAGGTCCATCGAGGGGCTCCAGAAAAACGTACAGAGGCTGAAGGAGTACAAATCTAAGTTGATCCTCTTCCCGAAGAAGCTCAGCAACCCGAAGAAGGGAGATGCCACAGTGAGTAGTCTGTTGTGGTGTGTCTGTGTCTTAGTAGTCGCTCAGTGGCCACTGTCTACCAGGAGAAAGGTGCCGTTTTATATAAAAGACCCAATTGTTTTTTTCGTGCTCAAAAATAATGCACTGTTATTTAGGATGGAGCATGTCATATATACACCTTTTTTGGTGTAATATTGGAGATCATTTGGAGCAAAGTGTCCTTGGATACAACTCAAATATGTTTATTTTGTGAGAGGATTTGTACCTGTCTACTTTGCACAGTAATGTTATTTGTTACATATCATTTTTAACCATTGTGTAGGGAATCACTAACTGATTATATGTTGTCAAAATATCTCGTTTAAACACGCTCCTTAGATCCACCCCTGGGCCGCTGTGTTGCCGCACGAAGGGCAGCCGACATGCCAGCAACTTTTGTGGTTGTTCAGTCGGGGGTGCTTGAGTCATTGGTGTGTTAGAGTAATATACCTCCGTTGGTGGTCATTCTTCCCTGGGGCGGGAGACGCTCGTGTCTCCCCATGCTCCGTGGGGTCAACTGCCGATGGGGACAGACTTTACTACAACCGTCATTCTTGTGTTGTCACAAAATCAGTTAGTTTACTCGTTTCAAACAGACTCCTTAGTTAGACTACTCCTTTGTCACTGTTAATGTTTATGATGTATACACTGTAAATCCATTCCTGGATTGCTGTGTTGACGTATGTCATAGCATGCCCCTTAGAATAGTGCATCAATATATCACATATCCTACATCCATTTGTAACCCACTGTTGATGTGTAACACGCTCCTTAGATCCACCCCTGGGCCGCTGTGTTGCCGCACGTAGGGCAGCCGACATGCCAGCAACTTGTGTGGTTGTTCAGTCGGGGGTGCATGAGTCATTGGTGTGTGAGAGTAATATACCTCCATTGGTGGTGGTTGTTCCCTGGGGCCGGAGATGCTCGTATCTCCCCCATGTCTCATGGGGTCATCTGTTGATGGGGACAAGCTAGGCTAATGCTGATATCAGTTACAATAGCCACAAAATAACCTACCAAGTACTCTGTTCCTATGTTGATGTATCTTGTCCAGATGCATCTTATTACTTATAAGACCTTTCATAGATTCACCTCTTGGACACTAATAATGTTCTAGATCCTCTCCTGTTTCACTTTCTTAACTGTTCGCCAGTATTTGCAAAACCAATCTGCAACTTTTTACCATGGGAACGGGAGAGGGCATATGGATAAAAAAAAATTGAACACATTGAGTATGGGGGGGGGGGTAATGTTTAAAACGTGACTGTTGGAAATAGAGAGCATGGTATGCTGACTCTGCATTGTGCTGACCGTGTTTATTATGCTGTTTGCGGACAGCATGTGCTGAGTGACTACATTGTGCTGACTGCAATGTACTGACATTGTTCTGCTGACTCTGTTAAATGCTGTTTGCGAACAGCGTGTTGTCCTAACTATATTGTGCTGACAGTGTTCTGCTGACCACATTGTGCTGACCGTGTGTTGTGCTTGCAGGACGAGGAGATGAAGATGGCGACTCAGCTGGAGGGTGTGGTCATGCCACCCCGTGCCGTGGTGCCCCGTGAGAAGGCACGCAAGGTGACGGACGAGGAGAGGAAGTTCAGTGCGTACACAGCGCTGCGACAAGCACGTGCACACAAGAAGCTGCTCGGGGCGCGACAGAAGAAGGCAGCAGAGGCAGCCGAGGGTGGTCGCAAGTGAGGGGGCGCCCTTCTGTACAGTGGTGGTCCATAATAAAAAAACTTAAAAGGATGTCTCTTGTCATGTGCGGTTTTGTTGTAGGATTGTGAAGAACACTAATTGCCGTTAGCTGTCGTTGACTCCCCTGGTTAATGATACGGCTAAGTGATGATAATCATAATAATAATGTTCACATGCAGTAGTTTCATTAACAACCTTTTATTACCCTGCTGAGCAATTTGTGTGCAACCAACTTATTCTCATTTGTATGTGGACATTTTGAATATGTTAATGGTGACAATTGTGAACGATCTTTGCATGGCAGCAAGATCAGAGGTAGCAGTAGGGTAAATCTACTGGTTACAGATGGTGGAACTCCAGACATATCAGGGACATCACCGAGACACCAAAATTATTCACCATACCAATGTGTCAGTTTTAAAGTTTGACATCAGTTACCATCACTCATTGTTATGTTGTATAATTAGAAATTTAAAAGTAAGTACACTAGGTGGTCCAGCCCGTCAACAGGCATGTTTATCGTACTAACAATCTGCATTTGTATGCATCCTCCCAAGCCAGGGGTCGTGCTACATTACATTACCCTTGGCTGACCGTCGTCAAACTATAAAATTATAGCAGTTGACTTAGTCACTACTGCACCAGCCGTGGAAACGGTGCAAATTCCCCACGAAGATTAGATATTCCAAATATAATATGACCCATTTGTATCCTAAAATATAACACGACCAGCATGTATACACTGAAATCACTCGAGCAGAGGCAGACCTGCACTCCACGTAGGGGATATTTCAATAGGGCATGATTAGGTTAGTGAAGGCACCGACGTGCAAGCATGTGGTATGTAGAACAATCAATATAAAGACACACTGGTAGACAGCACCTAGAGGATATTCACAAAACCAGTATCTCATGGAGTTAACGTAATACATACTAGAACAGCCGCATAACCGGAAAACGTGTAATACGGGGGACAATCGTATCAATAATATTTGTATACATAATATAAGTATCATTAATTTGTTATTGTTGCAACATGTTTGATCGGTAGATGTCATCCGCAGTGAGCTGGTTGGTTCACGATCCGCCACGCGGCGCCACTTTGTTGTCCCAGAGCCAGTAGCATTAGAAAGACCTTCCTGCTACTCCACGTACATACGAAATGTCGGAAAGTGGATATTTTCTGGAACCCCAAACTGCACTACCATTGATGCCGCATGTACGGAAACGCACTGAAACATGAAGGAATCCTCTGTGGTGACGTAATTTCTAGGAATTTCCTATTCAATTAGAAAATACCGTAACATTCAAGGGTAGCCAATTAGCGAGGGCAACTCTCTATTCTAATGAAATCGACACAAACATTGACAAGGGAAGATCAAAATGACGTAGGCATACGTCATCAATACTTGTGCTGTAGTAGGACATACTGGTGTATTTCTAATTAACGTACATATATATGGTGCGATTCAATTTGTGGCATCCGCACAAAAAAATTACTCACCGCGACACATTCGGATTAGATTTTTTTAGCATCGTCTCACATTTACGTAACGAAAGTCTATGACGATGTATGGGAAGTGACTGTTGACGTCACACTTACTCTGACGCCATTTTAATTGCGTTCGACGTTCGACGTGTACATATGTAATCTCCTGTACGACAGAGTTCTGGACAGCCAGGGCAACACATAAGATTGACACCATTCAGAACATATGTTCTATTGAATTGTTGTACGTCTACTGAAAACATAAAGGAAGAGAAGAAAAAACATAAAAAGTAGCTGATATATACTGCAGCTTCATGTGTGATATGGTCAGGTTCCAGGTCGACAGCGCTGGTAATCTCGTGTGGAAGACAAGCACCGTGTGATTCCTGATAATGAGGTACGAAGATAATTCAGCTGGATTTTCCTCGGTATTTGACTTTATTGCAAGCCAAGGTTCGTTGCGCTGCGCTACACTACTGCTGACTGGCGCTGACATATTCATCAGCCGCCACCCCAGGCGCGCGAGAATGGACATAAATACTACAACAGAATACACGTAATACAAAGTCACGCCTCGAATCAAGTAATAACTACATTTGTCCAAATATACCCATATCCAAATCCCATCTGAAATCGGTCATCCGGTCACACAAAGCAATCTTCTTGAAGTCTCCAGCTTTCAACGTCTTCCGCGTCGTTTACTTTAAGACTGGAACTCATGTCGCCCTCACGAATGGTGCAGTCCTCCTTAGCGTTTCGAGATTCCCGGACATCTCCCTTTCCTGGACAAACGGCTCTGCCCTCGCCACATACACTATGAGACATCTCTGCAGCTACAGCTTCTAGTCCCTGTCGGCATGGCAGACAAACACGCAAGAACGAGCGGTAACGTAGTGGTTAGAACAGTAGCAGAGTTCGAATCCGCTTCCTACCATTTCGATATTTGATTAGTTTTGTTAACTCCACATTGTCTCAGTTCAATCAAGTGCAACTACTGTCTGGCTATAAGTAACGGCGGGTAACGGCGCTGTTATTGCAGAGTGGCTGAATATGCCTAAGAAAAGTTGAGAGATTAGAAATTGTGTGCAGGTGAGCAGTTCTGTCGTTTATTGAAATGTAAGACGCTTTAAGGACTGGATGTCATAAATTATATAAAAATACCTCGCACTGTCACGAAGTAAAAACCAACAATTAAAGGCACACGAAAGGGAGATGTTGTTTTGTAAAAAATAGGCGTACTTTAAAGGGGAGACGTTGTTTTGAAGAAAAAACCCAGGTATGCATCAAAGGAGAGACAGTGTTTTGCGAAGACAAATGTACCTTAACGGAGATATGTTGTTTTGCAAAGGTATGCATACATTTAAGAGGAGATGTTATTTTGCAAAGACAAGTATACATTAAAGGCTAGATGTTATTTTGCAAAGACAGGCATACATTAAAGGGGAGATGTTGTTTTGCTTAGATAGATAAAGAGAGTTGTCACCGTTAAGTATTGATATGTATATATATATATATAACTGGTTACGTAGTTGATTATTGACAGGTAGACATTTTGTAATATTTGGGTAAGTACTGGCAGATAACGTTCGTTGATAGTTGAGTGTTATCAGGTAGAATGTTTGAGTACTAGCAGGTAGAATGTGTGTTATCAGGTAGAATGTTTGAGTACTAGCAGATAGAGTGTGTTGGTCATTGAGTAATGGCAGATAGAATGTATTGATCGTTGAGTAATGGCAGATAGAATGTACTGATCGTTGAGTAATGGCGGGTGGAATGTATTGATGGTTGAGTACAAAACTTAATGGCGGGTAGAATGTGTTGGTCATTGAATAATGGCAGGTATAATATGTTGATCGTTAAGTAATGGCAGGTAGAATGTGTTGATCGTTGAGTAATGGCCGGTAGAATATGTTGATTGTTGAGTAATGGCGGGTAGAATGTGTTGATCGCTGAGTAATGGCGGTATAATGTGTTGATCGTTGAGTAATGGCAGGTAGAATGTGTTGATCGTTGAGTAATGGCAGGTAGAATGTGTTGATCGCTGAGTAATGGCAGGTAGAATGTGTTGATGGCTGAGTACTGGCAGGTAGAATGTGTTGATGGCTGAGTACTGGCAGGTAGAATGTGTTGATGGCTGAGTACTGGCAGGTAGAATGTGTTGATGGCTGAGTACTGGCAGGTAGAATGTGTCGATGGCTGAGTAATGGCAGGTAGAATGTGTTGATGGCTGAGTACTGGCAGGTAGAATGTGTTGATGGCTGAGTACTGGCAGGTAGAATGTGTTGATGGCTGAGTACTGGCAGGTAGAATGTGTTGATGGCTGAGTACTGGCAGGTAGAATGTGTTGATGGCTGAGTACTGGCAGGTAGAATGTGTTGATGGCTGAGTACTGGCAGGTAGGATGTGTTGATCGCTGAGTACGGGCAGGTAGGATGTGTTGATCGTTGAGTAATGGCGGGTAGAATGTGTTGATTGTTGGGTAATGACAGATGGAGTTTGTTCATCTTTCAATTTTGTCAGGTATAGAGTTTGTCGCTAATTCAATATTTTCAAGTATTGTCTCTTTATAAAACTTGCCTTTTGCCTGGTTGCGTATATGTACACCTCTCGATACACGACTGTAGCCACGCGGACAATGAACCATCTTGTGGCATAGGTGGGCAGGGGTCATTGACAATTAATCCAATAATACCGGTTGTGAATACTTGCTAATCCGCCTAACCTGGGCATGGACGATTATCGTTCTGCTTAACTACAAAGTAATTCATTGCATTATGTTGCGCTTCTGAATTGATTGTCAAGAGACCCAGGTCTATTCCGGATAGGCTACACCTCTTTTAAATAAAATTATTGTTAGGTATACTATTTACCAGTCCGACCTTATCGCCTTACGCCGAGAACAGCCATTGACACGCTCCGTGTGATTCAGGCACAAGTACGAATTACCGTTGCGTATTGTCGGCGTCAAATGGCGATCGTGTCCAAGCAGCGTGTCCTGTGACCTCCATGCGGACGGACATATGGCTGGGATGGTCAATCGGTTATATCCACTTGTGTCCAGTCGGTTAATTGTGACGTACAACATCTCTAACTAGTCATCACGCGTCGATTAGGAGGGACGGGTCACGGGTCTGTTAGTCCACGACCGATTAAAATGCATGCATTGTGTGGGATACTTTACTTTCCCTGGCAGAAAACGGATTGAAGGACCAACTGCTTTTAGTGTCTCTTCCGAGAGACACAGGCAATGTAAGGCGAACGTAAATGCCAGGTGTACTCCAATCACCGTCCACTCTACCGCGCGGCCACCGCGCCCCACTACTTTTAAGACGACGATAATTTCGCATTGTTTGCATACGCTTTTAGTACTTTCGAATCATCAAAGAAATACATGTATTAACAATTACTTTCTGTCGACAATTTCAATGATTCGTCATTCATCACAGGCACACATTCAACACGGCAGTTCCGGTCATATACATAAACAGCGTAACTCATTAGCAATCGACTTTTTATTTTCATAACGTCTTTTATATAAACACTCTTCGTTTCCCTAATGCTGATGGAAATGCAAGTTAACCCTTCTCTGAATGGCACTTATGTTTGTAAAGAATCAATCCGTACATGTTTCTCACTATAAAAATATAAGTACATATTGAAATTCACGCTTATAAAACGGTTAAATGAAATCATAAGCGTAACGAAAATAATTGTATGTACACACACACACACACACACACACACACACACACACACACACACACACACACACACACACACACACACACACACACACACACAAACACAAACACGCACGCACGCGCGCGCACACACACACACAAACATACATACATAAACACAAATATACACGCACACACTCACCCTCATGCAGCAGATACTACCCTATAACAACATATAAATTATAATAATAACCAGCATAATTTGAACAAACCTTTGCAACTATTATTAATGCCTACGTACAAATACGATGCAAATCACTACCTTAAGGAACAATAATCATAACACATCTATAATAGGCCTAATAAATTGTATAGTTGCTAGACATTGTATTTGTCATCGCGGCCAGATGACACGACGTCATCGCACCCCTCAGGGTCAGTCGGAGTCCATATCCACCCCGCGGTGCATACGTCGTCCCGGATGTCTGCCCGGCCTCGTCAGCCCCACTTTGTCCGCGCTGTAGTCGTAGTTGCCGTTATACCAGTCAGCCTTGGCCGGGTACACGCCAACCGGATGTATCGCATGACGGCACTGCGTCGGCGTGATGTTCCACTTGGTTCCATCCGGTCTGAGCGTCTCCTGCGACACGGAGAACAGGTCGTACCCGCCAGCGGCGTTGGTCGGCTTGCGGGCCAAAGGACGAGCGTCAAGACAGGCATTGGCCGGGCCGACGAGGTCCTTACGTCTGCAAGAGAAAGATACAGTAAGGATTAAGAGCACTTCAGCGTAATACTGATGAACAATATTTAACCACATTTTTATTAAGTTTTAACAATATTCATGTAATTAAATGTTATGTAATATTAATTACTAGTTCATTATATAATTTAGCAATACTGACTGATATGCAATACTAGTTAAAATGTCTATCAATACACTGCAGTGTTTATCATTAATGAACAATACCTAAAACTATTTTAATAGTACTAACAATATTTAATAATATATGACAATATCAAACAATAGTTAACATCATTTAACAATATCAGCATTATGTTATAACATTGACCAATAATAGTTGTCAGAGCTTATCAATATTCAATAAGATAACATTTTAGTTCTTTATTAGACCTGCAAGTCAGATATCTGCGATAAAGCGGCGACTTAGTCGGACTTACCCAAAACAACAACACAGGTAGATGAGTAGGATGATGATGATCAGGAGGATTATGAAGACCAAGACCAGGAGACCTGCAGATGACAAAAGTTGAATCGTGTGACACAAAACAAGCTTTCGTAACAAACATAGCGCATCTTCAGCGCCTAATATGTACGACACCGTAACGCCTACTTGGCCCAGTTGCATACATTAACACATGTTAACTTTCCCTGCTCCTGAATTTTCGAGTTCATCAAAACCATGTTTGTGATTTTAACTGGAACGCAACATAAGCCCCATTGATCGACAATCATTAACACTCGACTGAACTACGATATTGAGCATATATGACAGCATCGCGCAACGGAACAAAACAATTGTCTCTGCTGTAGTCTTCTTCAAACGTGGATAACTCAGTTAATACAGTGGCTCAGTAAATACTGCCACCCCCAGACAGCCGTCAATGAGTCTGCCCACGAAAGACAATGCAGATTTGCACAGAATAGCAACGATTTGAGCAGTACACGTTTAATTTACACAGCAATGGAACTGATTTACTATCTTAAATAAATTAAACTAGCTTATTCCCATGCACACACATGCAACACAACAAGAACAGCAAGAATCACAGTATAAGTTTTCTAATATATAATTTCTAACATATAACATTTCTGCTTTCGTCATTAACAAGGACATTAGAAAGAACAATGGCGCTCCTGAAGAAAATCACATCGCAAACACGCGAGTGCATTATTCGAAATAAGTTTCCGTTGTCGGCTAAGCACACCGGCCGACGGTAGATTAATCAACGGTCAACGATCCGCATAAACATAGAAATTCGACCTAGCCACCCGGAATGAGATGCAGTAATGTTGTCCCAAAGTTAGCGTGTCAATGCGTGGATGCGATTACATACAGCTCAACTAAGTATGTCTGAGGTGGACTGTAGTAGACGAAGGTGCATGGATGATTACCAATTTCTGTTGCAGTGAGGTTGGAGTCGTTTTGTTTGCTCTGCCCAGTCAAAGGCCCATTCACCGTTGCCGTTTTTGTCGTGGCTTGCTCTGCCGGAATTGTTGTTGGCGTCGCAATCATTGTTGTTGTTGGTGTCGTAGTTGTTGTTGGTGTCGTAGTTGTTGTTGGTGGTGTTGTTGGTGGTGTCGTAGTTGTTGTTGGTGGTGTTGTTGTAGTTGTTGTTGGCGGACTCGTCGTCGTAGTTGTGGTTGTTGTTGGCGGAGTCGTCGTCGTAGTTGTTGTGGGTGTTGTCGTTGTTGTTGTTGGAGGAGGCGTTGTGGTTGTTGTTGTGGATGTTGTCGTCGTTGTTGTTGGAGGAGTCGTTGTGGTTGTTGTTGTGGGTGTTGTCGTTGTTGTTGTGGGAGGAGTCGTGGTGGTGGTTGTGGTGGAGGTGGTCGTTGTTGTTGTTGGCGGAGCCGTCGTCGTAGTTGTTGTGGGTGTTGTCGTTGGTGGTGTGGTTGGTGAACTTGTGGTGTCTGGCAAAGGATCTGAAACCACAAAACAAAGTTTGTATCGTCTCGCACGGTCAGTGTATTCATTGGCAAGGCAAATACTATTACTTGAAGGCAATAAACTACCTCCATCCTTCGGAAGACAATGTTCCCAAACAACGCCATTTAGCATACTTTAGAATCACTCCACAGCGCACTTTTGACGACACACGACTTGATAATCGCACATACGCAGTTTGGTTGTAAACTATTACCTGTTTAAATTGATTGGCTACTATAAACTTAAGTGTATGTTCATATATACAACAGTATTTAATCATTTGGTACTGCTCAAAGTGCTACACATTTCCCTGGCAGATAAGTTCAGTCGAACCCACTTTCGCTCTTTTTCCTGAGAATCATTCAACCTGGCTGTATGCTATTAATGCATGAACACAATTCGTACACAAATATTCACTACTGTCTTTAACCATGCACTCATTCATACCGATGACTGAAATGGAGCAACGTAGAGTGGACGAAATGAGTTGTTCCAACGATTCTAGCTGTGGTACGCTCAGTTCTAGCTGTGGTACGCTCAGCCAATATGCCACTCTCTCCGTATATGTTGATTTGCAAAATTAAAATATCATTGGCAACATGTTCCAAGTTAAATACCTCGTTGGCAGATGATATAATGTTTGTTGTTGCAGGCGCCATCGATCCATGCATAGTTGACCTTTGACGACATAAAGACCCCGTGCTGACAATCTCGCGTGTCGTCATTGGGCTCGTCTTGGGCCCAGTTCGTGTACATGAATGGCTCGTCTAAAATATTGATGACATGTCACTAACAACGCCCGAATGCTGCTACGCCACAGTTATGATTAGAGTTCTTTATGGTAGTGAGTCTAGTGAGTTGCGTAGAATGTGTACGTAGGTCAGTGTGTGAATGTGTGTGTGTGTGTGTGTGTGTGTGTGTGTGTGTGTGTGTGTGTGTGTGTGTGTGTGTGTGTGTGTGTTTGTTTGTTTGTTTGTTTGTTTGTTTGAGTGTGTTCGAGTGTGTTCGAGTGTGTTCGCGTGTGTTCGAGTGTGTTTGAGTGTGTTTGAGTGTGTTTGAGTGTGTTTGAGTATGTGTGTTTGTGTTTGTGTTTGATCGAGTGTGTGTGTGTGAGAGTGTGTGTATATGTGTGTATGTATGTATGTATGTATGTATGTATGTATGTATGTATGTATGTATGTATGTGTGTATGTGTGTATATGTATATGTGTGTATGTATGTATGTACGTATGTGTGTATGTGTGTATGTGTATATGTGTGTATGGGTGTATGTGTGTATGTGTGTGTATGTTTGTATATGTGTATGTGTGTGTGTGTGTGTGTTTGTATGTATGTATGTATGTATGTATGTATGTATGTATGTGTGTATGTATGTATGTATGTATGTATGTATGTATGTATGTATGTATGTATGTGTGTGTGTATGTGTGTATGCGTGTGTATGCGTGTGTATGCGTGTGTATGCGTGTGTATGCGTGTTTGTGTGTGTACGTTTGTGTACACGGTTCCCCCTGGTATGATCAAGCAACACCAAGCATCCAGCGATACGTCTACGACCACGCAGAAGAAACATGATGTGTTTACTTTTTTGGACACTCGATGTCGGTGAAGACGTAAGGTAGCACCCGACGTTAGCCGGATGTTAATCGATTATTCCCACGCCAACCACGACACCCACCTGTCGGCCAAAGCCATTCCCCACGCGTCAGTCCGATCCAGAACTGGGACTGACCGGACACCTGCTGGTTTATGACGCCTCTCACGTGATCGTGGACGACGGAACTGTTGACCTTGGCAAGGTCACCGCCGCGCTGTTGACACCGTTGTCGTGCCTCGTACCACGTAGACCCCGTGTAGTCGACGTAGTAGCATCGTCCCCCTGCCACAGTGTAGCCGCTGGGGCCGTTGCATAGCGAAAGAGCTGGTCAACGGAAAGGAACAGTTGATCATGGACTACTAGGATTGCCACCTTCAACGCGGCAAAAATGTAGACCGGACCTGTCTCCTTTATATGGGGCGCAATATTTACCCCTGGTAACCCTAACAAGAACGCCATTGGTTTACTGGCAATACAGTATGGAGTAAGTTAAACTTGAGTCGAAATCCTCATAGAATGTTTTGAATGTCACACACCGATAATTTAGTCATTATTTATCTCCATAAGTGTCCCTTTTTATTTATTATTTATAACGACGGGTGTCTTTCACTTACAACAATGCTTGTCCTGTCAAAATAAGAATGTATCCAAACAACACTAAACGGAAGGAAAAACCTTGGTTATCAAGAGGCCTAAAAAATGCTTGCATTAAAAAAAAATAACTTGTACTTAGCATTTCTAAAAAGAAGGTCATTGTTAACAGAAAGTCGCTATAAAAACTACAAAAACAAGTTAACAAAAATCTTGCGTATTGAAAAAAGAACTATTATAGACAGAAACTCGAAGAGTGTAAGGCCAACGCTAGTGAAACGTGGAAAATTCTTAACACTATAATTGGCAAAATAAAGTCGGAAGCAAAATATTCAAATGAATTCATTGTTGATAACGATCGAGTACCATTAGACAACGAAGAAATTGCTAATCATTTCAATAACTTCTTTGTTAACATAGGTACACTCTTATCTAACAGTATAGAGCCATGCCAGGGAACACAACCGACTGACTTTCTAAAAAAACAGGTATCAGAGTCAATGTATATGTATCCCGTTACTGAGAAAGAAGTAACCGAAATTGTGTCAGGGTGCAAAAGTAAGACTTCGTATGGACACGACGAAATCAGCATGAAAACTGTTAAACATGTAATAAAGCAAATTGTAAGACCTTTACCTATATCTTTAACAGATCATTAATCACCGGAATATTTCCAAATGACATGAAAACAGCAAAAGTTATTCCTATTTTTAAATCAGGAGATCGTCTCAATTTTTTAAACTATAGACCTATATCACTGTTACCCCAATTCTCCAAAATACTAGAAAAAATATTTAATAAAAGGTTAATGTCATTCATTGAAAATCATCACATATTGACTGACGGGCAATATGGCTTCAGAAGTAATCACTCAACTTCATTAGCGTTAACCGAATTTGTCAAAAAGGTAACTTCAGCAATAGATAAACAAGAAAGCACTATTGGGGTCTTTATTGATCTGAAGAAAGCATTTGACACCGTTGATCATAAAATACTGCTAAGTAAGTTACAATGTTATGGAGTAAGGGGTTTGGCACTGGATTGGATTAAAAGTTACTTAGCCAATCGTGGTCAGTATGTGTGCTATAACAACAGTAATTCAGAGCTAAAGAATATCAAGTGTGGAGTCCCACAAGGATCAATCCTGGGCCCAGTACTATTTATTTTATATTTAAATGACATGTGTGAAGTGTCAAAATTGCTTAATATTATTTTGTTTGCAGATGACACTAGCATTTTTTTTACTCAACTAGGAATATTGTGGATATAACACGTACAGTTAATAACGAACTAGAAAAACTAGATATATGGTTCAGAGTTAATAAATTATCGCTTAATGTGAACAAAACCAATTTTATCATGTTTACAACATAAAACACAACTTAGACCAACAGTAAACATTATTTTGAATGGAAAGAACATTGAGCAGGTGTCACATACAAGATTCCTTGGTGTAATCATTGATGAAAACTTAGCGTGGAGAGAGCAGATAAAAACGGTTGAAACGAAGGTATCAAAAAGCATAGGTGTTTTGTATAAAACAAAGGATGTTCTTGACATTCAAGCATTACGCACGTTATACCAATCACTTGTTGAACCATATATGTCTTATTGCTGTGAAATATGGGGAAATACGTATCCGTCTAGACTAAGAAAACTCTCTCTGCTACAGAAAAAAGCTATACGAATAATATATAGTCTTGATTACCATGGTCATACATCTGTATTTTTTCACTGTTCAAAAATTCTTAAACTTCAAGATTTAATTACACATAGGACTATGGTTATGCTTTATAAAGCAAACAACCACTGTTTAGAAGGTCGTTTACAAGCGTTCTTTGAACCAACTGCAGCCGTACACAAGCATGATACCAGACAATCTAAACTATTTTATGTTAAAAAAGCAAACACCACCCATAGACTACTGTCAATTACTGTCAGAGGTATACACGTATGGAACGGTCTTGCAAGTAATATAAGACAGTTGCCAAGTTTACAACAATTTAAGAAAAGTTTAAAGTCGACATTACTTTCTTCGTATTTATAAACAATTAACATAATGAAAAAAAAATATTATTGTTGGTTTGTATTAAATCTTATAACTTTTACTATAACTATTACGCATTTTAGTTGAAAAGAGCATAGCGCCTTACAAGTCATATGACTTCTGCTATGTCCTTTTAACAACAGCACCGATATTATATTGTATTGTCGTTACCATTATTTATTGTATTATTTTTCATACTATGTTGTATATTCATGTGTTGCTGTTGTTAAATAAACTTTCATTCATTCGTTCGTTCGTTCGTTCGTTCGTTC
>OZ024862.1:16141358-16181358 GCA_964017155.1 Oasisia sp. SBJ-2009
TAAATAATTATAATAACGATAAATATTAGATTGTAAAAAATACAGTTTCAAATGTTTTTCATTTCTAAACGGACACGACGTGAATAGTTGCCTAGCAGACACTCCGTCACACATTCACATTGCTGATAACGTGGCTCATCCAGGCATATTGTTGTATATTTTGATAACATTTAGATTTCAGGGAAAATGATTACGGTGACAAAGGTGTAGATCGAGATGAGCACATTTTCACAGCTCACATGACACAAGCACAGCTTAGCAACGGTCGATCGAAGCAGGCAAGAAGAAAATCCAGAAGATCGTAGAAAGACACTCAGTATACCACGCCTTAAAATGGGGAACCATGTAAATCGTGAGATACTAATAATGTAAAAGACAATTCCAACTAATTCACGACACTTCCGACGTCACGCCGGTCTTTCTGTACCAAAACACACTCAATTCTTATACTGCGTGTTTCACTTGTGTTGTTTTTGGCATTTCTCCCAGCGGGTGTACGTCCTCATCCCGTTCAACTGTGCAAACCGTCACCGGAAGACAATATAGAATCTTTGAAATATATACTCAGTAAATAGCAACATGGCGGAACCCAAAATGGGATTTCTTCCAGTGTGTGCATTATCCCGTTTTTGGTTCTGCGGTGTTGGTATTTATTGAGTATACATTTCAAAGATTCTATATTGTCTTCCGGTGACGGTTTACACAGTTAAACGGGATGAAGACGTACACACGCGCATTTCTTCAGAACTAATTTACCATAACGTGACCCAATTTAGTGTACAACCCTTTCCGAGGATTAGCCCATTGTCGAGTCACTGAGCTTTTGTAGACATTCGACAAGTGCCGCTGAACAACATATCATTTATTCATAGAATTCGTATGCTCTGCTAACGCGTAATGGGGTAAATATCCGAATTATTATTGACTGCTACGAATATATGCGAGTGACAAAATGCTACCCATGCATTCTCTTAATTATTAAAACATTCAACCGGATACGGCGCCATGATCAATATAGAAGCGAGTTACATAAGTGTGTGTGTGTGTGTGTGTGTGTGTGTGTGTGTGTGTGTGTGTGTGTGTGTGTGTGTGTGTGTGTGTGTGTGTGTGTGTGTGTGTGTATTGTGTGTGTGTGTGTATTGTGTGTGTGTGTGTGTGTGTGTGTGTGTGTGTGTGTGTGTGTGTGTGTGTGTGTGTGGTGTGGTGTGTGTGGTGTGTGTGGTGTGTGTGGTGTGTGTGGTGTGTGTGGTGTGTGTGGTGTGTGTGGTGTGTGTGGTGTGTGTGGTGTGTGTGGTGTGTGTGGTGTGTGTGGTGTGTGTGGTGTGTGTTGTGTTGTGTGGTGTGTGTGTTGCGTTGTGTTGTGTGGTGTGTGTTGTGTGTTGTGTGGTGTGGGTTGTGTGGTGTGTGGTGTGTGTTGTGTGTTGTGTGGTGTGTGTGTGTTGTGTTGTGTGTTGTTTGGTGTGTGTGTTGTGTGTTGTGTGGTGTGTGGTGTGTGTGTGTGTGTTGTGGTATGTGTGTGTGTGTGTGTGTGTGTGTGTGTGTGTGTGTGTGTGTGTGTGTGTGTGTGTGTGTGTGTGTTTGTTTGTATGTATATATGTATGTATGAGTATGTTTGTGTGTGGGTTTGGTGTGTGTGTGTATGTATGTGTGTGTATGTGTGTATGTTTGTATGTGTGTGTATGTATAGTACATCAGGTATGTGCCGAGCTATGTGTGATTATATGATACATATCCCGGTATCATACTTGTATTTACGTGATTTAGGATTGCATGTTTTGTATGATGTCACGAACCATGGTTGCGCCGGCATTTAGCCCGCACCACATAATTATATATGACATATGACACTTCAGCAGGTCATTCTGAAGTGAATTGGATGTATTGTATTCGCTACCGTTCGGGCCGCACCTATGGCTATACCACAAGGCGCGCACTACACAAAGACCACTTTGCACCGGCTACAAAGGACAGGTCGTTCGTAGTCAACACAGCGTGTCCATTAATGCTATAAATACTATTACTATTTGTACTGCAAATAGTTCTTCTCGCCGCTACAGTAAATACTATTAATATTTGTACTACAAATGGTTCTTCTCGTCGCCATTGTAAGTACAAACACGCTGCTCGCACGCTTGTGATAATGCGGTTTACTTAAGTTCAAACACCGGTCTACGTACTAAAACTCGGCCCATGTTTGTTGTTCAGATGCCAGCCGGTATGACTTAGTCCCACCGCGGCCCAGTTAGCATAAAATCAACATATCTAGTCCGTATGTTAATTTAATTAAAGGGATTATATAAGACCCGAGAAGGACTCTTTCATGTGCCACGTTATAATGAAAAGGGATTCTTTTAAAGAACACTTTGCACTATAGAACATGTTGTTAATATACTTATTTATTGTAATTATATGCCTTTATTTAATTAATATTACATTTTATTAATAACCAATAACCATCCCATATACAGATAGGCGGAGCCCAAACTAGAAACTGCGCTTACATTTAGGATACGAAAGTGTTTCTTTTTCGATATGTTATCAAAATAATTAGTCATTAGTAAAACATAATTCTAATGAAATGAAGGTATTTGGTTACACGAAATAGTTATATTAATTAAAAGTTGCATACATTGGAAAGATATTTATAATATCAAAGAATCTTATTTCATTATAATTTGGTCAAAAAAAAGTTCGTGTCCCAATAAATCTCTTTAGTGTTTTAATTATTTTTCGCGTTTATCATATTAAATATTTTATTTCAGTAAGTTTCATGCCTTGCGTAATAGAGATGATATATTAGGAAAGAGTTTCCATGCACCTCCCACGTGCACAGTAATTATAATATGGCTGAATATTTCCTGTATAAGTCAAGCCAAGTCAACCAAGCTTGTCCCGTTTATCCGTTGATTTATGACCTCAATCTACGATGGTCACGTGTGCAGAAATTAGCGTTCAACATTGCAAAACAGTCCGCGGCCAGGCGTGCAGTCATGCGAGGCAGCAGCGAAGCGTAGTTGACAATCACTTAACGCTTGTCACGTATCGATTATTCTCGCTTCGTGAAACTGGCACGGGTTATTCAATCGATACATGCTTAAGGGATGTACATGTATAATGTATACTAAGGAGTGCTTGTGTATAAGCACCTGTTATCCATGAGTGTATTTGTGTATTATTTGTTTGGTCGATCTCGAGCGTGGGTAGGTGTGCTTAATGGTTTGAAGGCCATCCGCGCAAGCAATTTGCCCGTGTGATGAGTTGCCTTTGGTCTATTTCAAGTTGTCCTAAACACCAATATTAAGGTCTAGTTGTCCTTGGCGTGATGCCCAAACACAATCAGGTGTTATTTATAATATGTATTTCTACATCCACTGTAACTACCAACAATTGCTTTGAATACCGAAATTCTGGAAATTATAAGCTGACCGCCTTCATATATCGATAACAACAAAGTATGAGAACGACAACGAGGATCCAACCAGCTGCAGATATATATTTGGCAAAGTAGTTTCTACATGTTGCGTACACCCACACACGCACACGCAGACGCAGACGCAGACGCAGACGCAGACGCAGACGCAGACGCAGACGCAGACGCAGACGCAGACGCAGACGCAGACGCAGACGCAGACGCACACGCACACGCACACCCACACGCACACGCACACGCACACGCACACGCACACGCACACGCACACGCACACGCACACGCACACGCACACGCACACGCACACGCACACGCACACGCACACGCACACGCACACGCACACGCACACGCACACGCACACGCACACGCACACGCACACGCACACGCACACGCACACGCACACGCACACGCACACGCACACGCACACGCACACGCACACGCACACGCACACGCACACGCACACGCACACGCACACGCACACGCACACGCACACGCACACGCACACGCACACGCACACGCACACGCACACGACACGCACACGCACACGCACACGCACACGCACACGCACACGCACACGCACACGCACACGCACACGCACACGCACACGCACACGCACACGCACACGCACACGCACACGCACACGCACACGCACACGCACACGCACACGCACACGCACACGCACACGCACACGCACACGCACACGCACACGCACACGCACACGCACACGCACACGCACACGCACACGCACACGCACACGCACACGCACACGCACACGCACACGCACACGCACACGCACACGCACACGCACACGCACACGCACACGCACACGCACACGCACACGCACACGCAGAGAGAGAGACAGACAGACAGACAGACAGACAGACATACAGACAGAGAGAGAGAGAGAGAGAGAGAGAGAGAGAGAGAGAGAGAGAGAGAGAGAGAGAGAGAGAGAGAGAGAGAGAGAGAGAGAGAGAGAGAGAGAGAGAGAGAGAGAGAGAGAGAGAGAGAGAGAGAGAGGAGAGAGAGAGAGAGAGAGAGAGAGAGAGAGAGAGAGAGAGACAGAGAGACAGAGAGACAGAGAGACAGAGAGACAGAGAGAGAGAGAGAGAGAGAGAGAGAGAGAGAGAGAGAGAGAGAGAGAGAGAGACAGAGAGACAGAGAGACAGAGAGACAGAGAGACAGAGAGACAGAGAGAGAGAGTAATTGTTAACCGCCATGATCTTTTATTTCACCAGGATAAAGATTAATATAACTATATATTTATTTCCGCCGATGATGGAAAGTGGACATCTTCGTCCTCGTCGCTAGTGGTTGATAGTAGTGCCTACTTGTTTTATTCAGAGCACGTTGGTTTAGGTCAAAAACGTCTGTACAGTAAACAGATTAGCCAGTATGCCCTATATAACACAGTATTCATTCCACAAGCCAAACTCAAAACGCTTTTACACTTTACTCCCTTGCACACAAGCTCTATTTCTCCGGGAAGCATTGCCAGCATGTGGTGCATTCGTGCACGCACTCGTGCATGCGCGCACTGACCGTAGTGGCTGTATATACTGACGCACTACTAGAGTGCGTTCAGCATTACTGGTGTGCGTAAAATAACATCGCGTGTGTGTGTCAACAGTCAATAGTGTGAACGCGAGTCTGTGTGCGAACGCTTGTTAATTTAACGCACTGAAAACATGTGCTATCACGATTATGAATATCATCCAGTCACAATGCCTTGCGACAATAATGATGCTAAAACGAAAGCCAACCGTCTCATCGATGACAACACCACACGTTCTAAAAATCAAAATCCATGCGTTAGACCCC
Organism: Oasisia sp. SBJ-2009; assembly: GCA_964017155.1. NCBI lineage: Eukaryota > Metazoa > Annelida > Polychaeta > Sabellida > Siboglinidae > Oasisia > Oasisia sp. SBJ-2009. The sequence continues at coordinate 16,146,607 of OZ024862.1, forward strand.
TACATTTGTGAGAACAGTTGCCGATGGTATTATTTTAATGAGATTTCACCTGTCTCACTGATAAGAAAGATAATATGTAAATTTTCCAATATACAGACGACTGTTTTACAACAACTTTGTTACTTATATGAACCAGATACCCAACAGTTATACCTCACAGCCAGGGGGAATATAATTTTACCGATCATCAAGATACCCTATGATTATCTATGTAGAACGATGGCGACAGATAGAGGAGACAATATAAAGCACTCACCAGCTAGTGTCGACACACACACCGCGAAAATGCTCACGAATAAAGTCAACGTAATCATAGCGAAATGTCGCAAGCGAAGACGTCGATCGAAACGGCAGAGGCAACCACCTCGTGTCAACTACGGCGATAATCTCCCAATCGTCGTATATATTGAGCTCAACGTTAATTCCCTGCTGACCACTGACCGATTATATTGCGACCCGCGCCGGACTTTGTTTTCTTCGCATAACAACACATGTAGGTCTGTGTCTGTTCACCGCGCCGCGTCGCTGGCGTTGCCATTGACAACGACGCTCGTCACGGTCAGATTGTCACCGGTGCAGTGGCACGCGTGTCGCGCAAAAATCGAACGCGTGTAGGCGTACATTGCCTAGCGAGCAGGCGGCGATTGACCTGTGGAGACTCAGCCGAGCGGTTTGACGACATGAACACAGCTTCTATGCGGACTGTGTGTGTGCGTGCGTGCGTGCGTGCGTGCGTGCGTGTGTGTATGTTGTGTGTCTGTGGGTGAGCGCGCGCGTGTATGTGCGTGTGCATTTGTGTGTGTGCTTGCTTATGTGTGTTTTTGTTTACACGTATATGTGTGTATGTGTGAATGTATATATGATATGTACTCGATTCCAGCGGTACCATGATCCGTGTACTACTGGTCGACTTCAGCAAAGCGTTTGACAGAGTAGACCACCATATTTTGCTAACTAAATGTGCGTCACTTGGATTGCCAACTTTTATAACCAAATGGCTAACATCTTTTCTATGCCAACGCAAACAGCGAGTGAAGATCGGCGGTGTAAAATCTAAGCTCACTATCATCAACGCAGGCGTGCCACAAGGAACAATCTTCGGTCCCATTGGTTTCGTGCATCATATAAACGACTTACGAACAACCTGTCATCACGTCAAATACGTAGAAGACTGCACAATTTGAGAATCATGTGCACCTTCGTGTGTTAACAGTTCTCGCCAAACAGTGGCAGACGAAGTGGCGCAATGGACTACCACCAACAATATGGCACTGAACTATGACAAAACAAAAGAAATGCGCATTTGCTTCAAAAAAGAAACGCCAGACATCCCGCCGATAACTATTAACGACATCCAGATCGAACAAGTTCACAGCACTCGACTACTAGGTGTCACCATTTCCCAAGATCTTACGTGGCAACTCCATATCGACGATATCACAACAAAAGCTTCACAACGACTATACTTCATCATTCTACTCAAACGTGCTGGAATAGAACCGCATCATCTCGTCAAAATATACACCACAATCATCCGTTCTGTCATCGAATACGCCTACCAAGTGTGGCATACCAGTCTGACAATAAGACAAACAAACCTGCTCGAAAGCATTCAGAAAAGGGCCATCCATGCGCATTATATTTTGTGGAATGCGTTATAACGACGCCATCGCTACTGCGGGAATACCAACCCTGGCAGACCGGAGAGAGGCGCTGTGCAAATCCTTGTTCGCGAGGATGCACCAAACCAACCACAAGCTGCACCATCTCCTGCCGCCCCCAGGACATGTAACTACTGTCTTCGTAACGCTCGTGCATATGGTGTTCCTCGCTGTAAAACCAATCGCTTCAAGAACTCATGAATCATTTTAGCTATTTATTCAATGGGTCTATTTTATACTATTTTAACGAGTTGTATTTTTTTTGTCATGTTGTATGTTCCATTTACAATAATATTTACAATAATATATTTTGCAAAATATTTTTTTATGCTTTAATTTACCTAAATGTTTATATTCATATTAGAGAACTTTTACAGTTTTACTATCCGACATTTTTATCGGTTGTAATTTTACTAGACATTCTAATTAGTAACACCTTCATATATTGTTATGCTTTCATAACAGTTTTACTAATATACATTAATGAATTTGTTATCAACTATATGAGGAATGTGGTCGGAATGCCCCACTGCCTGAATGCCCCAGTCGCAATGCCCCTACTGCCTAGTCGCAATGCCCCAATCTCAAAGTCGCAATGCCCCCACATTTTGGAACACCGTGGTCGCAATGCCCCACTTTTGGACGGAATGCCCCACTTTCTTCGTAGTCGGGTTTTTAATATATATATATATATATATATATATATATATATATATATATATATATATATATAATATTTTATATAATACTAAAAATAATTGTTAGATTACTGAATGAGTTCCATTTGCACTTGTTTCGTGCGGCAATATATATATATAACATATTGTATATAATACTAACATCTTTTTTGTTACATTATTGAAAGCGTTCCAGGTGCACTTGTTTCGTGCGGCAATATATATATACAAGTATATAACATATTTTATATAATACTAACATCTTTTTTGTTACATTATTGAATGCGCTCCAGTTGCACATGTTTCGTGCGGCAATATTTTATATATAACATATTTTAGATAATCCTAACGTATTTTTTGTTACATTATTGAATGCGTTCCAGTTGCACTTGTTTCGTGCGGCAATATATATATATATATATATATATATATATATATATATATATATATATATATATATATATATATATATATATATATATATAACATTTTATAATACTAACATCTTTTTGTTACATTATTGAATGCATGCATTTTATGTTTTAACATGTTTTGATAATAATAAAATCACTGGGGCATTGCGACCAAAAGTGGGGCATTGCGACTTCGCGGTTGGAGCATTGCGACTTCACGATTGGGGCATTGCGACTTCGCGATTGGGGCATTGCGACTAGGTTTGGGGCATTCCGATCGTGGGGCATTCAGGCAGTGGGGCATTGCGACTATAATTCCTATATGAATGTTCTTATTGTACTATTCAGCCGCTTTGGCTGCCAGAGAAGTGAATAAACTTATGTACCACCTACCACTATACATAATCAACCACATACACACACACACACACACACACACACACACACACACACACACACACACACACACACACACACACACACACACACACACACACACACACACACACACACACACACACACACACACACACACACACACACACACACACACACACACACACACACACACACACATACATACATACATACATACATAGCAAATAATTAGCAATTCTCGCCCCCCAGTGGCAAAGTAAGCCACCCCACACCTCCATACTCGAACGCATAATCAATGGGTGATCATTATACACAGGTTGATAGCAGTGGCCTTTACTATTCGATTGATTCGAGCCTTCCTTTCATAGCCTTATTTCGTTCGCGTTACTCGACCTACAGTCCCTCGCATGGAAGTGCTGGCTACAACGCACTAGCTTGTTATAAAGAAGAATGCTGTTGTTGCAGATTTTTCGCGGTGATTCTAAAATAGTAATGTTTACCTTTAGCATCATCCACTGGAAGAGATCGAGGAGTGACGTTCTGATGACAAAAATAAGGGGTGTATTGGTGTTACCCCTAACCCTAGTATTATCATTTAAAGTTTGTTACGTAGTACTCCGAAGTACCAACAGTAATTGTGATCACTGTTTTTTCTTCCTAAAAACCTTCAACATTATCTCTCCTCTCCTCGCCTTTCATTAGACGTATGCTCTTAGCGAGGGTCGCATTTTGTGACATTTATGGGCAATTTTATTACCAGGTGTTTTATTCTTCGAATGGCCAGTTTTTAGAGACCAGCTGAAATTTATGCTGCTATTAAAATGATGGTTTCCCAAAGATTAACCGGTCACACGAATCCGTAGCTCAAACACGTATTGATCCGGCGGAAAACGGGTGGTTGGGTATAATTAGTAAACATTTAGTTAGGAAACATTTTCGCAATGCACATACGGGCATGTTGTTTGTACATACTAGTAGATAGTGTACATATGCGTGTGATATGGGTTATGAAATACATTTAAAATAAAGTGATAAATATATAATAAACAAATACATTCCAGCCCTGCAACGAATACCCAATTCAATGCGTTTCAAATCAATCGTAGTCGACCATCTCGTGGGCGGTTCTCCAAACTGAGACACACGTAGAGCCACCTGGCGATCAAGGAATACACTGAATAGTCTATATTCTAATTTAATTTTTCTCATGTAGCTCGCTTATTTAACAGCCGTAGGTTAAACAGGTAATTTCTTATATAGCGCAGTATACATTATTCAGGTCTGCTCAAAGCGCTTTACACTTTACTTCCTTGATAGACCTGTTCAATCGAACACCATCTCGACTTCTCGATAGCCACGCTGCAATTAATGCGCGAAGGTTGTTCGTACAAATATCCACCACTGTATATAGCCACTTACAGAGTTAACTGGATCAATGTACAGTGAAAAACATGCCCAAAGCTTCACACAGCAGCACAGGATGCGTATCCGTGTTCTCTTAGTCGAGAGTCCGAAGGTCTTCTCCCGAGCTACTGCACTCCTCCGTAAGGTGGCAGAATGTTATAACCACCATCTACGGGCACACAAATCTCGACTCGTTGTTACGCTATTTTGCCATTTTCATTCATGATCCGGTCCTCAACGACGCGAACGAAGATGGTGACTATCATGCAGCTAAGCTATTATTTTTAAATTATTTGCGTATTGTAGTACTTTTGACTTTGAAAACAAACGCTTTGGATAACGAGGTGGAGAGCAGTAGTTGTGTACGCTTTGTCTCATTACTTTTTCTGACCTGCTTTATTTTATCTACGGCTCTTCCCAAAGGCAAGGTACTCGGTGGTGTACCTGTTTTACTTGTCCATGCGATGCCCTTTTAACAAATACACGTAGTACGAGATTTCTGTCCATGCGCAGACCATGGTCAAAACATGCAAGCATGGGGAAGAACTCTTAGTCATAGCATATCGTTCAGAAAATGTTGAGCACTGAAGATATACCCTAGGATTTCAAGTATGCCGTGAGCGTCACCAAATTTACGAAAGGTGACAGGATTGACTGTGACAAGTTCCACGAAATATCCCTGCTATCAGTTCTCGGACAAATAGCCACCAAAATCCAGCTCAATCGTTTACAACAGCTGTCAGTGAGGCGACCATCTAATCTGAAACACAATGCGGTTTCTGACCGTCACATGTGTAACAATGTAATGTATTACATCTACCGGTAATGTAATAGTTGATTGATAATGTAATAAATCATGACGACATAGTAGAGCCCAATAAATCTTCCGGTAATACAATAATGGACCGGCGAAGTAGTAATCGACCTGTAATGTACCGAATCGCCATAATGTAATATACTACTCAAAATTTGCTAAGGATCATACCATGTTTGTATTGGAACAATCTTGAGATGGCAGCAGTCCAGAGACTCATTGGATGCATGAGACGACGTTGCCAGGCTGTGATTGTATCACGTGGGTCACACACAAGCTACTGACAGTTGTTGTTGCTGGTAATTGAACTGTTTGGGACATTTTGGGACATTTTGATGACTTGGAGTAACATTCTGGGGGTCTGCTTCTTTGACGACAGAAAGCGTTTTACCTATTGTTCACTTTTGGTATACAACAATGACATTCAGGAAATAAACATGTCTTCGAATACATGCCATTTTTAGTTTTTGTGTGATAGCCATGCCAAACATAGAATACCGCCCTAAATAGTGATCCTAGCAGTTTGTGAGTAGTATATATAATGAGTATATCGGTTATGTTATTATCACCCGGTAATGTAATATACCGACCGATAATCTAACAAGTCGACTGGAAACGTAATATATCTACCTTTAATATAAAATAACCTGATGCTAATGATGACGATGATGATGCATAAGACGGTCATAATAAGTGTAATACGGTCATGGTGAATAGGATGAGGTAGATGACGATGGCGACGATGACGATGACGATGACGATGAGGATAACAATGACGAAGAAAATAGTTATGGCTGATTGTTATTACAACGAGAACTACAAGGATGACGTCACGTGGTGGTGACATGTGAAATCCACGTGACAAGTCTAATAACCAATCAGCGGCTTTATATTTAGGACATGTGGAACTGTTATTAGTATAACTAGCATTTCTAAAGCGCCTTATCTACGGGACCACTCCGTTTATGGCCGCGTACACACATCAAAAATACAAATACTTGCATATTATGGTAAATTTATTATATTTAGGCAATATTAAAATGCCGTTCATAGTTACTTCTTAGATTTTATGCGGATACATTAACAAAAGGCAAAGAATTATTCTGAATCAGTAAAACAAGAAAGAAGAAATGGGGCATTTAACAATAACTTTCATAAAAACAATAAAAATAAACGATGGCATCAGCTAAAAGACTCCTGGAAGAATTTGATACTCATATATCACCCACAGCACAAACAGTAACTCTCATTTAAAAATGTATAAAGAAAAATAAATGATGGAGTCATCTAAAATAATAAAGACTACAGTCATATTAAAATACAAATTGAACAGGCCTTTAAATTATAAAAATTGTAGATGGACTTCTACGATGATTGAGCATCCACATGTATTGCAGAATAATAACACAACACATTAGCTGCTGTATTTGATGTGGCATATATTTTCGTTCAGTCATCGGTCTTTCGACTGGCCAGATTTGCCGTTGTTGTTCATTATGATGATTTTAATACAATGCATTGAAGCCAGTTTGTTTTACTTATTGAGTGGTGTTTCTTTAACAGACGACGTTGGGCGTTATTCTAAACCTTCAGTATGTTTGAATAATTATGTTTGACTCATTAAATTAATGTTTAGGTTTACTCTTTTTGCGCACAAGTGTTTTTTCACTTTCTGTAAAGTCTCGAGAACGTCTTATTGAACGTGAAGTTGTTGTTTCAATTGAACATCCCGTGGCCGTCCTTAGTGGGCGCAATGATCTAACTGATGTTAGTGTGTTTTGTGTGTCCTTCCTCCTTAGTGGACGTGTTCCTGGAATTGATTCACCACTTAGTGTATTCTTCCTTTGTGCACGTACGGATTCTCCACTTACTGTGTTCTTCCGATGTGGGCGAGTTGGTCTAAATGATTCTCCCACCGTTTGTGTGCTCTTTCTTCGTGGACGCATTGCTGAAAACGAATCTGCGCTTACTGTGTCCCTCCTATGCAGGCGTCTTCCTTTAACTGAGTCTCCCGTTTGTGTGTCCTTCCTTTTTATATGTGTTCCTTTAACTGATTCTCCCGTTAGTGTGTCCGTCCTTTTTATATGTGTTCCTTTCACTGATTCTCCCGTTAGTGTGTCCTTCCTTTGTGGAGGTTTCTTATGTCGATGTTTCGGTTTGCTCCAAAGTTTCAATCTCGCTCGATCCAACAGTGCCACACTGTCATTGCCATCCTCGTCTTTGCGTGCGAACCTAAAATAAACAGCTTGGCCTGCAAACAGGATAGCCAGCAGACAAATCAAAATAAATAGTGCGATGCCGATATAGAAGAACATCGTGTCGAAATCTATAAAAGGTGGGAGCTTTGTTGTGGAATTTACCAGCACTTGTGTCGTTGTGAGAGGCGTAGTAGACGATGTAGCGACTAAGACTTGAGATTCGCATCGCCAGCCAGTAAAGGTCGGTAGACAGCGGCAGAAATACGACGCCTTATCAGGCGCCTGTTGACAGGTGCCACCATTTGGACATGTATTGTCACATGTATATTTGCTGCGTGTATAATGCAATGGGTGCATCCCGATCTCGGCACTTAAAACAACGTGCGAACCTACGAATACTGATTTGTCTGTGTCGGTTGCATTGAATTGGCCGTTGAGATTGATCAGGCCCGACCTTCGACCTGAACAGTTGCCGAACCACCAGCCACCGCTAAAACGTGAACCACATCTCAATGTTCCTGGGGTCGTGACTTTGTCTCGGGTATAGAACGGCTGACCTTTCGCTGATTGCATAACGTCAATATTCAGCTGAGATGAACCCAGAGACAACGTGTAAAAGTTGTCGGCGCTGTCCACCTCAAAACCGTCCCACGTCCCGTACAACATATGCGATTTATTCCCGTGTTGGGTCCGATAAATTAATGAAATCATTTGTTTGCTCCTTGAACTTAGCCTGTGTATGTGTTTTAGTCCCAACCAATGGTTGCCCTGAATCCCAAAGCCATTTTCGTAGTCTTGCCAAGTTCGATCGAAACTGATACTAGGAATGTCACCAAATCTCCTCACCACTAAGGTCGCAGCTTGCAGGTGGTCGCATATTGCCTCCTTAGATTCCCCCTGTTTCGAGTTTGGGAAGAAAGGCTCGGAGACAGGGTGGTTTAATGTTGGCCACTCACGCTTATCGTTCCAGCACTCCGCATCTGCGCAGTCCTGCGGGCCGCAAGGAAACCGGAAGTTAGCTGCATTTTGACCACGCGTGGCACGCAACACCATCACCACGTAAACAAATGTAGACAACGAAGCGAACCCAGACATCCGTTCAGTTTTGTAACGGCGCGGTAGTTGTGACGTCACTGTGACGTAGTAACGTAAGTCAAAGGCCGTTGCTGGTATACGGGATGTCACGTATTCATGGATCGTCCAAATTATATTTAGACATTCATAGGAAAACAATACTCATTCTGAACTACTTTCTTAACTTACTGACGCTTTACTAGTGTGTTCATATATATCAGTGTCTTCAACTTGTGCCAATATATTGAAATAAATGATTCAGTGGGTTACTATTTTGTGTAGTACTGTGTAGCCATGACTACAATGCGATTATTTTTCTAGGTGATTGTTTGTGATAATTATGGTAAAATCATAGATAATTCCTCCAGCTTGACTATAACTAAACTATTTGTGCTCGCTGCTACTCGTTGTGACTTTATAATTTTATTTTAATGTCATCTTTGTATTGAGTGGAAGAGCGAACATTAATTACATTTTTAAACAATGAATGATGTACTGCTTGTTTTATTTTATCATTTTATACGCAACGAAAACGAAAATATGATAATTAATTAAACATGTATAACGATGATGTAGCCTATATGTCTAAATTTAATTTATTTTAAGTATACATTATTGTAAACCGAATAATTTTAAAGCAATAATGTAATGCTTGTATTTGTTTTATTTTATGGTAATTATTTATTTGCCGCGAAAATGAAAATGTGGTAATTGTGTACAACAATGATGGATATTTTTCAATTTGAAATCACATATATGTAAGTAAGTCACGCCGCCGAAGAGATTGGAGAGGTCACCCAGACCTGTGTAATTAAAAAAAATTCAAATTAACCAGCCTTGACAAACCGGATAAAAACATATGAACAAATACATCAATAGAGAACTACAACATCAGAAAACAAATCTTGAGACGGTCTCAATGCTCAGTTCAGTTCAGTTTGGGCAACTACTGACCGGTCTTAAGGTAAGATCTTGAGGTCAAACCCTCGTTGTTAGTTTTATATATTGCCATCGCACAAACAATTATCCTTGAGATGAGAGCTATTTTGCAGACAGATTACTATTTTCAAATCGAATCGCAGTAATTTAGAATGCACTCACGAACAATGAGATGAGGACCACCCTCGGGCTGCGGCTGATTACACCAGTAGGCCTATCAGCCTTCTCTACCCCGGCACATCCCTTTGAAAACCTCTTCTTTTAACGTCAATGAAATCGCCCTCACGTAGTTTGGTCGGCCTCCGGTTATATGATATACCTTTATGTGAATTCTGCCGCTGCTCGTATTAAATGCAATGTTTAGAATGCGAATGTGTCATTATATTGTAATACCCATCAGTCGTGTATCCGTCAGCAAATTGCGTCGAACATTTGCGCTGTTCTCACGACTGACGCAATGGCGACTGGCGAAGTCAATTGCCATAGTTATGCTTATTTCACAACACATTAATTTCGACACACAACGACGTTTCGACAACCATCGGTAGTCTTTATCAGGAATCAGAAGAAATGTATTGGTTGTGAAATAAGAAGCATTGTTTTAATATAATATTAGTAATAATAGGAGCAATAACAGCAGTAATAATAATAACAACAATTATTATTATTTTTGTTATGTATAGTATTCTTCCAACTTGATGAGCATTTTCAGGTTTCCGGCAAAGTGTTCCACTGTCTCTGTTTGTAATTATCCTTGGGACAATATAACTGAATAACACTATTTGGTGACAATCTGATTATTACAACCAAAAACAAAACAAAGTCCCATGTGTTAAAATGGTCATGGACTGGTGGAGAATATGGAGTTCCTGCCCTCTACTCTAGTGCACCCAACCTCGTAGTCAGTGATCTGAAACAATGTGGTTTAACCTTCTGACCGTCACGAGTGTTACATTATAATGTATTAAACCTACCGGTAATGTAATTACTAATAGTCGATTGGTAATGTAATAAAACAACCGAAATAAGAGCCTAATAAATCTACCGTTAACGTAATATTGCGTCCGGTGAAGTAGTCATGGACCGATACTAGGCCATGTAAGTCTCGCGCTCGAAAACGAGGTTGGGGGCACTTGGGGGCAGGAAGTCCATATTCTCCATGCTAACATATAGAACTTTGTTTTGTTTTTGGTTGTAATAATCGGACTGTCACTAAACAGTGTTTCACAGTTATATTGTTCGAAGGATAATTACAAATGGAAGCAGCGGAACACATTGCCGGTAACAATGATCACGGAAATTATGCATTTTAATCGATTATTATGGTGGTTACCATGGCATCGCCGGCTAGTACTTGTGTTTGGCGATCTTGACCATAGATATAAATGAGAGGGATCGCCGACTCGTGACGTCACCCTGCATTTAAGCCTGATGATGTCCCTCGCACTGCAGCGCCCTCAGCGGGAGTCATAGAAAAGTTGTAGGGCCGCGTAATCATGGCGTAAACGTTGTTTGTTTCAAATGGTTTTAATAATGTAATGAAAACATCGTTGTGTAGTGCGATGCCATAGCAATAATCATAAATCTAAAAGTATATGGATCAGCTATGTGGCATTTCAAAAGATTGGGAATGACAAGGAGACTGATGAATGAAGGAACAAGTTTGTTGTTTACGTTGGGCTGTCCGTTGACAGCTTCATTCCTTCATTCAACCCTGACAAGCATCAACATAATTATTTAATATCTGCACGGCTCATTTTGAACAGAGTTCCTTACTGATTAATCCATAACTCTATTAAAATAATAAATACTTATTCCGCCAAATGCGAGCAAATAAAGTGTTTGAAAGTGCTACGGACAGAAAACAAACCTCGTAAAAGACACATGTGAACATAATAACCGTGCGTCCTATTTAATTGTGTGGAAGGATTTTGGCCTTGGGCTTGGCTTTACGGTCGGGTCAAAACGTGCATTATATATATATATATATTATGTATATATATATATATTATGTATATATATATATATATATATATATTATGTATATATATCACATTGATTGATTATTTTACTGTTTCATATAATATTGTAGTATTATATTTCCATCCTTATGCCTATTTCATCAATGTATCATAGTGTGTTAATGCAAGGACCAGTAAATTGTGTGTACTTTTATGAGTCCACGTTTGTGTGGAAGCCACAACCCATCTGTTGCAAAGTGATGGACCATGTCATATGTACTTATAGCCAGGATTTATGTTAGGATCCACTAAAGTTGTCTTTTGGTCGGCATGGCATATAGTAATGCCAATTCAACACTCTACCAATTTCGACGTATATTAAGACACTGTTATATGTAATGTCAGTTAACATATTATTTTTACACATAAAGTTAACCATAATAGGCATGAGTTATTAGTAAATGCATGTAATTATAAAAAGTTACGGGATTATAATTAGCATGTCCATTCAATACTACGTCACCATGCAGCAATCAATTTTATGTCATTTGGAAAACTAACAACATTACTAGGTACTTGTAAAAATAACATGTCCGGTAGATGTGTGCTTAGTATACTTGTGTACTCTACTGTACTGTTTTATACTTGTGATAGGTACCAGGAAAACCAACTCTGCCCCCAAAGAAACCTGACTTTCCAGGTTCACATGACAAAGAAATACTGCTGGCAGAAATGTACATAAAATCTAAGGCAGGCCTGTTACATTGAAGAGTGTCACTAAATTCAAAATCTAATAAAACACATGCCGATCATTGGTTGTGAGTTGCAAGTGATGTATACATGGTGACTTTACATGTCATCGGCATGACAATAAATATTTGCAAACAACAATAGCAGGTAAAAGGAAATACATTTTTATTGTTCGCTGTACATGTTGGAGCCATGAATAATTCTAATGACAAAGTGGCAATACTTCTATTCGTGTAGCTTCACACAACAGGTTGACAATAATGAGTAAGACAACAAATCTGAAGAAACATAATCCTTAGTTACTGTTTTAGGAAATATTGATTTGCTATAGTATGAACCTCAACTACACTGTGCAGATATATCATGAAAAGTTATTGTGTGCACATAGAATGAGATGAAATCACTCTGTTTTAGCTATGTGTTCTGGAATGAAACCATTAACAATTATTTTGGAATAGCAGTAACTTGTATAATTAAACATTTCTGTAATATGCTTCTCACAACAGTCTTTCACAAGGCTGTCAGCTTTCTTTGTGACTTAATCTGACAAAGATATTTCCCTACAAGCTGTTTGCATGGCATCTCAAACAACCCAAAGGATGTGTATGCATGAGCACAGGGTCCTGTGACTTAACAAATACATCATAAAAATGTGTACATGTATAAAACAGGGATACAACATCGCTTCTGTTGCAACATAATCACTATAACACTGCAAAGAGTGATTATCTGAAGACTAAAAATACTTCTAAAAAGTAGATTCACAAGACACAAAGAAAGAATTCATAACATCCTTTCGCTCGCATAAACCTCTAACCTGTCAATATCAGTTTACTTGTAAATAATTCACGCTCTCTTTTATTGATGTGATTAACAATCAGTGCTCATCATTACAACATAATTTCTTCAATCGACACAAAACAAAACCATCAACATAACATACAACAGCCTGCTCCTGCTAAACCTAAGATTGACCCTGATGAGCTCCTCCATGACCTTAAATATAATGAATGATGAGTTATGTATGGTTAATGATACAATTGGCAAGTGCAATTAATATGTTTTGACAATGATGAAACTCTACCCATGAGTTATTTTGACAAAGATGGGAAGACCTCAAATTTCAAACACTTGTTCAGTGGTGATGCTGTCACTGCGGTGACTCCTTGTGACTTGTACTGAAAATAGAATACAAATAATATAAATATAATACTAATATTAATGTGGTAATATGTAAGAGAAATATAGTAACTGTATGTAATGTATACATATCAGCATCCAAGATGTTATAATCAGCTACGAGCAACAAGTAGAAGCACCAGGAAGAGTAAAATATTTGAAGGCCTAATTATATTTAGTTCCACATAATATTATAGAATGCTTGTAAACACGCTAAAATATCCGCCTATTCAACGAAGTCTAGCGTAATCACTTTACCTCCAGTCATAGTTATTGTGATAGTCAGACATAGATAGAATCCCTCAATCACAAATGACACAATGACGTCAATGTCCAATGCCATGGCCCATGGCCATGCCCTCGATCATGGAGCCATGGCAAGACGAGAAATTAAGAGAATAATTGATTTTAAACTCTTTGACTGTACTATGGCAACACTACATATGTTATATATGCTTGCTTAATTGACTAAATTTTGGATATACAAGTACTGTAGTGCCCAGTATTTCTGATCGAGACCCGAGTGATACTACACCGTGAATGATACCTGTATGGCTGTAATATCGCTCGTATTGTTTTTGTCTTTTGCAGGACTTGATTGTATGTCTCCGTTTTAAAACAAAACCTGACAATAAACTATCCATATTATATAATGATATTCCGATTTAATCTTACCTCAAGTACATCCTGAAGTTCTTAAATTGGTACACAATCCACTGGCGTGTTGCCACTGTTGGAACAGTGAGCGTCCATGGCTTCGACTTTCTATGACTCCCAGTGAGGGCGCTGCGAAATTCGAACATATTTTCCCGCCATTCGGAGTCGGCGATCCCTCTCATTTATATCTATGTCTTGACTAGTAATGAAGAATGCCATCTTTCGCGCAGTACACCCTGTTTTGGGACAAATGTATACATGTGTTATGATTACCTGCATTTAGACCACTTGTCAGATATAAGTGCTTATCGAACTGTTGTGAAACTACAACGTATAGCGATGTAAAATGCAAATCCCGTAAAAGACACATACGGCCTAAGATCGTGTATGCTCTCAGCGCTACGTAAATCGCTATGTGTCTGTGACAGTGGTAATCTCAATATTAAATTGGACATTTAAGATAAGAAACGTATAAGGCAATATATTTATGACCTGATATTCCTAGTATTTATCAGTCGGAAGCTATAACTATCATCCATCCGTCGTTATAATATTATTCTTGTGTCCAGTCAGTCTAGTCCAATACAACTCCGTAATCTAGGACCCCCATCTTCAATAATTTTATTATTGAAAAACAACAATTAAGATGAGTTAAACATGTGCAGTAGGAATCTGTACTCTATAAACAAGCATTCTATTGAAGTAGTATCATTGACTGGAACCACTTGGATGAAAGTATTGCATGTATAAAGTCAATCAACATCTTTAGATTAGCGGTTTTTCACAGGGACTAGGTGATTCTTAACCCTCTTTGCACCAAGTGGTTGGTGTTTTAATGATTTTTTGTTGGGTCGTTTACACAAATGTGGCTTCAAGGTACCATTCTGTACAATCCGTGTTCACAATAGGTGTAATACAGGTAAGAAATTATGTGTTCATGTTTTTTTTATGAGTGTCACACGCAGGTGTAATCCTTTATATCAGTGAGTATGCACATTGTCATGAAGATTATCAACACGTTCATACATTTCCCTACAACTGTCACGTCACACATGTACGTCTTCTCCTCACCAGTGAGTGTGCGCATGTTACCATTGTGTTCATACATTTCCCTGTGGGTGTCACACAAGTACACTTCCCAAATTGTGAGTGTGCACATGCCACATAGCCACTGTGATTGTCTCTATACGTGTGTCGTGTAAGGTCCCTCCTCTGCCTACTTCACGCTGTTTGTCAACATCTACGCATGTTCTAAACTAAAATAAAATAAAAGCTCTGGAATTCGAAATTCAGAATGTTTTTAGATGTAGTGGAACTTAGCAAAGTGTGCAGATTACAGTCATGATACAATTGGCACAACTGACAACAGTATTACGTTACTTTTAATTAAGTGAATTGTATGAAATGAAAACTGTACTGTGATCTTCCTAAAATAGCTAATGGCTGTACAGTATATGTACGTATGCACGTTCCATACGTCCGTATGCATGTATCGAAATATGCATAAACATTATGTGTATTTGTGTGTACCTAGGATATTTATAAAACATAAAATTATGCATTCTAATTTTATGATAATAAGAACTTTGTGGATGAATTTGGGTGGTGTGTTAAAATATAAAAAATGTATGTATTCATCTTATTTATGAAGAGTTATCACAATGTTAGAAAATATTACCATTACTGTTACTTTTTATTCTATCTTGTAACTCTTATTACAACTACAATGTATTTTAGTTTGAAAAGGGCATATAGCGCCTTACAAATCACGTGACGTCTGCTATATTCCTGTAACAGCAAGAGCGACTGACCCATCATGGAATTGTATTATTGTATTATTTTTACCATTATGTATTGAATTATCTTTCCCATAATATGTTGTATATTACTGTGTTGTTAAATAAACTTTAATTAATTAATTAATTCATTCATGAGATGAAAGAAAATACACGCAAATCTGTGACGTTAATAGTACAGTCAGCGCCACCTATCGAACGATGGTGTACTAACTGTACGTGGAAGGGTAGCTTGACTCGTCTTCCTAAAAATCATGCCTACACCACTGTAATATAATGTAACGTAACGTAATGTAATGTAACGTAACGTAATGTAATGTAATGTAATGTAATGTAATGTAATGTAATGTAATGCAATGCAATGCAATGCAATGCAATGCAATGCAATGCAATGCAATGCAATGCAATGCAATGCAATGCAATGCAATGCAATGCAATGCAATGCAATGCAATGCACTGCAATCCAATCCAATCCAATCCAATCCAATGTGTTGTAATGTAATGGATATATCGGTTAGGTAATAATAATCCGGTAATAGGTAATATAATAAACAGACCGGTAATGTAAGAATCGAATAATGAGTGTAATACTTGTTTACGGTAATGGTAAATAGGAAAATTAAGACAATTAAAATGTCAACTTAGCGATGTTGTAAAGGGCAATGATGACGACGATGGCGATGTTTACGATGATAACGAAGAAGAGAACGTTGAGAATATGGCTGATTGTCATTACGACGAGGACTAGAAGGAGGATGTCAAGTCGCGCTGACACGTGACACCCACGTGACGATTCTAATAAATAATCAGCAGCTTTATATTTAGGACATACGGAATTGTCATTACTATTTTTATAACTAACATTTCTAAAGCGCCTTTTCTGCGGGACCAGTCAGCTCATGGTCGCATTCACACATTATGAAACGTACATGGAATCATGACAAATAATAAATGAAAATAAATGCATAAATAATTATGTTGGTAAATATATTTAAAAAGATATTACAATACCGTTCGCATTTACTTCTTAGATAACATACGGATACATTAATGCGTGGGCAAAAGATTATTACGAATAAGTGCAAACAAGAAACAAGAAATGGGATACTTAACAATTACTTTAATTTTAAGACATAAAAACAATGATGGACACATCAAAAATAAATTAGTCATATTAAAATAAAAATTGAACAAGTCTTTATTTTACAAATAGATAGAATGAACATCTACGATGATTGGGCATTTCACATACAATGCAGAATGACAACACAACACATTAGCTGATGTATTTGTTGTGACATACGAACATACATACGTGTATTATATTCGTCCAGTCGTCGGTTGCTGTTTTGACGGGTCCGATCTAAAGTTGTTGTTCAAAATGGAGTACAATATACTGGAGCCAGTTGTTTTTTAAATTTATTGAGTGTCGTTTCTTTTACAGACGATAATATGCTCGTTTGGTGTTGTTCTAGTCCTTCGGTATATTTGGATCGTTATGTTAGAATTATTCAGTCATTTTTCTAGATTTATACTTCTTATGCACAGGTGGTTTTTCACTTTCTGCCGCTGTGTCTCTCTTCTTAGGTGTACCTGGTGGTGTGCCCTTCGTTTGTGGGCGTGTTTGTTTCGCTGATTCTCCCGGTGGTGTGCCATTCCTCTGTGGTCGTGTTGCTTTAACTGATTCTCCAGGCGGTGTGGTCTTCTTCTGCGGATGTTTTGATTTAATTGATACTCCGGATGGTGTGCCATCCTTTTGTGATCGTGTTGGTTTAAGTGATTCTGCGGGCGATGTGGACTTCCTCTGGGGACGTGTTGGTTTGTCTGATTCTCCGGGCGGTGTGACATTTTTGTGCGGACGTTTTGGTTTATCTGATTCTCCGGGCGGTGTGACCTTCCTTTTCGGACGTGTTGCTTTAACTGATTCTCCGGGCGGTGTGAACTTCCTTTGCGGGCGTGTTGGTTTAACTGATTCTCCGGGCGGTGTGACCCTCCTTTGCGGACGTGTTGGTTTAACTGATTCTCCGGGCTGTGTGACCCTCCTTTGCGGACGTGGTATTTTATATAATGGTTCCAGCGGTGTGTTCGTCATTGGTGGAGGGGATTCATTTGCTCTGAGTCTGGCTCTGTGTTCTTCCACCATTCCTCTTTCATATTCATCTACATCTTGCTCTAGCGCCTCTCTGTTTCTCTTTATCTGCATCAATATCGTTTCACCTGCAACAATGAACGCCAGAAAGCAAATGAGAGTAGATAGTCCGATGCCGATATAGAGGTAGTTCGTGTTGGAATTTTCAGAAGAATCAGTCGTTGTAGGAGGTGTTGTAGTTGGATCTATATTGCTGGCGGCTGTGACCTGAGATTTGCATCGCAAACCAGTAAACGTCGGTAGACAGCGGCAGATATAAGACGCCTTGTCGGACGCCTGCTGACAGGTGCCACCATTTGGACATGTCTTGTCACATGTATACTCGTCGCGTTTATATAGAAACGGCTGCATTCTAATCTCAGCACGTATAACAACGTGCATTCCTACGAATACTGATTTGTCTGCATCGGTTGCATTGAATTGGCCGTTGAGATTGAACAGGTACGACTTTAGACCTGAACAATTGCCAAACCACCAGCCACCGCTAAAACGTGAACCACATCCCAATGTTCTTGGGGTCGTGATTTTGTCTGAAATGTAGAACGGTTGACCTTTCGATGATTGCATAACATCAATTCTTCTCCGGGAGGGACCCAGAGACAACTTGTAAAGATTGACGGCGCTGTCCACCGTAAAACTGTCCCATGCCTCGTCCAACCCACGAGATTCAGTCCCGTTTTCGGTTCGATAAATTAATGAAATCATTTGTTTGCCCCTTGAGCTTAGCCTGTGTATGTGTTTTAGTCCCAACCAATGGTTACCGGAAACCCCAAAACCATCTTCATAGTCTTGCCAAGTTCGCTCGAAACTAATACTGGGAACATCACGGTTCCTCCTCACCACTAGGGTTGCAGCATGCCGGTGGTCGCATATCGCCTCCTTAGATTCTCCCTGTTTCGAATTCGGAAAGAAAGGCTCGGAGACAGGGTGGTTTAATGTCGGCCACTCACGCGTATCGTTCCAGCACGCCGCATCTGCGCAGTCCAGCGGCCCGCAAGGAAACCGGAAGTCATCGCCATTTTGGCCAATCGTCGCACGCAACACCATCACCGCGTACACGAATGTAGACAACGAAGCGACAACGAACATCCGTTCAGTTTATTTAACGGCGCCGTAGTTATGACATCACTGTGACGTAGTAACATTCATTGGCAAACAATACCCATTCGAAACTACTGTACTTAGTAAAATTATTGACGCTTTAGTACCACGTTTTTATAAAACAGGATTTCCAACATTTGCCAATTTAATGAAATAATTGCTTCAATGGATTACATCTTTGTGTGTAATACTGTAATTGCCATGGTTACAATCAGGGGTGGCTAACGGAGTCATGGTACCAAAATCTCGGAAAATTAGGAGGATATGAAACAAAGGATGAATAACTGGCTGCCTGATTAATAGATTGGCAAAGTATATATGATGTAGGGATGCCTGTGTAGTACTTCGCGTGCGAGTCCTATCCTGTGGCAAAGATAATTGTGCACTCACGTTTAGAACCCAGCCAACCGCAAGTTTATGTACCGTTATACCTATATCTGTGGGGAGCGGTGGTCGCGAAGTAGAGCGCCGGACTGTCAATCGAGGGGACGCTGGTTCAAACCCACATACTGCCGTTTCGAAACTTAGGCAATTTCGTTCACCCCACATTTGGCTGAGTGTTTCGGAAGGGACTATAAAAGCCGGTGGTCCCTTCTATCTGGTGTCTATGTCAAGGGAAGTAAAATATCTCACACAATGTCGTAAATGTGTAACCTGCAGTGTAAACCTGCAGTGTAATTCTAGAAAAGGACCAACTCATGTGTTAGCCCTAGTGTGGGCTGTTTGGAGGAAACCACCTGAGAACTGATCATCATTGCCAACATTTGATACTTCATCTCGTTAATTCGATCATTTAACATCATCCCATGCATATTTATGTTTCATAAACAGCGTGCCTTAGCCCACGTTTGATGCCGTAGGCACAAAACAAACTGCTTATTGCTCTTTCATACAGTAACATTTGACCGCTGCCGTTGCGGCTGTCACATATCGGATCGTTATTTTGTGACTCAAAATGTGTTTGTAAAACATAAACATTCCCGGGAATGACTTATTGTCATTCCCGTTATGGTTACTGTGGCGTATTCAGTGACGGCAAATATACAGCTATAACGGCAATATTATATGGTGGATCCCAGTTCTACAGAAGTGCTGAAATATGTCATAATTCATGTAGGATTCAGTTACCCAAAGTTGAAGAATCTTCCACTTCTGTCGTAGGCGATAAGCACCCAGCTAGCTACAGCCTAATAGGGGACAGGACAACAAAAATATCATCATTCTCAATGTGCGTGATGGCTGTTAATATATCAACATAATGACGCAAAATAATAGTTGCATGACTAAGGTAAAATTACACATTGTAATGAAAACAATTTATGTGGTGGGTTTTCTACTGCGTAGTTGGAACATCATACATTTTAATAAGCCGCAACCTTACATGTTGTGAAGTTACTGGCTGAACGTTAACACCTCAGCATCTACGTTATCATACACATTTCTAATTATAAAGCATGTATGACGGACCATTTTGGAATATTCAATTTAATATTGTGTACCACCTGTGGATAATATAGAACATAAACAAACACGCCAGTTTAACAAGTCTAACATTTGAAAAAAGAGCAGATTACATTTCTGGTTATCGGATATTTATCCAAATGAAGCATATCACAATTTAATGTTACTACATAAATTATTATTTGAAAATATCATGCCCAGTCAAAATTACAAAAAAATTACAGAAAACCCTGTATGACACTTGGCTTAGTTGTTTCGCCAATAAACAGAGACTAACTACTCCGAATAAAGTTACATATATCAAATGTAGATAGAGAGAGGATAGTGTAGAATATATAATAAAATAAGATCAAAGCTGCAAAGACACAATATTATGCTGAGATATTGGGAAGAAAGAACGTGAACACAACATTAAAGAGGCATAGACCACACTGAGGCAGGTTATCGCAAAACAAAAAGTGTGTTTACAGTTCCCTCAAATCTTCATTGCAAATGAACAACAAGTGTAAAGCTACAACATTTGTACTGAAGAATTTAACAATTTCTTGCCGAAATAGATAAAACAGTTAGTGAATCAGTACCAACAGCCTCATTTCACCCGCACTTAAAAGATATAAATGTTGTCATGCCACCAGCTGATATAAACAAGAGTGTAAATGTAGTGAAAAGTCTAAAAACAAAATGCTCTGTAGGTTTTGACAGTTTAGGTACAAAACTTATCCAACAGACTATTATCGAAGAAATAGTCATCCCACTTGAGCATATTATTGATCTAACCTTTGTTACTGGTGTGGTACCAGAAAATCCTAAAGTTGCTAAGATAATTCTACTTTATAGATCAGGACGCACTTTCTAAAACAAAGAAAAATTGATTAATAAATTATTTGTAAAAAAATATAACATTTTATATAAACATCAATATGGATTGTGATATTGATAATTTAACCATAACGGTAAACTAAGAATAAAACATATGTACAATCGGTTGTATGCAAATAAGCTATGCTTGAATGTCAAAAAGAAAGTCCAAAAATAGTAACTACGGAGTAAAAAGTACTGTTAAAATAAACAATGACGTTATTAACCTGATTGGCAAGTAACATTTCTCGAGCCATTTTTTTGCAATAAATAGAGTGAAACATACCATATATCTTACAACATATTTTAATGAAAGATATATAATCACACAAATCACTTAAATTATTATATTACACTTTAATTAAGAAATGTATAACATACATTATGCATGCATGGGGCAGTAGAAACACAAAGAAATTGGAAATTATTTGATGACGGTGTCATTGGAAGACGGCCTTTAGCAAAGTGATATCCATGCATTGCAACACGCTGACAATTATAATATATGTTCTGTTTTTGTTCTTGTACATGTGACGTTGTAAAATTACTATATTATCGCTGATGACAATGATACGATACGAAAGAAACCACGTCACACGACAAGGAACACGTGGCGATAACAAGATTGATTGGTGGTGTAGCTCGTGCAATCGCATAGTATATTTCGTTCTCTTTTATCCGGTGTCCAGAGAGATAAATGTATTCTTGTTTATGCTCAACAATGGTGCTGTTGCCTCTTCTGCGGATGTATGTTCCATGGCACGAAGATACCAGCGATGACAAAGAGTTCATGTTTTCGGATGAGTGTGTGCGTGTGCGTGTGCGTGTGCGTGTGCGTGTGCGTGTGCGTGTGCGTGTGCGTGTGCGTGTGCTTGTGCGTGTGCGTGTGCGTGTGCGTGTGTGTCTTCCATGGAACCAGCCAACCAATGGTCTGTAAGATTGATCTGGATTGCTGTGGATAAGGTAGAAGAAGTGACAACACGCTTTTGCACCTCACACGGATACAATTTAAGAGCAGGTTAAATCACCCGACTATCTTCTCGCCGAAATTACCCAACCGAAAGATAGACACAGAGAGATGCAGAGAGAGGAGGGGAGAGACAGACAGACATATGGAGACGGAGAGAGAGACAGACAGAGAGACACACAGACGGAGATAGAGAGAGAAAGAGAGAGAGAGAGAGCAGACAGAGACAGAGACAGACAGACAGATAGACAGACATACAGAGAGAGGGAGAGAGAGAAACAGAGAGAGTCGTTTAAGCAGGAGTACCAAACTATGGCCTCTCAGATTGATCTCGGTTGCTACGGATATGTTCGTTGAAGCACGACCGGAAAAACGTAAGGGCGCCAACGGTCGTAGCGGCAATATTTGTCAGCAGCCGGATGTTTTCGTTACGAGTAACGACGGCCTAAAGACGGTAATAATGAGGGTGATACTTTATTACGGTAATGGTGAGTAGGAGGAGGAAAGGTAAGACAAAATGTCAAATAACCGATTAGATGAGGTAGATGACAATGGCGATGATGACGATGAAGATGACGATAACGGAGAAAATACTGTGACTGTTATTACGGCGAGGACTACAAGTATGACGTCAAATCGTGATGACACGAGACACCCACGTGGCGATTCTAATAAATAAAGCCGCTTGATGTTAGGACATGTGGAATTATTATGATAACTAGCATTTCTGAAGCGCCTTATATCCCGTTCATGGCCGTTTACTCACGCCATGAAGCGTACATATTATTATAAGTTAATAAATAATTGCAAATCATGGTAAATAATATTATATTAACAATACTAAAATACCGTTCGTATTTACTTATTAGATAATATATGGATACAATAACACGTGGGCAAAGGATTATTCAGAATCAGTGAAAACAAGAAACAAGAAATAAAATAAATCACGAACTCATCTAAAATACTTAAGAATGCATTATATAAAATTCAAACTGAATAATAGGTCTTTAAATTGACAAATAAAAGGAGTGGACATTCACGATGATTTCATCTGTAATGCAGAATGATAACACACAGTGATCAAAGACAACACGGAAAGCTAGTGACAGACAAGAAAGAGGTGCTGCATGCATGGGAGGAGCACATTGCTGAACCAAACGGAGAAGGGAGAACTGGATCTGCCTACTGCAGTTGAGGAAGACTTAAGGGTGGATGAGATGGAGTTGATGAGATAGAGATAGAGAGAACAGAGAGAGAGATAGAGAGCAATGAAGAAGATAAAGAAAGATAGGCCGGAAGGCATTGATGACGTGCGAGTAGAGATGCTGGCGGTGGATGATCGAGTTGGAATATGGTGGACAAAATTATTGCTGAACACCTGCATGAGAGAGGGAGAGATCCAAGAGGAAAGGAGAACGGGGCTGATTGTCCCAATATGGAAAAGAAAGGGAGATGTGCATGACCCCGGAAAATATAGACGTATTATGTTGCTAAGCCATATGTTGAAATTGATGGACAGAAGTCTGGATGGCAGAATACGAGCAGTAGTAAATCATTGAAGTACATCAGGGGTATAGTTAAGGAAGAGGAACAACTGATGGGAGGTTTCCCATGAGGCAGCTAGTTGAGAAGACACTGGAAGGGCAGGATGATATAGCAATTGGATTCACAGACCTGGAGAAGGCCGCTGATATAATCCCAAGAGAAACGACGCTTACAATACTGAGGTGAGTCCCAAAGGCGGATGTCGGGATAGTAGAAGTCACGTATGAAGACCCGAATAGACAGGGAATGTCGGGAGAGTTCAAAATAAATGTTGGCCTGAGACAGCGGAGCGCCTTGAGTTCATTGTGGTTTATCGCTGTGGTGGAACTGATAAGCAGAAAGACTGGTAAAAAAACACTCCAGAAACTAGCATACGCAGATGACCTGGCAGTAGAAGCGGATGGCGAAGCAGATGTCCAAGAACAGTTGACAGAGTGGAAAATATGTTCAGCAGACATGGACTGAGAGTGAGTTTGGAGAAAACGGAGATAATGTGGATGGGGCAGAGAAAGAAAGAGCTGGACTTACACCCGGATGGGAAGAAGCTAAAGCGAAGAGAGAGTTTTTGTCTACCTGGGTGAAGCGATATGTGGGGATGGAAATTCTGACACAGAAATTGGCAGAAGGATCTGGAAAGAGTGTGAAGAAATGACGAATAAGAGCAAACGATAGAAATCGTTGGTGATAGAGAACGCAGTGAGAGAAAGGTGAGGAAAGGAAAGAAAAGGCGAAGAAGATATGACAGTAACCATGGTCAACATCACCCCTGACGACTGGACCCACAAGAGGAGAGTAACATAACACAACACGTTAGCCGGTATATTTGTTGTGGCATACAAGCATACATACGAGTATCATATTCGTCCAGTCACCGGGCGCTGTTTCGACGCGGCCGATCTGACGTTGTTGTTCAATGTGGGATTTATAATACAATGTGTTGGAGCCATTGTTTTTTCTCAATTTGTTTGGAGTGATGTTCCTTTTACAGACGATGTCCTCTTTGGGGGTTAATCTGGTCCTTCATTCTTTTTAGATTTGTGCTTCTTCTTATGCCTAGGTGGTGCTTCATCTTCAGCCGAAGTGTCTCGCTTCCCACGTGAATCTGTAGGTATGCCCTTCGTTTGTGGGTGTGCCGCTTTCACTGATTCTCCCGTTGGCTTGTCCTCCTCCTTTTGTGAACGTGTTGCTATAATTGATTCTGCCATTGCTGTGTCATCCCATGTTGCTTTATCTGACTGTTCAGACAGGCCTTTTTGGTTCTAATGTCGATGTTTCCCTTTCCCATGCCGTTTAGAGGTGTTTCCTTGCAACAATGGTATTTCGTCACTTTTATGACTTTGGTATGCTCTAAATCTCTTGAACTCCCAAATTGCAATTTGACTTGCAATACAGAACGACATCAGGCAAATCGTAGTAGATAGTGCGATGCCGATATATATATGGCATGTGCGGAGACATGTGCATGAGGTTGGAGTAATTTTGTGTCACTTCTTCCGTAAGCTAGTTTGACCAGCGTTTGTGCCGTTGGCTTAGACGTGATAGCCGTGATAGACGAAGTTGGTTTGACCAGCGTTTGTGCCGTTGGTTTAGACGTGATAGCCGTGATAGACGAAGTTGGTTTGACCAGCGTTTGTGCCGTTGTAGTAGACCTGATAGCCGTGATAGAAGAAGTTGGTTTGACTAGCGTGTGTGCCGTTCTCATAGTCGTGATAGACGAAGTTGGTTTGAGAAGCTGCTTTTGCACCATTCTCATTCTCGTGATAGACGAAATTGGTTTGACCAGCATTACCGCCGTTCTCATCGTCGTGATAGAAGAATTTGGTTTGAAAAGCGTTTGTGCCTTTGTCATATTCGTGATAGACGATGTAGTTGATGCAGAACTAGCGCCGGATAAGACCCGAGAGTCGCATCGCCAGCCGGTAAAGGTCGGTAGACAGCGGCAGATATACGACGCCTTGTCGGACGCCATTTGACAGGTGCCACCATTTGGACATGTCTTGTCACATGTATAATTGTCGCGTTTATATAGAAACGGCTGCATCCTTATTTCGGCACTTCTAACAACGTGCGTACCAATGAATACTGATTTGTCTGCATCAGTTGCATTGAATTGGCCGTTGAGATTGATCAGGTCAGCCCTTCGACCTGAACAACTACCGAACCACCAGCTACCGCTAAAACGAAAGCCACATCGCCATTTTCCTCGGCTCTTGACTCTATATCGATTGTAGAACATTTGACCTTTCGCTGATTGCATAACATCAATACCCTTCCGAGAGGGGCCCAGAGACAACTTGTAACGGCTATAGGCGTTGCCCACCGTAAAATTGTCCCATTCCCCGTCCAACACATTCCCGTTTTGCGTCTGATAAATTAATGAAATCATTTGTTTGCCCTTTGAGCTTAGCCTGTGTATGTGTTTTAGTCCCAACCAATGGTTACCGGAAACCCCAAAACCAGCTTCGTAGTCTTGCCAATTTCGCTCGAAACTGATACTGGGAAAATCACGGTTCCTCCTCACCAATATGGTTGCAGCATGCCGGTGGTCGCATATCGCCTCCTTAGATTCTCCCTGTGTCGAATTCGGAAAGAAAGGCTCGGAGACAGGGTAGTTTAACGTCGGCCACTCACGCGTATCGCTCCAGCACGCCGCATCTGCGCAGTCCTGCGGCCCGCAAGGAAACCGGAAGTTAATGGCAGTTTGACCAAATGTTGCACGCAACACCATCACCGCGAATACGAATGTAGACAACGAAGCGAAGTCAAACATCCGTGCAGTTTTTCTAGCGGCAACTTACTTGTGACGTCACTGTGACGTCAAAGACCGTTGCTGATACACGAGACAGGATGTCGCGCGTAATCGTGGATCGTTCAAATTTAGTTATGCTTTCATAGGAAAACAATACTCATTCGAAACTACTGTACTTAGTTAAATGATTGACGCTTTACTACCAAATTTATATCTACAACCTTTTGCCAATTAATTGAAATAAATATTTCAGTGGGTTACATCTTTGTGTGTAGTACTGTATAGCCATGGTTGCAATCAGTGGCGTAGCCAGAGGGGTGGCCGGGGTGGGGGGCATAGTCTCAAATTCCGGAAAAGTTGGAGGGTATGGAACAGATGACGAGTAATTACAGTTAACTGGCTGCCTGATTAATGGAATGTTAAAGTATAGAGGATGCAGAGATGCCTGTGTAGAACTTCCCGTCCCAGTCCTAGCCTTTGGCAAAGAAAGTTGGTCACTCAAATGTAGAATCCAGACCATTTTCAATTTTAATTACCGTTACACCTGTATTTTTTACCAACATTTGATATTAGCACACCTTTGATGTAAGAAAGAAGGTGTCGTCGGCGAAAACAAACTTCTTATTGCTTATTCCAAAGGCTCAGTGCAGAAACACATGACCACTGCGCTTGCAGCTGGCACAGTTCGGAACATTATTTTGGGACTCAAAATGTTTCTAAAACCCAATATTTGTGAAAAATAAACATTCCTGGGAATGACAAATTATCATTTCATATCTGGAAAATATAGGAGCTTATGGGCAAAGTTGGTTTTCTGCCAAACTGAAAGGTATTTCTGCCCTACCAGTGCAGAAATAGGGCAGAAAGTATATCTGCCTGACAGAAACGACAATAATACATGCCACCGATAGCATTTTACAGAATATGTTGTCGGTCTTTTTCTTTACCTGTCTACTCGATCAAATACAACACTAGCTCTTCAGGTAAGCAAGACAATCAGTTCTAAAAAATCAGACACTATATTGGAAACGGTTTCTTCCCAATTAGAATAACAGTGGCATTCTCTAACACCAAGCACTGTGTCAAGCAAATGACTAAACTCGTTCCAACATAATTTAATCCAACTGATAAGTTTATAAGTCAGACGCCCCACAATGCACACTGGCGTGATGTGTCAATGACATTTTGCTGGTTAGTAACATATATTCTCACATATATTCCTGTTCGCTTATTATTTGCCAACGTTTGTGTTTATTGGATAATAGAAATTATAGCACTTAAATGTCATTATCACCAATTTAATTAAAGATAAAACCACACTTGACAACAAGTCACTAATACAACATGACACAAAGGAGGTAGCAATATATGGTATTGTGGTCATTTTGTGAGAATAATGTCATAGTGGGGTGACCTGTTTGTAAGATGCAATATTATTTTACCAATTATGTCTGGTTTATAAATAATTGGTCATGTGCAATACAATACAATCCAACTTCAATACCAAGTTGACCAACATTAGGAAATTGCATGACTGATCACTGTCAACTGTAGTGCATAAAACACAGCAATAGAAACAAGTATTTTATAGTAGCATTGGCTCAACCGAGGTGTTCACTAAGTACCTATATACCTATGTAATATATATCACCACACAAACATACATACATCTCTATTCAATGAAGACAGTAGCTGGAGCAGTATCATCATCTGCATGTGCATGCACTGTGCATGAGTATGTATTGCAGACAATCTGAATGGATTCCTACAACATTATCTACTTACTTACTTGTGTCTGTTTGATCGCTGGGAGCATAAGCCATCGACCAAGGAACGCCACTGTTTTCTGTCCGTGGCCATCCTCTGCATCTCTCTCCTGGTCTAACCCATCTCTTTTGTTTCCCTCTCTGTATCTCTTTGCCAGGTGTTTCGTGACGTACCTCTTCGCCTCTCCCTGAGGGGTTCCATGTGATGGCTTGACGGATGATGGTTTCTGGAGGTTTCCTGAGTGTGTGTCCTATCCACCTTCATTTGCTCGTCTTTATTTAATTTTCTATGGATAGCTTGGTCATTTGCCCGTGTGTAGTGTTGGATACCTTGTATGTTCACTTCAGGTGTAAGATTCTGTGCAGGCATTTGTTGATGAAGGTCTGAATTCTGTTTAGTGTCTTTTGTGTACTTCGCCATGTCTCCGATCCATAGAGTAAAACTGCCTTGGCATTTTAATTGAATATTCTCAGTTTGGTGTTAATTTTGATTTGTTTTGCTCTCCAAATAGTCTCAAAATGTTTGCTTTCTGTATCCTTGCATTGACGAAGGTTTGTGAACGAGTCTGTCTCTTCCAATGGCACTCCTTTCAATGTAGTGGGGTTGTTGTTCTTTGTGTTGGCTTTCATGATTTTTATCTTGCTTCTGTTTATGTTTAGTCCTAGCTGTGTTGACACTGTGTTTAGCAGCTCTGGTTGTTCCAGCGTCTGTTGATGGCTGTGTGAGAGGAGAGCGAGGTCATCCGCAAAGTCCTGGTCCTCCAGCTGGCTCCAAGGTGTCCACTGGATCCCATTTCGTATATTTGTTGTAGTCTTGTTCATGATCCAGTCTATGGCGAGCAGGAATAAGAATGGTGACAGAAGACATCCTTGCCCCCACTCCTGTCTTCACCATGAAGGAGTCCGTAAGGTGTCCTGCACGAATGACCCTGCATGCCATATCTTCGTAAGTATTTCTAAGTATCTAAGTATAAGTTTTTCCGATATCCCGTTGTGCTGTAGAAGCTTCCACAGCATATCTCTGTCGAGGCTGTCAAATGCCTTCTCGTAGTCTACAAAGTGTATGTACAAGGATGAGTCACATTCCATGGATTGTTCAACAATGATTCGCAGTGTTGTTATTTGGTCGGTGCATGATCTGTTGTTACGGAAGCCAGCTTGGTGGTCTCTGAGCTTGGCATCCACCCCTGTCTTCAGTCTGTCCAAGATGACTCTATTGAGGACCTTTCCGGGTACTGATAAGAGCATTATCCCTCTGCAGTTCTTACATCCTTGCATATCTCCTTTCTTTGTGAGCTTCACGAGGTACCCTTCTTCCCTTTCAGTTGGTATTTCTTCTTGCTCCCATATCTTCCCGAATAGATCATGCAGTTTCTGTGTGGAAGTCTCTATGTCAGCTTTGATTGCCTCGGCAGGATTTTGTCTGGGCCGGAAGCTTTTCCTATCGTCATCTGATGGATGGTTTTCTCAATCGCTGCTTACTTGGTCTTTCGCAGTTTATCTGGAGTACTTCTTCAGCTGGTGCGATGTCTGGAGGGTTCTGAGGTGGTGGCCTGTTTAGCAGTTCTTCAAAATGTTCCCTCCATCTCTTCAACTGGTCTTCATCACTGGTAAGTACATTGCCATTCTTATCTTTGATGGGTCTGTCTGTGTGCTTGTACGTTTCTGCTAATTTTCTTGTTATATCGTACAGTTGTTTATTGTTTCCTTGGGCTGATGCATCCTCTGCTTCTTTGGCTATGTATTCAAAGAAGTCTTCATTGTCTGATTTTACACTGTTCTTGACTGCTCTGTTTGCTTCTGTATATTCCTCCTGTATTGTTGCTTTTTCTGCTCTCGTTCGGCTGTTGTTAATTGCATCTTTCTTTTCCTTCCTCACTTGCACTTTGTTGACTGTCTGCAGAAATCCAGTCCTTTTGTTGGTATTTCTTTTTTCCCAGAACTTCGCTACATGTACTGGTCCACATCTCCTTGGTCTGTTGCTTCGTATTTATTTCTCAGTGTAAGTCGGAAGATTTCTGTTGTTACCCTCTCCTTAGGAAGTCCTGGCGTTCTGGTGCTCTTCTTAACTTCTCTCTTCTTCTCTTTCTCTTCTGACACTGCCCGCAATCAGTGTCCCTGTTGGAATTGCATCCTTGGTGCATATATGCCCAAACTAATCGAACAATCTGCTAGTGCCAAGAATCAGTCGATTTGTTCATAGTCAATCCAACTGTTTATTTACAAATCAATTGATAATTCACAAGGGCTGCAGTCATCAAGTGATGAGTGTTACCCTTGATATTGTACCCCGATGAGGGCACGGAAGGTCGATCTTATGGTTGGTAGACACTGGTATGACTCTCCGTACCCTTGGACCAAGCCTGCCATGGAATCACCAGGTAAAGGTATTTGTATATGACCCATGTGGACACCTGAAATAAAATAAGGCCTAAATAAATATACCAACTATGTATAGTGGCGCAGTGGTTAAAACTTTGGGCTCGGCTTTGGACTCTCAACAAAGAGAATGAAACCATGTATAACTGGCTATAGACAGTGACGGATATTTGTACACGAATAATCTTGATTCATTAATTGCATCTTGGCTGGATGCTTCCCAGTCATTGAGATGGTGCTTAATTGGACAAATCTGCAGGGGAGTAAAGTGTAAAGCACTTTGGACAATCTTGAGAATAAGGTACTGCACTATATAAGAACATACCTTCATTGACATTGTTGACAGGTAACGTATGAAAAAGGAGGTAACTCAATCCCTTGTCACTGAAGCATTCATGTTATGTTTTTATGAAATCATTTGAACTTTTCTCAGTTCTCACACCGTGGACAACTGGGCATGCTACTCGAAATGTTCTATAATGATCTTACATCATTTACTATATTTACATTATAAATGTTTTGGTATATTGCCACTATGGAATAATGTCTGATGTTTTCATACACTGTATCTGCATTGTATGTATGTTATATCATGTTATCGGTGTTCTGGTTACTTCTATTGTATACAGGTGTTGCAGTACCTGTGGTATTGCAATATCTCAGGGAGTTTGACGCACCTGCCATGCAGAGTTGTAAACCACTGCCTTGTGGTACAGGTTCTTGACAGAACCGAAGGCTAAGGGAGCAAACCCTAACCAGAAAACCATGTCACTGTGGCAGCATCAAGGGCGGTTGATGTATGGAACTCCCAATATATCTCGACCAGCCACTGCAGGGACAAATAGTTTGCGTCTGTCTTGACATGTTCTTGCCAGTGTGAGACCCCTATTTGCTCCCCGAGAGCGAGCCGCTAGTAACTTGCAAAAGCTAGCGGTACTTCAACACTTTTTGCTGGACGAAACACCATACCGGAACGGCCGTCGCCCGGGCTACCAAGGACCGCGCTGCTCGACCTCATTTTCAGTCGGCAGAGGAAAATCAGCTAGGAAGAAGAAGAAGACAACTACTGACAATTGCACAATAGAACGTCAGGAATCTGCTCGAGCGAAAAGCAGCTGACCGACCAGAAAGACGTGCGGTACTAGTAGCAATGGAACTTGCCTAATACAACATCGACGAAACAAGGTTTTCAGAGTCTGGTAGTCTCAACGACTTGGGATACTCTTTCTTCTGGAGTGGTAAACCTGAAGGAGAAAGAAAGGAGGACGGAGTGGGCTTTGCTATAAAAAGGATATCGTCACAAAGCTGACATAAATGCCACGGCCAGTAAGTGACATAATCATGACGATTGGACTACCTCTGAGCAAGGACAATTTAGCTACAATGGGCTTCCACAAATCCACGTTAGTCGCTAGAGGCGCTAATACTCAACTAGACCCTAGTTGTGTATTTTGTTTTTGCTGAACGCTTGTGTAAACATTAATCATCCTCAAATAGCTATTGACCGTGCAGGCGCGTAGCCAGCGGCAGTTTGTATGTGGGCATGCCGTGTGTGTGATAAATAGACAGAACAGCGTGTCAACGTGTGGTCGATAGACAGAACAGCCAAAACAACGCCATTTTGGCACTGAATTCAATCGAACGTCCCAAGACGTTTCATCGACAGTAAATGTACATTAATGTAGACATTATGCTTTCATATTAACGGACATATTATACGATATCAACATTTAACTATGTGTGAAGACGTAGCAGTCTCGTGTGAGCAATATATACGGTGAGCAATATATGATTTAAAACATCCTTTCCCGCATCAAGCCAGCCAACCTGTCGTCGGGCCACCAGTCGACGTTCCATTTGCTGTAAAGGTACATTAATGTACATATTATGCTTTCATATTGACGGACATATCAGACTATATCCATATTTAGCTATGTGTGAGGCTTCTGAGTCATCCGAATTCAACAGCTGATTGTAGGATGATTTAAACAAGCGTTCAGCAAAATCTTCCACAACACGGTGCCGCATTTTACATACGTCAAGAATACGTAAAAAACGGCACTCAGACCCTAGTTGCGTCAGAGCGCCTTCTGTCGGATTAGTTACGCTCCAACAATGTCAAACCCAGATGAAAAAAGAGGCCTTTTACAACCAGCTGACAAGTGTGCTCAGTGGCATCTCTCGTGCAGAATCGCGGGTGCTGATAGGATACGTCAATGCGAGGATAGGAAGAGACAATGACAAGTGGCCCTTGGTCATGGGCAAACATGGGATTGGGAAATGCAACCCCAATGGCGAGATTCTAATGGCTCTGTGCTCTGAGTTCGAAATGACAGTGACGAACATCATGTTCAAGCAGAAGGATGAACGCAAGACCACTTGGATGCATCCACGTTCCAGACACTGGCATATGATCGACTTCATAATCACGAGGTGTCGGGGTAAGATGGCCACCCATGGTACCCGAGCCATGCGTGGAGCTAACTGCTGGACCGATCACCAGATGCTGAAAAAGTCAAAAGTGGCTTTCAGAATAAGACCAAAGCACAACAGGCAAAGGACAAGTAATCCGACCAAGCTCAACACAGCAAATCTAAGTACCATCAGCCATAGGGAGAAATCTGTGCAGGAGATTGACATTGCTCTCACCCAATGGGAGGAGAAGAATAACTCAACACCAGACGAGGAATGGGCAGCTCTGCAGCAGGTCCTATGCAACACAGCCAAGACATATATTGGCAAGCCAGACAGAAAACCCCAGGACTGGTTCGACCCCAACGACCAGGAGCTACAGACTCTTATGAGTAGAAGAAACAACTAAGTCCACCAGAGAGTGTTGCAAGCCAGGAGCAGTAGATCCACCACAAGATGCCTGCAGACTGCTACAAAAATGCATCCGTGCACTGAAGTCAGACTGATGGGAAAGGAAGGTAGTGGAGCTGCAGAGAGCTGCTGAGAAAAACGACACAAAGGGCTTCTACAATAGACTGAAGGAAGTGTGGGGACCCAAGAAGAAGGGACTTGTTCACATGAAATCAACAGATGGAATGGAGACCTTCTCTGATAGCAAGAGAGTTGTGGCAAGATGGAGTGAACAACTCCAGAAGCTACTCAACGTCACTGACGACATAGATCACGAAGCTCTGCACAACATCCCGCAGCGCATTACCAAGACAAGCCTCGATTAGATTCCAACCATGGCTGAGATGGCTAGAGCAATCGCCGGCCCTGAAAGATGGCAAAAAGCACCTGGGGGAGATGGAATTCTGTTGAAGTATGGAAGACAATCTATTCAGCAGACTGCACCAACTAATCACAAATGCCTGGCAGATGGGTTCTGTACCATAAGCATGAAAGGATGCCAGCTTTGTAACCCTCTACAAGAAAGGTGCTCGAGCAGATATTGGGAACTATAGAGGAATCTCTCTCCTTTCCATAGCAGGCAAGATCTTCGCCAGGATCCTCCTCAACAGACTATCTACCCACATAACACCAGAGGTAGTTCCGGAGACACAATGTGGCTTCAGAGGTAAACGGAGCACCGTGGATATGATATTTGGTCTCCGACAGCTACAGGAAAATACATTCAGCAGGATCGACCACTGTACATGGTATTTGTCGACTTCAGTAAGGCGTTCGATACAGTTGGGAGGACCGGGCTATGGCAGTTACTGAGGAAGTATGGATGGGCAAGATATACGGTGCAATCGTGCTGTCCACTCTCATATACGGAGCCGATGCCTGGACAATACACAGACGACAGGTGAAAAAGCTGCATGCCATCATGATGCGACATCTGGGTTCGATCATGAGGATAACCTGAATGGGCAAAGTGACAAACAAGGAAATACTCTAACGGATAGGGCTGCCATC
>OZ024862.1:16186358-16333858 GCA_964017155.1 Oasisia sp. SBJ-2009
TAGGAAGCCGTAATTCTATTTGTCTGCTATTTGTTTTCGGCACAAGTCGTGTTGCCCGCCGCTGAACTTGTTCAATTAGGTCTCTAATTATGTTATAGTTATGCTGGCTTTTGGAAATCAGTGATATAATTATAGTAAATAATGTCAGTGGCCCTAATATTGATCCTTGGGGGACGCCTCTTTTAATAGGTAAATTATATCATTGTACCTCTTCTAGTCTTACAGACTGCTTACAGTTAGTTGAATATTATTGCTGTGAGCTCCATTCCAATGGCTCCTGGCTATCTCACTGATCGGTTTGCGTTAAAAATAGAATGCATTTTTGGCACACTTGCAACGCCATAAATATTCCATTTCAGTTGTTAATAAACAGTCTGGTGAAACTGTTTTATACTCTATTGGAAATATGAATAAAAAAGATTACAAATAATAAAAAAATGTATTAGGCTTTCAGTTAGTTCTTTAATTATAATGACATGAGGTTATGTGCACTTCTTAGACATCCCAAAAGGCATGACTAAACGACAGTCCGCATTCAACTGGCAAACTGCTCAAACTCATCCACTTCTACATAACAATAATAGTAATAACAACAATAAAAAATCTGACTGTCTGAGATAAAGTCCTTACTATGACTACCACTACCACCACCACACAAATATTTATTAATCTAAACAATCTACCAGCCAAATGCAACCAATCACTCAGCCATATCTATCATGAAATGTTGGCAAGTGTGTACATATTTCATGAGAAACTGTTAAAATGTGTGTCTTAAAGATGTCTGCACTGCTTGCATTCTGTATAGAAGAATTTTTTTTTATTTTTTTTTTGAAGAAGAATTTGTTTTTATTTGACCATTTTGTCAACACAATACATACATACACGTTATCCATGTCATACATATATAATCTGAATAATACAAACATGAAAATTCTAGCAAACATGGTAATAATGCGTATAAATAATAATAAAAGTAGGGTCAGGAGACTCCTCTAAGACCTGGCTGGTCGCTATCGAGGAGCCACCTTTCAGAAAATTTAACTTACAGAATAATTTCTTCATTTAGAACAAATTCTTCAGAAACAGACCAAGATAAAAAGAAAAATCAAGAAAAGAGAAAAATCACCAAACACGCATAATATGAAGATGCTTTTGCGCAGCTGACAAGATTTTTGTATCTCAAGTAAAAGGCTCTGTTTTTAAGTTTTAATACTGAATGAAGTGTTTTAGGTGGTTTTAGATACTTAATTATGCATACATACATAGCAGTTTTGTCTAGTGCATATTACTTCATATCTTTGTAAAAAATACAGTTTAACATAATTTACAAATCCCTGTGTACTATGTGACATAAGTTTTTCTTTCACTATTTCAGGAAGGTTATTTAATAACAGTGGCAAATTATGTCTGAGACATTTCTTTGCAAATTCATGTTTAATTTTATAAGTGTATATTTTATTTTTGTATCTTGTGTCATGACCATGTACCTCACATTTAAACACAAACCTCCAATTTTGTAAATAGCGAGGTAGGTCATTGTGTAGATATTTATAGTAGAATTTTAATTGTTGTAATTTAAGAATGTCATCTACTTTTAATAAGCTAAGTTGTTTGTACAGTGGTTCAGTGTGGGAAATGTAGTTACTCAAAGTAATAATTCTCAGGGTTTTTTTTGTAATTTTATTATTCTATTTGATTCAAAGCCCCATGCCATGATGCAGTAATTAATGTGTGGCACTATTAATGAATTATATAATATTTTTTTAATATCTAGAGGTAAGATATGTTTCAGTTTGTTTAAGATTCCAATTTTCTTAGAACATGCATTTGATATTTTTTCAGCGTGCTTTTTCCAGTTTAAATTTGTATCTATAATTAAACCCAAGAAATTAAATTCCTTAACTTGATCAATGTTTACATTGTCTATCTTCAGGTTTAATATCTGTATATTTTTCTTTTTCTTTTGAAATATCATAAATTTTGATTTTACTACATTTAGTGATAATTTATTGATTTTGAGCCAATCATTTATCTTAACAAGTTCTTCGTTTATTAAAGATTCAAAATTTTGGTCATGTGTGTTATCACTGAACACATTTAGTGTACTTGACAAAGTTGTGTCGTCTGCATAAATGAGAAAGTTAAACATTTTACTTGCTTGTGCAAAATCATTTATGTATATGATGAATAATAGTGGTCCTAAAATTGAACCTTGTGGTACACCTGTTGTTATTTGTAACATATTTGATTTGATATTGTCAATTTCCGTGTATTGTTTACGATTTTCTAGGTAGCTGCTGAATAAGTTGAGATTAGTTCCATGTACACCGTAATATTTTAATTTATCAATTAATATTATATGATCAATGGTATCAAAAGCCTTGGAGATATCTAAATATATATTAATTGGTATTTCATCTTTATCCAGTTTTGTTATTATTCTATCTATTAATTCTAATGCCGCATATTCTGTTGAATGTTTCGGTCTGAAACCGTATTGATGATCAAACAAAAGCCTAGAGTCTCTTAAATAAGATGATAATTGTTCAAATATATTTTTTTCAAGTATTTTTGAAATAGCTGGTAGAAGTGATATAGGCCTATAATTACTGAAAACTGTTTTTTCACCTTTTTTATAAACAGGAATTACCTTTGCAATTTTTAGTTTATCGGGGAATATTCCTGTTGTTAATACTTGATTTATTAATAATGTTAAAGATTTGGTTAGTGCTGGTTCAAGAATTTTTAGTAATTTAGTGGAGAGACCATCATATCCACAGCTACTTTTGTTAGGTAAATTTATTATTGTCCGCTTTATAATATCTTCTTCAACGTAGCTAAATGTAAAGTTTCTGTCTACTATTTTATTTAGATAATATGTATGTTCACGAGTGCCTTTATATTTTATATTACTTGCCAGATTACTACCAATATTAGTGAAAAAATCATTAAATTTGTTTACAATTTCTGATTTATCTCTCACAATAGAATCAGAGTCTTTAAAATATTTGGGAAAGGATTTGTTAGTTTTATTTTTAGAAATGATTTCATTTATAGTTTTCCATGTGTTTTTTATATCAAATTTAAAATTATTAAAACATTTATCATAGTAGAGTTGTTTTGCTTTACGAAAACTTGTTTTTAAAATGCTATTGTACGTTTTTAAATTGACCAATAATATGGCATATTTGGAAGATTCAGGATTAGTGAGTTTTATTTGTTTGTAAAGTTTATCTCTGTATCTTATTCAGGTTAGCAGTCCTTGAGTTATCCACGTAGACTTCTTATGCTTGTATTTGTTAAATTTAACTAATTTGCTAGTCATATATTTATCTTTAGCTTGGTTTATTTCATCTATGATAATATTATAATTATAGTTTGGATCAGTATTTGGGTTGGTGTCTAATTTTGTGTATATATCAGAGGAGTGAAGTTCATTTTTTACCTTTAACATAGCCTCTTTATTTTGTACATTAACTTGTATAAATTTTGTAGTATGATCCTCTTTAAGAGTGGTATTCACAAACATAAAGTATGGCTGATGATCAGAAAATTTCTTAATTAGTATTCCTGCTGTACTTTGTAAAATACGTTTTGTTAAATTACAGAAGAAGTTGTCAATAAGAGTACCAGCCCTTGTTGTGAACCTTGTAGGAAGTGTAATTTGGGGGAAGAGACTAAATGAAGTCAACATATCAAAGAAAGTGCTACAGTGTTCTTGCTCATTTATTTGTAACATATTTATGTTGTAATCCCCTGCAAGGATAACACTGTTGTTTTGGTGACATCGCAAAGTTGATAAGACAGTTGAAAATTCATTTATGAATTTGTTATAATTTTCCGTTGAGGGCCTTGGAGGACGGTAAATGTTTCCTATAATGACTGGTTGCGATAATCCTCCTCCAGTTATTTGTATTATTTGACCCTCCCAATGCTCATACGTATTCAAATTCATCTTAACTTCATAATCAAAACGTTTATCTATATATATATTAACAATCCACCTTTACTACTGCAGCTTTTCCCTTGTGAAATGCAGTCATATCCAGTTAACTGGATTAATGACAAGTCATCATTTTCAGATAACCAACTCTCCTGAAGGCATATTATGCTGAATTTAAAGTTTGACGAGGATACATCATTTACATATGCCTCAAGTTCACTAAACTTTGCATTTATGGACTGTATATTTGAACTTAAAATACTTAATTGTTTTCCTTGTTTTTTGGCTAATGAACTAAATGTATCAAAGTCATAATATGATGATCGGCGTATTATTGGCAATTCGTTATTTTCGTCAATAGCATTGCCAATGCTTAAAATATTATTTAGACAACTATTCGAAATACCACCTGTAAACTGGAGAAACGTTTCGTCAGTTACCATTTGTCTGTAATTTAACTTTTTCTAAAATCAACACATTATCATTGTGCAATAACACTTTGTTTACAGTGTGACAGCAAACCAAAAGAAGAACAAAAAAGCCAACGAGGCTTATAGTAAAAAACATCATGAAATATACTCTACCACCAACAATACAACACAAAAAATCACCATTATATGGTAAAGCATATATAAGAATAATATATAAAACAAAAAAGTGTAGGGAGCACATATAGAAAGTATAGCCAACTGGCTGGGCTTTCACTTGGTATAACATAATAATTCTCGCATATAGATGATACCATAACGTTTGGCAACGTGCGAGTAATAACAGTAACAATAGATCAAGCATTACGTATATGTCATTAGAAAAAGGAAATACATGTATTTTACCAGTCATCATTTTACGATAAATTAAAGAGCAAAATAATAAAAGAACAAAAAGCATGTGTCCATTTATAGTTTCGCATATTGTCCAGATTGTCTGATTTGTACCTGCGATGTTCTTTAGGCAACGAAGGGACTAAGATCCTCTTCTGCTGTTATCTCTATGGGCGACCCAGATTGCGACTTCTTTAGGAAGACCTTCCCGTTGTACGTCCACGTGCTGTCGATCGTTGCCTGCTTTTTCAGGTCCCTCGCCTTTTTGAAGAGGGCAGCATTCTTTTTCGTGAGCTGCTCGTTTACGTAAATGCGAGTGCCCTTCAACTTCTTTCGCCCCATCATAACGTCTCGCTTTACCGCGTTGTTGATCAGGCTAACGATAACTGGTTTAACCCTTTCTCCCTTTCTGCTTGGTAGTTCGTGGCAAGCAACGATGTCGCTCGTTTGAAGCTGCACTCCCATGGACTTTTTTACAAACTCTGCAACCTTTTGTCTTAGGCCGGTGAATTCTCCGCCACTCTGGTTGCCGGTGCCATTTTCCTCCCCAGGGTCGTTCCCGCTCGTCGCTCTCGCGTAGCTGCGGGCTTGGAGGTCCAGCCCGCTGATTATCACGTTGTTCTTTTTTGAGTTCATTTCCAATAGGTCCATGGATCTCACTAATCGTTCAATGTGTTCGTCCTTCGATTGTAGTTTAGACTCTAACAGGTCAATTCGCTTGTTCATTGTATCATTGCTTTTTTTCATTTCTAGCAATGCGTCTTTCAGTTGCTTGTTTGATACTTTTATTTCATCTAAACTTTTGCACAGAAATTGTAAAGATGATTTCATTTCTGCAATGTCTTCGCTCACCTTTGAGGGCGGCATCCTTTCAACTTTTTCTGGGAATCAAGCAATACAATGTTTTTGTTTGGACGGCGTTAGTCAATTTTCAGGGTGTGACACCCGTAGTCGCTGGATGTTGCTTAGCGCAAAGTCCAAATTGTTTGAACGGTCAGCGAGGCGGAACGGTCAGCGCGCGGCTCCAGCCAGACCGTCTGGGTGTGGCATGGCGTGGTGTGGGCGATAATGTATGTATCCGACATATGACAAGTCAATATCAATTTACATACAAATTTCCATAAGAGTAGGCTCTTTCTCACCCTTTCCATCCGCTCCCTCGATCACCCATTCACGTCATCCCGCTTCTCCTACCTCAACTACTGTCTACTGCGGATTGTGTGGGTAGTTTTGCCTCAGCCGATAGAGATGCGGTGTCGTACACGTACATATCCGTACATGTATACATTCCGGGATAGTGTCCCAAAGTTTTCCAAACTTGTAAGCAAATTCACACTGGCCTAAAGATAAGTTGAACTTCTTGACAGGAACATTTGTGCAGTTGCAAGTGTGACAATCATATACGCTATTGTTTAACGTGAACGGATCATTGAGGTAGCCAGGAGCCATTGGAATAGAGCTCACAGAAATACATCTAACACAATAATATGCAACTAACTGTAAGCAGTCTGTAAGACTAGAAGAGGTACAATGATATACTTTACCTATAAAACGAGGCGTCCCCCAAGGATCAATTTTAGGGCCACTGACATTGTTATTTACTATAATTATATCAATGATTTCCAAAAGCCAACATAACTTATGCTCATGATACTTCATGATACAAGTACAACTAAAACCTTCACATATGAGAGAAACCCAGTGAATATTGAATATTTGATTAATAAAGACCTACAATAAACGTATAGCTAAAACTACATACATATGGGTTAATTGTATTTTATTGTATAATGTCAATCCAACTCAGTTGAGTTGCCAATAAAACCTGTGTTATTATTATACATTATCATTAAAATGTTAATAAAACAAAAGGTTTTTTCAAATGCCTAATAAATAGATTGATGTAGTAACATTAACAATTGACAGTGTAGATATTGAGAGATTTGACCAGTTTAACATTATGGGCTTTACATTAATCTCGCATTTAAACTGGATTAAACATATTGATAAAATAGCAAACAGATGTTCTCGAACAATTGGACCTATAACTAGGTTAAAGCATATTATTCAAACGAGAATAAAAATTTCATTCTATAATTCTATAATATTGCCTCACACTACTTACCATCTACTGATCTAGGGACACAAATGTAATTGAATAAACAAATTGCAAAAAAACTGGTAAGATATATCTCCCACATAGAATTAATGTTTAAGCAAAGGTTGAATACCAACTTATTGTAATGGTATTATAATTTTATTATAAATATAAACATAAAACATTACCCGCATACTTTCAAAATTGGCAGATAACACAAACCAGAAATATGTATAATCATTTCACACCAGCACACAGTAGAATACATACATTCAGGACATAATATATATTTGTAAAGAAGAGTATTAAAAATAGTATGTCTCACAGAATAAGTTGTAAAAAAGAGTATTAAAAATAGTATGCCTCACACAATAAACAATACCTGTATTTGTTTAATCAAAACATAACCAATCACAATTTAAAAAAGACTGATACATTATGTATAAAGCAGCATATTACACACGGAAGCAAACATACTTCTACTGTTGTAATTTACTACATATGCAAAATAATAATGAATTAACACTAACTCTAGCAACACATTTAGCCATAAACGTATTATAGTTGTACCACATATCCTCTACTTACAATATGCGCAAAGTAGCAAATGTTAATAAACAATACTCAGGAATATACATGCTCCTAAATACAATTGGGCTATCCGTAATGGTCCGTCAATGGAATTCAATAATTACATACAAAATAGCTAATTAAAAACCCAAAGTGGCTCCTAAGATAGCGACTATTTATTAGTCATAATAGGGGCCTCCTAAGTCAAATATTTTACAAACTAAATTTAAAATAACTATTGCATTACATAGTTGCAGTTACAAAATAAAATACACCTACTCTCGATTTATCCATCTTTCGATCTATTATATATAAGGTTGAGTAAAGTTTATTAAATTGTCGAAACATAAAAAAAACAGCGCCGAAAAAAACAGCGTCGAAACGACCAATATTCATTATAGGTACTTAGACATCCCACTTCGCCGATGCAATTTCTACGAGTTTGTTTTCAAAACGCTGCCAATGCGACCGAAGTATCCCGCCGAAACTACCAATTGTTACCGGCCACCCGAAGTGGCAGTGCGACCGAAGCATCCTAAATGCAAAAACGAATTCGTTTTTCGTTTTTCTTACTTCACTTTTGAAAACGAAAAACGAAAAAGGAATTCGTTATCCGTTT
This sequence comes from Oasisia sp. SBJ-2009, assembly GCA_964017155.1. Lineage (NCBI taxonomy): Eukaryota > Metazoa > Annelida > Polychaeta > Sabellida > Siboglinidae > Oasisia > Oasisia sp. SBJ-2009. The sequence continues at coordinate 16,194,413 of OZ024862.1, forward strand.
TTCGTTCGCAAATTGGAAAACGAAAAAGGAAAAAAACGGTATACACACGGACCCATCTAATAAAAAAACTACTATCAGTTTTATTACATTTCTGTCACATAAATTATGTTTATTACATTACATGATGATTGTCACATAACCGATATATCCATTCCTTTTAATTATCGGTCGATTCACTACATTAACAGTTGATTACTAAACACAGGTCTACTATTACATTACTGGTAGATTTATTACATCGTCGGTCGATTCGGTATATTGCCGGTCGATTACTACCTCACCGATCCACTATTTCATTAGTGGTAGATTTATTACATTGTCGGTAGATTCGGGGACATTACCGGTCGATTATTATTTCACCTGATCACTATTACATTACCGATAGATTTATTACATTGTCGGTAGATCCGGGGACATTACCGGTCGATTATTACTTTATCTGATTACTATTACATTACCGATAGATTTATTACATTGTCGGTAGATTCGGGATATCACCGGTCGATTATTACTTCACCGGATTACTCTTACATTACCGATAGATTTATTACATTGTCGGTAGATTCGTGATATCACCGGTCGATTATTACTTCACCTGATCACTATTACATTACCGATACAGTTATTACATTGTCGGTAGATTCGGGACATCACCGGCCGATTATTACTTCACCTGATCACTATTACATTACCGATACAGTTATTACATTGTCGGTAGATTCGTGATATCACCGGTCGATTATTACTTCACCGGATTAATATTACATTACCGATATATTTATTACATTGTCGGTAGATTCGGGGACATTACTGGTCGATTATTACTTCATCTGATCACTATTACATTACCGATATATTTATTACATTTTCGGTCGTTTCGGCATATCACCGGTCGATTATTATTTCACCGGATCACTATTACATTACCGATATATTCATTACATTGCGGTCATTTCTGCATATCACCGGGCGATTATTACTTCACCTGATCACTATTACATTACTGATAGGTTTATTACATTGTCGGTAGATTCGTGATATCACCGGTCGATTATGACTTCAACGGATTACTGTTACATTACCGATAGATGTATTACATTGTCGGTAGATTCGGGATATCACCGGTCGATTATTATTTCACCTAATCACTATTACATTACTGATAGTTTTATTACATTGTCGGTAGATTCGGGATATCACCGGTCGAATATTATTTCACCTGATCACTATTACATTACCGATAGGTTTATTACATTGTCGGTAGATTCGTGATATCACCGGTCGATTATTACTTCACCTGATCATTATTACATTACCGATAGATTTATTTCGTTGTCGGTAGATTCGGGATATCACCGGTTGATTATTACTTCACCTGATCACTATTACATAACCGATATATTTATTTCATTGTCGGTAGATTGGGGACAATAACGGTCGATTACTACTTCACCGATCCACTATTACATTACCGGCTGATTTGTTTGGCTCTATATTTTCGATCGATTTATTACATTACCAGTCGACAATTGCATTACCTGTAGTGTAGATGTTATATATTATGCATTACATTCTAACACACGGTCGAACACCGTAATGTGATGAAGACGGTGATAATGAATGTGATACTTTATTACTGAAATGGTGAATAGTAGAAGGAAAATATAGACAATTAAAATGTCAAATAAGCGATGATAACGATGACGATGACGAAGAAAATATGGCTTATTGTTATAACGACGAGAACTACTATAGTGGTGACAGGTGACAGCCATGTGACAATTCCAATAAGTAGCCAGTCGCTTGATTCTTAGGATATGCGGAATTGTTATTATGTATGATGATAATCAATATGATTTTCTAAAGCGCCTTATATCCGGGTTCATGGCAGCGTTATTAAAACGAGGTTGGGGCACTTGGGGGCAGGACGTCCATATTCTCCATGTTGACATATAGAATTGTGTAAGCAGTGCTGGGATGTAACGAATTACATTTACTTCGTTACATTACTTAAGTAGTTTATTTTGGAATCTACTTGTAACGTAGTACATTTTTGGGGAATTACTTTTACTTGTAACGAAGTACTTTTTGGTTTACTTTCTTACTTTTTTACTTCTAAATTTTGCGTTACTATAATCTACCACCAATTTTAAAATTAGTCTCCACCCCTGATTGTGTAGTCGTTGTTTGCTTTGTGCTCGCCACTCGGGCCGACATCAATCGTGTTTCACGCTGATCTATTATATAACTGGCGCTTGGTTTCCGAAACGTCCCAGAGGGTGTTAAAACCCATGAAGGGTCTGTTTGATTAAGGTCAAATAAAGAGTAATTATGGGGCAAGGCATTGCTTTTTTTTTGCAGGCATCAATGATCAGTCGCATTTCCGTGCTGCTTCGCACATCGGTGTTTCCGTAAGACCGGCGCGCCGACCATGCCGCGAGTCAATGGCTTGAAAATTGCAATCGAGATTCAATGACACTTTTGTTTAGAAATCGGATAAATAGGTTGCATCTCAGTAGAAAAGATCAGTATAATGCTAGGTTGAAATGTCATGATGAATTGCGTCACAAATATTTGGCGTAACACTTAGCCATGCAAAACATGCTACTGATGCATAAACTTATGAATTCATCAACCGTGTATAAAATGGGGAGTTGTAGTCGTTTTGGCATGGTAAATGCGCGTTATAAATCGGTATTTTAACGATAACTGAAAGACGAAGGAAGTTGTGCCAATAATGAGCGTATTGATTTTAGTTTTGAATCTTTATGCGCGTTCAGCGACTGAGAGCCAGGTTATTATTCTTGATCTCATATTATCGTTCATCTCCATACATCGTGGTCTGTTGGTGCATAATTTATTTCAAAACTGTACAATTTCGTGAATTTTTTTTGTTCAACACTCAACAGTGTGTAACAATGTTTTCTGAACATCGCATAGACTGCGCGGTCGATGCGCTGCACCCTCCTGTTCTTCGAGGTTTGTGGTGCAGTGGCTGCATTGGTCTTCTTTGAAATCCCGTTGGTAGTAGATACAGAATGGAATCGTAGTAAATATGAACGCTACATTTAAATATCAAAACACCTTAAATATTGTAATTATCTTAAGTTAAGATAATTAGGTGCACTCGATAATTATATCTATCAAAAAAGACAAACATCAACAGCATAAGTGAACTTGTGGCATCAGGAGATCTTATATAAGTTTATACATACTTATTAAACACAAGATTTGGAAGCTTCACTGCATTCTGAAATGAAATACCTTGACCATACATTTGGCTTTACACCCAGTCGTTCCTGGCACCAGTCTTTTCAAAATAAAACCAGTTTTTTTTCTTCCAGACATTGTGAATAAACACAAAGAAGTGGTAGAACTTGTACAATATAGCAGTGATCCAACAGACAGTTAATGCTGACCTGCAGCTTTGATTAGGCTCTGCCTCTGGCCTGTGTCTAATGCAATTCCTGATGATCTCAGCGGCTCAGCCTGAGACCCAGGTTGCCTTATCTGCTTATTTTGCATATCCATGGCACTGTTGTGGGCTGCAGTTGCCTACTGATCCTGATAGCCTTTGTTCACCAATACCCCCTCCCATACCCTCCAGCTGGGGAGATGTTTCAACTGGGGAGCAGTCCTAGTCCCCATCAGCTTAAGTCTCCTTATATTGCATAGCAGTTGCCTATAGAGCCCTTTTTATGGTGCCAGGCTTCCTGTTCATTCAAATTGATCTCCCTTGACCAATCACTTGTTATGGGTGTGGGGTTATATACTGAGACTGATAGATGCATCAGGCATACAAAGCATTCTACCCAGTCAAGCAGATTCATATAAATCAAAAACTGATTGATAAAAATCAATAATATGTTTGATTTTTTGGGAGTGATTTAAATCATGATTTAAATCAATGATTTAAATCAAATGATTTAAATCAAACAACCCATATATATATATGATATATATATATATATATATATATATATATATATATATGATGAAGAAAATATTATATATATATATATATATAATATTATATATATATATATATATATATATATATATATATATATATATATATATATATATATATCATCATGCTGTCGGTCGCGAAGCGACAAAGACTGCTTCCATCACTTGACTCTTGCTCTCCATTTGTCTCTCTGCTGTGAGAGTGATGTCCAGGAGTCGATCTTTATGTCTCTCAGCTTCAGGTTTCTCTTGATGGTATCTTTGAACCGGAGACGAGGGCGCCCTCTCTTTCTGTGACCAGAAGACAGTTGAGAGTAGAGAACCTGCTTCGGTAGCCTGTCTGATGACATCCTCATGAGGTGTCCAGTCCACCGGAGATTCTTTCTGATCAGAAGATCTTCCATAGATGGCAGCCCTGTCCGTTCGAGTATTTCCTTGTTTGTCACTTTGTCCATCCAGGTTATCCTCATGATCGTACGCAGATGTCGCATCATGAAGGCATGCAACTTTTTCACCTGTCGTCTGTACACTGTCCATGCCTCGGCTCCGTATAGGAGGGTGGACAGCACAATTGCACGGTATATCTTGCCTTTAACCCGCATGGACACATGGTGGTTGTTCCAGAGTCTCTGGCGTAGTCGGCCGAAAGATGCACTAGCCTTGGCCATCCTCCTCTGTATTTCATCGTCAATGCATCCGTCACTTGATATAGTGCTTCCGAGGTAGGTGAATTCCATAACAGAGTTCAGCTTGTTTCCATCAACCATGATATCCTCCTCTCGGGTTCTTGTAGAGTTGGGTTGGTACAGCACCTCGGTCTTCTTGATGTTAATCTTCAGGCCGAACTTCTTTGACGCATTGGAAAAAGCATCCACTATTTTCTGCATCTCTTCAGCAGAGTGTGCAACCAGTGCACTGTCATCTGCGAATAGCAGCTCCCTCATCAGTATCCGTGTAGTCTTGGTCTTCGCTCTGAAGTGTGCGACGTTGAATAGGTCAGCGCTCTGTCTGGACTGTATGTAGATGCCATCCCCCATGTCACGGAAAGCATTGTCGAGCATTGCTGATAGGAAGATGGAAAAGAGCGTGGGCGCCAGTACACAGCCTTGCTTGACCCCATTTGTGACCCTGAACGATTCCGAGACTTCCCCTCCAACATTAACAGTCGCCATCATTCCGGTATGTAGTGCCTCGATCATTGTTGTGAACTTCTCTGGGCAGCCATACTTCTTCAGTAGCTGCCATAGTCCGGTCCTCCCAACTGTATCGAACGCCTTACTGAAGTCGACAAATACCATGTACAGTGGTCGGTCCTGCTCAATGCACTTTTCTTGTAGTTGTCGGAGACAAAATATCATATCCACGGTGCTCCGGTTACCTCTGAAGCCACATTGTGTCTCCGGAACTACCTCTGGTGTTAGGTGGGTAGATAGTCTGTTGAGGAGGATCCTGGCGAAGATCTTGCCTGCTATGGAAAGAAGAGAGATTCCTCTATAGTTCCCACAGTCTGTTCGATCACCTTTCTTGTAGATGGTTATAATGCTTGCATCCTTCCATGCTTGTGGTACAGAACCCATCTCCCAGGCATTGGTGATTAGTTGGTGCAGTCTGCTGAACAGATTGTCTCCTCCGTGCTTCCATACTTCTGCAGGAATTCCATCTCCTCCAGGTGCTTTGCCATCTTTCAGGCTGGCGATTGCTCTAGCCATCTCATCCATAGTTGGAATCTCATCAAGGCTTGTCTTGGTAATGCGCTGCGGGATGTTGTCCAGAGCTTCGTGATCTATGTCGCCAGGGACGTTGAGTAGCTTCTGGAAGTGTTCACTCCATCTTGCCACAACTCTCTTGCTGTCAGAGAAGGTTTCCATTCCGTCTGTTGATTTTAGTTGAACAGGTCCCTTCTTTTTGGGTCCCCACACTTCCTTCAGTCCATTGTAGAAGCCCTTCATGTTGTTACTGTCGGCAGCTCTCTGCAGCTCCACTGCTTTCCTTTCCCACCAGTCCGACTTCAGTGCACGGGTGTGTTTTTGTAGCAGTCTGCAGGCATCTTTGTATGCTGCAGTGGTGGATCTAGTGCTCCTGGTTTGCAACACTCTCTGGTGGGCTTGATCTCTTCTGCTCATAAGAGTCTGTAGCTCCTGGTCGTTGGGGTCGAACCAGTCCTGGTGTTTTCTGTCTGGCTTGCCAAGATATGTCTTGGCTGTGTTGTACACAACCTGCTGCAGAGCTGCCCATTCCTCGTCTGGTGTTGAGTTTTCCTTCTCCTCCCAGTGGGCGAGAGCACTGTCCATCTCCTGCTCAAAACTCTCCCTATGGCTGATGGTACTTAGTTTTGCAGTGTTGAGCTTGGTCGGCTTATTTGTCCCTTGCCTGTTGTGCTTTTGTCGTATTCTGAAAGCCACTTTTGATCTCAGCATCTGGTGATCGGTCCAGCAGTTTGCTCCACGCATGGCTCGGGTGCTGTGGATGTCCATCTTATCCCGACACCTCGTGATGATGAAGTCGATCATATGCCAGTGTTTGGAACGAGGATGCATCCAGGTGGTCTTGCGTTCATCCTTCTGCTTGAACATGGTGTTCGTCACTATCAGTTCGAACTCAGAGCACAGAGCCAGTAGAAGTTCGCCATTGGAGTTGCATTTCCCAATCCCATGTTTGCCCATGACCAAGGGCCACTTGTCATTGTCTCTTCCTATCCTCGCATTGAAATCTCCTATCAGCAGTAGCTTATCGGTATGAGGGATGCCCCTGAGCACACTTGTGAGCTGGTTGTAGAAGGCCTCCTTGTTTTCGTCTGGGTTTGTCATTGTCGGAGCATACACGTTGATAATTGTAGCAAAGTTGTCCTTGCTCAGAGGTAGTCTCATCGTCATGATTCTGTCACTTACTGGCCGTGGCATTTCTGTCAGCTTTGTGATGATATCCTTTTTGATAGCAAAGCCCACTCCGGCCTCCCTTCTTTCTCCTTCGGGTTTGCCACTCCAGAAGAAAGAGTATTCCAAGTCGTCGAGACTACCAGACTCTGAGAACCTTGTTTCACATAGGGCGGCGATGTCGATGTTGTATTTGGCAAGTTCCATTGCTACTAGTGCCGTACGTCTTTCTGGTCGGTTAGCTCCTTCTCGGTCGAGGAGAGTCCTGACGTTCCATTGTCCAATTGTCAGTAGTTGTCTTCTTTGTCTTCTTCTTTTTCCTAGCTGATTTTCCACTGTCGACGGAAGATGAGGTCGAGCAGCGCGGTCCTTGGTAACCCGGGCGACGGCCGATCCGGTATCATGTTTCGTGCAGTTGTACATTTCATGGAAGCTGCTAGCAAAAACTTTTGAAGTACCGCTGGCTTTTGCAAGTTACTAGCGACACTCTCTCGGGGAACAAATAGAGGTCTCACACCGGCAAGAACATGTCAAGACAGGCGCAAACTATTTGTCCCTGCAGTGGCTGGTCGAGAGATGTTGGGAGTTCCATACACCAACCGCCCTTGATGCTGCCACAGTGACATGGTTTTCTGTTTAGGGTTTGCTCCCTTAGCCTTCGGTTCTGACAAGAACCTATACCACAAGGCAGTGGTTTACAACTCTGCATAGCAGGGGCGTCAAACTCCCTGAGGTATTGCAATACCCGAGGTACTGCAATACCTGCATACCAACATATATATATATATATATATATATATATATATATATATATATATATATATATATTGGCACTGACCGAATACTTTTGTACTTTTACTTAAGTAGTTTTTGTGGAGCGGTACTTTTACTTCAGTAGTTTTTTTTCGGGGTACTTTTACTTATACTTAAGCAGTTTTTTGGGGGATTACTTTTACTTTTACTTAGTTACTTTTCTGGAGTACTTGTTACAGCACTGTTTGTAAGTTTGTTTTGTTTTTGCTTGTAATAATCGGACTGTCCCCAAGCAGTGTTTCACAGTTATATTGTTCGAAGGATAATTACAAACAGAAGCAGCGGAACACTTTGCCGGTAACAATGATCACGGAAATCATGCATTGTAATCGATTATTATGGTGGTTGCCATGGCATCACCGGCTAGTAGAAGTACTTGTGTTCGGCGATCTTAAAGTTGCATTCTGACATAATTTCCCGTTTTTAACGCATTTTAGAAAAGTCAATGTACCGATATTTGCTTATTAGTATACTTCCTACCACATGTCTCACTTTGTGGTTTTATGCGTTATTTGATCAAATATAAGTTTGCAACAAACAACGGCTCTGGAGTTTCCGAAAAGTCCATCTATTTTTACCATCGGAACTCTCCGGTCAACGTAAGTAAACGATGGGGCAAACTAAAAGGCGGTTCCACATATCCACGTTAGTCGCTAGAGGCGCCAACTAGGCAACAATACCCTAGTTATTTAAATCATCCTCAATTAGCCTTTGACCGTACAGGCGCGTAGCCAGCGATAGTTTGTATGTGGGTAACTGGATATGCCGTAAATATGGAGCGTATCGAGCGGTGGCATCTTTGTGAATGTGGTATGTCGTTTCCGTGCGGTCTGCCAATTGTGATCCGCCTTTTAGTGTAGCCCTAGTGTGGTTTTCTGACAGCGCTTTTCACTGGAATTCCCTTCATCCAGGTCTAAACCAATCAGAGAATTCTAACTGGTGAGGCTCACCAGGACAATATTTCGTCTTTTGCTGCTTTTTATCTTAAAGTTGCATATTATGTGAAAATAAGTTGATAGGTAGTTGAGGAAAACAATATATAGTGTATGGGGAATGCTGGTTTACTGAGAAATTGTATTTTAAACATGGCGGAAGTCAGAATGCAACTTTAACTAGTAATGAAGAATGCCATCTTTCGGGCAGTACTCCCTGTTTTGGAGCAAATGTATACATGCGTTATGATTACGTGCATTTAGACTACTGATCAGATATAAGTGCTTTTGTGAAACTGTTGTGAAACCACAACGTACAATTTAAAAAAATGCAAATCCCGTAAGAGACACATACGGCCTAAAATCGTGTATACTCTCTGCGCTACCTAAATCGCTATGTGTCTGTGACAGTGGTAAACTCAATATTAAATTGGACATGTAAGAGAAGAAAGGTATAACGCAATATATTTATGACCTGATATTCCTAGTATTTATCAGTCGGAAGTTACAACTGTCATCCGTCTTTATAACAGTATTCTTGTGTCCAGTCCAAATCAGTTCCAGTCGCGCGTCTCCCCATGTATCGTGACCCACTTACATGCCTTATTATAATAGTGAAATATCTTAAAATGTCGTAATTCTTAGATAATAGACGGATACAATAACACGTAGGCAAAGGATTATTCAGAATCAGTGAAAACTAGAAACAAGAAATAAAATATATGATGAACTCATCAAAAATAACTAAGAATGCATATTTAAAACACAAATTGAATCGGGCTTTTTATTTACAAATGGACTTTGTGCACTATGACGTCATTATCCCGGAAGCCCTTCCGGCGCAATGCATTGTGCATTTTATATTTTAAATTTGTTGTGCCGCCATTATCCCATGTTAAAAGGCCTGAGTTTTTGTGTCTCGCAAGATCTGGCTGTATCACAAACTAACTATATAACAAGACAAGGACGTGATTAAAACTTCACGGCACATAATCATAGTGTGTAAGTCCTTCATCAAAGAGCGTTGCGACATATTGTATTAATGGTTATGCCATACTATTTGATAGGTCAAAAATCCGTGTCATTTAAATATTATCGACGGGTTGTTTACATGTGGTGCAGATAAGAAGCACGGTTTTTGAAAATGCCTATGTTGCCCTCAGAAGAGACACTGCTAATGACTGATAGGATCTTGTGAGGAAGTGTAACAGGTTAACTTCAAAATCAGCCAGAAACCAGAACAGCCTGGTGCCAGCTTGGTTCCTGACTAAAGAACAAAGGGGATATTGACCAATGGTCACTCTCAGGTGCTAATTCAACCTCTGGCTCTGAGCAAAACAAAGTTGTGGTCACTGCCAGTGTCTTCATCAGTGATTATCGCTGTTGGGTGACGTTGTAGTGAAGGTAATCAGTTTGGCAAGCATTACATGTGGTCTTGAAACAGAAATGTTGATCTGACAATGTATTTGAAAAAGTATTTGAGGAAGTCAAATATTTTAGGGAAGTATTTAAATACAAATACATTTCATTCCTAAAGGTCAAATACAAATAAGAATACTTTGAAAAAAGTATTAAAATGTATTGTATTTTATATCAATGTTTCAGCATGTATATATATGAATATATGTATATATATATATATATATATATATATATATATATATATATATGTATGTATATATACATATATATATATACATATATATATATATATATATATATATATATATATATATATATATATATATATATGCATATCTATATTGCATTTACTATATCATCAGAATGCATTCAAAATGCAATGTATGAGTGTATTTGCCTCCGGAAACCAGTTATAGATGGTTTGTTTAGTTCGGAGAATTGTGTATAAAAATCTACATTTGGCTGCATCATTATATATATATATATATATATATATATATATATATATATATATATATATATATATATTATAGGTATAGGTATTATAATTGCAAAGTGAACTGAATGTCAGCAAGTAGTCCGTGTGGCTGTCTTTTCCCAAATAAACTGAGCAGGTGTTTCTATAATGTCATGGGCATATTCCCCATTTCCGTCGACACCAACATGTATATCGGTGCTATTTTCTACGCCTTCTGGAATCTACAATGAGAAATAAAATTCTTTAATTACATTGACTTGGTTGAAACACACCTAAACAGCCAACATAATAGAAAACAACGCAGTACCACGAAGGGGGGGGGGGGGGAGCACACTGAATTGAATTATTCACAAACTTAGGTATTCAGCAGTAAGTTATCGTGTTGTATGTGTGTTGGCATATTAGCAACATATCATACAAGTCTTAACATGTCTACCATAACAACATAATATATATATATATATATATTCATATTCGCCTAAGGGTATTGCCCTGGGGTGACAATAACACCAACATATCAGTAATTCATCAGCTGCAGTTAGGACGCACGGCTTTTGACCTTACTTAGCCCCAGGGCAGAAGGCGTCGATGCGATCTTGAGACTTGATTCCGCTTGTCTACTTTCAAAAATTCTTGGAGCAGACAACCGTTCTAAGAGTCTGTTTACAAACAAATGACATAATCTGTCTAACAGGAATTAATACATCATACTGAAAAATTGTGCCCTAGCAAGTGTACAACGAAAACATAGTTGGGCCTTTGCCTTGACTCGAGCATGAGGCTTGACAAATTGTTTTTAAAGGCCTTGCTCTTGGCTTCACTTGGCGTTCTACCTCTTCGCCTTCGGACATCGATGAGTACCGTGACCCGACGTGGCATATCATTTTATTAACCAAATTATCACTGCTGTTAAATACACACACATATATATATATAGTTATATTGAAAGGTGTCAATCACAACATAAACCCACACTTACCCGTGGATGTTACCATCATTCACTGTTAGAACTAGCGGCTGTCGCGTGACTTCACAAGTTGATTTCAACGAAAATCTTGCTGTCAAATAGTATAGGCTACTATAGCGTAACCAGTAATGCAATAAGTTACGACGCTCTTTGATGACGGATTCACACACTTTGATTATGTGCCGGGAAGTTTTAATCACTTCCTTGTCTTGTGATATAGCTACTTTATGAAACAGCAAGATCTTGCGAGACACCCAAAAAACTCAGGCCTTTTATCATGGGATAACGGCAGCACAAAACAATTTTGACGAGTACAAAATATCCACAATGCATTGCGGAGGAAATTCCCTCGCTATAGTGCACAGGATCCATAGTTAGAGAGGACTTCTACGATGATTGGGCATTTCAACTACAATGTTGAATGATAACACAACACATTATCCAGTATATTTGTTGTATTTGGTGTATCATATTCGTCCCGTCATCGGGCGCTGTTTCGACGGGGCCGATCTAACGTTGTTATTCAAGGTGGAGTTTAAGATAGAATGTACTGGAGCTAGTTGTTTTTCAAAAATATTGAGTATCGTTTCTTTTACAGGCGACGTCCTTGTTGGGTGTTATTCTAGTTTTTCATTCTTTCTGGATTTATGTTTCTTGTGCCTATGTGGGTTTTCCTTTTCCTTTGAAATGTCCTCTCTATGTGTTGCTTTAACTGATTCTCCCGTTGGCTTTTCCTTCTTATGAGGGCGTGTTGCTTTAACTGATTCTAGGTCATCCCTATGTGAACGTGTTACTTTACTGATTAGTGATTCTCCCGGTGGTGTGTCTTCCTTATGTATTGTTTTAACTGATTCTCCAGTTGGCTTATCCTTCTTTTGTGGACTTATTGCTTTAGCTGGTTTTCCCGGTGGTGTTTCCTCCTGATGTGACCGTGATTTTACAACTGATTCTGCCCCTGATGCGTCGTTCCGTGTTGAATGTTCAGACACGATATTTTGCTTCTTACGCTTATGTTTTCCTTTGCCACGATGTTTGAAGCTGTTATCTAGCAACAGTGGTATTTCGTTTTCATCTGAGTCACTGCTGTGATCTTGCTCGTATCTCTTCCAATGCCAAACTGCAACTTGACTTGCAACAATGAACGCCAGCAGGCAAATCGTAGTAGATAGTACGACGCCGATATATATGACCTTCCCGGAGATTTCTGAAGGAGGTTCGAGCACTGTCTGACTGACAGGTGGAACGTTTTGAGTAGTGTTCGATCCTTGAGAATGTTTTTTGACCAGCTTTTTTGCCTTTGTCATAGTCGTGAGAGACGATGTAGTTGAAGCAGAACTGGCACCGGATAAGACCTGAGATTCGCATCGCCAGCCGGTAAACGTCGGTAGACAGCGGCAGAAATACGACGCCTTGTCGGGCGCCTGTTGACAGGTGCCACCATTTGGACATGTCTTGTCACATGTATAATTGTCGCGGTTATATAGAAACGGCTGCATCTTAATCGCGGCATCTATAACAATGTGCGTGCCTACGAATACTGATTTGTCTGCATCGGTTGCATTGAATTGACCGTTGAGATTGATCAGGTCAGACCTTAGACCTGAACAATTGCCGAACCACCAGCCACCGCTAAAACGTGAACCACATCCCAATGTTCCTAGGGTCGTGACTTTGTCTGAAATGTAGAACGGTTGACCTTTCGATGATTGCATAACATCAATACCTCTGCGGGAGGGACCCAGAGACAACATGTAATGATTGACGGCGCTGTCCACCGTAAAACTGTCCCATGCCTCATCCAACACATGAGATCCAGTCCCGTTTTGGGATCGATAAATTAATGAAATCATTTGTTTGCCCCTTGAGCTTAACCTGTGTATGTGTTTTAGTCCCAACCAATGGTTGTCGCGAACCCCAAAACCAGCTTCGTAGTCTTGCGAAGTTCGCTCGAAACTGATACTGGGAACATTACGCCTACGGTTCCTCCTCACCACTAGGGTTGCAGCATGCCGGTGGTCGCATATCGCCTCCTTAGATTCTCCTTGTTTCGAGTTCGGAAAGAAAGGCTCGGAGACAGGGTAGTTTAACGTCGGCCACTCACGCGTATCGTTCCAGCACGCCGCATCTGCGCAGTCCAGCGGCCCGCAAGGAAACCGGAAGTCAGCGCCATTTTGACCAATCGTCGCACGCAACACCATCACCGCGTACACGAATGTAGACAACGAAGCGACAACGAACATTCGTTCAGTTTATTTAACGGCGCGGTAGTTATGACATTACTGTGACGTAGTAACAGAAGTAAAAAAAACCGTAGTTGGTATACGAGACAGGATATCACGTAATCATGGATCGTTCAGAGTATACATTCATTGGCAAACAATACCCATTCGAAACTACTGTACTTAGTAAAATTATTGACGCTTTAGTACCACATTTTTTCCAACAGGATATCCAACATTTGCCAATTTAATGAAATAATTGCTTCAATGGATTACGTTTTTGTGTGCAGTACTGTATCGCCATGGTTACAATCAGTGGCGTAGCCAGAGGGGTGGCTAACGGAATCATGGTACCAAAATCTCGGAAAATGAGGAGGGTGTGAAACAAAGGATGAATAATTGGCTGCCTGATTAATAGATTGGCAAAATATAGATGATGTAAGGATGCCTGTGTAGTATTTCGCTTGCGAGTCCTATCCTTTGGCAAAAATAATTGGACACTCATGTTTAGAACTCGGCCAACCTCAAGTTTAAGTACCGTTATGCGTATATATATGTGGGGAGCAGTGGTCGCGCGGTAGAGCGCCGGACTGTCAATCGAGGGGACGGTGGTTCAATCCCACATACCGCCGTTTCGAAACTTAGGCAATTTCGTTCACCCCACATTTGGCTGAGTGTTTCGGAAGAGACTCTAAAAGCCGGTGGTCCCTTCTATTTGGTGTCTATGTCACGGGAAGTAAAAGATCCCACACAGGGGGTAAATGTGTAACCTGTAGTGGACTCACTAATTCTAGAAAATGACCAACTCATGTGTTAGCCCAAGTGTGGGCTGTTTGGAGGAAACCACCTGAGATCTGATCATCCTTGCCAACATTTGATACTTCATCTCGTAAATTCGATCTTTTAACAGCATCCCATGCATATTTATGTTTCATAAACAGCGTGCCTTACCGCACGTTTGATGCCGTAGGCAAAACAACCTGCTTATTGCTCTTTCATACAGTAATATTTGGCCGCTGCCGTTGCGGCTGTCACAGATCGGATCGTTATTTTGTGACTCAAAATGTGTTTGTAAAACATAAACATTCCCGGGAATGTCATTTCCGTTACGGTTACTGTGGCGCATTCAGTGACGGCAAATATACAGCTATAACGGCAATATTATATGGTGGATCCCAGTTCTACAGAAGTGCTGAAATATGTCATAATTCATGTAGGATTCAGTTACCCAAAGTTGAAGAATCTTCCACTTCTGTCGTAGGCGATAAGCACCCAGCTAGCTGCAGCCTACTAGGTGACAGGACAACAAAAATATCATCATTCTCAATGTGCGTGATGGCTGTTAATATATCAACATAATGATGCAAAATAATAGTTGCATGACTAAGGTAAAATTACACATTGCTATGAAAACAATTTATGTGGTCGATTTTCTACTGGGTAGTTGGAACATCATACATTTTAATAAGCCGCAACCTTACATGTTGTGAAGTTACTGGCTGAACGTTAACACCTCAGCATCTACGTTATCGTACACATTTCTAATTCTAAAGCATGTATGACGGACCATTTGGGAATATTCAATTTAATATTGTGTACCACCTGTGGATAATATAGAACATAAACAAACACGCCAGTTTAACAAGTCTAACATTTGAAAAAAGAGCAGATTACATTTCTGGTTATCGGATATTTATCCAAATGAAGCATATCACAATTTAATGTTACTACATAAATCATTATTTGAAAATATCATGCCCAGTCAAAATTATAAAATAAATACCCAAAAAATTACAGAAAACCCTGTATGACACTTGGCTTAGTTGTTTCGCCAATAAACAGAGACTAACTACTCCGAATAAAGTTACATATATCAAATGTAGATAGAGAGAGGATAGTGTAGAATATATAATAAAATAAGATCAAAGCTGCAAAGACACAATATTATGCTGAGATATTGGGAAGAAAGAACGTGAACACAACAATAAAGATGCATAGACCACATTGAGGCAGGTTATCGCAAAACAAAAAGTGTGTTTACAGTTCCCTCAAATCTTCATTGCAAATGAACAACAAGTGTAAAGCTACAACATTTGTACTGAAGAATTTAACAATTTCTTGCCGAAATAGATAAAACAGTTAGTGAATCAGTACCAACAGCCTCATTTCACCCGCACTTAAAAGATATAAATGTTGTCATGCCACCAGTTGATATAAACAAGAGTGTAAATGTAGTGAAAAATCTAAAAACAAAATGCTCTGTAGGTTTTGACAGTTTAGGTACAAAACTTATCCAACAGACTATTATCGAAGAAATAGTCATCCCACTTGAGCATATTATTGATCTATCCTTTGTAACTGGTGTGGTACCAGAAAATCCAAAAGTTGCTAAGATAATTCTACTTTATAGATCAGGACGCACTTTCTAAAACAAAGAAAAATTGATTAATAAATTAGTTGTAAAAAAATATAACATTTTATATAAATATCAATATGGATTGTGATATTGATAATTTAACCATAACGGTAAACTAAGAATAAAACATATGTACAATCGGTTGTATGCAAATAAGCTATGCTTGAATGTCAAAAAGAAAGTCCAAAAATAGTAACTACGGAGTAAAAAGTACTGTTAAAATAAACAATGACGTTATTAACCTGATTGGCAAGTAACATTTCTCGAGCCATTTTTTTGCAATAAATATAGTGAAACATACCATATATCTTACAACATATCTTAATGAAAGATATATTATCACGCAAATCACTTAAATTATTATATTACACTTTAATTAAGAAATGTATAACATACATTATGCATGCATGGGGCAGTAGTAACACAAAGAAATTGGACATTATTTGATGACGGTGTCATTGGAAGACGGCCTTTAGCAAAGTGATATCCATGCAATGCAACACGCTGACAATTATAATATATGCTCTGTTTTTGTACTTGTACATGTGACGTTGTAAAATTACTATATTATCGCTGATGACAATGATATGATACGAAAGAAACCACGTCACACGACAAGGAACACGTGGCGATAACAAGATTGATTGGTGGTGTAGCTCGTGCAATCGCATAGTATATTTCGTTCTCTTTTATCCGGTGTCCAGAGAGATAAATGTATTCTTGTTTATGCTCAACAATGGTGCTGTTGCCTCTTCTGCGGATGTATGTTCCATGGCACGAAGATACCAGCGATGACAAAGAGTTCATGTTTTCGGATGAGTGTGTGCGTGTGCGTGTGATTGTGCGTGTGCGTGTGCGTGTGTGTCTTCCATGGAACCAGCCAACCAATGGTCTGTAAGATTGATCTGGATTGCTGTGGATAAGGTAGAAGAAGTGACAACACGCTTTTGCACCTCACACGGATACAATTTAAGAGCAGGTTAAATCACCCGACTATCTTCTCGCCGAAATTACCCAACCGAAAGATAGACACAGAGAGATGCAGAGAGAGGAGGGGAGAGACAGACAGACATATGGAGACGGAGAGAGAGACAGACAGAGAGACACACAGACGGAGATAGAGAGAGAAAGAGAGAGAGAGAGAGCAGACAGAGACAGAGACAGACAGACAGATAGACAGACATACAGAGAGAGGGAGAGAGAGAAACAGAGAGAGTCGTTTAAGCAGGAGTACCAAACTATGGCCTCTCAGATTGATCTCGGTTGCTACGGATATGTTCGTTGAAGCACGACCGGAAAAACGTAAGGGCGCCAACGGTCGTAGCGGCAATATTTGTCAGCAGCCGGATGTTTTCGTTACGAGTAACGACGGCCTAAAGACGGTAATAATGAGTGTGATACTTTATTACGGTAATGGTGAGTAGGAGGAGGAAAGGTAAGACAAAATGTCAAATAACCGATTAGATGAGGTAGATGACAATGGCGATGATGACGATGAAGATGACGATAACGAAGAAAATACTGTGACTGTTTTTACGGCGAGGACTACAAGTATGACGTCAAATCGTGATGACACGAGACACCAACGTGGCGATTCTAATAAATAAAGCCGCTTGATGTTAGGACATGTGGAATTATTATGATAACTAGCATTTCTGAAGCGCCTTATATCCCGTTCATGGCCGTTTACTCACGCCATGAAGCGTACATATTATTATAAGTTAATAAATAATTGCAAATCATGGTAAATAATATTATATTAACAATACTAAAATACCGTTCGTATTTACTTATTAGATAATATATGGATACAATAACACGTGGGCAAAGGATTATTCAGAATCAGTGAAAACAAGAAACAAGAAATAAAATAAATCACGAACTCATCTAAAATACTTAAGAATGCATTATATAAAATTCAAACTGAATAATAGGTCTTTAAATTGACAAATAAAAGGAGTGGACATTCACGATGATTTCATCTGTAATGCAGAATGATAACACACAGTGATCAAAGACAACACGGAAAGCTAGTGACAGACAAGAAAGAGGTGCTGCATGCATGGGAGGAGTACATTGCTGAACCAAACGGAGAAGGGAGAACTGGATCTGCCTACTGCAGTTGAGGAAGACTTAAGGGTGGAGGAGATGGAGTTGATGAGATAGAGATAGAAAGAAGAGAGAGCGAGAGAGAGAGAGCAATGAAGAAGATAAAGAAAGTTAGGCCGGAAGGCATTGATGACGTGCGAGTAGAGATGCTGGCGGTGGATGATCGAGTTGGAATATGGTGGACAAAATTATTGCTGAACACCTGCACGAGAGAGGGAGAGATCCAAGAGGAAAGGAGAACGGGGCTGATTGTCCCAATATGGAAAATAAAGGGAGATGTGCATGACCCCGGAAAATATAGACGTATTATGTTGCTAAGCCATATGTTGAAATTGATGGACAGAAGTCTGGATGGCAGAATACGAGCAGTAGTAAATCATTGAAGTACATCAGGGGTATAGTTAAGGAAGAGGAACAACTGATGGGAGGTTTCCCATGAGGCAGCTAGTTGAGAAGACACTGGAAGGGCAGGATGATATAGCAATTGGATTCACAGACCTGGAGAAGGCCGCTGATATAATCCCAAGAGAAACGACGCTTACAATACCGAGGTGAGTCCCAAAGGCGGATGTCGGGATAGTGGAAGTCACGTATGAAGACCCGAATAGACAGGGAATGTCGGGAGAGTTCAAAATAAATGTTGGCCTGAGACAGCGGAGCGCCTTGAGTTCATTGTGGTTTATCGCTGTGGTGGAACTGATAAGCAGAAAGACTGGTAAAAAAACATACTCCAGAAACTAGCATACGCAGATGACCTGGCAGTAGAAGCGGATGGCGAAGCAGATGTCCAAGAACAGTTGACAGAGTGGAAAATATGTTCAGCAGACATGGACTGAGAGTGAGTTTGGAGAAGACGGAGATAATGTGGATGGGGCAGAGAAAGAAAGAGCTGGACTTACACCCGGATGGGAAGAAGCTAAAGCGAAGAGAGAGTTTTTGTCTACCTGGGTGAAGCGATATGTGGGGATGGAAATTCTGACACAGAAATTGGCAGAAGGATCTGGAAAGAGTGTGAAGAAATGACGAATAAGAGCAAACGATAGAAATCGTTGGTGATAGAGAACGCAGTGAGAGAAAGGTGAGGAAAGAAAAGAAAAGGCGAAGAAGATAAGACAGTAACCATGGTCAACATCACCCCTGACGACTGGACCCACAAGAGGAGAATATCATAACACAACACGTTAGCCGGTATATTTGTTGTGGCATACAAGCATACATACGAGTATCATATTCGTCCAGTCACCGGGCGCTGTTTCGACGCGGCCGATCTGACGTTGTTATTCAATGTGGGATTTATAATACAATGTGTTGGAGCCATTGTTTTTTCTCAATTTGTTTGGAGTGATGTTCCTTTTACAGACGATGTCCTCTTTGGGGGTTAATCTGGTCCTTCATTCTTTTTAGATTTGTGCTTCTTCTTATGCCTAGGTGGTGCTTCATCTTCTGCCGAAGTGTCTCGCTTCCCACGTGAATCTGTAGGTATGCCCTTCGTTTGTGGGTGTGCCGCTTTCACTGATTCTCCCGTTGGCTTGTCCTCCTCCCTTTGTGAACGTGTTGCTATAATTGATTCTGCCATTGCTGTGTCATCCCATGTTGCTTTATCTGACTGTTCACACAGGCCTTTTTGCTTCTAATGTCGATGTTTCCCTTTCCCATGCCGTTTAGAGGTGTTTCCTTGCAACAATGGTATTTCGTCACTTTTATGACTTTGGTATGCTCTAAATCTCTTGAACTCCCAAATTGCAATTTGACTTGCAATACAGAACGACATCAGGCAAATCGTAGTAGATAGTGCGATGCCGATATATATGGCATGTGCGGAGACATGTGCATGAGGTTGGAGTAATTTTGTGTCACTTCTTCCGTAAGCTAGTTTGACCAGCGTTTGTGCCGTTGGCTTAGACGTGATAGCCGTGATAGACGAAGTTGGTTTGACCAGCGTTTGTGCCGTTGGTTTAGACGTGATAGCCGTGATAGACGAAGTTGGTTTGACCAGCGTTTGTGCCGTTGTAGTAGACCTGATAGCCGTGATAGAAGAAGTTGGTTTGACTAGCGTGTGTGCCGTTCTCATAGTCGTGATAGACGAAGTTGGTTTGACCAGCATTACCGCCGTTCTCATCGTCGTGATAGACGAATTTGGTTTGAAAAGCGTTTGTGCCTTTGTCATATTCGTGATAGACGATGTAGTTGATGCAGAACTAGCGCCGGATAAGACCCGAGAGTCGCATCGCCAGCCGGTAAAGGTCGGTAGACAGCGGCAGATATACGACGCCTTGTCGGACGCCAGTTGACAGGTGCCACCATTTGGACATGTCTTGTCACATGTATAATTGTCGCGTTTATATAGAAACGGCTGCATCCTTATTTCGGCACTTCTAACAACGTGCGTACCAATGAATACTGATTTGTCTGCATCAGTTGCATTGAATTGGCCGTTGAGATTGATCAGGTCAGCCCTTCGACCCGAACAACTACCGAACCACCAGCTACCGCTAAAACGAAAGCCACATCGCCATTTTCCTCGGCTCTTGACTCTATATCGATTGTAGAACTTTTGACCTTTCGCTGATTGCATAACATCAATACCCTTCCGAGAGGGGCCCAGAGACAACTTGTAACGGCTATAGGCGTTGCCCACCGTAAAATTGTCCCATTCCCCGTCCAACACATTCCCGTTTTGCGTCTGATAAATTAATGAAATCATTTGTTTGCTCTTTGAGCTTAGCCTGTGTATGTGTTTTAGTCCCAACCAATGGTTACCGGAAACCCCAAAACCAGCTTCGTAGTCTTGCCAATTTCGCTCGAAACTGATACTGGGAAAATCACGGTTCCTCCTCACCAATATGGTTGCAGCATGCCGGTGGTCGCATATCGCCTCCTTAGATTCTCCCTGTGTCGAATTCGGAAAGAAAGGCTCGGAGACAGGGTAGTTTAACGTCGGCCACTCACGCGTATCGGTCCAGCACGCCGCATCTGCGCAGTCCTGCGGCCCGCAAGGAAACCGGAAGTTAATGGCAGTTTGACCAAGTGTTGCACGCAACACCATCACCGCGAATACGAATGTAGACAACGAAGCGAAGTCAAACATCCGTGCAGTTTTTCTAGCGGCAACTTACTTGTGACGTCACTGTGACGTCAAAGACCGTTGCTGATACACGAGACAGGATGTCACGCGTAATCGTGGATCGTTCAAATTTATTTATGCTTTCATAGGAAAACAATACTCATTCGAAACTACTGTACTTAGTTAAATGATTGACGCTTTACTACCAAATTTATATCTACAACCTTTTGCCAATTAATTGAAATAAATATTTCAGTGGGTTACATCTTTGTGTGTAGTACTGTATAGCCATGGTTGCAATCAGTGGCGTAGCCAGAGGGGTGGCCGGGGTGGGGGGCATAGTCTCAAATTCCGGAAAAGTTGGAGGGTATGGAACAGATGACGAGTAATTACAGTTAACTGGCTGCCTGATTAAAGGAATGTTAAAGTATAGAGGATGCAGAGATGCCTGTGTAGAACTTCCCGTCCCAGTCCTAGCCTTTGGCAAAGAAAGTTGGTCACTCAAATGTAGAATCCAGACCATTTTCAATTTTAATTACCGTTACACCTGTATTTTTACCAACATTTGATATTAGCACACCTTTGATGTAAGAAAGAAGGTGTCGTCGGCGAAAACAAACTTCTTATTGCTTATTCCAAAGGCTCAGTGCAGAAACACATGACCACTGCGCTTGCAGCTGGCACAGTTCGGAACATTATTTTGGGACTCAAAATGTTTCTAAAACCCAATATTTGTGAAAAATAAACATTCCTGGGAATGACAAATTATCATTTCATATCTGGAAAATATAGGAGCTTATGGGCAAAGTTGGTTTTCTGCCAAGCTGAAAGGTATTTCTGCCCTACCAGTGCAGAAATAGGGCAGAAAGTATATCTGCCTGACAGAAACGACAATAATACATGCCACCGATAGCATTTTACAGAATATGTTGTCGGTCTTTTTCTTTACCTGTCTACTCGATCCAATACAACACTAGCTCTTCAGGTAAGCAAGACAATCAGTTCTAAAAAATCAGACACTATATTGGAAACGGTTTCTTCCCAATTAGAATAACAGTGGCATTCTCTAACACCAAGCACTGTGTCAAGCAAATGACTAAACTCGTTCCAACATAATTTAATCCAACTGATAAGTTTATAAGTCAGACGCCCCACAATGCACACTGGCGTGATGTGTCAATGACATTTTGCTGGTTAGTAACATATATTCTCACATATATTCCTGTTCGCTTATTATTTGCCAACGTTTGTGTTTATTGGATAATAGAAATTAAAGCACTTAAATGTCATTATCACCAGTTTAATTAAAGATAAAACCACACTTGACAACAAGTCACTAATACAACATGACACAAAGGAGGTAGCAATATATGGTATTGTGGTCATTTTGTGAGAATAATGTCATAGTGGGGTGACCTGTTTGTAAGATGCAATATTATTTTACCAATTATGTCTGGTTTATAAATAATTGGTCATGTGCAATACAATACAATCCAACTTCAATACCAAGTTGACCAACATTAGGAAATTGCATGACTGATCACTGTCAACTGTAGTGCATAAAACACAGCAATAGAAACAAGTATTTTATAGTAGCACTGGCTCAACCGAGGTGTTCACTAAGTACCTATATACCTATGTAATATATATCACCACACAAACATACATACATCTCTATTCAATGAAGACAGTAGCTGGAGCAGTATCATCATCTGCATGTGCATGCACTGTGCATGAGTATGTATTGCAGACAATGTGAATGGATTCCTACAACATTATTTACTTACTTACTTGTGTCTGTTTGATCGCTGGGAGCATAAGCCATCGACCAAGGAACGCCACTGTTTTCTGTCCGTGGCCATCCTCTGCATCTCTCTCCTGGTCTAACCCATCTCTTTTGTTTCCCTCTCTGTATCTCTTTGCCAGGTGTTTCGTGACGTACCTCTTCGCCACTCCCTGAGGGGTTCCATGTGATGGCTTGACGGATGATGGTTTCTGGAGGTTTCCTGAGTGTGTGTCCTATCCACCTTCATTTGCTCGTCTTTATTTAATTTTCTATGGATAGCTTGGTCATTTGCCCGTGTGTAGTGTTGGATACCTTGTATGTCCACTTCAGGTGTAAGATTCTGTGCAGGCATTTGTTGATGAAGGTCTGAATTCTGTTTAGTGTCTTTTGTGTACTTCGCCATGTCTCCGATCCATAGAGTAAAACTGCCTTGGCATTTTAATTGAATATTCTCAGTTTGGTGTTAATTTTGATTTATTTTGCTCTCCAAATAGTCTCAAAATGTTGAATGCAACTCTTGCTTTCTGTATCCTTGCATTGACGAAGGTTTGTGAACGAGTCTGTCTCTTCCAGTGGCACTCCTTTCAATGTAGTGGGGTTGTTGTTCTTTGTGTTGGCTTTCATGATTTTTATCTTGCTTCTGTTTATGTTTAGTCCTAGCTGTGTTGACACTGTGTTTAGCAGCTCTGTTTGTTCCAGCGTCTGCTGATGGCTATGTGAGAGGAGAGCAAGGTCATCCGCAAATTGCAGGTCCTCCAGCTGGCTCCAAGGTGTCCACTGGATCCCATTTCGTATATTTGTTGTAGTCTTGTTCATGATCCAGTCTATGGCGAGCAGGAATAAGAATGGTGACAGAAGACATCCTTGCCCCCACTCCTGTCTTCACCACGAAGGAGTCCGTAAGGTGTCCTGCATGAATGATTCTGCATGCCATATCTTCGTAAGTATTTCTTGTCAGAGATATACGTTTTTCCGATATCCCGTTGTGCTGTAGAAGCTTCCACAGCATATCTCTGCAGCAGGTAATAAACAACACAGCCAAGACATATATTGGCAAGCCAGACAGAAAACCCCAGGACTGGTTCGACCCCAACGACCAGGAGCTACAGACTCTTATGAGTAGAAGAAACTAAGTCCACCAGAGAGTGTTTCAAAACAGGAGCACTAGATCCACCACAAGATGCCTGCAGACTGCTACAAAAAAGCATCCGTGCACTGAAGTCAGACTGATATGAAAGGAAGGTAGTGGAACTGCAGAGAGCTGCTGAGAAAAAACGACACGAAGGGCTTCTACAATAGATTGAAGGAAGTGTGGGGACCCAAGAAGAAGGGACTTGTTCACATGAAATCAACAGATGGAATGGAGACCTTCTCTGATAGCAAGAGAGTTGTGGCAAGATGGAGTGAACAACTCCAGAAGCTACTCAACGTCACTGTCGACATAGATCACGAAGCTCTGGACAATATCCCGCAGCGCATTACCAAGACAAGCTTCGATTAGGTTCCAACCATGGCTGAGATGGCTAGAACAATCGCCGGCTCTGAAAGTTGGCAAAGCACCTGGGTAGATGGAATTCAGCTGGAGTACGGAAGAACGGAGGAGGCAATCTATTCAGCAGACAGCACCAACTAATCACAAATGCCTGGCAGATGGGTCCTGTACCATAAGCCTGAAAGGATGCCAGCTTTGTAACCATCTACAAGAAAGGTGCTCGAGCAGATAGTTGGCACTATAGATAAATCTCTCTTCTTTCCATAGCAGGCAAGATCTTCGCCAGGATCCTCCTCAACAGATTATCTACCCACATAACACCAGAGGTAGTTCCGGAGAGACAATGTGGCTTCAGAGGTAAAAGGAGCACCGTGGATATGATATTTGGTCTCCGACAGCTACAAGAAAAGTGCATTCAGCAGGACCGACCACTGTACATGGTATTTGTCGACTTCAGTAAGCCGTTCGATACAGTTGGGAGGACCGGGCTATGACAGCTACTGAGGAAGTATGGATGGGCAAGATATACGGTGCAATCGTGCTGTCCACTCTCCTACACGGAGCCGATGCCTGGACAATGCACAGACGACAGGTGAAAAAGCTGTATGCCATCATGATGCGACATCTGGGTTCGATCATGAGGATAACCTGAATGGACAAAGTTACAAACAAAGAAATACTCGAGCGGACAGGGCTGCCATCTATGGAAGATCTTCTGATTACAAAGAATCTCCGGTGGACTGGACACCTCATGAGGATGTTACCAGACAGGCTACCAAAGCAGATTCTCTACTCTTAACGTTAATAATATAATGATTGCCAGAATCTGGAACTGAAAAAAGAATCTGTATTTTTTTCACAGCTGTGGACAATTTGGAACTTGACTCGTAAAAACATTTTAAAGCTAGGGTGAAGGTATTTAACCGAGCCTTTCACTGACACTATGTGTCAGGCTGAGTGAAATCGAAGTGCTATAACCCCTATGACTATGCGTTTCAAATTGTTTCTGAAACACCTAAGCATGTCTGACACTAAACCACTGACCTGGAGAATGACACGTAGCTGTGACTAAGTAGGAACTGTCACCGAATCCCGGGAATGATGTGACAATCGACATAAGCCCGTGGACATACGTGATATCGCCAGTGTCACGGACACGCCACCCGGTGATCGTTTGTTTGTTTTACCGGTGTCCAGTGACATCAATTTGTTCTTGAGTATGCTAAAAAAAGGGCGTTGTTGTCACTGCTGCGGATGTGCGTTCCAAGTCTCGATGATGCGAGTGATAACGAAATGTTCACATGTTGTGGTGCATATCTGGGTCTTCTGTGGTCTCAGGTAAAACTTGGGCCTCTTAGTGTGATCTGAGTTGCTTCTGTTTAGGCTCCGTGAGGTGACAGCACATTTTAGTCCCTCACACCCGCCTGGGGAATTAATGTTCTGCCAATGTTGGACCAGGGCGGCCTTGCCCCACTATAGAGTAGAGATCGATGCTGATTAGCTCTTAGGCCAACTATGAAATAAAGCTAAACTGAGGATATACTTTTATAAGATAATATTATTCTATTAAAAGTATTCACCATTAAACTTATATTCACACAAAAATAAACAGAAATAGCAATTTTTAATTGTTTATGAAGCGAGAATTATAGGATAATAAGCCGCGATTACCCAGGAACCGTGCTGTAGCTCCTGACACAGATAACATTCAAAAGCTGGCAAAGTTACCAAACTATCTTCTTGGCGAAGTTACGCAGCCGAGAGAGAGAGAGAGTTAGAGGAGATAGAGGAGAGAGACACAGACATAGGCAAAAGAAAGCCAGAGAAAGACACAGAGAGATAGACAGACAGTTACAGAGATTTATGCTTTCATGACTAGTTTTACTAATATACATCAATGAATTTGTGATCAACTATATGAATATGTTCTGATTGTACTATTCAGTTGTTTTGGCTGCCAGTGAAGTGAATAAACTTTAAACTTTGTTTATAGGCAGAGAGAGAGAGAGAGAGAGAGAGAGAGACACACACACACACACACACACACACACTCACACACACACAGAGCAACAAACTGACAGAGAGACAGAGAGCGAGAGAGAGAGAGAGAGTGAGAGAGAGAGAGAGCGAGAGAGAGAGAGAGAGAAAGAGAGGCGAGTGGAGAGAGACACATGCAAAAAGAGATATATATATATATATATATATATATATATATATATATATATATATATATATATATATATATGTGTGTGTGTAATAGAGAGAGAGACAGACATACAGACATACAGACATACAGACATACAGACAGACAGACAGACAGACAGACAGACAGACAGACAGACAGACAGACAGACAGACAGACAGACAGACAGACAGACAGACAGAGACAAAAGACAGACAGAGAGAGAGAGAGAGACAGAGACAGAGACAGAGACAGAGACAGAGACAGAGAGAGAGAGAGAGAGAGAGAGAGAGAGAGAGAGAAAGAGAGAGAGAGAGAGAGAGAGAGAGAGAGAGAGACGGCTTTTCCCAATATATACCTCGGTTTCCTTGTACAGGCGGTGTCCATTTTACAAATACATGAGGTACGAGGTTTCTGCCCATGCATAGACCATGGCCAAAACATGCAAGCTTGGAGAAGAAATCTTAATCGTAACATAGCATTCAGAAAATGTTGAGAAGTGAGGGTATGCCCTAGGATTTAAAGTGTGCCGTGAACGTCACTAAATTTACGAAAGGTGGCAAGCTCCACGAAATATCCCTGCTATCAATTGTCAGACAAATAACAACCAAAGTCCAGTTAAATCGTTTACAACACCTGTCAGTCAGGCGAAAACAATTCAGTGCAGTTTCTTACCGTCAGGTGTGTTACAATGTAATAACGATGACCATAGTCATGGTCCGTGTATATACCGTTTTTTCCTTTTTGAATTTTCGTTTTCTAATTTGCGAACGAAAAACGGATAATGAATTCCTTTTTCGTTTTTCATTTTCAAATTTGCGAACGAAAAACGAAAAACGAATTCCTTCTTCGTTTTTTGTTTTCAAAAGTGAAGTAAGAAAAACGAAAAACGAATTCGTTTTTCGTTTTCAAAAGTTAAGTAAGAAAAACGAAAAACGTTTTCGTTTTTGCATTTAAGATGCATCGGTCGCACTGCCACTTCGGGTGGCTAGTAAAAATTGGAAATTTCGGCGGGATACTACGGTCGCATTGGCAGCGTTTTGAAAACAAACTCGCAGAAATTGCATCGGCGAAGTGGGATATCTAAGTACCTACAGGTGAATATTGGTCGTTTCGGCGCTGTTTTTTATGTTTCGACAATTTAATAAACTTTATTCAACCTTATATATAATAGATCGAAAGTGGATAAATCGAGAGTAGATGTATTTTATTTTGTAACTGCAACTATGTAATGCAATAGTTATTTTAAATTTAGTTTGTAAAATATTTGACTTAGGAGGCCCCTATTATGACTAATAAATAGTCGCTTTCTTAGGAGCCACTTTGGGATTTTAATTAGCTATTTTTTATGTAATTATTGAATTCTATTGACGGACCATTACGGATAGCCCAATTGTATTTAGGAGCATGTATATTCCTGAGTATTGTTTATTAACATTTGCTACTTTACGCATATTGTAAGTAGAGGATATGTGGTACAACTATAATACGTTTATGGCTTAATGTGTTGCTAGAGTTAGTGTTAATTCATTATTATTTTGCATATGTAGTAAATTACAACAGTAGAAGTATGTTTGCATCCGTATGTAATATGCTGCTTTATACATATTTTGTTAAATTGTGATTGGTTATGTTTTGATTAAACAAATACACGTATTGTTTATAGTGTGAGGCATACTATTTTTAATACTCTTCTTTACAAATGTATATTATGTCCTGAATGTATGTATTGTGCTGTGTGCTGGTGTGAAATGATTATGCATATTTCTGGTTTGTTTTATCTGCCAATTTTGAAAGTATGCGGGTAATGTTTTATGTTTATATTTATAATAAAATTATAATATCATTACAATAAGTTGGTATTCAACTTTTGCTTAAACATTAATTGTATGTGGGAGCTATATTTATTTGAAAATATTATTCTTACAAGTTTTTTTGCAATTTGTTTATTCAATTACATTTGTGTCCCTTGATCAGTAGATGGTAATTATTGTGAGGCAATATTATAGAATTATAGAGTGAAATTGTTATTCTAGTTTGAATAATATCCTTTAACCTAGTTATAGGTCGAATTGTTCGAGAACATCTGTTTGCTATTTTATCAATATGTTTAATCCAGTTAAAATGCGAGATTAATGTAAAGCCCATAATGTTAAACTGGTTAAATCTCTCAATATCTACACTGTCAATTGTTAATGTTACTTCATCAACCTATTTATTAGGCATTTCAAAAAACCTTTTGTTTTATTAATATTTTAATGATAATGTATAATAATAACACAGGTCTTATTGGCAACTCAACTGAGTTGGATTGACATTATACAATAAAATACAATTAACCCATCTGCATGTAGTTTTAGCTATATGTTTATTGTAGGTCTTTATTAATCAAATATTCAATATTCACTGGGTTTCTCTCGTATGTGAAGGTTTTAGTTGTACTTGTATCATCTAGTATCATGAGCATAAGTTATGTTGGCTTTTGGAAATCATTGATATAATTATAGTAAATAACAATGTCAGTGGCCCTAAAATTGATCCTTGGGGACGCCTCGTTTTATAGGTAAAGTATATCATTGTACCTCTTCTAGTCTTACAGACTGCTTACAGTTGGTTGCATATTTTTGTGTTAGATGTATTTCTGTGAGCTCTATTCCAATGGCTCCTGGCTACCTCAATGATCCGTTCACGTTAAGCAATAGGGTATATGATTGTCACACTTGCAACTGCACAAATGTTCCTGTCAAGAAGTACAACTTGTCTTTAGGCCAGTGTAAATTTGCTTACAAGTTTGGAAAACTTCGGGACACTATCCCGGAATGTATACAGAATGCAAGCAGTGCAGAGATCTTTAAGACACACATTTTAACAGTTTCTCATGAAATATGTACACACTTGCCAACATTTCATGATAGATATGGCTGAGTGATTGGTTGCATTTGGCTGGTAGATTGTTTAGATTAATAAATATTTGTGTGGTGGTGGTAGTGGTAGTCATAGTAAGGACTTTATGTCAGACAGTCAGATTTTTTATTGTTGTTATTACTATTATTGTTATGTAGAAGTGGATGAGTTTGAGCAGTTTGCCACTTGAATGTGGACTGTCGTTTATTCATGTCTTTTGGGATGTCTAAGAAGTGCACATAACCTCATGTCATTATAATTAAAGAACTAACTGAAAGCCTAATACATTTTTTTTTTTGTAATCTTTTTTATTCATATTTCCAATAGAGTATAAAACAGTTTCACCTGACTGTTTATTAACAACTGAAATGGAATATTTATGGAGTTGCAAGTGTGCCAAAAATGCATTCTATTTTTAACGCAAACCGATCAGTGAGATAGCCAGGAGCCATTGGAATGGAGCTCACAGCAATAATATTCAACTAACTGTAAGCAGTCTGTAAGACTAGAAGAGGTACAATGATATAATTTACCTATTAAAAGAGGCGTCCCCCAAGGATCAATATTAGGGCCACTGACATTATTTACTATAATTATATCACTGATTTCCAAAAGCCAGCATAACTATAACACAATTAGAGACCTCATTGAACAAGTTCAGCGGCGGGCAACACGACTTGTGCCGAAAACAAATAGCAGACAAATAGAATTACGGCTTCCTACCTTGAACTTCAGAAGACAGAGAAGAGACATAAATTCAGACATTCAAAATTATCAAAAGAATAGACTCGGTCAACCAGGATTGCAGATGTCCACAGTGCCCAGCAAAGCTGATGTTCAAAAAAGCCAGTGATACAACAAGAGGGCACAGCGAAAAACTCCAAACACAGAGAGCAACTGGCTACAGACACCACTTCTTCTCGACCAGAGTGGTTAAAATGTGGAACTCCCTTTCAGAAGACACATTCCAGGCCGGAACAGTAAACGAACTGAAGTCACGCCCCCAAAGAGATTAGAGAGGTCACCCAGACCGGTATAATTATAATATTTTTAATTAACCAGCCTTGACAAACCGGATATAAGAAGCAAACCATAAAAAATAGATCAGAACTACAACATCAGAAAACAAATCTTGAGACGGCCTCAATACTCAGTTTAGGCAACTACTGACCGGTCTTGAGGTAAGACCTTGAGGTAAGATAACTTATGCTCATGATACTTGATGATACAAGTACAATTAATATCTTTACTCATGACAGAAACACAGTGAATATTGAATATTTGATTACTAAAGACCAATAATAAACATATTAATAAAAATTTCACTCTATAATTCTATAATATTGCCTCACACTAATTACCATCTACTGATCTAGGGACACAAATGTAATTGAATAAACAAATATTTTCAAATAAATATAGCTCCCACATATAATTAAAGTTTAAGCAAAAGTTGAATACTAACTTATTGAAATGATATTATAATTTTATTATAAATATAAACATAAAACATTACCCGCATACTTTCAAAATTGGCAGATAACAGAAACCAGAAATATGCATAACCATTTCACACCAGCACACAGCACAATACATACATTCAGGACATAATATATATTTGTAAAGAAGGGTATTAAAAATAGTATGTCTCTCAGAATAAGTTGTAAAAAAGAGTATTAAAAATAGTATGCCTCACACAATAAACAACACCTGTATTTGTTTAATCAAAACATAACCAATCACAATTTTAAAAAGACTGATACATTATGTATAAAGCAGCATTCTACACACGGATGCAAACATACTTCTACTGTTGTAATTTACTACATATGCAAAATAATAATGAATTAACACTAACTCTAGCAACACATTAAGCCATAAACGTATTATAGTTGTACCACATATCCTCTACTTACAATATGCGTAAAGTAGCAAATGTTAATAAACAATACTCAGGAATACACATGTTCCTAAATACAATTGGGCTACCCGTAATGGTCCGTCAATGGAATTCAATAATTACATAAAAAATAGCTAATTAAAAACCCAAAGTGGCTCCTAAGATAGCGACTATTAATTAGGCATAATAGGGGCCTCCTAAGTCAAATATTTTACAAACTAAATTTAAAATAACTATTGCATTACATAGTTGCAGTTACAAAATTAAATACCTCTTCTCTCGATTTATCCATCTTTCGATCTATTATATATAAGGTTGAGTAAAGTTTATTAAATTGTCGAAACATAAAAAACAGCGCCGAAACGACCAATATTCACCTGTAGGTACTTAGATATCCCACTTCGCCGATGCAATTTCTACGAGTTTGTTTTCAAAACGCTGCCAATGCTACCGAAGTATCCCGCCGAAACAACCAATTGTTACCGGCCACCCGAAGTGGCAGTGCGACCGAAGCATCCTAAATGCAAAAACGAATTCGTTTTTCGTTTTTCTTACTTCACTTTTGAAAACGAAAAAGGAATTCGTTTTTCGTTTTTCTTATTTCACTTTTGAAAACGAAAAACGAAAAAGGAATTCGTTTTTCGTTCGCAAATTTGAAAACGAAAAACGAAAAAGGAATTCGTTATCCGTTTTTCGTTCGCAAATTGGAAAACGAAAAAGGAAAAAACGGTATATACACGGACCCATCTAATAAAAAAAACTACCATCAGTTTTATTACCTTTCTGGTACATAAATTACATTTCCAGTCGATTTATTAGATTATCGATCGATTTATTATATTAACGATTCTTACATTACCGGTCGGTTTATTATAAAATTACACGATGATTGTCACATAACCGATATATCCATTCCATTTAATTATCGGTTGATTCACTATATTAACAGTCGATTACTAAACATAGGTCCACTATTACATTACTGGTAGATTTATTACATCGTCGGTCGATTCGGTATATTGCCGGTCGATTACTACCTCACCGATCCACCATTTCATTAGTGGTAGATTTATTACATTGTCGGTAGATTCGGGGACATTACCGGTCGATTATTATTTCACCTGATCACTATTACATTACCGATAGATTTATTACATTGTCGGTAGATCCGGGGACATTTCCGGTCGATTATTACTTTACCTGATTACTATTACATTACCGATAGATTTATTACATTGTCGGTAGATTCGGGATATCACCGGTCGATTATTACTTCACCGGATTACTCTTACATTACCGATAGATTTATTACATTGTCGGTAGATTCGAGATATCAACGGTCGATTATTACTTCACCTGATCACTATTACATTACCGATAGATTTATT
This sequence comes from Oasisia sp. SBJ-2009, assembly GCA_964017155.1. NCBI lineage: Eukaryota > Metazoa > Annelida > Polychaeta > Sabellida > Siboglinidae > Oasisia > Oasisia sp. SBJ-2009. Next base: position 16,227,327 of record OZ024862.1, read on the forward strand.
ACATTGTCGGTAGATTCGGGATATCACCGGTCGATTATTACTTCACCTGATCACTATTACATTACCGATAGATGTATTACATTGTCGGTCGTTTCGGCATATCAACGGTCGATTATTACTTCACCTGATCACTATTACATTACTGATAGGTTTACTACATTGCCGGTAGATTCGGGATATCACCGGTCGATTATTACTTCACCTGATTACTATTACATTACCGATAGATTTATTACATTGTCTGTCGATTCGGGATAGTATCGGTCGATTATTACTTCACCGGATTACTATTACATTACTGATATATTTATTACATTGTCGGTAGATTCGGGATATCACCGGTCGATTATTACTTCACCTGATCACTATTACATTACTGATAGGTTTATTACGTTGTCGGTAGATTCGTGATATCACCGGTCGATTATTACTTCACGGGATTACTGTTACATTACCGATAGATTAAGTTCATTGTCGGTCATTTCGGCATATCACCGGTCTATTATTGCTTCACCTGATCACTATTACATTACCGATAGATTTATTACATTGTCGGTAGATTCGGGATATCACCGGTAGATTATTACTTCACCTGATCACTATTACATTACCGATAGATTTATTTCGTTTTCGGTAGATTCGGGATATCACCGGTCGATTATTACTTCACCTGATCACTATTACATTACCGATAGATTTATTGATTTATTACATTGTCGGTTGATTCGGGACAATAACGGTCGTTTACTACTTCACCGATCCACTATTACATTACCGGTTGATTTTTTTGGCTCTATATTTTCGATCGATTTATTACATTACCAGTCGACAATTGCATTACCTCTAGTGTAGATTTTATGCATTATATTCTAACACACGGTCGAAAACCGTAATGTGATGAAGACGGTGATAATGAATGTGATACTTTATTACTGAAATGGTGAATAGTAGAAGGAAAATATAGACAATTAAAATGTCAAATAAGCGATGATAACGATGACGATGACGAAGAAAATATGGCTGCTTGTTATAACGACGAGAACTACTATAGTGGTGACAGGTGACAGCCATGTGACAATTCCAATAAGTAGCCAGTCGCTTGATTTTTAGGATATGCGGAATTGTTATTATGTATGATGATAATCAATATGATTTTCTAAAGCGCCTTATATCCGGGTTCATGGCCGCGTTATTAAACCTACATGGAATACAAATTTGTTTAAGTAAGTCTCGCTCTCGAAAACGAGGTTGGGACACTTGGGGGCAGGAAGTCCATATTCTCCATGTTGACATATAGAACTTTGTAAGCAGTGCTGGGATGTAACGAATTACATTTACTTCGTTACATTACTTAAGTAGTTTATTTTGGAATCTACTTGTAACGTAGTACATTTTTGGGGAATTACTTTTACTTGTAACGAAGTACTTTTTGGTTTACTTTCTTACTTTTTTACTTCTAAATTTTGCGTTACTATAATCTACCACCAATTTTAAAATTAGTCTCCACCCCTGATTGTGTAGTCGTTGTTTGCTTTGCGCTCGCCACTCGGGCCGACATCATGACATCAATCGTGTTTCACGCTGATCTATTATATAACTGGCGCTTGGTTTCCGAAACGTCCCAGAGGGTGTTAAAACCCATGAAGGGTCTGTTTGATTAAGGTCAATTAAAGAGTAATTATGGGGCAAGGCATTGCTTGTTTTGTGCAGGCATCAATGATCAGTCGCATTTCCCTGCTGCTTCGCACATCGGTGTTTCCGCAAGACCGGCGCGTCGACCATGCCGCGAGTCAATGGCTTGAAAATTGCAATCGAGATTCAATGACACTTTTGTTTAGAAATCGGATAAATAGGTTGCATCTCAGTAGAAAAGATCAGTATAATGCTAGGTTGAAATGTCATGATGAATTGCGTCACAAATATTTGGCGTAACACTTAGCCATGCAAAACATGCTACTGATGCATACACTTATGAATTCATCAACCGTGTATAAAATGGGGAGTTGTAGTCGTTTTGGCATGGTAAATGCGCGTTATAAATCGGTATTTTAACGATAACTGAAAGACGAAGGAAGTTGTGCCAATAATGAGCGTATTGATTTTAGTTTTGAATCTTTATGCGCGTTCAGCGACTGAGAGCCAGGTTAGTATTCTTGATCTCATATTATCGTTCATCTCCATACATCGTGGTCTGTTGGTGCATAATTTATTTCAAAACTGTACAATTTCGTGAATTTTTTTGTTCAACCCTCAACAGTGTAGTGTGTAACAATGTTTTCTGAACATCGCATAGACTGCGCGGTCGATGCGCTGCACCCTCCTGTTCTTCGAGGTTTGTGGTGCAGTGGCTGCATTGGTCTTCTTTGAAATCCCGTTGGTAGTAGATACAGAATGGAATCGTAGTAAATATGAACGCTACATTTAAATATCAAAACACCTTAAATTTTGTAATTATCTTAAGTTAAGATAATTAGGTGCACTCGATAATTATATCTATCATAAAAGACAAACATCAACAGCATAAGTGAACTTGTGGCATCAGGAGATCTTATATAAGTTTATACATACTTATTAAACACAAGATTTGGAAGCTTCACTGCATTCTGAAATGAAACACCTTGACCATACATTTGGCTGTACACCCAGTCGTTCCTGGCACCAGTCTTTTTTAAAAAAAAACTTTTTTCTTCCAGACATTGTGAATAAACACAAAGAAGTGGTAGAACTTGTACAATATAGCAGTGATCCAACAGACAGTTAATGCTGACCTGCAGCTTTGATTAGGCTCTGCCTCTGGCCTGTGTCTAATGCCATTCCTGATGATCTCAGCGGCTCAGCCTGAGACCCAGGTTGCCTTATCTGCTTATTTTGCATATCCATGGCACTGTTGTGGGCTGCAGTTGCCTACTGATCCTGATAGCCTTTGTTCACCAATACCCCCTCCCATACCCTCCAGCTGGGGAGATGTTTCAACTGGGGAGCAGTCCTAGTCCCCATCAGCTTAAGTCTCCTTATATTGCATAACAGTTGCCTATAGAGCCCTTTTTATGGTGCCAGGCTTCCTGTTCATTCAAATTGATCTCCCTTGACCAATCACTTGTTATGGGTGTGGGGTTATATACTGAGACTGATAGATGCATCAGGCATACAAAGCATTCTACCCAGTCAAGCAGATTCATATAAATCAAAAACTGATTGATAAAAATCAAAAATCAATAATATGTTTGATTTTTTGGGAGTGATTTAAATCATGATTTAAATCAAACAACCCTGATATATATATATATATGATGATGAAGAAAATATTATATATATATATATATATATATATATATATATATATATAATATTATATATATATATAAATATATATATTGGCACTGACCGAATACTTTTGTACTTTTACTTAAGTAGTTTTTGTGGAGCGGTACTTTTACTTAAGTATTTTTTTTCGGGGGTACTTTTACTTAAGCAGTTTTTTTGGGGATTACTTTTACTTTTACTTAGTTACTTTTCTGGAGTACTTGTTACAGCACTGTTTGTAAGTTTGTTTTGTTTTTGCTTGTAATAATCGGACTGTCCCCAAGCAGTGTTTCACAGTTATATTGTTCGAAGGATAATTACAAACAGAAGCAGCGGAACACTTTGCCGGTAACAATGATCACGGAAATCATGCATTGTAATCGATTATTATGGTGGTTGCCATGGCATCGCCGGCTAGTAGAAGTACTTGTGTTCGGCGATCTTAAAGTTGCATTCTGACATAATTTCCCGTTTTTAACGCATTTTAGAAAAGTCAATGTACACCATGACCGATATTTGCTTATTAGTATACTTCCTACCACATGTCTCACTTTGTGGTTTTATGCGTTATTTGATCAAATATAAGTTTGCAACAAACAACGGCTCTGGAGTTTCCGAAAAGTCCATCTATTTTTACCATCGGAACTCTCCGGTCAACGTAAGTAAACGATGGGGCAAACTAAAAGGCGGTTCCACATATCCACGTTAGTCGCTAGAGGCGCCAACTAGGCAACAATACCCTAGTTATTTAAATCATCCTCAATTAGCCTTTGACCGTACAGGCGCGTAGCCAGCGATAGTTTGTATGTGGGTAACTGGATATGCCGTAAATATGGAGCGTATCGAGCGGTGGCATCTTTGTGAATGTGGTATGTCGTTTCCGTGCGGTCTGCCAATTGTGATCCGCCTTTTAGTGTAGCCCTAGTGTGGTTTTCTGACAGCGCTTTTCACTGGAATTCCCTTCATCCAGGTCTAAACCAATCAGAGAATTCTAACTGGTGAGGCTCACCAGGACAATATTTCGTCTTTTGCTGCTTTTTATCTTAAAGTTGCATATTATGTGAAAATAAGTTGATAGGTAGTTGATAGGTAATATATAGTGTATGGGGAATGCTGGTTTACTGAGAAATTGTATTTTAAACATGGCGGAAGTCAGAATGCAACTTTAACTAGTAATGAAGAATGCCATCTTTCGCGCAGTACTCCCTGTTTTGGAGCAAATGTATACATGCGTTATGATTACGTGCATTTAGACTACTGATCAGATATAAGTGCTTTTGTGAAACTGTTGTGAAACCACAACGTACAATTTAAAAAAATGCAAATCCCGTAAGAGACACATACGGCCTAAAATCGTGTATACTCTCTGCGCTACCTAAATCGCTATGTGTCTGTGACAGTGGTAAACTGAATATTAAATTGGACATGTAAGAGAAGAAAGGTATAACGCAATATATTTATGACCTGATATTCCTAGTATTTATCAGTCGGAAGTTACAACTGTCATCCGTCTTTATAACAGTATTCTTGTGTCCAGTCCAAATCAGTTCCAGTCGCGCGTCTCCCCATGTATCGTGACCCACTTACATGCCTTATTATAATAGTGAAATATCTTAAAATGTCGTAATTCTTAGATAATAGACGGATACAATAACACGTAGGCAAAGGATTATTCAGAATCAGTGAAAACTAGAAACAAGAAATACAATATATGATGAACTCATCAAAAATAACTAAGAATGCATATTTAAAACACAAATTGAATCGGGCTTTTTATTTACAAATGGACTTTGTGCACTATGACGTCATTATCCCGGAAGCCCTTCCGGCGCAATGCATTGTGCATTTTATATTTTAAATTTGTTGTGCCGCCATTATCCCATATTAAAAGGCCTGAGTTTTTGTGTCTCGCAAGATCTGGCTGTATCACAAACTAACTATATAACAAGACAAGGACGTGATTAAAACTTCACGGCGCATAATCATAGTGTGTAAGTCCTTCATCAAAGAGCGTTGCGACATATTGTATTAATGGTTATGCCATACAATTTGATAGGTCAAAAATCCGTGTCATTTAAATATTATCGACGGGTTGTTTACATGTGGTGCAGATAAGACGCACGGTTTTTGAAAATGCCTATGTTGCCCTCAGAAGAGACACTGCTAATGACTGATAGGATCTTGTGAGGAAGTGTAACAGGTTAACTTCAAAATCAGCCAGAAACCAGAACAGCCTGGTGCCAGCTTGGTTCCTGACTAAAGAACAAAGGGGATATTGACCAATGGTCACTCTCAGGTGCTAATTCAACCTCTGGCTCTGAGCAAAACAAAGTTGTGGTCACTGCCAGTGTCTTCATCAGTGATTATCGCTGTTGGGTGACGTTGTAGTGAAGGTAATCAGTTTGGCAAGCATTACATGTGGTCTTGAAACAGAAATGTTGATCTGACAATGTATTTGAAAAAGTATTTGAGGAAGTCAAATATTTTAGGGAAGTATTTAAATACAAATACATTTCATTCCTAAAGGTCAAATACAAATAAGAATACTTTGAAAAAAGTATTAAAATGTATTGTAGACTTATATTTTATATATATATATATATATATATATATATATATATATATATATATATATATATATATATATGCATATCTATATTGCATTTACTATATCATCAGAATGCATTCAAAATGCAATGTATGAGTGTATTTGCCTCCGGAAACCAGTTATAGATGGTTTGTTTTGTTCGGAGAATTGTGTATAAAAATCTACATTTGGCTGCATCATTATATATATATATATATATATATATATATATATATATATATATATATATATATATATATATATATATATATATATTATAGGTATAGGTATTATAATTGCAAAGTGAACTGAATGTCAGCAAGTAGTCCGTGTGGCTGTCTTTTCCCAAATAAACTGAGCAGGTGTTTCTATAATGTCATGGGCATATTCCCCATTTCCGTCGACACCAACATGTATATCGGTGCTATTTTCTACGCCTTCTGGAATCTACAATGAGAAATAAAATTGTTTAATTAAATTGACTTGGTTGAAACACACCTAAACAGCCAACATAATAGAAAACAACGCAGTACCACGAAGGGGGGGGGGGGGGCACACTGAATTGAATTATTCACAGACTTAGGTATTCAGCAGTAAGTTATCGTGTTGTATGTGTGTTGGCATATTAGCAACATATCATACAAGTCTTAACATGTCTACCATAACAACATAATATATATATATATATATATATATATATATATATATATATATATATATATATATTCATATTCGCCTAAGGGTATTGCCCTGGGGTGACAATAACACCAACATATCAGTAATTCATCAGCTGCAGTTAGGACGCACGGCTTTTGACCTTACTTAGCCCCAGGGCAGAAGGCGTCGATGCGATCTTGAGACTTGATTCCGCTTGTCTACTTTCGAAAATTCATGGAGCAGACAACCGTTCTAAGAGTCTGTTTACAACCAAATGACATAATCTGTCTAACAGGAATTAATACATCATACTGAAAAATTGTGCCCTAGCAAGTGTACAACGAAAACATAGTTGGGCCTTTGCCTTGACTCGAGCATGAGGCTTGACAAATTGTTTTGAAAGGCCTTGCAAGAGCAAGGCCTTCACTTGGCGTTCTACCTCTTCGCCTTCGGACATCGATGAGTACCGTGACCCGACGTGGCATATCATTTTATTAACCAAATTATCACTGCTGTTAAATACACACACATATATATATATATATATATATATATATATATATAGTTATATTGAAAGGTGTCAATCACAACATAAACCCACACTTACCCGTGGATGTTACCATCATGCACTGTTAGAACTAGCGGCTGTCGCGTGACTTCACAAGTTGATTTCAACGAAAATCTTGCTGTCAAATAGTACAGGCTACTATAGCGTAACCAGTAATACAATAAGTTACGACGCTCTTTGATGACGGATTCACACACTTTGATTATGTGCCGGGAAGTTTTAATCACTTCCTTGTCTTGTGATATAGCTACTTTATGAAACAGCAAGATCTTGCGAGACACCCAAAAAACTCAGGCCTTTTATCATGGGATAACGGCAGCACAAAACAATTTTGACGAGTACAAAATATCCATAGCGGAGGAAATTCCCTCGCTATAGTGCACAGGATCCATAGTTAGAGAGGACTTCTACGATGATTGGGCATTTCAACTACAATGTTGAATGATAACACAACACATTATCCAGTATATTTGTTGTATTTGGTGTATCATATTCGTCCCGTCATCGGGCGCTGTTTCGACGGGGCCGATCTAACGTTGTTATTCAAGGTGGAGTTTAAGATAGAATGTACTGGAGCTAGTTGTTTTTCAAAAATATTGAGTATCGTTTCTTTTACAGGCGACGTCCTTGTTGGGTGTTATTCTAGTTTTTCATTCTTTCTGGATTTATGTTTCTTGTGCCTATGTGGGTTTTCCTTTTCCTTTGAAATGTCCTCTCTATGTGTTGCTTTAACTGATTCTCCCGTTGGCTTTTCCTTCTTATGAGGGCGTGTTGCTTTAACTGATTCTAGGTCATCCCTATGTGAACGTGTTACTTTACTGATTAGTGATTCTCCCGGTGGTGTGTCTTCCTTATGTATTGTTTTAACTGATTCTCCAGTTGGCTTATCCTTCTTTTGTGGACTTATTGCTTTAGCTGGTTTTCCCGGTGGTGTTTCCTCCTGATGTGACCGTGATTTTACAACTGATTCTGCCCCTGATGCGTCGTTCCGTGTTGTATGTTCAGACACGATATTCTGCTTCTTACGCTTATGTTTTCCTTTGCCACGATGTTTGAAGCTGTTATCTAGCAACAGTGGTATTTCGTTTTCATCTGAGTCACTGCTGTGATCTTGCTCGTATCTCTTCCAATGCCAAACTGCAACTTGACTTGCAACAATGAACGCCAGCAGGCAAATCGTAGTAGATAGTACGACGCCGATATATATGACCTTCCCGGAGATTTCTGAAGGAGGTTCGAGCACTGTCTGACTGACAGGTGGAACGTTTTGAGTAGTGTTCGATCCTTGAGAATGTTTTTTGACCAGCTTTTTTGCCTTTGTCATAGTCGTGAGAGACGATGTAGTTGAAGCAGAACTGGCACCGGATAAGACCTGAGATTCGCATCGCCAGCCGGTAAACGTCGGTAGACAGCGGCAGAAATACGACGCCTTGTCGGGCGCCTCTTGACAGGTGCCACCGTTTGGACATGTCTTGTCACATGTATAATTGTCGCGGTTATATAGAAACGGCTGCATCTTAATCGCGGCATCTATAACAACGTGCGTGCCTACGAATACTGATTTGTCTGCATCGGTTGCATTGAATTGACCGTTGAAATTGATCAGGTCAGACCTTCGACCTGAACAATTGCCGAACCACCAGCCACCGCTAAAACGTGAACCACATCCCAATGTTCCTAGGGTCGTGATTTTGTCTGAAATGTAGAACGGTTGACCTATCGATGATTGCATAACATCAATACCTCTGCGGGAGGGACCCAGAGACAACATGTAATGATTGACGGCGCTGTCCACCGTAAAACTGTCCCATGCCTCATCCAACACATGAGATCCAGTCCCGTTTTGGGATCGATAAATTAATGAAATCATTTGTTTGCCCCTTGAGCTTAACCTGTGTATGTGTTTTAGTCCCAACCAATGGTTGTCGCGAACCCCAAAACCAGCTTCGTAGTCTTGCGAAGTTCGCTCGAAACTGATACTGGGAACATCACGGTTCCTCCTCACCACTAGGGTTGCAGCATGCCGGTGGTCGCATATCGCCTCCTTAGATTCTCCTTGTTTCGAGTTCGGAAAGAAAGGCTCGGAGACAGGGTAGTTTAACGTCGGCCACTCACGCGTATCGTTCCAGCACGCCGCATCTGCGCAGTCCAGCGGCCCGCAAGGAAACCGGAAGTCAGCGCCATTTTGACCAATCGTCGCACGCAACACCATCACCGCGTACACGAATGTAGACAACGAAGCGACAACGAACATTCGTTCAGTTTATTTAACGGCGCGGTAGTTGTGACATTACTGTGACGTAGTAACAGAAGTAAAAAAAAACGTAGTTGGTATACGAGACAGGATATCACGTAATCATGGATCGTTCAGAGTATACATTCATTGGCAAACAATACCCATTCGAAACTACTGTACTTAGTAAAATTATTGACGCTTTAGTACCACATTTTTTCCAACAGGATATCCAACATTTGCCAATTTAATGAAATAATTGCTTCAATGGATTACGTTTTTGTGTGCAGTACTGTATCGCCATGGTTACAATCAGTGGCGTAGCCAGAGGGGTGGCTAACGGAATCATGGTACCAAAATCTCGGAAAATGAGGAGGGTGTGAAACAAAGGATGAATAATTGGCTGCCTGATTAATAGATTGGCAAAATATAGATGATGTAAGGATGCCTGTGTAGTATTTCGCCTGCGAGTCCTATCCTTTGGCAAAAATAATTGGACACTCATGTTTAGAACTCGGCCAACCTCAAGTTTAAGTACCGTTATGCGTATATATATGTGGGGAGCAGTGGTCGCGCGGTAGAGCGCTGGACTGTCAATCGAGGGGACGGTGGTTCAATCCCACATACCGCCGTTTCGAAACTTAGGCAATTTCGTTCACCCCACATTTGGCTGAGTGTTTCGGAAGAGACTCTAAAAGCCGGTGGTCCCTTCTATTTGGTGTCTATGTCACGGGAAGTAAAAGATCCCACACAGGGGGTAAATGTGTAACCTGTAGTGGACTCACTAATTCTAGAAAATGACCAACTCATGTGTTAGCCCAAGTGTGGGCTGTTTGGAGGAAACCACCTGAGATCTGATCATCCTTGCCAACATTTGATACTTCATCTCGTAAATTCGATCTTTTAACAGCATCCCATGCATATTTATGTTTCATAAACAGCGTGCCTTACCGCACGTTTGATGCCGTAGGCAAAACAACCTGCTTATTGCTCTTTCATACAGTAATATTTGGCCGCTGCCGTTGCGGCTGTCACAGATCGGATCGTTATTTTGTGACTCAAAATGTGTTTGTAAAACATAAACATTCCCGGGAATGTCATTTCCGTTACGGTTACTGTGGCGCATTCAGTGACGGCAAATATACAGCTATAACGGCAATATTATATGGTGGATCACAGAAGTGCTGAAATATGTCATAATTCATGTAGGATTCAGTTACCCAAAGTTGAAGAATCTTCCACTTCTGTCGTAGGCGATAAGCACCCAGCTAGCTGCAGCCTACTAGGTGACAGGACAACAAAAATATCATCATTCTCAATGTGCGTGATGGCTGTTAATATATCAACATAATGATGCAAAATAATAGTTGCATGACTAAGGTAAAATTACACATTGCTATGAAAACAATTTATGTGGTCGATTTTCTACTGGGTAGTTGGAACATCATACATTTTAATAAGCCGCAACCTTACATGTTGTGAAGTTACTGGCTGAACGTTAACACCTCAGCATCTACGTTATCGTACACATTTCTAATTCTAAAACATGTATGACGGACCATTTGGGAATATTCAATTTAATATTGTGTACCACCTGTGGATAATATAGAACATAAACAAACACGCCAGTTTAACAAGTCTAACATTTGAAAAAAGAGCAGATTACATTTCTGGTTATCGGATATTTATCCAAATGAAGCATATCACAATTTAATGTTACTACATAAATCATTATTTGAAAATATCATGCCCAGTCAAAATTACAAAATAAATACCCAAAAAATTACAGAAAACCCTGTATGACACTTGGCTTAGTTGTTTCGCCAATAAACAGAGACTAACTACTCCGAATAAAGTTACATATATCAAATGTAGATAGAGAGAGGATAGTGTAGAATATATAATAAAATAAGATCAAAGCTGCAAAGACACAATATTATGCTGAGATATTGGGAAGAAAGAACGTGAACACAACATTAAAGATGCATAGACCACACTGAGGCAGGTTATCGCAAAACAAAAAGTGTGTTTACAGTTCCCTCAAATCTTCATTGCAAATGAACAACAAGTGGAAAGCTACAACATTTGTACTGAAGAAGTTAACAATTTCTTGCCGAAATAGATAAAACAGTTAGTGAATCAGTACCAACAGCCTCATTTCACCCGCACTTAAAAGATATAAATGTTGTCATGCCACCAGCTGATATAAACAAGAGTGTAAATGTAGTGAAAAGTCTAAAAACAAAATGCTCTGTAGGTTTTGACAGTTTAGGTACAAAACTTATCCAACAGACTATTATCGAAGAAATAGTCATCCCACTTGAGCATATTATTGATCTAACCTTTGTTACTGGTGTGGTACCAGAAAATCCTAAAGTTGCTAAGATAATTCTACTTTATAGATCAGGACGCACTTTCTAAAACAAAGAAAAATTGATTAATAAATTATTTGTAAAAAAATATAACATTTTATATAAACATCAATATGGATTGTGATATTGATAATTTAACCATAACGGTAAACTAAGAATAAAACATATGTACAATCGGTTGTATGCAAATAAGCTATGCTTGAATGTCAAAAAGAAAGTCCAAAAATAGTAACTACGGAGTAAAAAGTACTGTTAAAATAAACAATAACGTTATTAACCTGATTGGCAAGTAACATTTCTCGAGCCATTTTTTTGCAATAAATAGAGTGAAACATACCATATATCTTACAACATATTTTAATGAAAGATATATTATCACACAAATCACTTAAATTATTATATTACACTTTAATTAAGAAATGTATAACATACATTATGCATGCATGGGGCAGTAGAAACACAAAGAAATTGGACATTATTTGATGACGGTGTCATTGGAAGACGGCCTTTAGCAAAGTGATATCCATGCATTGCAACACGCTGACAATTATAATATATGCTCTGTTTTTGTTCTTGTACATGTGACGTTGTAAAATTACTATATTATCGCTGATGACAATGATATGATACGAAAGAAACCACGTCACACGACAAGGAACACGTGGCGATAACAAGATTGATTGGTGGTGTAGCTCGTGCAATCGCATAGTATATTTCGTTCTCTTTTATCCGGTGTCCAGAGAGATAAATTTATTCTTGTTTATGCTCAACAATGGTGCTGTTGCCTCTTCTGCGGATGTATGTTCCATGACACGAAGATACCAGCGATGACAAAGAGTTCATGTTTTCGGATGAGAGTGTGCGTGTGCGTGTGCGTGTGCGTGTGCGTGTGCGTGTGGGTGTGCGTGTGCGTGTGTGTCTTCCATGGAACCAGCCAACCAATGGTCTGTAAGATTGATCTGGATTGCTGTGGATAAGGTAGAAGAAGTGACAACACGCTTTTGCACCTCACACGGATACAATTTAAGAGCAGGTTAAATCACCCGACTATCTTCTCGCCGAAATTACCCAACCGAAAGATAGACACAGAGAGAGGCAGAGAGAGGAGGGGAGAGACAGACAGACATATGGAGACGGTGAGAGAGACACACAGAGAGACACACAGACGGAGATAGAGAGAGAAAGAGAGAGAGAAAGAGAGCAGACAGAGACAGACAGGCAGATAGACAGACATACAGAGAGAGGGAGAGAGAGAAACAGAGAGAGTCGTTTAAGCAGGAGTACCAAACTATGGCCTCTCAGATTGATCTCGGTTGCTACGGATATGTTCGTTGAAGCACGACCGGAAAAACGTAAGGGCGCCAACGGTCGTAGCGGCAATATTTGTCAGCAGCCGGATGTTTTCGTTACGAGTAACGACGGCCTAAAGACGGTAATAATGAGGGTGATACTTTATTACGGTAATGGTGAGTAGGAGGAGGAAAGGTAAGACAAAATGTCAAATAACCGATTAGATGAGGTAGATGACAATGGCGATGATGACGATGAAGATGACGATAACGGAGAAAATACTGTGACTGTTATTACGGCGAGGACTACAAGTATGACATCAAATCGTGATGACACGAGACACCAACGTGGCGATTCTAACCAATGAAGCCGCTTGATGTTAGGACATGTGGAATTATTATTATAACTAGCATTTCTGAAGCGCCTTATATCCCGTTCATGGCCGTTTACTCACGCCATGAAGCGTACATAGTATTATAAGTTAATAAATAATTGCAAATCATGGTAAATAATATGATATCAACAATACTAAAATACCGTTCGTATTTACTTATTAGATAATATATGGATACAATAACACGTGGGCAAAGGATTATTCAGAATCAGTGAAAACAAGAAACAAGAAATAAAATAAATCACGAACTCATCTCAAATACTTAAGAATGCATTATATAAAATTCAAACTGAATAATAGGTCTTTAAATTGACAAATAAAAGAAGTGGACATTCACGATGATTTCATCTATAATGCAGAATGATAACACACAGTGATCAAAGACAACACGGAAAGCTAGTGACAGACAAGAAAGAGGTGCTGCATGCATGGGAGGAGTACATTGCTGAACCAAACGGAGAAGGGAGAACTGGATCTGCCTAGTGCAGTTGAGGAAGACTTAAGGGTGGAGGAGATGGAGTTGATGAGATAGAGATAGAGAGAAGAGAGAGAGAGAGAGAGAGCAATGAAGAAGATAAAGAAAGATAGGCCGGAAGGCATTGATGACGTGCGAGTAGAGATGCTGGTGGTGGATGATCGAGTTGGAATATGGTGGACAAAATTATTGCTGAACACCTGCATGAGAGAGGGAGAGATCCAAGAGGAAAGGAGAACGGGGCTGATTGTCCCAATATGGAAAAGAAAGGGAGATGTGCATGACCCCGGAAAATATAGACGTATTATGTTGCTAAGCCATATGTTGAAATTGATGGACAGAAGTCTGGATGGCAGAATACGAGCAGTAGTAAATCATTGAAGTACATCAGGGGTATAGTTAAGGAAGAGGAACAACTGATGGGAGGTTTCCCATGAGGCAGCTAGTTGAGAAGACACTGGAAGGGCAGGATGATATAGCAATTGGATTCACAGACCTGGAGAAGGCCGCTGATATAATCCCAAGAGAAACGACGCTTACAACACCGAGGTGAGTCCCAAAGGCGGATGTCGGGATAGTGGAGGTCACGTATGAAGACCCGAATAGACAAGGAATGTCGGGAGAGTTCAAAATAAATGTTGGCCTGAGACAGCGGAGCGCCTTGAGTTCATTGTGGTTTATCGCTGTGGTGGAACTGATAAGCAGAAAGACTGGTAAGAAAAACATACTCCAGAAACTAGCATACGCAGATGACCTGGCAGTAGAAGCGGATGGCGAAGCAGATGTCCAAGAACAGTTGACAGAGTGGAAAATATGTTCAGCAGACATGGACTGAGAGTGAGTTTGGAGAAGACGGAGATAATGTGGGTGGGGCAGAGAAAGAAAGAGCTGGACTTACACCCGGATGGGAAGAAGCTAAAGCGAAGAGAGAGTTTTTGTCTACCTGGGTGAAGCGATATGTGGGGATGGTAATTCCGACACAGAAATTGGCAGAAGGACCTGGAAAGAGTGTGAAGAAATGACGAATAAGAGCAAACGATAGAAATCGTTGGTGATAGAGAACGCAGTGAGAGAAAGGTGAGGAAAGGAAAGAAAAGGCGAAGAAGATATGACAGTAACCATGGTCAACATCACCCCTGACGACTGGACCCACAAGAGGAGAGTAACATAACACAACACGTTAGCCGGTATATTTGTTGTGGCATACAAGCATACATACGAGTATCATATTCGTCCAGTCACCGGGCGCTGTTTCGACGCGGCCGATCTGACGTTGTTGTTCAATGTGGGATTTATAATACAATGTGTTGGAGCCATTGTTTTTTCTCAATTTGTTTGGAGTGATGTTCCTTTTACAGACGATGTCCTCTTTGGGGGTTAATCTGGTCCTTCATTCTTTTTAGATTTGTGCTTCTTCTTATGCCTAGGTGGTGCTTCATCTTCTGCCGAAGTGTCTCGCTTCCCACGTGAATCTGTAGGTATGCCCTTCGTTTGTGGGTGTGCCGCTTTCACTGATTCTCCCGTTGGCTTGTCCTCCTCCCTTTGTGAACGTGTTGCTATAATTGATTCTGCCATTGCTGTGTCATCCCATGTTGCTTTATCTGACTGTTCACACAGGCCTTTTTGCTTCTAATGTCGATGTTTCCCTTTCCCATGCCGTTTAGAGGTGTTTCCTTGCAACAATGGTATTTCGTCACTTTTATGACTTTGGTATGCTCTAAATCTCTTGAACTCCCAAATTGCAATTTGACTTGCAATACAGAACGACATCAGGCAAATCGTAGTAGATAGTGCGATGCCGATATATATGGCATGTGCGGAGACATGTGCATGAGGTTGGAGTAATTTTGTGTCACTTCTTCCGTAAGCTAGTTCGACCAGCGTTTGTGCCGTTGGCTTAGACGTGATAGCCGTGATTGACGAAGTTGGTTTGACCAGCGTTTGTGCCGTTGTAGTAGACGAGATAGCCGTGATAGAAGAAGTTGGTTTGAGAAGCTGCTTTTGCACCATTCTCATTCTCGTGATAGACGAAATTGGTTTGACCAGCATTACCGCCGTTCTCATCGTCGTGATAGACGAATTTGGTTTGAACAGCGTTTGTACCTTTGTCATATTCGTGATAGGCGATGTAGTTGATGCAGATCTAGCGCCTGATAAGACCCGAGAGTCGCATCGCCAGCCGGTAAACGTCGGACGCCAGTTGACAGGTGCCACCATTTGGACATGTCTTGTCACATGTGTAATTGTCGCGTTTATATAGAAACGGCTGCATCCTTATTTCGGCACTTCTAACAACGTGCGTACTTATGAATACTGATTTGTCTGCATCAGTTGCATTGAATTGGCCGTTGAGATTGATCAGGTCAGCCCTTCGACCTGAACAACTACCGAACCACCAGCTACCGCTAAAACGAAAGCCAAATCGCAATTTTCCTCGGGTCTTGACTCTATATCGATTGTAGAACTTTTGACCTTTCGCTGATTGCATAACATCAATACTCTTCCGAGAGGGGCCCAGAGACAACTTGTAACGGCTATAGGCGTTGCCCACCGTAAAATTGTCCCATTCCCCGTCCAACACATTCCCGTTTTGGGTCCGATAAATTAATGAAATCATTTGTTTGCCCCTTGAGCTTAGCCTGTGTATGTGTTTTAGTCCCAACCAATGGTTACCGGAAACCCCAAAACCATCTTCGTAGTCTTGCCAAGTTGGCTCGAAACTGATACTGGGAAAATCACGGTTCCTCCTCACCACTAGGGTTGCAGCATGCAGATGGTCGCATATCGCCTCCTTAGATTCTCACTGTTTCGAATTCGGAAAGAAAAGCTCGGAGACAGGGTAGTTTAACGTCGGCCACTCACGCGTATCGGTCCAGCACGCCGCATCTGCGCAGTCATGCGGCCCGCAAGGAAACCGGAAGTTAGTGGCAGTTTGACCAAGTGTTGCACGCAACACCATCACCGCGAATACGAATGTAGACAACGAAGCGAAGTCAAACATCCGTGCAGTTTTTCTAACGGCAACTTACTTGTGACGTCACTGTGACGTCAAAGACCGTTGCTGATACACGAGACAGGATGTCACGCGTAATCGTGGATCGTTCAAATTTATTTATGCTTTCATAGGAAAACAATACCCATTCTAAACTACTGTACTTAGTTAAATTATTGACGCATGACTACCAAATTCATGTCTACAACCTTTTGCCAATTAATTGAAATAAATATTTCAATGGGTTACATCTTTGTGTGTAGCACTGTATAGCCAGGGTTGCAATCAGTGGCGTAGCCAGTGGGGTGGCCGGGGGGGGGGGGGGCATAGTCTCAAATTCCGGAAAAGTTGGAGGGTATGGAACAGATGATGAGTTAATTGGCTGCCTGATTAATGGAATGGTAAAGTATAGACGATGCAGGGATGCCTGTGTAGAACTTCCCGTCCCAGTCCTAGCCTTTGGCAAAGAAAGTTGGTCACTCAAATGTAGAATCCGGACCATTTTCAATTTTAATTACCGTTACACCTGTTTGTTTACCAACATTTGATATTAGCACACCTTTGATGTAAGAAAGAAGGTGTCGTCGGCGAAAACAAACTTCTTATTGCTTATTCCAAAGGCACAGTGCAGAAACACATGACCACTGCGCTTGCAGCTGGCACAGCTCGGAACATTATTTTGGGACTCAAAATGTTTCTAAAACCCAATATTTGTGAGACATAGACATTCCTGGGAATGACAAATTGTCATTTCATATCTGGAAAATATAGGAGCTTATGGGCAAAGTTGGTTTTCTGCCAAGCTGAAAGGTATTTCTGCCCTACCAGTGCAGAAATAGGGCAGAAAGTATATCTGCCTGACAGAAACAACAATAATACATGCCACCGGTAGCATTTTACAGAATATGTTGGCGGTCTTTTTCTTTTCCTGTCTACTCGATCCAATACAACACTAGCTCTTCAGGTAAGCAAGACAATCAGTTCTAAAAAATCAGACACTCGGCCGGCACACATATTGGAAACGGTTTCTTCCCAATTAGTATAACAGTGGCATTCTCTACCACCAAGCACTGTGTCAAGCAAATGACTAAACTCGTTCCAACATAATTTAATCCAACTGATAAGTTTATAAGTCAGACGCCCCACAATGTACACTGGCGTGATGTGTCAATGACATTTTGCTGGTTAGTAACATATATTCTCACATATATTCCTGTTCGCTTATTATTTGCCAACGTTTGTGTTTATTGGATAATAGAAATTAAAGCACTTAAATGTCATTATCACCAGTTTAATTAAAGATAAAACCACACTTGACAACAAACCACTAATACAACATGACACAAACAAGGTAGCAATATATGGTATTGTGGTCATTTTGTGAGAAAATTCCACAGTGGGGTGACCTGTTTTTAAGATGCAATATTATTTTACCAATAATGTCTGGTTTATAAATAATTGGTCATGTGCAATACAATACAATCCAACTTCAATACCAAGTTGACCAACATTAGGAAATTGCATGACTGATCACTGTCAACTGTAGTGCATAAAACACAGCAATAGAAACAAGTATTTTATAGTAGCACTGGCTCAACCGAGGAGCAGTATCATCATCTGCATGTGCATGCACTGTGCATGCACTGTGCATATGTATTGCAGACAATCTGAATGGATTCCTACAACATTACTTACTTACTTACTTATTTGTGCCTGTTTGATCGCTGGGAGCATAAGCCATCGACCAAGGAACGCCACTGTTTTCTGTCCGTGGCCATCCTCTCCAGCTCTTTCCTGGTCTAACCCATCTCTTTTGTGTCCCTCTCTGTATCTCTTTGCCAGGTGTTTCGTGGCCTACCTCTTCGCCTCTCCCTGAGGGGTTCCATGTGATGGCTTGACGGATGATGGTTTCTGGAGGTTTCCTGAGTGTGTGTCCGATCCACCTTCATTTGCTCGTCTTTATTTTATATGGATAGGTTGGTCATTTGCCCGTGTGTAGTGTTGGATACCTTGTATGTCCACTTCAGGTGTAAGATTCTGCGCAGACATTTGTTGATGAAGGTCTGAATTATGTTTAGTGTCTTTTGTGTACTTCGCCATGTCTCCGATCCATAGAGTAAAACTGCCTTGGCATTTAATTGAATATTCTCAGTTTGGTGTTAATTTTGATTTGTTTTGCTCTCCAAATAGTCTCAAAATGTTGAATGCAACTCTTGCTTTCTGTATCCTTGCATTGACGAAGGTTTGTGAACGAGTCTGTCTCTTCCAGTGGCACTCCTTTCAATGTAGTGGGGTTGTTGTTCTTTGTGTTGGCTTTCATGATTTTTATCTTGCTTCTGTTGATGTTTAGTCCTAGCTGTGTTGACAATGTGTTTAGCAGCTCTGTTTGTTCCAGCGTCTGTTGATGGCTGTGTGAGAGGAGAGCGAGGTCATCCGCAAAGTCCAGGTCCTCCAGCTGGCTCCAAGGTGTCCACTGGATCCCATTTCGTCTATTTGTTGTAGTCTTGTTCATGATCCAGTCTATGGCGAGCAGGAATAAGAATGGTGACAGAAGACATCCTTGCCCCCACTCCTGTCTTCACCATGAAGGAGTCCGTAAAGTGTCCTGCATGAATGACCCTGCATGCCATATCTTCGTAAGTATTTCTTGTCAGAGATATACGTTTTTCCGATATCCCGTTGTGCTGTAGAAGCTTCCACAGCATATCTCTGCAGCAGGTAATAAACAACACAGCCAAGACATATATTGGCAATCCAGACAGAAAACCCCAGGACTGGTTCGACCCCAACGACCAGGAGCTACAGACTCTTATGAGTAGAAGAAACTAAGTCCACCAGAGAGTGTTTCAAAACAGGAGCACTAGATCCACCACAAGATGAGTGCAGACTGCTACAAAAAAGCATCCGTGCACTGAAGTCAGACTGATATGAAAGGAAGGTAGTGGAACTGCAGAGAGCTGCTGAGAAAAAACGACATGGGCTTCTACAATAGACTGAAGGAAGTGTGGGGACCCAAGAAGAAGGGACTTGTTCACATGAAATCAACATATGGAATGGAGACCTTCTCTGATAGCAAGAGAGTTGTGGCAAGATGGAGTGAACAACTCCAGAAGCTACTCAACGTCACTGACGACATAGATCACGAAGCTCTGGACAACATCCCGCAGCGCATTACCAAGACAAGCCTCGATTAGGTTCCAACCATGGCTGAGATGGCTAGAACAATCGCCGGCCCTGAAAGTTGGCAAAGCACCTGGGTAGATGGAATTCAGCTGGAGTACGGAAGAACGGAGGAGACAATCTATTCAGCAGACAGCACCAACTAATCACAAATGCCTGGCAGATGGGTCCTGTACCATAAGCCTGAAAGGATGCCAGCTTTGTAACCATCTACAAGAAAGGTGCTCGAGCAGATAGTTGGCACTATAGATAAATCTCTCTTCTTTCCATAGCAGGCAAGATCTTCGCCAGGATCCTCCTCAACAGATTATCTACCCACATAACACCAGAGGTAGTTCCGGAGAGACAATGTGGCTTCAGAGGTAAACGGAGCACCGTGGATATGATATTTTGTCTCCGACAGCTACAAGAAAAGTGCATTCAGCAGGACCGACCACTGTACATGGTATTTGTCGACTTCAGTAAGCCGTTCGATACAGTTGGGAGGACCGGGCTATAACAGCTACTGAGGAAGTATGGATGGGCAAGATATACGGTGCAATCGTGCTGTCCACTCTCCTATACGGAGCCGATGCCTGGACAATGCACAGACGACAGGTGAAAAAGCTGTATGCCATCATGATGGGACATCTGGGTTCGATCATGAGGATAACCTGAATGGACAAAGTTACAAACAAGGAAATACTCGAGCGGACAGGGCTGCCATCTATGGAAGATCTTCTGATTACAAGGAATCTCCGGTGGACTGGACACCTCATGAGGATGTTACCAGACAGGCTACCAAAGCAGATTCTCTACTCTTAACGTTCATAATATAATGATTGCCAGAATCTGGAACTGAAAAAAGAATCTGCATTTTTGTCACAGCTGTGGACAATTTGGAACCTGACTCGTAAAAACATTTTAAAGCTAGGGTGAAGGTATTTAACCGAGCCTGTCACTGACACTATGTGTCAGGCTGAGTGAAATCGAAGTGCTATAACCCCTATGACTATGCGTTTCAAATTGTTTCTGAAACACCTAAGCATGTCTGACACTAAACCACTGACCTGGAGAATGACACGTAGCTGTGACTAAGTAGGAACTGTCACCGAATCCCGGGGATGATGTGACAATCGACATAAGCCCGTGGACATACGTGATATCGCCAGTGTCACGGACACGCCACCCGGTGATCGTTTGTTTGTTTTACCGGTGTCCAGTGACATCAATTTGTTCTTGAGTATGCTAAAAAAAGGGCGTTGTTGTCACTGCTGCGGATGTGCGTTCCAAGTCTCGATGATGCGAGTGATAACGAAATGTTCACATGTTGTGGTGCATATGTGGGTCTTCTGTGGTCTCCGGTAAAACTTGGGCCTCTTAGTTTGATCTGAGTTGCCTCTGTTTAGGCTCCGTGAGGTGACAGCACATTTTAGTCCCTCACACCCGCCTGGGGAATTAATGTTCTGCCAATGTTGGACCAGGGCGGCCTTGCCCCACTATAGAGTAGAGATCGATGCTGATTAGCTCTTAGGCCAACTATGAAATAAAGCTAAACTGAGGATATACTTTTATAAGATAATATTATTCTATTAAAAGTATTCACCATTAAACTTATATTCACACAAAAATAAACAGAAATAGCAATTTTTAATTGTTTATGAGGCGAGAATTATAGGATAATAAGCCGCGATTACCCAGGAACCGTGCTGTAGCTCCTGACACAGATAACATTCAAAAGCTGGCAAAGTTACCAAACTATCTTCTTGGCGAAGTTACGCAGCCGAGAGAGAGAGAGAGAGAGTTAGAGGAGAGAGACGAGAGAGACACAGACATAGGCAAAAGAAAGCCAGAGAAAGACACAAAGAGATAGACAGACAGTTACAGAGATTTATGCTTTCATGACTAGTTTTACTAATATACATTAATGAATTTGTGATCAACTATATGAATATGTTCTGATTGTACTATTCAGTTGTTTTGGCTGCCAGTGAAGTGAATAAACTTTAAACTTTGTTTATAGGCAGAGAGAGAGAGAGAGAGAGAGACACACACACACACACACACACACACACACACACACACACACACACACACACACACACACAGAGCAACAAACTGACAGAGAGACATAGAGCGAGAGAGAGAGAGTGAGAGAGAGAGAGAGAGCGAGAGAGAGAGAGAGAGAGAGAGAGAGAGAGAGAGAGACGGCTTTTCCCAATATATACCTCGGTTTCCTTGTACAGGCGGTGTCCATTTTACAAATACATGAGGTACTAGGTTTCTGCCCATGCGGAGACCATGGCCAAAACATGCAAGCTTGGGGATGAAATCTTAATCGTAACATAGCATTCAGAAAATGTTGAGTACTGAGGGTATGCCCTAGGATTTAAAGCGTGCCGTGAACGTTTACAACACCTGTCAGTCAGGCGAAAACAATTCAGTGCAGTTTCTTACCGTCAGGTGTGTTACAATGTAATAACGATGACCATGGTCATGGTCCGTGTATATACCGTTTTTTCCTTTTTGAATTTTCGTTTTCTAATTTGCGAACGAAAAACGGATAACGAATTCCTTTTTCGTTTTTCATTTTCAAATTTGCGAACGAAAAACGAAAAACTAATTCCTTTTTCGTTTTTTGTTTTCAAAAGTGAAGTAAGAAAAACGAAAAACGAATTCGTTTTTCGTTTTCAAAAGTTAAGTAAGAAAAACGAAAAACGTTTTCGTTTTTGCATTTAAGATGCATCGGTCGCACTGCCACTTCGGGTGGCTGGTAAAAATTGGAAATTTCGGCGGGATACTTCGGTCGCATTGGCAGCGTTTTGAAAACAAACTCGCAGAAATTGCATCGGCGAAGTGGGATATCTAAGTACCTACAGGTGAATATTGGTCGTTTCGGCGCTGTTTTTTATGTTTCGACAATTTAATAAACTTTACTCAACCTTATATATAATAGATCGAAAGTGGATAAATCGAGAGTAGATGTATTTTATTTTGTAACTGCAACTATGTAATGCAATAGTTATTTTAAATTTAGTTTGTAAAATATTTGACTTAGGAGGCCCCTATTATGACTAATAAATAGTCGCTTTCTTAGGAGCCACTTTGGGATTTTAATTAGCTATTTTTTTATGTAATTATTGAATTCCATTGACGGACCATTACGGATAGCCCAATTGTATTTAGGAGCATGTATATTCCTGAGTATTGTTTATTAACATTTGCTACTTTACGCATATTGTAAGTAGAGGATATGTGGTACAACTATAATACGTTTATGGCTTAATGTGTTGCTAGAGTTAGTGTTAATTCATTATTATTTTGCATATGTAGTAAATTACAACAGTAGAAGTATGTTTGCATCCGTGTGTAATATGCTGCTTTATACATATTTAAAAAAATTGTGATTGGTTATGTTTTGATTAAACAAATACACGTATTGTTTATAGTGTGAGGCATACTATTTTTAATACTCTTCTTTACAAATGTATATTATGTCCTGAATGTATGTATTGTGCTGTGTGCTGGTGTGAAATGATTATGCATATTTCTGGTTTGTGTTATCTGCCAATTTTGAAAGTATGCGGGTAATGTTTTATGTTTATATTTATAATAAAATTATAATATCATTACAATAAGTTGGTATTCAACTTTTGCTTAAACATTAATTGTATGTGGGAGCTATATTTATTTGAAAATATTATTCTTATAAGTTTTTTTGCAATTTGTTTATTCAATTACATTTGTGTCCCTTGATCAGTAGATGGTAATTATTATGAGGCAATATTATAGAATTATAGAGTGAAATTTTTATTCTAGTTTGAATAATATCCTTTAACCTAGTTATAGGTCGAATTGTTCGAGAACATCTGTTTGCTATTTTATCAATATTTTTAATCCAGTTAAAATGCGAGATTAATGTAAAGCCCATAATGTTAAACTGGTTAAATCTCTCAATATCTACACTGTCAATTGTTAATGTTACTTCATCAACCTATTTATTAGGCATTTCAAAAAACCTTTTGTTTTATTAATATTTTAATGATAATGTATAATAATAACACAGGTCTTATTGGCAACTCAACTGAGTTGGATTGACATTATACAATAAAATACAATTAACCCATCTGCATGTAGTTTTAGCTATATGTTTATTGTAGGTCTTTATTAATCAAATATTCAATATTCACTGGGTTTCTCTCATATGTGAAGGTTTTAGTTGTACTTGTATCCTCAAGTATCATGAGCATAAGTTATGTTGGCTTTTGGAAATCATTGATATAATTATAGTAAATAACAATGTCAGTGGCCCTAAAATTGATCCTTGGGGACGCCTCGTTTTATAGGTAAAGTATATCATTGTACCTCTTCTAGTCTTACAGACTGCTTACAGTTAGTTGCATATTATTGTGTTAGATGTATTTCTGTGAGCTCTATTCCAATGGCTCCTGGCTACCTCAATGATCCGTTCACGTTAAACAATAGTGTATATGATTGTCACACTTGCAACTGCACAAATATTCCTGTCAAGAAGTGCAACTTGTCTTTAGGCCAGTGTGAGTTTGCTTACAAGTTTGGAAAACGTTGGGACACTATCCCGGAATGTATACAGAATGCAAGCAGTGCAAATATCTTTAAGACACACATTTTAACAGTTTCTCATGAAAGATGTACACACTTGCAAACATTTCATTATAGATATGGCTGAGTGATTGTTTGCATTTGGCTGGTAGATTGTTTAGATTAATAAATATTTGTGTGGTGGTGGTAGTGGTAGTCATAGTAAGGACTTTATCTCAGACAGTCAGATTTTTTATTGTTGTTATTACTATTATTGTTATGTAGAAGTGGATGAGTTTGAGCAGTTTGCCAGTTGAATGCGGACTGTCGTTTAGTCATGCCTTTTGGGATGTCTAAGAAGTGCACATAACCTCATGTCATTATAATTAAAGATTTAACGGTAAGCCTAATAATTGTTTTATTATTTGTAATCTTTGTTATTCATATTTCCAATAGAGTATAAAACAGTTTCACCTGACTGTTTATTAACAACTGAAATGGAATATTTATGGAGTTGCAAGTGTGCCAAACATGCATTCTATTATTAACGCAAACCGATCAGTGATATAGCCAGGAGCCATTGGAATTGAGCTCACAGCAATAATATTCAACTAACTGTAAGCAGTCTGTAAGACTATAAGAGGTACAATGATATAATTTACCTATTAAAAGAGGCGTCCCCCAAGGATCAATATTAGGGCCACTGACATTATTTACTATAATTATATCACTGATTTCCAAAAGCTAGCATAACTATAACATAATTAGAGACCTCATTGAACAAGTTCAGCGGCGGGCAACACGACTTGTGCCGGAAACAAATAGCAGACAAATAGAATTACGGCTTCCTACCTTGAACTTCAGAAGACAGAGAAAAGAAAAGAGACATAAATTCAGACATTCAAAATTATCAAAAGAATAGACTCGGTCAACCAGGATTGCAGACGTCCACAGTGCCCAGCAAAGCTGATGATCAAAAAAGCCAGTGGTACAACAAGAGGGCACAGCGAAAAACTCCAAACACAGAGAGCAACTGGCTACAGACACCACTTCTTCTCGACCAGAGTGGTTAAAATGTGGAACTCCCTTTCAGAAGAAACATTCCAGGCCGGAACAGTAAACGAACTGAAGTCACGCCTCCAAAGAGATTAGAGAGGTCACCCAGACCTGTATAATTACAATATTTTTAATTAACCAGCCTTGACAAACCGGATATAAAAAGCAAACCATAAAAAATAGATCAGAACTACAACATCAGAAAACAAATCTTGAGACGGCCTCAATACTCAGTTTAGGCAACTACTGACCGGTCTTGAGGTAAGATCTTGAGGTAAGATAACTTATGCTCATGATACTTGATGATACAAGTACAATTAATATCTTTACTCATGACAGAAACACAGTGAATATTGAATATTTGATTACTAAAGACCAATAATCAACATATTAATAAAAATTTCACTCTATAATTCTATAATATTGCCTCACACTAATTACCATCTACTGATCTAGGGACACAAATGTAATTGAATAAACAAATATTTTCAAATAAATATAGCTCCCACATACAATTAAAGTTTAAGCAAAAGTTGAATACTAACTTATTGAAATGATATTATAATTTTATTATAAATATAAACATAAAACATTACCCGCATACTTTCAAAATTGGCAGATAACAGAAACCAGAAATATGCATAATCATTTCACACCAGCACACAGCACAATACATACATTCAGGACATAATATATATTTGTAAAGAAGGGTATTAAAAATAGTATGTCTCTCAGAATAAGTTATAAAAAAGAGTATTAAAAATAGTATGCCTCATACAATAAACAATACCTGTATTTGTTTAATCAAAACATAACCAATCACAATTTTAAAAAGACTGATACATTATGTATAAAGCAGCATTCTACACACGGATGCAAACATACTTCTACTGTTGTAATTTACTACATATGCAAAATAATAATGAATTAACACTAACTCTAGCAACACATTAAGCCATAAACGTATTATAGTTGTACCACATATCCTCTACTTACAATATGCGTAAAGTAGCAAATGTTAATAAACAATACTCAGGAATACACATGTTCCTAAATACAATTGGGCTATCCGTAATGGTCCGTCAATGGAATTCAATAATTACATAAAAAATAGCTAATTAAAAACCCAAAGTGGCTCCTAAGATAGCGACTATTAATTAGGCATAATAGGGGCCTCCTAAGTCAAATATTTTACAAACTAAATTTAAAATAACTATTGCATTACATAGTTGCAGTTACAAAATTAAATACCTCTTCTCTCGATTTATCCATCTTTCGATCTATTATATATAAGATTGAGTAAAGTTTATTAAATTGTCGAAACATAAAAAACAGCGCCGAAACGACCAATATTCACCTGTAGGTACTTAGATATCCCACTTCGCGGATGCAATTTCTACGAGTTTGTTTTTCAAAACGCTGCCAATGCTACCGAAGTATCCCGCCGAAACAACCAATTGTTACCGGCCACCCGAAGTGGCAGTGCGACCGAAGCATCCTAAATGCAAAAACGAATTCGTTTTTCGTTTTTCTTACTTCACTTTTGAAAACGAAAAACGAATTCGTTTTTCGTTTTTCTTATTTCACTTTTGAAAACGAAAAACGAAAAAGGAATTCGTTTTTCGTTCGCAAATTTGAAAACGAAAAACGAAAAAGGAATTCGTTATCCGTTTTTCGTTCGCAAATTGGAAAACGAAAAAGGAAAAAACGGTATATACACGGACCCATCTAATAAAAAAAACTACCATCAGTTTAATTACCTTTCTGGAACATAAATTACATTTCCAGTCGATTTATTAGATTATCGATCGATTTATTATATTAACGATTCTTATATTACCGGTCGGTTTATTATAAAATTACACGATGATTGTCACATAACCGATATATCCATTCCATTTAATTATCGGTCGATTCACTATATTAACAGTCGATTACTAAACATAGGTCCACTATTACATTACTGGTAGATTTATTACATCGTCGGTCGATTCGGTATATTGCCGGTCGATTACTACCTCACCGATCCACCATTTCATTAGTGGTAGATTTATTACATTGTCGGTAGATTCGGGGACATTACCGGTCGATTATTATTTCACCTGGTCACTATTACATTACCGATAGATTTATTACATTGTCGGTAGATCCGGGGACATTTCCGGTCGATTATTACTTTACCTGATTACTATTACATTACCGATAGATTTATTACATTGTCGGTAGATTCGGGATATCACCGGTCGATTATTACTTCACCGGATTACTCTTACATTACCGATAGATTTATTACATTGTCGGTAGATTCGAGATATCAACGGTCGATTATTACTTCACCTGATCACTATTACATTACCGATAGATTTATTACATTGTCGGTAGATTCGGGATATCACCGGTCGATTATTACTTCACCTGATCACTATTACATTACCGATAGATGTATTACATTGTCGGTCGTTTCGGCATATCAACGGTCAATTATTACTTCACTTGATCACTATTACATTACTGATAGGTTTACTACATTGCCGGTAGATTCGGGATATCACCGGTCGATTATTACTTCACCTGATTACTATTACATTACCGATAGATTTATTACATTGTCTGTCGATTCGGGATAGTATCGGTCGATTATTACTTCACCGGATTACTATTACATTACTGATATATTTATTACATTGTCGGTAGATTCGGGATATCACCGGTCGATTATTACTTCACCTGATTACTATTACATTACCGATAGATTTATTACATTGTCTGTCGATTCGGGATATTATCGGTCGATTATTACTTCACCTGATCACTATTACATTACTGATAGGTTTATTACGTTGTCGGTAGATTCGTGATATCACCGGTCGATTATTACTTCACGGGATTACTGTTACATTACCGATAGATTTAGTTCATTTTCGGTCATTTCGGCATATCTCCGGTCTATAATTGCTTCACCTGATCACTATTACATTACCGATAGATTTATTACATTGTCTGTCGATTCGGGACATTATCGGTCGATTATTACTTCACCGGATTACTATTACACTACAGATAGATTTATTACATTGTCGGTAGATACGGGATATCACCGGTAGATTATTACTCCACCTGATCATTATTACATTACCGATAGATTTATTTCGTTTTCGGTAGATTCGGGATATCACCGGTCGATTATTACTTCACCTGATCACCATTACATCACCGATAGATTTATTACATTGTCGGTAGATTCGGGATATCACCGGTCGATTATTACTTCACCTGATCGATATTGCATTACCGATAGATTTATTTCGTTGTCGATAGATTCGGGATATCACCGGTCGATTATTACTTCACCTGATCACTATTACATTACCGATAGATTTATTTCATTGTCGGTTGATTCGGGACAATAACGGTCGTTTACTACTTCACCGATCCACTATTACATTACCGGTTGATTTTTTTGGCTCTATATTTTCGATCGATTTATTACATTACCAGTCGACAATTGCATTACCTCTAGTGTAGATTTTATGCATTATATTCTAACACACGGTCGAAAACCGTAATGTGATGAAGACGGTGATAATGAATGTGATACTTTATTACTGAAATGGTGAATAGTAGAAGGAAAATATAGACAATTAAAATGTCAAATAAGCGATGATAACGATGACGATGACGAAGAAAATATGGCTGCTTGTTATAACGACGAGAACTACAATAGTGGTGACACGTGACAGCCATGTGACGATTCCAATAAGTAGCCAGTCGCTTGATTTTTAGGATATGCGGAATTGTTATTATGTATGATGATAATCAATATGATTTTCTAAAGCGCCTTATATCCGGGTTCATGGCCGCGTTATTAAACCTACATGGAATACAAATTTGTTTAAGTAAGTCTCGCTCTCGAAAACGAGGTTGGGGCACTTGGGGGCAGGACGTCCATATTCTCCATGTTGACATATAGAACTTTGTAAGTTTGTTTTGTTTTTGCTTGTAATAATCGGACTGTCCCCAAGCAGTGTTTCACAGTTATATTGTTCCAAGGATAATTACAAACAGAAGCAGCGGAACACTTTGCCGGTAACAATGATCACGGAAATCATGCATTTTAATCGATTATTATGGTGGTTGCTATGGCATCGCCGGCTAGTAGTAGTACTTGTGTTTGGCGATCCTAACTAGTAATGAAGAATGCCATCTTTATCCCTGTTTTTGAGCAAATGTATACATGCGTTATGATTACGTGCATTTTCACAACTGATCAGATATAAGTGTTTTTGTGAAACTGTTGTGAAACCACAACGTACAACGTTTAAAAATGCAAATCCCGTAAGAGACACATACGGCCTAAAATCGTGTATACTCTCTGCGCTACGTAAATCGCTATGTGTCTGTGACAGTGGTAAACTCAATATTAAATTGGACATTTAAGATAAGAAAGGTATAACGCAACATATTTATGACCTGATATTCCTAGTATTTATCAGTCGGAAGTTACAACTGTCATCCGTCTTTATAACAGTATTCTTGTGTCCAGTCCAAATCATTTCCAGTCGCGCGTTTCCCCATGTATCGTGACCCACTTACATGCCCTATAGGGCGTGTAAGTCTCGCGCGCGAAAACGAGGTTGGGGGCAGTTGGGGGCAGAAGGTCCATATTCTCCATGTTAAAGTATAGGACTTCGTTTTGTTTTTGGTTGTAATAATCGAATTGTTCCAGTCTAACAATTTCAGTTATACAGTCCGAAAGATTATTACAAGCAAAAGCAGTGGAACACTTAGCCGGTGACAATTATCACGGAAATCTTGAATTTTAATCGATTATAATGGTGGTTGCCATGGCAACATCGGCAAGTACTTGCATTTGGCGATCTTGACTAATGTTGAAAAGTGCCATTTTTCGCACAGTACAACCTGTTTGGACCAAACGTATACACGTGTTATGATTATGTGCATTTAGACAATTTGTCAGATATAAGTGCTTATCGAAACCACAACGTACAGCTATGTAAAATGCAAAATCCGTAAAAAAACACATACGGCTAACATTTGCGGGGAGTGTCTATTATCTGCACTACATAAATCGCTATGTCTATGATACTGTGGTAAACTCAATATTAAATCGGACATTTAAGATAAGAAAGGTATAACACAAGATATTTATGTTCTGATTTTCCTAATATTCATCAGTCGGAAGTTACAACTGTCATCCATCGAATATTATTCTAATGACCAGTCCCCAAATCAGCTCCAATCGCGCGGAGTCTCGCCGTGTATCGTGACACACTTACGCGCCCTATTATAATAGTGAAATATCTTAAAATATCGTAATTCTTAGAAAATAGACGGATACATTAACACGTAGGCAAAAGATTATTCAGAATCAGTGAAAACTAGAAACAAGAAATAAAATATATGATGAACTCATCTAAAATAACTAAGAATACATATTTAAAACACAAATTGAATCGGTCTTTATATTTACAAATGGACTTTGTGCACAATGACGTCATTATCCCGGAAGCCCTTCCGGCGCAATGCATTGTGCATTATATATTGTAAATTTGTTGTGCCGCCATTATCCCATGGACAAGGACGTGATTAAAACTCTTCACGGCACATAATCATAGTGTGTGAGTCCTTCATCAAAGAGCGTCGCGACTTATTGTATTAATGGTTATGCCATTCTATTTGATAGGTCAAAAATCCGTGTCATTTAAATATTATCGACGGGTTGTTTACATGTGGTGCAGATAAGACGCAAGGTTTTTGAAAATGCCTATGTTGCCCTCAGACGAGACACTGCTAATGACTGATAGGATCTTGTGAGGAAGTGTAACAGGTTAACTTCAAAATCAGCCAGAAACCAGAACAGCCTGGTGCCAGCTTGGATCCTGACTAAAGAACAAAGGGGATATTGACCAATGGTCACTGTCAGGTGCTAATTCAACATCTGGCTCTGAGCAAACAAAAGTTGTGGTCACTGCCAGTGTCTTCATCAGTAATTATCGCTGTTGGGTGACGTTGTAGTGAAGGTAATCAGTTTGGCAAGCATTACATGTGATCTTGAAACAGAAATGTTGATCTGACAATGTATTTGAAAAAGTATTTGAGAAAGTCAAATATTTTAGGAAAGTATTTAAATACAAATACATTTCATTCCTAAAGGTCAAATACAAATACGAATACTTTGAAAAAAGTATTTAAATGTATTGTAGACTTATATTTTATATCAATGTTTCAGCAAATAAAATATTTTTAAAAACACACACTTTCAAACATACCACACTCTACAATTTCACTAAAAGTTTACTTTTATTTACGAATATCACATCAGCTGTTTTAACATATGTTGATGCTACAACACACACATATATATATGTGTATATATGTATGATATACATATATATATATATATATGTATATATATATATATATAATATATATATATATATATATATATATATATATATGCATATCTATATTGCATTTACTATATCATCAGAATGCATTAAAAATGCAATGTATGAGTGTATTTGCCTCCGGAAACCAGTTATAGATGGTTTATTTAGTTCGGAGAATTGTGTATAAAAATCTACATTTGGCTGCATCATTATATATATATATATATATATATATATATATATTATAGGTATAGGTATTATAATTGCAAAGTGAACTGAATGTCAGCAAGTAGTCCGTGTGGCTGTCTTTTCCCAAATAAACTGAGCAGGTGTTTCTATAATGTCATGGGCATATTCCCCATTTCCGTCGACACCAACATGTATATCGGTGCTATTTTCTACGCCTTCTGGAATCTACAATGAGAAATAAAATTGTTTAATTACATTGACTTGGTTGAAACACACCTAAACAGCCAACATAATAGAAAACAACGCAGTACCACGAAGGGGGGAGGGGGGGGGGGGCACTGAATTGTATTATTCACAAAATTAGGTATTCAACAGTAAGTTATCGTGTTGAGTGTGTTGGCATATTAGCAACATATCATACAAGTCTTAAAGGACAAAAAAAGGCTACGGTTTCGTGCCATACACCTAATAGAGTTTATACAAAGTAACAATTTCCACATATACTCAATTTCTTAACGTCAGCGGTTTACTCAGAATGTGACTTTAAAGTCTAAAATTCTGACGAAATCCACGATGGTCTAGACACCGCCATAGGTGAAGGGTTAACTTGGCTTGGCCATTCAGCGCGCGGCATTCTATATCTCTGTCAGCTTCCGGCGACGTTGTTAAGGGTCAACAACTTCGAGTCTTCGACAGTTCGTTCAGTTGGCGTGACATCTAGCAGCTGCTTATAGACGTATATCTAAATCTGTGGTTAAATCTATGGTAAACTTTAGTAATTATGCCTTCGTGTTCGGCATACGGTTGCAATAATAGTTTAAACAACCGGTAGTATTGAAGCAATGGATTCACATTGGTGATTTGCGGGCGTACTGTTTGGAATCCCTCCAGTCCAAGTACAGTTCACTTTGCGCGGTCCATTTTGAGGAGAAATGCTTTGATGTAGACATGTATCAGTTGATGGGATGATTTCAGCGATAACTATAATAGACAGCTTTATATTTACCGTCATCAGCAAGTTACGCGCGTTGCCGATTTGCAGCCATTTCATGACAACAGCCAAACCCCATGCAGGGAATCTACGTGGAGAGCGCCTCGATCACCGTCGTGACGTCATTCTTCGTCTAAGATGGGGTAGCGCATAGTATTTGGATGGCTGGGTGTTAAAAAATACGTGTGCCACGAAACAGTTAACTTTTTTTGTCCTTTAACATGTCTACCATTAGCAACATATAATATATATATATATATATATATATATATATATATATATATATATATATATATATATATATATATATTCATATTCGCCTAAAGGTATTGCCCTGGGGTGACAATAACACCAACATATTTTATATCAGTAATTCATCAGCTGCAGTTAGGACGCACGGCTTTTGACCTTACTTAGCCCCAGGGCAGAAGGCGTCGATGCGATCTTGAGATTTGATTCCGCTTGTCTACTTTCGAAATTTCTTGGAGCAGACAACTGTTCTAAGAATCTGTTTACAAACAAATGACATAATCTGTCTAACAGGAATTAATACACCATACTGAAAAATTGTGCCCCAGCAAGTGTACAACGAAAACATATTTGGGCCTTTGCCTTGAGTCTTGGCTCGAGCCTGAAGCTTGACAAATTGTTTTTAAATGCGTTGCTCTTGGCTTCACTTGGCGCTCTACCTCTTCGCCTTCGGGCATCGATGAGTAACGTGACCCGACGTGGCATATAATGTTATTAACCAAATTATCGCTGCTGTTAAATACACATATATAGTTATATTGAAAGGTATCAATCATAACATAAACCCACACTTACCCGTGGATGTTACCACCATTCACTGTTAGAACAAGCGGCTGTCGCGTGACTTCACAGGTTGATTTCAATGAAAATCTTGCTGTCAAATAGCATAGCGTAACCAGTAATACAATAAGTTACGACGCTCTTTGATGACGGATTCACACACTTTGATTATGTGCCGGGAAGTGTTAATCACTTCCTTGTCTTGTGATATAGCTACTTTGTGATACAGCCAGATCTTGCGAGACACCGAAAATACTCAGGCCATTTATCGTGGGATAACGGCAGCACAAAACTATTTTGACGAGTACAAAATATCCACAATGCATTGCGGAGGAAACTCCCTCGCTATTGTGCACAGGATCCATAGTTAGAGAGGACTTCTACGACGATTGGGCATTTCAACTACAATGTTGAATGATAACACAACACATTATCCAGTATATTTGTTGTATGTACATACGTGTATCATATTCGTCCCGTCATCGGAAGCTGTTTCGACGGGGTCGATCTAACGTTGTTCAACGTGGAGTTTAAGATACAATGAACTGGAGCTAGTTGTTTTTCAAATATATTGAGTATCGTTTCTTTTACAGGCGACGTCCTCGTTGGGTGTTATTCTAGTCTTTCATTCTTTCAGGATTTATGCTTCTTGTGCCTAGGTGGTTTTTCATTTTCCTTACTTTGTGGGCGTGCTTGGGTCATTGATTCTCCCGTTGAAATGTCCTGTCTATGTGTTGCTTTAACTGATTCTCCCGTTGGCTTTTCCTTCTTATGAGGGCGTGTTGCTTTAACTGATTCTGGGTCATCCCTATGTGAACGTGTTACTTTACTGATTAGTGATTCTCCCGGTGGTGTGTCTTCCTTATGTGTTGTGTTAACTGATTCTCCAGTTGGCTTATCCTTCTTGTGTGGACTTATTGCTTTAGCTGGTTTTCCCGGTGGTGTTTCCTCCTGATGTGTCCGTGATTTTACAACTGATTCTGCCCCTGATGCGTCATTCCTTGTTGAATGTTCAGACACGATATTCTGCTTCTTACGCTTATGTTTTCCTTTGCCACGATGTTTGAAGCTGTTATCTAGCAACAGTGGTATTTCGTTTTCATCTGAGTCACTGCTGTGATTTTGCTCGTATCTCTTCCAATGCCAAACTGCAACTTGACTTGCAACAATGAACGCCAGCAGGCAAATCGTAGTAGATAGTACGACGCCGATATATATGACCTTCCCGGAGATTTCTGAAGAAGGTTCGAGTACTGTCTGCCTGACAGGTGGAACGTTTTGAGTCGTGTTCGTTCCTTGAGAATGTGGTTTGACCAGCTTTTTTGCCTTTGTCATAGTCGTGAGAGACGATGTAGTTGAAGCAGAACTGGCGCCGGATAAGACCTGAGATTCGCATCGCCAGCCGGTAAACGTCGGTAGACAGCGGCAGAAATACGACGCCTTGTCGGGCGCCTGTTGACAGGTGCCACCATTTGGACATGTCTTGTCACATGTATAATTGTCGCGGTTATATAGAAACGGCTGCATCTTAATCGCGGCATATTTAACAACGTGCGTGCCTACGAATACTGATTTGTCTGCATCGGTTGCATT
Source organism: Oasisia sp. SBJ-2009 (assembly GCA_964017155.1). NCBI lineage: Eukaryota > Metazoa > Annelida > Polychaeta > Sabellida > Siboglinidae > Oasisia > Oasisia sp. SBJ-2009. The sequence continues at coordinate 16,262,966 of OZ024862.1, forward strand.
GAATTGACCGTTGAGATTGATGAGGTTAGACCTTCGATCTGAACAATTGCCGAACCACCAGCCACCGCTAAAACGTAAACCACATCGCATTTGCACTGTTCCGGAGGTTTTGCTTTTATCTGGAATGTAGAACGGTTGGCCTTTCGCTGATTGCATAACATCAATACTCTTCCGAGAGGGACCCAGAGACAACTTGTAACGGTTGACGGCGCTGTCTACCGTAAAACTGTCCCATTCCCCGTCCAACATATTCCCGTTCTGGGTCTTATAAATTAATGAAATCATTTGTTTGCCCCTTGAGCTTAGCCTGTGTATGTGTTTTAGTCCCAACCAATGGTTACCGGAAACACCAAAACCATTTTCGTAGTCTTGCCAAGTTCGCTCGAAACTGATACTCATACTGGGAAAATCACGGCTCCTCTTCACCATTAGGGTTGCAATTTGCAGGTCGTCGCATATTGCCTCCTTATATTTTCCGTGTTTCGAGTTCGGGAAGAAAGGCTCGGAGACAGGATGGTTTAACGTCGGCCACTCACGCGTATCGTCCCAGCACGCCGCATCTGCGCAGTCCTGCGGCCCACAAGGAAACCGGAAGTTAGTTGCATTTTGACCAAGTGTCGCACGCAACACCATCACCGCGTAAACGAATGTAGACAACGAAGCGAAGCCAGACATCCATGCAGTTTATCTAACGGCGCCGTTGTTGTGACGTCACCGTGACGTAATAACAGAAGTCAAAGGCGGTTGCTGGTACACGAGACAGGATGTCACGTAATCACGGATCGTCCAAATGGACCTTGTGCACTATAGCAAGGGAATTTCCTCCGCAATGCATTGTGGATATTTTGTACTCATCAACATTTTGTTGTGCCGCTGTCGCGCTTACATTTTTCCGATCGTTAAAAACGTTCCGATTGACGTTTCTGCGCATGCGCAATAAATGTAAAATCACCAATGTCCAACGAAACAACAAAGCATGTTCGGTATAAATGCCACGAGCTGTTCGTTAACTCTCATGTGATGATTACTGTGAAGAGTTTCTTAAAATGTCGTTCAATGCAATAAAATATTACGGTTTTTATCAATCACTGTCACGGATTATGGCGCACAACAGTGACGTCATTTACGCTTCCTATCTAAATATGCCTCAAAGCTTGTTTGCCTCGTGTTCATTTGCGACAAATACTTTTGCTGAGAGGTTATATACACCCTGACGAATAACCTGTAGTATTTATGCCATACATGCTTTGTCATTTCGCTGCATATTGATGATTTTACAAATATCGCGCATGCGCAGAAACGTCAATCGGAACGTTTATAACGCCGGAAAAATGTAAGCGCTACACCGCCCTTATCCCATGACATGTTAAAAGGCCTGTGTTTTTCGGGTGTCTCGCAATATCTGGCTATATCTAAAACTGGCTACATAACAAGAACATGTAGTGAAAAAGACTTCACGGCATATATTCAAAGTGTGTGAATCCGTTATCAAAGAGCGCCGCAACTTATTATATTACTGGTTATGCCATACTATTTGACAGCAAGATTCTCGTTGAAGTCAACTTGTGAAGTCACGCATCTGCCGCCAGGTTTGACAGCGCCTTCATCTTCGACTTTTTTGTGCAGCTGCGTTTTCCATATGTCTTAGTTGTTATAATGATATGATTAACTTGATGTGTAAAATTTTATTGTATTGAAATGTATCGCTTGAGGCAATTTTCTAAAGTATAATTGTAGTATTATGTTCCAAAGCTTAGGCTAAGCCTAGCTAAACAAAACTGAAAGGCCCACAAATAGGTACATCAGAAAAAAATTCAAATATTTCCAATTTCATTCAAATTACACCACATGACAGGGGTTATTATGCAGTTTACTACACTTTTGGAATTTTTTGGATATCTTTATTATTTTGGAAGTAATTCCACTTTTTGTGCTCAGAAAAAGGGCGATTTTGGGTATTGAAATATGTCCATTTCTTGTGACCCGGAAGCTGGAGCACTGTGTTTGAGTATATAGGAAAATGGTAATATAATTGCTTCTACTGAAGATATTGGGGTGAAATAAAAAGTTATGTGATCTAGAAAAACATGTGAATATGATTTGACCTTGACCTAATTAATTGACCTTCACTGCATATTTGACCTTTTTTCTTCAGAATAACAACTTTGAGTAGAATTAATTAAAAAAGGACTTCTATGCCACATTATTACATAAGTAATTTTGATGGCATAAATACTTGACCTATAATTAACATTTGACCTAATTACTAGGATTAATTACATAAAACGGGGGAATAATTAGTAAAAAGATTAATTATACATGTGGTTGAGTACTTTAAATTATAATTATATAATAATGAATAAATATACTGATTCTCATCTTGTAAAATATGAAGTTTGTTGATGACCTAATTAGTTGACCTATATTTAGCATTTGACCTATTTAATTGATTTTAATTAGCAGGAAAGGTCAATTAATAAACTGCACATGGGATAGAATATGTTCATGTTTAATTATTTTCACCCGTTTTATGTAATTAAACCTAATAGATAGGTCAAATGCTAAATATAGGTAAACTAATTAGGTCATGAATGAACTTCATATTTTACAAGATGGAAATCAGTATATTCATTCATAATATATATATTGTATAGTTTAATTGACGTTTTTACTAATTATTTTCACCCGTTTTATGTAATTAATTATGCCATAATTATTATGGCTGATTATTCTGATTGTCACCTTGTAAACTATAACATATAATCATGTGTTGTGTAAATCCAGCAGCACAGCAATGTGTGTTCTGCAGGTTCAACAATAGTTGTAAGTCCGATGTAGTTCAACAAAGTTTGTCGTTGTATAGGAATAGCAACCTATTTAATTCTGAGCATGTCATTGCGTGTAGCCAACAAAGAGTCTTACAGGTAAAAGAACACCTGTAAATATTCGCAATGTAGTGATGAATGTCCAAGTCTTTCATGGTCGGTAACATGCTAAATTGTGTTTTACTGTAGCATGATGGTATATAGCAACGTTTTGGTAGCATTACATATAGCCAAGGCAATGCAGCAAAGTGTGTAGTCCCACATGTGCTGAAACATCTGCAAATATGCAACATCGAGGCAAGGTCACCATGTTCATGAAGTAAGCAGGCATATGGTTGTATTATTTATGTATGTATCTTTCAGTTGAACACATGATGAGTAATAGTATTCATGAAGAGTAGCATCAGAACAGAGACGGCAGAGAGAGGATCCACTCAAGCTTCACACAATATTCGACTGATGTTTTGGTAGCAACACTAATTGCTAACTTGTGATGAGCTGTCATGTTCACAATGTTGACCAGTGTATCTTTGAGTGAAGTTGCAAGAACATCAACCATGTTGTAGTGAGGCTGACACAAGCCACTAGTGCAGAGATCCGAAGTGCCAGCTGTCGAGGAAGAATTGACCTATTCTCATGTGTCAAATTCCAGTCGTTGATATTGAGTTTGGCACAGTCTTGAAGTACTGAACAAATAATGCAACCCAATAATTAATGGAACAGCTATTCAATTACAACACCTTTGCAACAAATGGTAAACACTTTCAATTACAGTTATATTTAAGCAATCATTTCATCACCTTACAACAATGTCTAGATAAATGACAGATCAACCTTTGTTAACAAGAATTTTAATTACTTCAACAATTGCAGATGTTTCAATTATTAGCATATAATAATTTTTGGAATGAAAAAATTACTTAATTAAGAAAAACTAATTGTAAACAACAATTTAACTAAATTTTACTTACAAATTAAAAAATATTTTATTTTAACAAAACAACTTAGCTTGGATATTCCAAAATTGTTTCATTTGCTAGAATTGAAAAAATCAATACAATTCACATAATGCACAAAACAATTAATTTATTATAGTAAACAATTATGTTGGTTAAATAATCAAGATATACTTATAAAAATATAAATAAGTACTCGGTCAAATAAATTCCTGTTTAACTTTCAGATGCACACGCGAAGTTTGTAAACATTTTCCTTCAAATATTTTATAACGTTCTAAAAATAGACTGATATAAACAAAAACGGCTAAACAGTAATTATATGTATACATATATTGTAATACAAGTGAACAATAACAGCAACAATACTCGATGATTACGATGGAAGTGGATTTAATTAATGCTGGGAAGCGCCTACTGACGCCGTCGCTGATGGCGGTGCTGCCGGCGGGCGGCCGGCGTGTTACGGCATAGGCTGTTGTAAATAAACGCAATGAACGGCAAAGGGTGGCAAAGTTCCCCATCGCACTGTGTGGCTGGCCAAGCACGCACAATAATGCTGCATATATCATTTTAAAGCTAATATATCGTACTAGACTAGGTACCACCTTTCGTAGACTAGGTAGTAAGTGTTATGTGTTTATTTCACAAGTAAAGAAAACATCAAACTTCACTTACCCGCACACGAAAACGATCGAAGTCAAGTAACTAAATAAATGGCTCCATATGTAAAAGGGTTATCCATTGGTTGATTCCACCGCCAAGAAGCACTGTTTTCCTCATTAATATGCAGCGGCAAAGCAAATAGCGCGACCATGTCGTTTCTGACGCCGGCTGGCGCGGGAAGCCATCTTGGTCACAACTTTTGGAACGAAAACGACCGCGAGATTTCAATACGCCATCTAGCGGATTCTGATGTACCTACCACAAAGGCACAATCGTAATCATGGCGTAAAGCCGACAGCTTCAAAAATAAAATCAAGACATGATGATAAATATGGCCCATGTGAAATTATCTGTGTAGATTTATTTTGTTATGAATTATTGAATCAAGGTGTTGCTTAGTATAATATTGATTTCACTGTTATGTAGCATCATAATGACACAACTAGGAAATCTTCTGCCAGGTCAAAAATCCGTGTCATTTAAGATTATTCAAGGGCAGATAACACGCACGGTATTTTTGACATAGTCATAGGCGTTTCGAGATTTAGAATTTGTCATTTTAATATCTTGTATTGTAGGTACTGTTTGGTTTATGATAATTTATTATATATATATATATATATATATATATATATATATATATATATATATATATATATATATATATATATATATATATAGCACTGTAAATTGAGCAAAATAAAATAAATTGATAAATATTTCAGGTATCTGTCCACATCTTGACAGAATGTCATCACTGGGAAAACAATTGTCATTTTGGTACAAAGATAACTGAGGAATATGTAAATGGTCATGCCAGAATTTTGTTAGCAAAAGTAAAAACAGGTATGTGTGTTCTACCACATTTTTACAGAATATCATCACTGGGAGAGATGGACAGTTTAGTTAAAAAGATGTAAAAAGTGCGAAATTGGAAATGCCAAATGTGGAGGATAATCTTCCGGACGACCTGCATAGGTGGCTACGCACACGTGGGTTGTCTGCATCGATGTCTGAATCAAAAGCATGTCCCGTGAAAAGGTAACTAAGGAAAATATCTTGTAAAGCAGTACTGTTCTCTGTCTGTCAGTGTGTTTGTGGAGCCATATCACCAATAATTTTGCTTATATGGGGTTTCAAATGGCAGTTTGTAGTCATTACACTTACAACGCTTCATATTCACCTTTTTATGCAATTAATGTTGGTAAAGCAATCAAGATATACTTATAAATACATAAATAAGTACACGGTCAAATAAACTCCTGTTTAACTTTGCGATGCTTTCTGATTTTAATAATGAGTCCATGAAACGTTATTATCAATGGCAACCCCAATGTCAATTACAATGCAAAAAGCACACGCGAAGTTTGTAAACATTTTCCTTCAAATATTTTATAATGACGTTCTAAAAATAGACTAATATAAACCAAAAACGGCTAAATAGTAATTATATGTATATATATATATATATATATATATATATATATATATATATATATATATATATATATATATATATATATATTGTAATATAAGTGAACAATAACAGCAACAATACTCGATGATTACGATGGAAGTGGATTTAATTAATGCTGGGAAGCGCCTACTGACGCCGTCACTGGTGGCTGTGCTGCCGGCGAGCGGCAGGCATGATGCGGCGTAGGCTGTTGGTAACATACGCACAGAACGCCAAAGGGTGGCAAAGTTCCCCATCGCACTGTGTGGCTGGCCAAGCACGCACAATAATGCTACATATATCATTTTTAAGCTAATATATCGTTTATTTCGCAAGTAAAGACAACATCAAAGTTCACGAACCTGCACACAAAAGCGGTCGAAGTCGACATAACTAATAAATGGCTCCATATGTAAAAGGATTATTCATTGGTCGATTCCACCATCAGGAACCACTGTTTTCCTGATTAATATGCAGCGGCAAAGCAAATAGCGCGACCATGTCATTTCTGACGCCAGCTGGCGCGGGAAGCCATCTTGGTCACAACTTTTGGAACGAAAATGACCGCGAGATTTCAATACGCCATCTAGCGGATTCTGATGTACCTACCTAGGCTAGGCTTAGCCTAAGCTTTGGAACATAATACTACAATTATACTTTAGAAAATTGCCTCAAGCGATACATTTCTATACAATAAGGTTCTACACATCAAGTTAATCATATAATTATAACAACTAAGACATATGGAAAACGCAGCTGCACAAAAAAGTCGAAGATGAAGGCGCTGTCAGGCGCTGTCAAACCTGGCGGCAGATGCGTGGCTTCACAAGTTGATTTCAACGAGAATCTTGCTGTCAAATAGTATGGCATAACCAGTAATATAATAAGGTGCGGCTCTCTTTGATGACGGATTCACACACTTTGATTATATGCCGTGAAGTCTTTTTCACTACATTTTCTTGTTAGGTAGCCAGTTTGTGATATAGCCAGATCTTGCGAGACACCCGAAAAACACAGGCCTTTTAACATGGGATAATGGCGGTGTGGTGGTCTCAGATTCGACTCAGTCCAGGATTCGACTAAACGCATATCGCGCATGCGCAGTGACCGCTTTTAGCTGTTTTTTACGCGCTGTGATTCCGTATACCCAACATTTGCTACCATACGTTGTAGATATGCCTGCCTGACATTTATGTAACAATAGGAGTCTAAAGGAATCCAAAGATGATCTGGAAAAAGAAATAAAGAGCGCGGGGCTCGCATGACGAGCGCGAATACGTCACCGCCCCGAGTTGCGTATCAGCGCCCCTATCGATCATGTAGAAACACCATTACTGTAGGTCGACCAAACCATACATGTTTGGTCTCGCTGCTGCTCGTTGTGAGGTTTATTTTAATGCAACCATCGTACTGATTGGAAGCTGGGAGAGCGAATAATAGCTGGAGTAGTAGTATACAGCAAATATACATACATACATACATACATACATACATACATACATACATACATACATACATACATACATACATACATACATACATACATACATACACACGCACAAACACACACACACACACACACACACACACACACACACACACACACACACACACACACACACACACATATATATATATTCCCATATATAGAGCAAATAGCTAGGTTTAACAAACATAGCCAATTAATAATTCTCACATGTTATTACCTTATATGGAAATATTTAAAATAGTATATACTGAAACAATAGACCACTACGCCGATTGCCATATTAAGACATAGGCAATGCTCATGACACTGTCGTCGGCAATGGTTGCCGAGCAGGTAGCGTTGTTACACGCAATTCAGTATATCTGACTAAGCATACTTTTATGAGTTCGCAATGAACATCCTTCATATCTGGCAGTGAGTTCGCAATCAACATATTTCATATTTGGCAGTTTACTTAAAGGACAAAAAAAGGCTACGGCTTCGTGTCATACACCTAATAGAGTTTATACAAAGTAACAATTTCCACATATACTCAATTTTTTAACGTCAGCGGTTTACTCAGAATGTAACTTTAAAGTCTAAAATTCTAACGAAATCCACGATGGTCTAGACGCCGCCATAGGTGAAGGGTTAATTTGGCTTGGCCATTCAGCGCGCGGCATTCTATATCTCGGTCAGCTTCCGGCGACGTCGTTAAGGGTCAACAACTTCGAGTCTTCGACAGTTCGTTCAGTTGGCGTGACATCTAGCAGCTGCTTATAGACGTATATTTAAATCTGTGGTTAAATATATGGTAAACTTTAGTAATTATACCTTCGTGTTCGGCATACGGTTGCAATAATAATTGAAACAACCGGTAGTATTGAAGCAATGGATTCACGTTGGTGATTTGCGGGCGTACTGTTTGGCACTTCGCTCGGTCCATTTTGAGGAGAAATGCTTTGATGTAGACATGTATCATCAGTTGATGGGATGATTTCAGCGATAACAATAATAGACAACTTTATATTTACCGTCATCAGCATGTTACGCGCGTTGCCGAGTTGCAGCCATTTCATGACAACAGCCAAATCCTATGCAGGGAATCTACGTGGAGAGCGCCTCGATCACCGTCGTGACGTCATTCTTCGTCTAAGATGGGGTAGCGCATAGAATTTGGATGGCTGGGTGTTAAAAAATATTTTTCTGGTAAACCGCTGGCGTTAAAAAATTGAGTATATGTGGAAATTGTTACTTTATATTAACTCTATTAGGTGTATGCAACGTCAAAGTTAACTTTGTTTGTCCTTTAAAGGAAATAACAACAAGGCATTAGCTCAAATTCGTTCTTCATGTATACACAAAGATTAACTTTGTACGTAACAATTGGCAACATTCAACAAATAAATAACAAATACATTTGTAGCATCAATTCTGTTTTAAATTCGTTTGTTCAATGATTCCCGCCGACAGTTGAAATGAATTGAATTAGCTAGGCGATCACGTGGTATCGCTGCGTCAGCGATGTTACACACTGGCATCAGGCAGATCCTTTTTATGCAATCGGAGCATGTTTACAATGATAGCGTTTAAGCCGAAACGTGCGTCAACAAAATGTATTCACCAATAGATTTGAGCATGTCACATTTAATTTGTCGAAGAAATTAAGAAGATGCAGAGTCATTTTAACTTTATGACGTTCATATCTTTCTACAAAATGTCGAATATCGTTTCGTAATTTAACCCTTAGTATAGCAGGTAACAGCTACACACCTTACCCAATTTTGACGGGGAGAGAATAAGTTTGTCAAAAATATGTGACGACGCCATTTTGTAAATAAATGAAATAGATGTGCCACCACGACTCGACTCGTTGGGATACAAGATACGGGGTTTCAAATGGTTTACGTTTAGATGTTTAAGGGGTAATTAAATTCCTAACGACAAAAAAGGTTTTGGATATTTGTAGTAGTTTTATTCACAATAACTGTTAAATCAGGTCACGGTTTTACATATGCGAATACTTGCTTTAACAGTTACAAGTTATAATCTACAGGACATTGTAATTTAAATTATGTCATTGCGTGTTTCGGTAATTAAAACGGTTTTATTAAATGCGGTATTTAAAAAGCGAATTTCTATACATAATCTACTCAATTATATGCTAGTATATTATGGTTTATACCGTTATTTTCAAGTAACAAGCTAATTATATAGCCTAAATTATGTATAGAGAGAAATTGCACCAATTGTGTAGTTTTCTATATTACTACAATTTGCACCAATGCTAAATATGTAAGTTACAATTTACCTCGTAGGCTGGTACGTACAACTTGCCCCGTATCGAGTAAATTGTAACACTTTAGGACACCTCACATAACCAGTATACCACAAACGTGAAACAGGCCGAACAATGAATTATGCCTTAATTATCTGCGGGAGATATGTTGGGACTCTATGGCATGTAAACAGTTTCAATCGGTTCAGAAACACACCCGTAATATTGAAATGTTTTTTTTTTACAACTAGCCGCAGTCTCCTCTAGGGCCGTCTTAAAAGGGATTTCTGTTTGTACCAAGTATTTGTTTTAATCTTAGGTGAAAGGAAAACATATATCAATTTGTCTTCGTCTCGCATTTTCATAGCAATATGGTTTGCTAAATTTGTTCTGCCCACTTTGTTCCGGGTTCCCCTACAGGAGAGAAAGGCAGCACGAATACATCATCTAAATAGTAGAGTGTGGACATAAAGGTGTAGGCAATAAAGTGAAATAGTTGTGGCTGATGAATTATCACTGATAACGATGATACGATATGAACAAAATTATATCACACAAGGACAACGTGGGCGATAATAGGGTAGATTTGTGGTGTTGCTCATGTGTTCGCATAGTATAATTTTGGATGTCTCTTTTCATTTCTCTTTTGTCGGAACATAGCTCAGATGAGCTAATGTTATCAAATTCTCATGTAAACCGACGTTAAATAAAGCTTCTTTTATCTTGTATCTTGTACCGGTGTCCAGTGACATCAATTTATTCTTGACTATGCTCAAAAAGGGTGTTGTTGCCACTTTTGTGGAGGTGTGTTCCAAGACTCGACGATACGAATGATGATACGTGTATGAGTCTTCCGTGATATCAGCCAAACTATGTCTTCTCAGATTGATCTGCCCCTGAGGTAGTCTCGCTTAACCGACTCTTGCTCGGCTGCATAACTTTGCTGGGAAGACAGTCTGGTGACTTAGCCGGCTTTTGAATGTCGTCCGTGTGACGGGCAAACAAGTGCTGCCACCTCACGACGTCTGGATAATCAAAGCTAATCCTGCATCATTCTTGCTTCATAAACAACTGCAAATGTGTATTTCTGTGTATTTGTGTGTGAATATAAGTTTAATGTTAAATACTTTTAGTAGTATTGTATTATCTTATAAAGGTATATCCTAATTTTTTATTTCACAGTTAGTCTCAGAACCAATCAGCGTCTGTACCCTGATTAATTAATACCCCAAGCGGATGCGAGGGGCTAAAGTGTTGCCACCTCACGGTGCCTGGGTAATAGAAAGCATTTGCAAAATTCGCGAAAGTCCGCATCACGTCGCCACTATACGAAGGAAACATTCAGTTGATGTTCTGTCGAGTCTTAGCGCTGTCTTGAATGTTCTCGAGTTCATTTGTACTTTTATATTTCTATTATATGGACAAAACAGTGTTGGCAACTTGCAAACTAATATTGTCGTTGGAGATTTACTTATTTATTTTAGACGTTGCGTTGGACATATGCAATGCAATTATCTATATTTTCCAGTAGCGTTTGAAGACACCCTCACATGTCATGGGTCGTTGAGCTGTGGTATTACCCCGGGCCGATTGTCTCCTGAATTAGGCGGAGTATAGTTATTAATTATAGCAGTTGACTTCGCCAGTCGCTACTGCGTCAGCCGTGGGAACAGCGCAAATACCCGCCCCAATTTGAAGACGGATACACGACTGGTGGGAATACCAAAGACTATGACTAATTCCCGTTCTAAGCGTTGTTTGTATCACGAACAGCAGCTACAAACACAACACATGACCACTTGGGTCCGTGTATATACCGTTTTTTCGTTTTTCGTTTTCAAATTTACGAACGAAAAACGAATTCCTTTTTCGTTTTTCGTTTTCAAAAGTGAAGTAAGAAAAACGAAAAACGAATTCGTTTTTCGTTTTTCGTTTTTCGTTTTCATAAGTGAAGTAAGAAAGACGAAAAACGAATTCGTTTTTCGTTTTTCGTTTTTGCATTTAGGATGCTTCGGTCGAACTGCCATTTCGGGTGGCCGGTACAAATTGGTAGTTTCGGCGGGATACTCCGATCGCACTGGCAGCGTTTTGAAAACAAACTCGCAGAAATTGCATCGGCGAAGTAGTATATCTAAGTATCTACAGGTGAATATTGGTCGTTTCGGCGCTGTTTTTTATGTTTCAACAATTTAATAAACTTTACTCTACCGTATATATAATACATCGAAAGATGGATAAATCGAGAGTAGATGTATTTATTTTGTAACTGCAACTATGTGATGCAATAGTTATTTTAAATTGAGTTTGTAAAATATTTGACTTAGGAGGCCCCTATTATGACTAATAAATAATCGCTATCTTAGGGGCCACTTTGGGTTTTTAAATTAGCTATTTTTTTATGTAATTATTGAATTCCATTGACGGACTATTACAGATAGCCCAATTGTATTTAGGAGCATGCATATTCCTGAGTATTGTTTATTAACATTTGCTACTTTATGTATATTGTAAGTAGAGGAGATGTGGTAAAAATATAATACGATTATGGTTTAATGTGTTGCTAGAGTTAGTGTTAATTCATTATTATTTTGCATACGTAGTATTTTACAACAGTAGAAGTATGTTTGCATCCGTGTGTAATATGCTGCTATATATATATTGTATCAGTCTTTTTTAAATTGTGATTGGTTATGTTTTGATTAAACAAATATAGGTATTGGTTATTGTGTGAGGCATACTATATTTAATACTCTTTTTTACAAATGTATATTATGTCCTGAATGTATGTATTCTGCTGGGTGCTGGTGTGAAATGATTATGCATATTTCTGGTTTGTGTTATCTGCCAATTTTGAAAGTATGTGGGTAATGTTTTATGTTTATATTTATAATAAAATTATAATATAATTACAATAAGTTGGTATTCAACTTTTGTTTAAACATTAATTCTATGTGGGAGCTATATTTATTTGAAACTATTATTACATTTGTGTCCCTAGATCAGTAGATGGTAATTAGTGTGAGGCAATATCATAGAATTATAGAGTGATATTTTTGTTCTAGTTTGAATAATATGCTTTAACCTACTGATAGGTCCAATTGTTCGAGAACATCTGTTTGCTATTTTATCAATATGAGTTTACTGTAAAGCCCAGAATGCTAAACTGGTTCAATCTCTCAATATCTACACTGTCAATTGTTAATGTTACTTCATCAACCTATTTATTAGACATTTGAAAAAACCTTTTGTTTTATTAATATTTTAATGATAATGTATAATAATAACACAAGTTTTATTGGCAAGTCAACTGAGTTGGATTAACATTATACAATAAAATACAATTAACCCATCTGTATGTAGTTTTAGCTATATGTTTATTATAGGTCTTTATTAATCAAATATTCAACATTCACTGTGTTTCTGTCATCTGTGAAGGTTTTAATTGTACTTGTATCATCAAGTATCATGAGCATATGTTATGGTGGCTTTTGGAAATCATTGATATAATTATAGTAAATAACAATGTCAATGGCCCTAAAATTGATCCTTGGGGGACGCCTCGTTTTATAGGTAAAGTATATCATTGTACCTCTTTTAGTCTTACAGACAGCTTACAGTAAGTTGCATATTATTGTGTTAGATGTATTGCTGTGAGCTCCATTCCAATGGTTCCTGGCTACCTCACTGATCCGTTCACATTAAGCAATAGTGTATATGATTGTCACACTTGCAACTGCACAAATATTCCTGTCAAGAAGTACAACTTGTCTTTAGGTCAGTGTAAATTTGCTTACAAGTTTGGAAACCTTTGGGACACTATCCCGGAATGTATACAAAATGCAAGCAGTACAGAGATCTTTAAAACACACATTTTAACAGTTTCTCCTGATAGTACATACACACTTGCAAACATTTCATGACATGGAATTCAATAATTACATAAAAAAAATAGCTAATTTAAAAACCCAAAGTGGCCCCTAAGATAGCGATTATTTATTAGTCATAATAGGGGCCTCCTAAGTCAAATATTTTACAAACTCAATTTAAAATAACTATTGCATCACATAGTTGCAGTTACAAAATAAATACATCTACTCTCGATTTATCCATCTTTCGATCTATTATATATACGGTAGAGTAAAGTTTATTAAATTGTTGAAACATAAAAAACAGCGCCGAAACGACCAATACTCACCTGTAGGTACTTAGATATACCACTTCACCGATGCAATTTCTGCGAGTTTGTTTTGAAAACGCTGCCAGTGCGATCGAAGTATTCCGCCGAAACTACCAATTTTTACCGGCCACCCGAAGTGGCAGTGCGACCGAAGCATCCTAAATGCAAAAACGAAAAACGAATTAGTTTTTCGTTTTTCTTACTTCACTTTTGAAAACGAAAAACGAATTCGTATTTCGTTTTTCGTTAGCAAATTTGAAAACGAAAAACGAAAAAACGGTATATAAACCCACTTGGCCGTCGGCCGAGCACACTATTCGTGGGCGATTTCATTGGCTCACTCAAAGGGATGTGCCGGGGTTAATGAAGAGCTGGTACTGACGTAATCAACCGCAGCGACTCCTGGCGCGCAAGGATGTTTTGAAATACACAAATTGGAGGTACACCAAAAGAGATTTTGTTATGTTCGTGATTTTCTTTCTCGATGTTACTCTTTGTAGCTCTATCGATTCTTGTTTCCATCCTAAACATACCTGTTGCCGTTTCATTCTTTTCCCTAGTTGCATGTTGAAGTCGCCCATAACTATAGTATAGTGGTTCGATGTTCCTAATGTCTGATCAACGTCGTTGTAGTTTTCTTCTGAGTATGATGTTATCGGTGCATATATTGGTACCATCATCAGTTGTGTTTGGCGCTTAGCTATCATAGAACTAGTTCTACTGCTTTGAGACTGATGTTATTTACCCTGACTATCGTATTTACCTTTGTTATGATAAAGCATGCTCTTGCTTGACCTATGTTTTCCCCGGGACTTTGTCCGCTTTGTAATACAGTAAAGCATTACTCTCTTCTTCTGATTTCTTCGATTCAAATTACATCCCCTACCGACCTGGTTTCCCAACGTTATTCTTCCTGTTCTTGTTTAATGTATATGTATGTTTGCAGTGTTCCTACGCTGTCTGTTGCTGTTTGTAGTCTGTTTATCTTCTTTCGATAGCTCTTCTTAGCCTAGCGATTATTAACACCCTCGGGACGAAGCCCTAGTTGACCAGAATTACCCCCTTGGTTTTTTGGGCCAGGGACTGCGAACCTTTCAATGGCTCTTCTTAACCTATTATATTCTTAGCACCCTCTGAACGAAGTCCTAGTTGACTAGAGTTACCCATTTGGTTCTAAACAGGATTTGAGTGCTTTGGCGTTGTTGTACTTTGCATGTTGATGTATCTGCCAGCTGTCGAAGGGGCAATAACAAGGGTTGAACGAATTTAAAGTGTTGACACGGTGCCCGTATCAGTACTGAACCACGCTCCGGAAGGCCAGCACCGAAATTCTACATCCGGTTCCTCCGGTCGATAGTGCGGTATTCTAACCACGTGGCCACCACTCCCCGGATTTAACAATTGAGCTGCACAAATTTATATTTTGCAAAGTGTACCAATTTCTTTCATATGTACGTATAATAACACTTCCGATCGGTGTAGTCTGAGCTTTCTATTTGTCAGCGTTCAATGCATGCGATTAGCCCGACAAAGTCCAGACGTTCGTAAATACCCAGCGACAACAGCACATTGTGTTATTCGTCACCAGTATGCGGCGATACCACGAATAACATAAAGTATTCGTGACGGGACCGATCATGAATACGTCTGTGCAGAGCCATAGAGAGATGTGTTAGACCGAAAATGGCGCCCGTGTTTTCAATTGGCCAAACGGTATCTATCTATGGCTTAGTCTCGCTTAACCGACTGCCGGCCGGCTAACCCCGCCGAAAAGACAGTCTGGTGCCTTTGCTGTCTTTTGAATATTATCCGTGTGGGGCTAAACAATGCTGTCACCTCACGGATACTGGTTAATCTTGCCGTAATTCCTATTTTATAAACAACTGCAAAATTGTATTTCTATTTATGTTTGCGTTAGTATAAGTTTAATTTTGAATAGTTTTTATAATACAGCATTATCTTATAAAAAAGGTATCGTTATTTAATTTGTTATTTCATGTTTGACCTGAGAACCAATCAGCGTCTCTCTGCCCTAATCTGGGGTAAGGCCGCCCTGGCGGTTACATCGGCAGCCCATTAATTCTCCAGGCGGAGGTGAGGGGCTTGTAACGCCATCTGTCGACAAGCAGAACACGATTTATTAACGACGCACGCAATCACGGAACGTGGCGATGAGGCGTATACACAGAGTAAATTACCCGCATATAATTGACGTGTTCACGAGATAAATCGCCTGTTTCGTGGGCGCCGAAGAATTTACGGCGCGGCGTTGCAACTGCAACGTTTTCCTTTCGGCTTCGCTTCACACACGCCTACGTCGCAACACGTAAACAAGTGACGTAAGACCACAATAAGGTGCTCGTCCGCCATTCCCGTGCGACGAAAGAGTACCGAATACAAATGGCCTTATACAGGTTGTTTGAATTTCTGTGAGGATTTGCTTAGTTTTGAGTGAGTATAAATGATGTATTTGTGCAGCGTGGTATCAGAGCTGACAAATCAAGACAGGTGTCAGTCGGTGTGATCCTGCACAGATACGGGCGTCATTTTGATTGGTGAGGCGATCCAGGCAAATCAGTGTCTGGTTTTAGAAGAAATTAAGGGGTGTCAGGATTGGATTGTGGGAAAACGAGTTAACAGAATTTCACGAATTGTATACAGCACGTGTGCGAATGACGGCTAATTAATGTCTGAAATTGTGAATACACTTGTAGAAAAACTGTCAGGCAATGAAGGAAACGTTCTAATGACCGTCTATGGGGAACTCGAAAGTGGTTAGATCAAAGATTCTACTGGCGCCACGTCTACTGACTGCACATTGAAGTGTCGTCTCTCAGCTCTGAGTAGCAACTTATCAACAGAACCAACTTAAGATTGAGTGAGTGAGTGAGTGAGTGAGTGAGTGAGTGAGTGAGTGAGTGAGTGAGTGAGTGAGTGAGTGAGTGAGTGAGTGAGTGAGTGAGTGAGTAGGCGGGTCAATCGCTCGACCCAATTCATTATTCGGCATGTTCTATTTTTACTTTTGTCTTCGCGACTCCGGTTCGTCACACTTAGAACATCGCAATGACAGGTGAAGCAATCAGATGTGACGCCATCATGTACATATTAACTGTTTTGTTTGTATTGTACAACTCTGTACTGTGACACTCACTTGACACACTAACTTTATCAATATCCTCTGCCATTTCGTTGTATATCAAAATTTGCTAACAGGGTTTATCGGAATTACCATTTGGCCATATCAACCTTTCTCTATCGGCGCATCGATCTGCTATCCCTGCATCAAAAGACTTGCGATCACACTCAATAACATTACGCATAAACCTGTTATGTATGGCATACAACATAAAACGGTTTTCATGCGACACCTGCACTTAGTTCATTGCCGTAAATAAGTCGGTCTTCTCGGAAACATCTCGCTGAAACGGCTCCTTCCGTGCAGCCACGAGACGGCACCTGCCGCTACGGAGGCTCCCCCCCGCCAGCCGAAGGGCCAGTGCGAGCTGTGAGCACTTCCGGCAGTCACCTCGATCCGGCACCGCCCGTGCTCTAAGCTACCAACGGTTGCCGCTGAGCGGACAAGCCGGCAATGGCGCAAGCGCCGTTGGATCTATGAAACAAAACGGCGACTGTTCGTTCGCGCGCGCCGTTGACGTGTGTCAGTGAGGTAGCGGCGCTGCCAGGTGTCTAGCGAACGAGGCAGGCGCGGTGGGTTTGATCGGAGCCGACTCGGAGCGCGCGCTATTGACGGCAGGCTAACGAGGCGGATTGAAGGCGGATAAGGTTGTGACTTACGGTAATAAGCCGGCGATGATGGACGCTGATTGCGCCGCGCGGAATGGACAACGCGATGAGGCTTAGCGAGACGACGCGAGATTTGTCGAGACGACACCGAGAGCGGGTCAACAACACACACGACGGACACCGGGGACGTTGGGTGAGTCGACGCGAAGTGTGTCCTGCGCGGACGCCGGGGTTCGCGCACTTTAGCAGATTGGAGATGTTGTCGACGTTGCTCGCGATCGCAGTTAACAGCGTGCATTAGTGTTAATGAGACGGGTGTTACTGACGTGTCATCGATTCGACGTTGACACACAGTCGCGAAGACGTCAACAGGGGAGTACCGCAATGCACGACAGGCGGAAATGACGACGAGGCACTACCGGAAACTCGAGCAAATCTTAACAAACGATCAGCACAAACAACTGCGCACTCGTTAACGTGATCTCTTCCGCTATGTGTAGATAGTTTGAAGGAATGTGTACGTCTTGAGGATACCAGCGTGTCGTTCGTGACGCGATACACGGTGACGGTCACGTGTCCAGTCACGTGATCCGAGCGAGAAAGATGGCGTCGCGTTGCAGCGAAGAGCCGGATGTGACGAACACGACGGTCCTGTTCACGGTGGCACTCACGTTCGCGGTCACGTGTTGTTTCCTCGTCAGCAAGACGACCCTGGACCGGGTCCGGCAGCGGATGTCCCGAGTCGTCGTCGTCGTCATCGGGGCTGGACCCGTCGGACTCACGTCCATACTAATCGCCGCCCGCAGCGGCAAGGTGGGTTCCGTCAATCTCCATCTAGTCCTACATGTCGCACATGCACGCATGAACGCACGCACGCACGCACGCACGCGCGCACATACACACACATATCGGCGCAGTCGCTATCGTTGACTTCCGTCACTGCCGCGCGCGCACGAATACACACACGCACGCACGCACGCACACTCACACACACACACACACACACACACACACACACACACACACACACACACACACACACAAACACATGTCATCGTCTTCGCCGTCTTTGAAGTTGTTGTCATAGCTGTCCTAGTCATCATCGTCGTCATCGCCATTTCTGTCATCGTTGTCATCGCCGTTTTTGTCGCCGTCATCATCGCCATCTTCATCTCTTCGGCAGGTGTCTCGCATCATCGTCTTCGAGGAGCGGTGTCGTCACGACCTGGTGGGCCGCACGCACCAGATCGCCATCGACGCCAAGATGACGGCCTTCCTGCAGTCGCTCGGCGTCGACTTCGACAACATCGAGGGCTGTCGCGAGAAGGGCTGCTTCTTCACGCGCTCCGGCGTCTTCCTCGAGTACATGCTCAGCATCATCCAGCGGCTCGACGTGCCTATCGACCTGCGCCTCAACTGCAAGGTACGTGCACCGGCCAAATCTTCCCGATTTTCCGGGAGTTGTTGTTCTCCCCTTTCCTCGCCTTCTCCTTGTGCGAGATGGCGGGCGTTGCAGAGTCTCTTCCATTTCATCCTGTCCAGAGCCTGTTCTTCTTCCATGTCCTTAAATATTTCCTCACCCCGGGTCTCCATCTTGCTCGTTTTCCCTCTATCTCCATGGCGGCACTCATGTCTTCGTTTTCTTTCCTTCTCTTTGCAAGACCAAACCACTCTCCTCATGACGACAACAATGCCCTTCACATTGACTTCTTTCAAGATTTATTGTGAATCGGAAAAATACAAATCCGCTGAATATTAACTTAACACCTCCGCCGGCACCCACAACCGTTTAGTGGTGGTTAATCTAACAAAACAAAACTATTTGGAGTTAACTGACCCAGTATACCACACAGCCCCCATTCCTGATTACTAGTCCAATAGCACAGAATGGCTGCGAAATACCCCGAGTCTGCCGGATTTTGAAACTGAAGAGTTAGCGTACAATAGGCATCGGTACAGAATGCGATAATTCACTCGCTAGATGCGGGACAGATTTATGTATTGGCACAGTCCTCTCCTGGCAGTAAGAACAATAGCATTTCAGAAGTTTTGTTGAACGCAGTGCGCTATGGTACCACAGCCATTGCAACGTTTCCCAAAGAAGATTTTGTTGAACGCAGTGCGCTGTGGTACCACAGCCATTGCAACGTTTACAAAGGAAGATTTTGTTGAACGCAGTGCGCTGTGGTACCACAGCCATTGCTACGTTTACAAAAGAAGGTTTTGTTGAACACCGTGCGCTGTGGTACCACAACCATTGCAATGTTTACAAAAGATGGTGTTGTTGACTGCAATGCGCTGTGGTACCACAGCCATTGCAATGTTTACCAAAGAAGATTTTGTTGAACGCAGTGCGCTGTGGTACCACAGCCATTGCAACGTTTACAAAAAGAAGGTTTTGTTGAACGCAATGCGCTGTGGAACCACAGCCATTGCAACGTTTACCAAAAAAGGTTTTGTTGACTGCAATGCGCTGTCATATTACTGCCATTAGGTGCACTTGGTTTTTCCATGAATATACAACTGGAGCATACACAGAAGTTGGCATGTTTGTTCACTCGACGTCGCTTCACTTCACGCATTTTTGTGAATTAGTACCTGGATATAGACAGCGGTGGATATAATATGTAAGAATAGTCCCCGTGCATTAATTGCAGCGTGGCTGGTTGCTTCACAGAGAAGTCTATTCAGGGTTCGCTTGAACAGATCTGCCGTGGAATAAAGTTTGACGCGCAATAAGCAGAACTGATGATTGGACACTACGCTACGCTAGACCGTACGTTACCGTTTCTACCCCAGGCATCGGTGTTATTTGGGTACACTTCACCCGATGAGTGTTCAGAGGCACACGGACGCACGCCGTAGCCAATTAGACCCAATTAACGAAACTCGCCGAAATAGCAACCATACGGTTCTCATTCGCCTCACGATGCTGACAGTTCCGTTTATGTTGATACCAGACTTTCCAGACGATCTAAAAGTAGGTAAAGTATAATACTAAATTACGTATAAAAATAGCTACTAAGATAAATAAATAAATAAGCATGTATAATTTCTTAAAATGGGTATCTGATAGGAGACAATAACTTTAGTAATAACATAATGCTAAAATTGTTAAATAAATAAGATTAAATAAAGAGTTACCATAAGAATATGAGACACATAAAATGTAAAAATTAATTAATGACTCGTTGAAAACAGAGCATTATCATTTAGCATTTAAAATTAAAATGGCAGAAGGTACAAACGATTTTTTGAAGAGGTTCTTGTTTGCCAATGGAACTATTAGACGTCTCCCTGGTGGCAGTTTCTGAAAGGCTTGATTCAGAGGATGGGCAGAATCATAGAGAATGTGTGTGGATTTCCTTTACAGTGCATCTTTATATATGCTGGACAGCTGTTTTTGATCGTTGCCAATTAACTTGCTTGCTGTGTTAACTACGCGAGTAAGCTTTACTTTATTTTTTCCACTGACATTGCCATACCATGTAATTACATTAAAAGAAAGAATGCTCTCTATCAAACTTCTGTAGACAAGTTGGAGACTGTGCTGGCTAACAGAGCGCGCACACACAACGCACTCTGCGTCCTCACGCCTCCGTTGTAGACGCAGATGCTCTGAATGGATGCAATGCTCCGAACACAACATGTCGTAAGACATCAGCACAAGCATAATACTGACAGTCCCGTTTCTAATGACACTCGAGGCTCCAGCCAACCTGAAAGAAAGAAGTGTTTGCAAGCGCAGATGGCGCGTTATCTTACATCAACACAAAACACTCGCTGACAGATGCGGTCGCCGCTGTGCACAAGTACACAACATATGTAATGACGCGGCATTGTGACGTCAGAAGACGTCATACTGACAGCTATGACGTGTTGCAGGAACAGGAAGCGTGTGTTTGGCCAAATATTTTACAAAACAATGTGTCATCACACTTGCAATTACAACAATGTTTTTATTACAATGCACTTCGTAATACGTCATATGTCGACATATCATAACAATTATATCATTGACATTGAAATAAAAACTGAGCGCTAAACACTTATTAGAAACGTCTGCGCAAAACACAATTGTAGTGCAGTAATGTAATGTTTCATTATGGCGTGTTTGGGACTTTGTTGTCATTTCCCGTTCTAAATCAAATCTTCGGTGGTCTCATGTTTTAATGACAACAAAGTAATAATAATAATAGTAATAGTGACTTCTTATGCGCCATTACCCTCCACAATCAAGTTCAGTGTTGCAACAAAACAAAGTAGACGCTGACGTAATAACTGATAAATGATAAATTGATAGATTGATAGATTAATAGATTGATAGATTGATAGATTGATAGATTGATAGATTGATAGATTGATAGATTGATAGATTGATAGATTGATAGATTGATAGATTGATAGATTGATAGATTGATAGATTGATATATTGATAGATTGATCGATTGATCGATTGATCAATTGATCAATTGATAAAATGAAAAAATTAATGATAAATGATACACAATAAACAATAAAATAGTAAATAACGAAGCGGTGCAGTGACCTTTGTCAGACGGGTCTGTTACGTGTGCATTTTGTGAACATCTCGTTGTTGTCATCAAGTGCATCTCTTTGAGTTCAGGAGACTGTGTTGTTGTCCTAAGGAGCCGCTCGTCTGCAGACGACCGTGTAACCGCATTACTCCGTGCACTGGCGTATTAACGTTGAGTGAGCGCGCTGACATGATGCCTGATTTAGATAGGCACGTCCTTTCAATATCTTCGTACAGCATTCAAAGTCTCATTCGTTTTCAATCTCGTCATTTATTATATTACGACGTGCACGAACTGAAGGTAGCTGATATCGCACGAGATTCGACCGCCGCAAATATCGAGGTAACACACAGCATCCAGGCACCCGTCTGTCGCAAACGTCGCTCGCGGGAAACACAATCATTGTCATGTCCCTGTCACTTTCCCGTTGACAAAGAAGCGTGCTTTATGATGTGTGGTATGTCGACACATCTCTGTGTTTTCGGCATTATTTATTCATCAACGTCACCAGCCTCTGGTCAACGCGCCCAGTAATTAGTTAACGCGACGACGACCAAGTGGAAATGTTAAGGTGACCCGGGTCATGGATCGATTGTTTCTTGATGTCGTCAGTCAATACGGCTGTTGTCAACGGATTCAATGTCGTCGGTCCTATTTTAATGTCCCATTGATTTTCGCAACAACAGCGACGTCGAGTACCTGTCAGTCAGTCAGTCAGTCAGTCAGTCAGTCAGTCAGTCAGTCAGTCAGTCAGTCAGTCAGTCAGTCAGTCAGTCAGTCAGTCAGTCAGTCAGTCAGTCAGTCAGTCAGTCAGTCAGTCAGTCAGTCAGTCAGTCAGTCAGTCAGTCAGTCAGTCAGTCAGTCAGTCAGTCAGTCAGTCAGTCAGTCAGTCAGTCAGTCAGTCAGTCAGTCAGTCAGTCAGTCAGTCAGTCAGTCAGTCAGTCAGTCAGTCAGTCAGTCAGTCAGTCAGTCAGTCAGTCAGTCAGTCAGTCAGTCAGTCAGTCAGTCAGTCAGTCAGTCAGTCAGTCAGTCAGTCAGTCAGTCAGTCAGTCAGTCAGTCAGTCAGTCAGTCAGTCAGTCAGTCAGTCAGTCAGTCAGTCAGCCAGCCAGCCAGCCAGCCAGCCAGCCAGCCAGCCAGCCAGCCAGCCAGCCAGCCAGCCAGCCAGCCAGCCAGCCAGCCAGCCAGCCAGCCAGCCAGCCAGCCAGCCAGCCAGCCAGCCAGCCAGCCAGCCAGCCAGCCAGCCAGCCAGCCAGCCAGCCAGCCAGCCAGCCAGCCAGCCAGCCAGCCAGCCAGCCAGCCAGCCAGCCAGCCAGCCAGCCAGCCAGCCAGCCAGCCAGCCAGCCAGCCAGCCAGCCAGCCAGCCAGCCAGCCAGCCAGCCAGCCAGCCAGCCAGCCAGCCAGCCAGCCAGCCAGCCAAGCAACCAATAACCCACCCACCAACCAACCTGCCAACCAACCAAACAATGTCCAGTTTTATAAAACAAAACCTAAAACAGACATGGGAAAACACTAAAGAAGCCGCGACAATCACAGAACCAACTTCAATGAAGAATTCGCAAGGAAAGCGGAAAACAAGCGACAAGGAGAACTAAGACTATCCACAGCTGAGGAACGACACAAACACGGAATGACCTGACAGGAAATTAAGTAAACAGAGAACAACAGAGTACATTGGATGATAGCGTCGTTTCGTCTGATTGCTTTTTTCGGAGGGAAGAGGAATAAGGAGGCGAGGAACAACAGATGGAGCAGCCTGGAGCAGACGGTTGGAGCAGTAGAGTTCGACTCCTCTGGCCGACACGAGTGAGCTGTCAGTAACGTCACGCATCCCGCCTCTGATACACAGATGTCGAGTAACCTGTCAATCCAACACCGCGCTTTCCAAATAAACAGACCAACCTCAGTCAACAGTAATTCCCAACCCCAGCATGGTACCAAGTGTAAGGCAGAGCAAACCGGACATTTGCCCACGGCCATCACAAGATTTTATATATAGGGCCTGCATAACAAATATTTTAGGTCATAACTCCTAGGCTTTAGGGGTAAAACACATGCAGGTGACGAACAGCCTATTGTTACTCTACTTAAATAAATGGAAAAGGGAAATTAGTAGATGATTATGCTAGATGAATATTCTGAAGAAAATATTTTGTACGATGTATAATTATGAATTAAATTAACAGTGACGTTACGTGTGAAGACCTTGTAATTGGTACAGGGGGAATGGGTTAGGATTCTATCATACTAGAACGACCGGTCATTTATTGTCCAGGGGCGACAGTCACATGAAGCATGTGCTGTGTACCATCTTGCAGCGAACACACACGCACCTGTCTACGTCACCCACGCCACGTCGTCGCGCCGACGGCAATGCCAAACAGACGCGTCCACCTTCAATGAGATTAGACGTTGATCGAGTGAGCACGCGCTGGCCCTCAGCATGCCCTATCGCCCCCTGGTGGCCCGTACGTCTTCATCAGCGCCGCGGCCATTGCGTCTTGCGCAGTTGGCGTGCGTTCCTCTCTAAATGGGAATAGTCGTCTGGGGAGTTCAAGAAATTGAATATCGATTTGTGGCTCGACGCTAACCACCTCACGGGGACTGGCGACTGGCAATGTCGTGGCCATCGCTGCGTTTACGGACAGTCAACTTGTTAGTGGACACACTGGACACAGGGAACAAACAGTTGTATATATATATATATATATATATATATATATATATATATATATATATATATATATATATATATATATATGATGTTTACATGAGAAATTACAAATGTAAATACGGTATAACGCCATCTAAAAAAAATTGTTT
This sequence comes from Oasisia sp. SBJ-2009, assembly GCA_964017155.1. Lineage (NCBI taxonomy): Eukaryota > Metazoa > Annelida > Polychaeta > Sabellida > Siboglinidae > Oasisia > Oasisia sp. SBJ-2009. The sequence goes on from OZ024862.1 coordinate 16,287,895, forward strand.
GCGTATTTATAAATGTAAAATCAACATTACAGTCATACTTAATAAATATTGTTTTCACACCACAATACAGTAATATAGGTTATAATCTGTAACATTAAGATGTCAGCATAATGACTAATGGTAACCTAACAATACGATTGCAAATCACATTTGTATGATATATCATAAATGTAAATTTTATATAATACCTATGCTTAGAAAAAAGATTCTGCGCTGCGCGTAGGCCTACTGGAATGAAATAGCGAGATATACCAACCTGCGCGCTTGTTGGTAGGCCTAAATGACGCTTCTTTTGACATCACGTTGAAGCAGGTACCCAAGTCAAGGGGAGTTATTAGGGGGAGAACGATAAGTACTTCACGATACGATACGTGTTGCGATACTGACAACAATGGTACAACAACAGTAAAACAATCGTTTGTTTATAGTGAACGAATTAAACGAATCAATAGCACAAGTACATTGCTTCAAGCGTAGCCGCATCCTATCCAAATGCATGAGCGCATTGAAAACGGAATAATGTGTAGACATTATGCAAAACGTCAACAAAAGTAATGCTCAGCCGACCTCGCGATGTCAAAACAATTTGTTTCAAAGAAAGTTCTGCCCGTTGCCATTATAATGGTCTTAATTAGTTGACCTTACACTTTTTACGGGATTATACAACACCCGATTGAAGAATACTATGATCGGTTAAAACTAATATTAACAGAAAACACGCGTTGTAAAATATGCCACTAGTTTCGTGGAATGTATCTTAGAACAAAAAGGGTTTTTGGTAATGTGTTTGCCGAAGAGCTGGCACTAGACTGTGGCTAGTAAAACAATATACACTTGTCATCATCATCCGAAAAATATTGGCCAGCAAAAGTAAAGAAATGGCCTTATGAGGTCGCAACAATCGTTCTCATCTCATCGGTGTATCACACCTCTTTGTTAATTCGCAGTTTCGCGGTCCGGTTCTTTCACTGTTGGGAGCGTTGCCTCGTGTGTATGCTATAATGGGACGCAGCTGAAGCAGCGAATAAGCCGCTGATCTAAGCGGGACACGCCGCGTACACCACCTGGACACGGGGTCCCGTAGCTGCTTGTGGCGTCTCGAGCGGCCGTCTCGCCGGAAATAGCCGTATTTGTTTCCCGACGTTACGCAACGCTTGGGGCGAAACGTATTTCGAAACGCAGCAAAACAAACCATTCGCGATTGCAAGAGGCAACCTATAGGACAACCTATTTGTTGAAAACTCGAGATAGTTTACTTCATTTATGCTACCTTTTAATGTGTAATATATTACCTTCACGGACGTGTGATGAATACCAACGTGTGACGGAATGCTGGAACATATTTAAATTGTATCCTGGAAACACGTATTTAGATAAGGTTTATTATTACTATTATATTATTTACGATTGTTGTATACCATGTTGGTTGATGGAGTTATGTTAGTAAAAATTATTTATGACATGGTTAACGCGTAGATGATAAGCTTACGTTAGCTCGATACCGATAACACTTGATTTCACTCCGCCATGCATTGGTTGAATGTAGTAGATCGAAGCAGTTTTGAAATTACTACAAACCGTTTGTGTTTGTCATGGCATCTTCACGTATTGGTTAATAACTTCGGGTTGCCGTTACATCGAGATGGTTTACGACACACCATTTGCGATTGCCGCAATCGTGCGCAGGTTCATAACGTTAACAAACCAGCTGAAATCCACATTGGCAGGTGACGTTTGGTTAGATTACAATGTACCAGTTTTGACTGATGCGTCCATATTGGATAATGGCGTTGGCTTAGATCAAGACGTTTTACGACATCTCATTTGTGATCGCTGCGCCACGCACTCGTTGGTGACGCTATGCTCAATCGAGACGGTTTACGACATACAATTTTCGATGTCTGACATTACGCTACAGTTTCGGATGTCGTTAAAGGCCGGAAACAAAGTAAGGTGGCTGTCGTGGTACGCAGGAGAGGGCCATTAATATTGATATTCTACAGTACCACCTAACGACAGCTACGTGCCATGGCAATAAATGTCGAGTGTCGTTCGGTTCGTTAGCGACCTCCTTGTTATATTTTCACGAGTCAGCACAATGACCACCGGGGGAGGGTGAAGGCCACATGCTCGGAATAAAAATAACCACCGTGATTTAGTCTTTGATCTGGCACAATCACCGCTCGCTTACCGATCGTGTTGGGTCATTCACGCCACGTATAGAGCATATTTTGGTCGAACCAACAATACGTAGACGGAGAGCTAGAGCAAGAGGAGAGATAGAGAGAGAGACGGGGAGAGAGGGAGAGGAGAGTGGAGTGGAGAGAATGGAGAGAGAGAGAGAAACAGAGAAAAGGAGAGAGAGGGAGTAGAGAGAGAGAGAGAGAGAGGAGAGAGAAAGGGAGAGAGAGGGAGCGGAGAGAGAGAGAGAGGAGAGGGGTGAGAGCAAGGGAGGGAGAGGGAGAGTGAGAGAAATAGAGAGCGGAGAAAGAGAGAGGAAAAATAAAACAGAGAGGGAGAAAGAGGGGGAGAGAGAGGGAGATGAGATACAAGAGGTGGAGATGGAGGTGGAGGTGGAGGTGGATGTGGAAATGGAGATGGACACGGACACGGACACGGACACGGACACGGACACGGACACGGACACGGACACGGACACGGACACGGACACGGACACGGACACGGACACGGACACGGACACGGACACGGACACGGACACGGACACGGACACGGACACGGACACGGACACGGACACGGACACGGACACGGACACGGACACGGACACGGACACGGACACGGACACGGACACGGACACGGACACGGACACGGACACGGACACGGACACGGACTGGGGTTGGGAGAGGGAGAGGGAGAGGGAGAGGGAGAGGGAGAGGGAGAGGGAGAGGGAGAGGGAGAGGGAGAGGGAGAGGGAGAGGGAGAGGGAGAGGGAGAGGGAGAGGGAGAGGGAGAGGGAGAGGGAGAGGGAGAGGGAGAGGGAGAGGGAGAGGGAGAGGGAGAGGGAGAGGGAGAGGGAGAGGGAGAGGGAGAGGGAGAGGGAGAGGGAGAGGGAGAGGGAGAGGGAGAGGGAGAGGGAGAGGGAGAGGGAGAGGGAGAGGGAGAGGGAGAGGGAGAGGGAGAGGGAGAGGGAGAGGGAGAGGGAGAGGGAGAGGGAGAGGGAGAGGGAGAGGGAGAGGGAGAGGGAGAGGGAGAGGGAGAGGGAGAGGGAGAGGGAGAGGGAGAGGGAGAGGGAGAGGGAGAGGGAGAGGGAGAGGGAGAGGGAGAGGGAGAGGGAGAGGGAGAGGGAGAGGGAGAGGGAGAGGGAGAGGGAGAGGGAGAGGGAGAGGGAGAGGGAGAGATGGGGGGGGGGCGAAGGGGGAGAGAGGGAGAGGAGCGAGAAGAACGAGAGCAGAGGGGAGAGAAAAAGAGAGAGTAAGAGAGAGGGAGAAGCAAGAGATGAGAGAGAGAGAGAGAGAGAAGAGACGGAGAGAGAAAGGGAGAGAGAGAGGGAGAAAGGTGAAAGAAGACAGAGAGGGAGAGAGAGGGAGAGGAGATAGATTTTAGGGAGATGGAGAGGGACAGGGAGAAGGAGAGAAATTGAGAGGGGGGGGGGCAGAAAGAGAGAGAAGGGGGGAGTTAGGGAGAGAGTGAGCGCGTGGTATATGTACGTGTATGTAGTAATGGTTCAATATATGCATGCGTACGTGAATGCGTACATTTGTATTAATACATGCAATGAGATTGGTAATAAACTCGCTAATTTTTACTTCCACTTAGAAAACCTTCGTTATTATTTCACAACAATTATCACTGAGAGACCACATCACCGCCTCTAAACATAGCCAGCCTCATACAACTGAAATACTGCAGGAAAAATCTCCAGCGCTGTTGTTGGAACAGGTCTAATGTTTCGAAAACACTTCGATCTGCTCCGCGCACTATACTCCCCGGCGCGTGAGATCAGCTACCTCCCGGTCGGCCAAGGCGAGCAGTATAGGCTCAGCTCAGCGAGATTTTAATTGGCACCGCCGCCGACGTCAGACGTTGTATACGGCGAAACGTCATCGCTTGACGTGGCGCCCACTCACAGCCAGTCACGTCCACTTCCAACTCCAGTCGATATCGCTACGTGTCAGACAGTCTTGTGTACGTCCCGGCTACCACTGAGAGTTCAGTTCAATCACGGCCGTTGGTCGAGGATGATCGCAGACAATCGTAGATTGTCGTAGATAGCTGTAGTCGGTCCTAGACTGTCACATACGGTCTTAGACTGCCACGTATGCCAATAGACGGTCAAGGGCGGCCATATTCAGCCAAATACCTCAGAAGACATCCACTGATCACAACAAACGTGTTATACTATCACATGGGTGATGGAAACCCGTGGAAAGCTATGTAGATACAGCCACAGGTCGTCACCAACGGCCACAAAGGTCAAAGAAACTACCTGCAACCACAAATTGCAACGGACGACCTCATACGACAAAGGATATGTCGTATCGTCAGCTATTTGACCCAACGTCCTGCTATTTTGCTGACATGTCATACTATCGTCTCGCTGACAAGTCGCTTTGTTATACATAATTTCTTGGCATGGGAAAGGTCGCCCGATTGTCTTATGAAACGATACCTCATATCTGGTAACCACATAATATCGACGTAATATCGAAAACCTTTCCACTTTTACTGCCGTACACACATACTGACATGCTAGCCATTCCAACTGCTTCTTTGTTACATTTTCACAGTTCAACCCTATTACAAATTAGTAGCGATACGGCCTCATCACGAAACCAGGCAAATATCCGACTCATGTTTTGCAGGTTTTAAGATTAAAATGGTTGCTCTTTGTTTTCATTCCACGTATCCTAGCGTCTGTAGTAGCTGATATCCTATCTGTCCTCTTCCTACTTCCGTTCAGCATACTGCCGATAGCCGATGTTAGCCCCATAGTACACACATATCGCATCAATTACTCTAGTTAGGACGTGCATCTTTCGAACGACAGAGAAGGGGCGTAGAATATATCTTATCAAACAGCCATTAGGAAATTATCTTGCTGATAAGTTAGTAGACAAACAAAACGCGTGACTTGGATGGAAATTCATCGCCACAGTTTACACTGCATCTTTCCGCAGCATTTCCTGATGCGTAATATCCGGATGTGCGCAAGCGCAGAGCATAACGCGTAAGCGCAGTGAACAACGTGGCACGAAGTGATTTCACGAGCAAAATGTAGGCTTTACGAGTGTTGTGGCTTTTTCGGAGTGCGTGTTAGTTGAAACATCGCTGGCGCCGTCTGTAATAAAATCAATTTAATTCTGTAATCCTGGACAGCATGCCATATTATTTACCTTCTTATAAAAACAATTGAGCCTGGTCGATATTTTAGCACGATACAAGTTGTGCATATAAATGGCACTATAGACTTTTCACTGAGCGCCGTTCTAAAAACAACGTAATAAAAATCACAAGTATACAGCGCCTCTTATGACACAGCGGAACTTTCCGGCCCCTACACATATCCAGCTGTTACCCAGTTTAGCGTGCCTCTAATCAGGATAACGTGAACCCTGCATCGAATCGACGCAGCTTGTTAGGAGTCAGCCTTTGATGCCTACCGGCAGAAACTGTTCGCGTGGCACTCAAGCAAGCATGCATGCATAAGCACGCAGCACTAAATATAGACCAAGCAGAATGCACATGTTCGTTTATTGTTAATAATACATTACTATTGTGTGCGGTTGTTATCTGGGAGCTGATTGACGAGTTACCGGGGCGGCTGCCAGCACCTGGCGAGATTTTGTCTTGACAGTTATTGCAAAATGTTTGCATGGTGCCATTCGATAGGATAAAGGCACGCATAGACATACAGTCACGCACACGAGCACAGCTCATGCGCGCAAACGCACGCATCCACTTAAATAATAGGGCCTATACGTACTTGAAAAGATACTAATGTCGCTGTGTTGTGTTACCGTGAATTTAAGTCACATGAATTTTTAAGTTGGGATTATTAAAGGTTGTTGTATGATACTGTGCGGTGTTGCATTGCATTGCATTGCATTGCATTGCATTGCATTGCATTGCATTGCATTGCATTGCATTGCATTGCATTGCATTGCATTGCATTGCATTGCATTGCATTGCATTGCATTGCATTGCATTGCATTGCATTGCATTGCATTGCATTGCATTGCATTGCATTGCATTGCATTGCATTGCACTGCACTGCACTGCACTGCACTGCACTGCACTGCACTGCACTGCACTGCACTGCACTGCACTGCACTGCACTGCACTGCACTGCACTGCACTGCACTGCACTGCACTGCACTGCACTGCACTGCACTGCACTGCACTGCACTGCACTGCACTGCACTGCACTGCACTGCACTGCACTGCACTGCACTGCACTGCACTGCACTGCACTGCACTGCACTGCACTGCACTGCACTGCACTGCACTGCACTGCACTGCACTGCACTGCACTGCACTGCACTGCACTGCACTGCACTGCACTGCACTGCACTGCACTGCACTGCACTGCACTGCACTGCACTGCACTGCACTGCACTGCACTGCACTGCACTGCACTGCACTGCACTGCACTGCACTGCACTGCACTGCACTGCACTGCACTGCACTGCACTGCACTGCACTGCACTGCACTGCACTGCACTGCACTGCACTGCACTGCACTGCACTGCACTGCACTGCACTGCACTGCACTGCACTGCACTGCACTGCACTGCACTGCACTGCACTGCACTGCACTGCACTGCACTGCACTGCACTGCACTGCACTGCACTGCACTGCACTGCACTGCACTGCACTGCACTGCACTGCACTGCACTGCATTGCATTTTGTTGTATACAGTAAGTCACCAGCTATTTTCACTGTGTCACATTTTACTGTCTTTCTTTCATGGTATAGCTTGACACATTGTTAACGTATCTTACTTGTTCAGAATATACATTTGCGTTGTTCTCGGCAGTTCACGCGAGAATTTCTCAAGGAGCTGGACGCAATACCGGCGCGTGTCCTGGCGATTGTCTGTGACGGACAGAAGGGTCACTCAGCCCGCCTACTCGGCGTCAGTGACGAGTTCGTGCATCATTCCTGCAAGGTACGTATATACTTACATCATAGCCGACTGATAGGACGGCAGAACTGTATTGACAACACGTTTCGCGTTAGGTGAGTAAACATGCTCAGGATTATTCATTGATCAGCTGATGATAAATTAATGAAGCCAAATAGACGTCTGTATATGTTGCAAATTGCTATGCGTAATTGGATGTATATTGGGGGGAGGGGGAGGGGGAGGGGGAGGGGGAGGGGGAGGGACAGGGACAGGGACAGGGACAGGGACAGGGACAGGGACAGGGACAGGGACAGGGACAGGGACAGGGACAGGGACAGGGACAGGGACAGGGACAGGGACAGGGACAGGGACAGGGACAGGGACAGGGACAGGGACAGGGACAGGGACAGGGACAGGGACAGGGACAGGGACAGGGACAGGGACAGGGACAGGGACAGGGACAGGGACAGGGACAGGGACTTGCCCATTGTGTTCGCTGATATACTATCCTGTCATCCATCTCAGGCATACGGCGCAGTTGCGACCGTCGATTGTGCTGACGCATGCTCCGTGCCGACGCCGGAAGTGCGTGTGCACAACTTGACCTTTGACCTGTCGGAGTACGGCTACGACGATTGCAGGGGCCACGACGCCGCCCCGGAGTACTTCCACATGAAGATCTTCGGCAACGCGCGTTATCGCTACTTGGCTCTCGCTGTGCCCCGGAACGAGTCGAAGCTCGTCAAAGTGCTCAAAGTCGTCCTAGACCAGTCGGTGAGTGGGCGATAAAGGGTGGCCGTGTTCGACGCGGTGCCTTACTCAGTGAGTGAGCGATAATGGGCGGTTGTAGTCAGTAGAGTCGGTGTGCCGGCGATACATGGTGATCGTGGTCAAGGTAGTCCTAGACCAGTTAGTAAGTGGGCCATCAAGGTGGATCTACACCAGGCAGTAAGTGAGCGATAATGGGTGGTCTTACTTAGACCAGTCGGTTAATGGGCGATAAACGGTGATTGTGTTCAAGGTGGTCCTAGACTAGCCGGTGAGCAGGTGATAAAGGATGATCATGCTCAACATGGTCCGATAAAGGGCTGTCGTTCTCAAGGTGGTCTAAAACATTCGGTGCGTGTGCCATAAAGAGTGATCGCGTGTGGTGGCAAACTGTATGCGCGATGACAAGCTAGTTTATAAAGCACCTACCCACAAGATCATCGGTAAGCATGCCAATTCCATCCATGTCTTCGTTGCACGTATCTCCAATGTCCCGTTGCTACAGGTGTCTTCGTGTAGTTGTGTAAGTAGACATCGCAAGCAGCAAGTTGAACATGGTGTCATAAATTATACGAATTATTTCACTCTCCTGTAGCATTCACGTATTCTTTTTCCTTTATATTTAAACTTGGCAGTTACACGAATGAGGTTTGAATAGGCCAAATTTGCTCAAACTACCGAAGTGTTCTGTATGTGGTGATATCTACGATGGACTCGGAGGTTTGATGTGTTGTGTTTGATCTGACTATTTTCTAATCTGTTTGCCCGGCGTGGTAGATATAATATCCCACGGGCAAGGCATATGAAAACCGTATTGCGATCGTAGTGTATATCTAAGCGTCTGCATCATCATCGGGATTTCAGTGTTCAGACAATATGACTACTAGAGTCTATGGAAGGCTGCCCGCGCCAGAGCGACGATTCTATTAACATGTACATATGTAAGTGTCAATAAACTGCCTGGTTCCGGATTTAGGGCAGGAGAGACATGACAGTTGCCCAGCGGTTTCCAGCATGTAATTTGTATGAGGATCCCATAAAACGCGTTGTTTAATTACGTTGAGGTCAAAACGTCTTAAGACATAACTTGAGTGGTTCGATTTGAAACTAGTGTTCTTAATGGGCTGAAATAGTATTTTACTATGAAGTCGCTGTTATAACATGTAGGAACTAGTCATCATAAGTATGGCCCCAATTGGCCGACTTCGGTTGAGCTACCCGAGAAAGTCGAGTAACCCGAACATCCAAGATCACTTGCTCACGTGACCCTTCTTGACATAGATAAACAAAGTGAATATTCAAGGCCGCTACCCGAGGATTTACTCGAGTAACTGACGACATTAGCCGTGACAACCAACTAAGAACGTAGGCACCTACTGCACAAGAAATTAATTAAACGTTACACGCCACAATTTATTAATTAAAGTCACCACATTCTATGAATTATAATTTAAGACAATTTATACCATAGACAACTGATTACTTTATTTTATTTATTTACAAAAGGGGTTTATCTCCGTGATCACGATCACCACTGTTCAGTTGGTTTACTCTCGTGGCACTGCGTGCGCAGCGTAAACCGGATACCACTTTAGGGCTACGCGAGTAACTCGAGTATGCCAGTCGAAGGCGGCCAATGATTCCAAATCCAGCGCTAAAGCCATCTAAGAAATGGCTTATACTAATCCGTCAACGGGTGCATCATTGGCGATGGGTGCAGCGTGCATAAGACGACCGCCCACGACAATGTGCTCCATAACTAGAAGACGGAGACTTCCGGTTTGGCACTGCGGCAATCTCGCCATAGTCTTCCGTCCGGAATGTTTCTCGTTCACACTAAATCTGGAATCGGTAATCTGGAGTGGTCGTCTAGCCGCACTAGCCGCTTCAATCAGTTGTTGTTTTGTAGAAACGACAGATGCAATCAGCACAGATTCTTGCATAATTTCCGCATCCGTGCACGCATACAAAAGGCGCTGTTTTTCTTTAGCTTTTCCGCGAAGCAACTCTTTGTACCATCTCATCTCCGTAATTCCGCTTTTTTTTAAACGTGTATTGCGTAATTCGACGTAGTCACCTATTCTTTAGCTAGTGCACATTCAATCTCTAATCAATATTGTTTATTCCTAATTGTATAACACCGGCATCATGCATTTGTACAATATACATGCAGGTAAACGTTTTTCTTGGAAAAAGAAAACGAACACACATAATCGACATGCACTTGCTTAACGTTTAGTTCGATGAACGAAGTGTGTGGTTCGGTCGAAATTTTAATTTAATTAATTCATTAATTCATTAATAATACTCAATTGATAATAACATTAATAAAACTCAATTAGTAATACTCGCACAATGGTCATTATAGCAGTAGTTTGATTAAACGCAGAATGCGATTGCCGAATATAGAGATATGATGTAACTGCTAGTCGGAAACTACGTCACATCCGGATACAGTGACGTAACAGTCACTCTGATTACTTTTGGAAATGATCGATATCTGAACAACTTTGTCCGACCAAGTGTGAAGATCTGGGATATTCGTGGGATAGCAGATCTTTACAGTGTTCTTGCTCTCTGACGTCACATTCTCGTAGATGCAGTAAAACAGCTTCCACCAACTAGTCTCTTGTAATAATATATTAGTTATGATAATAATTACTCAGTAGGACTGAAGATGAACGATGCGTTTGTGTGGAATACTTCACGGCTGCACAAAATACAGTTTTCTTGACATCGCAAGGCAAGGCGTCTTCGTTGTACGCGCTCCAATGACTCTGGTCACAAATGCTATGCGCAGACACATGTAATGCGCATGCGTCAATCCGACACAGAATGGTTAGTCTCAATCGTGGTTGTAGCGCCATCATTACATCTAACTGCCGCCCGACGCCTGTGTCTTTGCGCATAAAAAAACACCCGGCAAATGCAGTGGGTGACACAGTGCAATTTGTTGAGCAGTAAAACATTCAAATGATTTTAGCGTCTGCGTTTTTACGTTGTTATAACCGAAGCAGGGTGTTACTTTATGCGACCATGCTGACAAGTTCCAGTGCGACATGATCCATAAGAAAGTACAATGACGTCGTAATGGTGAAAAGGGACGTATGCGTGCGCAGGCAGCCATAAATATTGCAATTAAATCCAGACAGACAAATAGTGTTAACATGTTAACACTATTAGTTTTGATAAAACAAACCTTTAAAACCTTGTTGGTAATCCCGATGAAAATAGTGTTAAAAACTGTTTGCAGTTTATTTGTGTAGTGTTCATTATAACTCCCGTCCACGCTTAATTCGCAGTGTGGTTTACGACGAAACTGGGCTGCTGTGATTTGCGCGGTTGGCGGTCTGTCTTGAAAATGTCAAGACCGCCTCCTTCGTCAAGTTGTTATTTCAACCCAACTGGGATTAACCGAATTTCACGTTTTCTGTGCGCGGCTTTTACGACCTTCACTTGTCGTTCGCGGAACTCTGTCCTCAGACTGACGTTGAAAAGTACGTCGGTCGACAGGTGTTAAATAGGATTAGCCGGAGACCATTAATCAGCCCTGGCGCTTGCTTAGTGCTGAGTGACATTCACGCCACTAAGGGACAATCGCTTCGTTATGTTCTATCGATTCCGTCGGCGCTCTCTTTGCCGTATGTCGCCGAGCTGTTGAAATGCGGTAACATTGCGACAGACGTCTGGGCCAGCGCTTGCGCACGGCTGCCGCTGACACGTCCGTCGGAACCCGCCGACTCAAACGTAGCATCCGCACGTCTGTCCACCGCCTCGGCGGAGTTAATTGTAAGCTGTCTTCATCGCGAGATTCACGTCATTACCAAGTGTAATTTCTGCCCGGATTAATGGCATCTTTGACTATACATTGCACAGAGAGCACTACTGCAATTGATACAACGTCAGATTATCAGTTGATAGATACCGGATTCGACTCGTCGTTTTGCCGTTTCGAACCTTGGAAAAAGTCTTTCATTTCACGTTGACATCTTTCATGCAGGTCGCAGCATGTGTATGAAGAAAAGTCTGGGTATAGACAGCAAATGTATACAGTAATTAATAACATCCTGGTTAGTTACAACAATACCGGTACAGACGTGTTTCCATTGCGCCCCGCTATCATTGATGTGTACACTATGTGAAATAGTTAAAGCTAGTTGAATATTTGACGACACTTAAGCCTATACAACTCACAGGCCGATACATCATTCCCAAATCATAGCTGTACATTCCGTTTAGTTGATATGTCTGAATACTCTCGGGTTGGCGTTATGGCTGCATGTGCATACATCCTGCAGACATAAGGTTCGTTGATATAGCTGTGACGACTTGCAAATCCACACAAGATGACATATATTCTCTCAAGATACTGAAGCTAAGATGACAAGCATTTTTTCAAGATTGTGCGATGAAACAATGAAAAGTAGCAACACGTGTAGCCAACAAAGCATAATGATTTCGTGGGCATGCTCGTTAGTTTTCCTAAGTTGTATGCTGAATCGCTGCCATTGAAAAGGTGGTGTAGCATTGTAATGACCACAGCGATCGGTCAGTAATTGTATACGACAAATTACATCTAGGTGTCTAGCAAATGTTATCGAAGTGTAAACTTATTAACTTGCGATGAAGTGTGCGACAAATAACACCGTGACGCATCGCAAATGACTCTGAAATAAGGGGAAAATACCATACATCGCAAATTATATTAAAATATGTAGCAAATAATAATAATCTATCTCGCAAGTAATACTGAAATGTGAGGCGGCAAGTGACAATGAGATGCTTCACAAACGACACGGAACTGTGCTGCAAATGGCAATGATTTCTTTTGGCAAATTACACCAAGATGTGCGGCAAACGCCAACGAAAAGCTGCGCAAATGACAACAGGATTTCTTGGCAATAACAACGTGACGTGTGGTGAAGACAGCCGAGATGATTGCAGTCACATCACGAAGTGGGTCCTTAGTTCCATCTCGCACTATCTATTTTCGTTGCCCCATCGCACGCTGTGCTCGATCACCACCTCCGTTGCCTTGGAGAGTGCTCTATTACATATCCTATGATTCCTCTCCTAGAGCACGATGTAATCTCCATATTGCATCTTCTATCATTTGTTCTGCCATCTTGTTACGATGGCGACTTAACTTATTCATATAGGTTTGTGTGCGTTATTAAGAATTCGTGTGTGCCTGGTGAAATTGCTTGTCCTGAAAAGGTTTGATTCACATCTTCTTGTTTGGTGAGCGAGATTCCGTCAACACGCATGCAGTGTTAGTGTCGCACGCTACATTTGTCCCTGCTGACACCATGCAGCTGGTCTCCAAGACAGATGATCAACGACATGTCCTTATATTCAACGATTGTGTGTCACGTGCAGCGGTTGATGACTTGTTGACTACCAGTAGATAGTAGATAACAACTAGAACGACCAGTAAAGATAACAACACATTGGATTATTAATAAGATAAAGCTTTCCTTATCTATTTATCATCTCATATATTTGCCTTGGATAGACATATTGCCAAATCGTGTACAATCGTGTTGACTCAATAAATACATTGCAATTGTAGATTGTTTTTAGCTCCCGTTTCTACACTTATATTAATAAGATTACAATGTCCAAAATCGTAGTGCTCTAACACAGCGACAAATATATTGCATGTCACGAAAACCGCCCTTCCTGGAACTAGCTTAACCCGAGAGGTCCGTTATTTGCCAGTGACGTCGTTCGTCATAATTTTCACATGACTCCTCGAAACAACTCCCATGGCGCCGATAATCAATAGCCATTAAGGGCACTTCGTGCGAAACGCGATTTGATCCACTCCGTGACAGTAATCTTGAGAGATGACACTAAACCGCGCGAGTGAATAATTTTATGACTGAACTGACGGACCACCTACACAGTGTCCACTCGTCTGTCCACAGGTGATGCGTAACATCTTCCAGGCGTGCCACAACGTCTACAAGCCCGAGTCGGAGCCGCCGATCTCCGACAACTGCGCGCTGAGGCTGATGAAGTTCAACCCGCGTCTGTTCGAGGTGAAGCTCTCTCAGCGCATGGTGAACGTCACCTACGTCGAGGACGTCGACTTCTTCGTCGTCACCGAGGGCGAGGCGGCCAGATGGGTGAACTTCCGGTCAGGTTAGCCTTATATTGACCAATCACCACTCTCCACGCAACGACTCGTTTCCGGTGCCGAGCTCCTTCCAATCCAATTTTCTCTCTGCTACGCTGACCGCAGTACGTTCAAAGTTACCTTTAGACCGTATTCCCCATAGCATTGGTGTAACGATTAATGTTCAAATGTAGTGTTTATTGTAAATGTTAAATATTGGTTTCTGCAGGGCCTGCATAATTTTCTGTTCGATAAAAAGATAGAAATATTGTTCGGATAGCACTGGGTCTATGCTTATCATTATTAATTGTGATTTTACACGAATGATCAGACTGATGAATCACATAAATGTTGATACGTCGTCATGGAAACGGAAAACCCGACCGCGAAACACAGTTTTGTTTCTGCGGGATATAATACATGTTCTGACCGACGTCCTTCCCGTTCTTTTAAGTTAGCTGGATAAAATGTACTTAAAATAATAGTTTGAAGAAATTACCAGTCAGGGTTAATTGGCATAAATCAAAAGTTTTCATTTTTCATATCCAAAAACAAGATCTTTCTTTTTACCTGTAGAGGCTTTCGTCTGACGTTACACGCCGACTTCTTCAGTATTAATGACGAATGACGTCATCGTACACGGGGGAGCTCATAATTGCCCTCATCTATGTTCATTGGTGTCTTTGTCTTTCTGATCCCGATGGCTTCCTTTACTTGTCGGGTTCTTTTATTTGGCTCTTTCTCAATTAGTTTCGCTCCCTCCCAGTCTATGATGTCATTTTCAGTCATTGCATGATCTGTGAGGGCGGATTTGTTGAAGTTAGACATTCATATTTGTCCCGCTCCTTGTGTATTTCTCAATGTTCATGTTATGTTGTTTACGACCTTCCTGTGTTCGTCCAATCGTGTTTTCAGTAGTCTCCCAGTCTCTCCAATATACACGGCACCTGGTGAACTGGCATAATTACCATCTGTGGATTTTAAATTGACGATTCATACACCGAAACACTTCATGCGACGTTTTTCTTTTTTCGCTTAATTTCTTCTATACAATGCACACTATATATATATGGTTTTTGGTCGAAATGAATAGATGTACCGATTCCTTGACCAAAGGAATTATGCATTTTAATGCAAACAAGTGTGTTGAGCTTTCACGCAATGGTCATGTACAAAAAGCGACATAAACATGCCAGTCGTGGCAGAGGCACTTTATGGTGGAGTGCGCGACCGGAAGAGAGCGTCTGTTTTCAAGATTGATCAATCACTGATCCATACGTGAATAGGAAGTGTAATGCTAAAAGGTGTATTTGACGTGAAGCACGGCCGCCATATTGCCTTCCTGTTGTTACGAATCATGATTGTGCCGTCACATTATTTCAACCACGTAACGCGTAGCACCCGCATGCAACGATCCCGTTTTCTCATGCTACTAATAGTACTATGCCGGGCCAGACTTAGGTATTCACGTTCCAAACGTAATGCGTAATCACTGAACGTAGATCGTCCTCTGACGTGTATTATTGACGTTTTCGGGAAAACAAGATGGCGTCACACAATGGCGTCACACAATCAAATGCACTTCCTATCCATCAGTGATATCTACAGTGGAACCTCGCTACTAAGATCACCGTCATGACTAAAGAAAACGATCTGAACAACTAACAGGATCATTTTCCTTTATCATCCTAGAATACTAATTTCGGACTAGTTTATGGAGACTTTAATTACGCCGTGACTGCGTTACCCTGGGGAATATAACACGAGCTTAGATTGTATTTTACCGTTTTTACCCTCGAGTATTGGCGTATTCCAAGGCAGTGTCACAGTATTCTAGGTGCACACGCTCTCATTGATATGTCTAGTAATTTGTTAGGTATCCTAACCGGCGTCATTACGTTATTGTTTGACGCCTGTAAGCCGACACACGTAATACTTGCATCGACAGCGTGGGATTACGCGCAGCAGGCGATGCGGTATAACGATTAGCGGCTTATCGTGCATATCACATCACATAAAATAACAACTCAACACGGGCACATGAGTTTGTATGCACATATAAGTTGTGGCACTGAACATTACTGCACTATGATGAATCAGGCAACTGATTAGATACACTCAACTGGACAGTACAAGACTGTTTATGCAACACACACTAGACATATTTTTCATACACCCACGCTAGAGCTATTATCCGAAAATTTGAATAAATAGTCTATACAGAACAAAGCATGTATATTCTACCAATAAAAACAGTTAATGCAATTGTACACAAACGTAGAGCTAGTGTCATAACAGAATAATCCATTCATGTTACAATATAATAACAAACAAAACTGGACTATTAGCGGAGTAATATAAACAGTCGGTTGGCATAGCAACGCCAATTTGTTTATGACATTTTATATGTCCGCTTAAGTAACGTTACCTTGTTTATTATTAAATTAATATTATTCTTTACATTTAAATGTTCTACATATAAGCTATTCACAATTGTATGATACTGAAAGTAAGCGCCACTTTGACAAACGTTAGATGCGTACTAAATTAAATAGATGCGTGTAAAATGCTTCAATTGTTTGTGTTGAATATGTGAATTAAAGAAGACGTTTTGCTGGAAACCGAAGCACGCTACCCTCAGGCACAAATGAAACGTTGTAAACAACAACAGCGCTGCAAGTGTCACCGATCGTTTGTACCACTTCGACATATCATATCATATCGCAACATTGCATTGGACCCATTTGTTTTCGATAATAGTAGCAACAAAGAGTTTATTTCTGACCAGTAATGTTGCACTGTGATCGCTGACTTCGTTTGTCTCGCTTAACCGACTCTCGCTCGGCTGCGTAATTGTACCGAAAAGAGTGTCCGGTTTATTATGTGCTTAAGCTTTTGGTAACGATACCGACGCTATAAAATATGAAAGATAAAAAGTAGAAAATAAATAATGAGATAACAAATTAACAAAGAAAAATTGTCATTCCTGTTTATTTTGTATGTGACATGTTTCAGTATAAGTTTAATTTTGAATATTTTGTATAACATGTGAAAAAGGGTATTCTTATGTAATTTGTCATTTCATATTCGGCTTGAGAACCAATCAGCGTCTTTACTCTATTCTGGTGTAGGAATGGCGTGGCGGTAACATTGATAGACCATTAATTCCCCAGACGCATGCGAGGTACTAAAGGTGCTGTCATATCACGGCGTCCGGGTAACCGAGGCTATGACTTCACATATTCCGAGAACAACATGTTTATACTTAATATCGGTTGTGCTCAGAGGCAGAGCACACCATTCTCAAACTTAGGACAGCGTGACTCTAAAGTCATGTTGAATGCTTTACAAATACGTCATCGAAATGATTATCAACACGTACTTAGGTGCACGCTGTATCTGTTTCAAATATATTACCGCTGAGCAACAATCTGGCGAAGCGAGACGGTTACAGTAAAAACAGGCACACTATAAAAGCGAAGCATTTCTCTCAAATCGTCAATCACAGCCGGAACTGGACGCGCGCACGTCAATAATGCAATTACGGTAATTAATGGGCTCGATGCATTAATGTGGTCGTTCTGGGCTCCTGGACGTCAACGTTGTCGATCCGCTCAGCGATCAATCACACGCAATTGCGGCCTACGGACAACATTAGGCAAATGTCTGTCAATCGGCTGGTCTCTGCCGATGGTTTGTCGTCAGGCGAGACCAAGCGGGCGACTGGCAGGGGTTGTCAGCGCCATCGATAGGATAGACAATGTCAAGCCGGGCACATTTGTCTTTGGCGTCTACTCAGTGCCGCAGATCGAAGTCGTGCAGAGGTTATTTTTTTTAGTAAAATTGTGATTTGTTTTCTTCCAGAAAGTGTTAGTCTCGCAGCACTTGTACGCAGTGAAATAAGGTTACACACACGCATACATCCACACACACACACACACACACACACACACACACACACACACACACACACACACACACACACACACACACACACACACACACACAAACACACACACACACAAAACACACACACACACACACACACACACACACACACACAAACAAACACACAAACACACACACACAAACACACAAACACACACACACACACACACACACACACACACACACACACACACACACACACATACACGCAACACATCCACATGGACACCCATGCACACACAACATACACGTGCGCAGAACCTGTACGTAGTACACACTGTACATTTGATAATACAAAGAAGACATATGAAATGATACCTAATATAAAAATACTAACACCATTGAAAGAGACCTAGAAAAAATTGCAATATATTTTATCATGCATATACACCCCACAAACGAACTAATTCGTCCTGGCGATAGACACAGCCAGAGGTGTCTGTAACAGATTCCCTCGAATCAAATGGACGCGACAGGGAATGGAATGCATTGATCACGTGATGTTTCTCTAACCGGTAACGCCATCGGAGAGACTGCAGTGCCTGGTAACGCGTGCAATCAGCGCCATTCTAAAAGCCGACGACTGAATTCGATAGTCCACGCCTATCGTGTTCATCTGCCATTTGCCTGCTAATGACAGCCGCATAAGTCGCCTGTGGATACTCGGTCCACGCACCTCACAAAGGCGTTGTCATCAAGAAGTGCTGCGATGTATCAGTCTGGGCTGTACTGGTGTCCACTTCAAGCATATCCGCTGCTGGCGTCGGGCGCGGTGGCGTAGAGGTAGAACAGCAGTCTATCAGTTGAAATATGGCGTAGAGGTAGAACAGCAATCTATCAGTTGAAATACCTTGAATTCTGTCACGTTGTTCCTTCTGCTGTCGTCTTGAAGTTTCGGCAATTTCGGTCACTCCACGTTGCATTATTGCATTAGTTTGTATTAATGAGTGCCTAGATACACGTGAGCAGTGCATTCCTGGTGAGTATATGTGTAAGAATAGCAATGATTTCAGCTGAATACTTCCGAGAGATGTGGTGTTCGATTGAACAGACAGGTCAGCTGTAAAGTACACAAGGACGAGTCTTTTTACTTCCACTTCGGGTGTTCTGAAGAAGTCACTTTGCTCTCCACCCAATTGTTCGTTTGTCTCGCGGGGAGGCCGCGCATGTGTTGTTCTTTTCCATGTCGTTTTTACTTCGCATGTCCACTAATCGCCACGTTGTTGTTCTTCTTCATCATCATCTTTGTCTTTATATTTTTCTTCTCCACGTCCGTCCTTCTTAATCTTGTTGATGCTTCTCTTCTTCTATTTGTTTCCCATCTCCTTCTCGTTCTTGTTGCTGTTTATCTTCTCGTTGTATTATTTCTGGTTCTTATTTTCCGTCTTCTTCCTCCTCTTTTCAACTTTTGACCACACCATTCGTTCTTTTCAACCGTTCTTCACCTATCTCGGTCCTCACCAATGCTCCACGCTACCGGTCATTCCACATTGTCTCTTTGACATCTCTCTTGACACTGTCTCGGTTGTCGTGTTGCTCTTCTTGACCTATTCATTTGTGTCCACCTATGGACATGCCATGACCCATGACCACCACACAGCAGTGCGCGTTGGAAGCAGTTCAAATTGGTCTTCCGTCGTCTTCGAGAGGCTGGACTTGCGCTTATTGGTGTGGAGTTGCTTACAACTCCACGTAGCAGAACAAGGCGAGCGGCTACGAACAACTGTGACTAATAATATCCATATTTGTGACGTCACTGGTAATCCAAATTAACTACATGATTCTTTTTTTTCAAATACAGCTTATATCTATAGGCGCTACAAACTCACAATCATACTACAGTATTTCTGGTTGAAAACGTTGCTAGTTCTTATGCCACCGCCATAATGCTTGTCACATTGCCATAATGTTTGTGTAGTTCTGCTTGCTGACTTTCGGTTATGACGTTAAGTGTCACCGTCGTATTGCAGGTTATGACGTAAAGTGTCACCATCGTGTTGCAAGTTATGACACGCAAGTTAATACTTAAAGTGTCACCGACGTATTACATGTTATGACGTAAAGTGTCACCTACGTGTTACATGTTATGACGTAAAGTGTCACCTACACATTACGTAAAGTGTCACCTTCGTATTACATCTTATGACGTAAAGTGTCACCGACGTATTACATGTTATGACGTAAAGTGTCACCGACGTATGACATGTTATGACGTAAAGCGTCACCGTCATGTTGCAGGGATGAACATCAACCTGGCGTTGAAGGGTCTCCAGTCGCTTGGCCAGTTCATCCGTCTGGCGGCATCGGCCCAGGGAGAGAAGGCGATCGTCAACGCTCTGCTGTTCAAGTTCAACCATGCTCGCTGCAACGTCGACGAGTACCTGCGGTCGGGCCTGCGAGAGACCATGTACACGTGACGACAGCCGAGTAATAGTCACCGTTTCACCATAACTATATCATGATCACCACGATCACGGGTTTTGCGTGGGCCCCTTTGTCTTTCTGGAGGAACATGTCACGCACACCACCATAGACAGCCGTGGATATCATATGCGCTTTAATTTAAGCGTGACTGAATATTTCCCGAAGAGGTGGAGAAGATTGATTGAACAGGTCTGCCAGTACCGAGGAGTAAACAGTAAAATGCTACTATTTTGTTGCGTACAAAGGCAGAGTTTTAACAAGTCGTGTTGTATTTATTTGTTCTGTAGGTAATATATAGCACATTAAATGTATATAAACATATCTATACGTCTGGGTAGTTTTGCCAGTCTAGTAAACATGACATGAACAATACAAATGACGTCATGATAAGATTATGGCATCATCATTAAAAAATGATATACGTATTTATTTGCGATAAGCTGATGAAATGTGGTAATGAAGAGGACATTTCAATGATACTTGCACGAGGCCGGTTTCTAGTTACCATGAGAGGATTTTTACACGACACAAGATAAAACTCGACCGTCGAGCGGATGCAAGATCAACCGAAGTATTTAATTTCCTAGTTGTAGTGCAGAACATGACAGCTGGATGTACGAATGGTCGAGCCACTGTGATTTACGTTGGAAGTAGCAGTCGGAAGCGTGGGAATTGGTGTTGTCATGACGACGATGCCCTATTTATGAACCTTCAGCGGCTACAAAAGGTTATAATTAGAAAGAAACATAGTCTACTTAGACTTAGTACTTGTTCCTTTCAGGACATCGGGCGACGGGCTTGCTTCATCTGGAACTATTTGTTTGACTTCATTCAATTTGATTTCACTGTCTGCCCGATTTTCCTTTCTACTGCCACTCCATCGCTAAACGTGCTATCTGATATCTTCATATCTGATAAGTGTAGATTATGTCCAGCTAGTGTTCGCCGTCGACCCTTGACGATATCATGTACACTATCCACGCCCTAGCGATGTGGTCTCTCCACGAGATGCCTAATATGAAGCGGAGACATCGCCTCCATAGCTTCCGAGGTAAGGGAAGTTCTGGACGCACTGGAAGTCCTGCTGTCCGATCGCAGGGTCAGATCTATCACCATCTGACATTATTTTTGACTTCTCATAGTTGATTCGTAATTCGACCATCGCACCATTGTTGTACAAGTTATTGGTCATTTCTTGCAGGATATCCAACGTGTGGCTGAAGAGTGCATAGCATCTATCGTATATTTGCCTTATATTTATAATTATTACAAGCACATTTATCTGAGCAGTTACGCGTGTATCTAAAACGTAAATATGAATAATCCAAACACACTCATACACGCACGCACGTCCACACACACAAACACACACACACATACACATACAGTACCAAAACAAACTCTTCATATATTACAAATCATGCGTTTTGTTTGTATGAAACGTCATAAAACAAATGAAATGATCACCAATCAAACTGATTATTTTACTGTTAAAATTATTGTTCTGTTCTGGTGTTTGCTTTATTGAATTAAAATATAAATTTGTAAACGTATTCACAATGAACTTTAAAAAAATCCACTAAGCAATTCTGCAACCGATGAGATTTTCTAGATTATAGGTGTTTGTGTGTGTGTGTGTGTGTGTGTGTGTGTGTGTGTGTGTGTGTGTGTGTGTGTGTGTGTGTGTGTGTGTGTGTGTGTGTGTGTGTGTGTGTGTGTGTGTGTGTGTGTGTGTGTGTGTGTGTGTGTGTGTGTGTGTGTGTGAGTGTGTATACATATATATATGTATGTATGTATGTATGTATGTTTGTTGGTTTGTTGGTTTGTTGGTTTGTTGGTTTGTTGGTTTGTTGGTTTGTTGGTTTGTTGGTTTGTTGGTTTGTTGGTTTGTTGGTTTGTTGGTTTGTTGGTTTGTTGGTTTGTTGGTTTGTTGGTTTGTTGGTTTGTTGGTTTGTTGGTTTGTTGGTTTGTTGGTTTGTTGGTTTGTTTGAGAATGAAAAGCGGATCTGTGGTACCCCTGCCCGGCATTCTCTGATCCTCTTGTCTACAATTCTCTCACATGTCTTAAATGTGTGCGCTGGAACTTTGATCATTTTCCCTTGAAGAATTGGGACCAGTATGCTCTCTCGGCAAGCTGATGGTATGTGTTCTGAAGTCATGACACAGTTGAATAGTAAAATAAATAAAATATATATAAATAAATACAGTATTTGTCTACGCCATATATCTAGCAATAAAACCACTCAGAGGCGCATTACACTTTACATGAATATAAAGATTACCTAAACATTAAAAATAGAGACGTAGTTGTAAAATAAATAGAGACGTAAAAAACAAAAATGTTCAATATAAATAAACAATGTTGGTCTTAATAATACTCAAGTACTCATACTGATAAATAGTAGGTAATTATATTACAATTAAAAAATAAATAAATAATAAAATAGTTGATAAATAGTACCTATTAAAAAATTCCGGATATTAAACAATTGTTCTTTTAAAGTGAAAAAACTCTTTTAAACAGAAGTGTCTTCAGTTGCTTCCTGAAAGAACTGAGGGTGTCTGTGGCACGCATGGCAAGCGGCATTTTGTTCCAGAGCCGTGGAGCAGCACTCGAAAATGCCTTTTCTCCCTGCGTACGCAGTCTGCATCGAGGAACCTCAAGTAGGTGGGCGTCCGCGGAGCGTAGCGCACGGGTCGGATCGTAACGAATTAGTAGGTCGGTTATGCATGATGCAGCTAGTCCGTGAAGGCTTCGAAACGTCAACAGTAACAGTTTGTACTCGATCGCTGTTTGATCGGAAGCCAGTGAAGATTGATTAAAACAGCAGTGATGTGGTCGTGTTTCCTCGTTTTGGTTATGAGCCGGGCAGCAGTGTATTGTACTCTTTGGAGTTTGGTAAGAAGATGGTCGGAAATGCTGTATTGCAGGCACTTTCCGTTGTCAAGGCGAGACGTAACGTGAATCATAATTTGTGTTGTTTTCCGATCGAGAAGGTTTCGGATTTTTCCAATACAATGGATATGGAAATAGGCTGCACGGCAAATGTGCTGCACTTGGTTATTCATGCTTAGAACATCATCGAAGAAAACACCAATGTTCTTGGCAACAGTGGACACTGGCACAACCGTATCACCAAGTTCTATGTGCGGCATAGAATGTTTGGTCTTTATTTGTGGCGCGCACATCACAATAATTTCTGTCTTTGTAGCATTGAATTTCGGTTTATTTATATTCATCCAATCTTGGTAATTCTGCGACACAATCTTGGATGCGCGTGACTGCCTGGATTGTGTCTTCGTCTGAGTGCGGACTGAACGCGCGATACGGTTGGGTGTCAACAGCATACAGGTGAACGTTTATCCCGTGTCGACGTGCGATATCACCGAGTGGAGCAGTGTAGCAAATAAACATGAGAAGGCCGAGAACGGAATCTTGCGGAACACCGAACACCACTGCACGTTCCGCTGATAATCTGCCGTGCATTTGAATACGTTGACTTCGGTTCACCAAATACGACTCAAACCACGCAAGACATGTTGCAGTTATTCCAAACCGATCTCTGAGGCGGGTTAACATGATTGTGTGATCGATCGTATCGATTGCTGCTGATATATCTAGCAGCACTAATATGGCAGCCTTGCGTTCGTCAAGTATACAGAGCAAATCATTGCGTACTCTCAGCAGTGCTGTCTCTACGCTGTGGTTTGGACGATAAGCAGATGGCATTTGCTCATATAGATCGTTGTCTGACAAATGTTTAGATAAACGGACAGCAACGACTTTCTCTACGATTTTGGACACAAAACACAGGTTTGACACTGAACGATAGTTCTTGACTTCGTTTGCATCAAGCGTTGTTTTCTTCAGCAACGGAGTTACGATAGCCTTTTTAAAGGCGGAAGGGAATATTCCTGTCGCAATCGACATGTTCACGATATCAGCGACGACCGGTGCAAGGCTGGAAAAGTTGTCCATCAGCAGATGAGTAGGAATCGGATCCAACTTGCACGATTTACAGGCTGATTTGCTGACCAATTTGGTGATCTCGTCGGTTGTTGTGGGCATGAACGATGACAGATACGAGGAAATACCACAGGACTCATCGGGACGCATAGATACGCAATTGTCAACATTATCAAGGTCGCGTCTGATGATATCAACTTTGTCTATGAAGTAGGTGCTGAATTCGTCTAGCAATTGTCCCAGGTGTTCATTAGGCAATGCTGGCAGACGTTTTGTTTGCAACAGAGAACCCACGGACCGGAAAAGGGCTTTTAGGTTGCCAGCCTGGTCCTTAATTCGGTTGGCATAGAACTCGGACTTGGCAGTATAGAGCATCTTCTTAACAATGTCTCTTTGGTTCATGAAAACTTCCCGGTCGACGGTCAACCTAGACAACCTCCATCGCCGCTCCATCCTTCGTCTCTCCTTCCTCGCTGACAGAATGTCGTCGTTGACCCAAGGTGCAGCAGGGCGGATAGTGAGCCATTTAGTTTTCAACAGTGCATGTTTCTCAAGAAGCTCACCAAGAACGTCATTGTATTGCGATACACTCTTCTCTAATGATCGTTCCTGACTTGTGTATAAGTCAGAATTCTCAATGTCTGTTGAAAAAGAGGGCAAATTGATTGCTTTCATCTTGCGGTAGGTCTTTCGAAAAGGAGGTTTGCGCATTGCAATGCGGCAATATACCGCACAGTGATCTGATTCTTTGTTAGTGAACCAGGTTTCAGTAATTGCAACAATGTCTAGGTCATGTTCGTGGTTGTTGTCTAATATGTCAGTTGTTTTATTGTGAACAGATCTTGCGTTGATTATGCATAATGACGCTGTTGTAGTCGGGCAGACTAGCGGATTCGCTTTTAGTGTGACTGTAATTAGGTTGTCGTGGTGTTGTTGTGAAGATCGCACTCGCACGTAGGGGCTGGTTGGTCAATGGCCGATTACAGTGGAGATAGCTCGTTGATGTCGACGTCCGCCTCGGCAGCCATGCAAGAGTAGTCTACACAGACTACATACTGTACATATATATACGTATTTACATAAATATTTTTTGAAAGTACGAATTTTGTAAAACAAACTATTGAAAAGACTTCTGAATCGGCTGTTTCTGATAATTGCCTGCCGGACAATTCTCATCAACTACCGCAACACCATCTCCTCCATCCTGGCTGGCGATGTCATGACTGACGAAAGTGAAGCCGGCAAAGGCAAAATATTGATTACCGCCTGATGCTAACGCTCCGGAGGAGACCTTTACACTAGAGAGAAATTTCCCAAATTGTCTTTACACGCACCTGAATGCCCACTAATACATTTTCTTTTCCGCATGATCATTTGCGGCGTTTACATCTACGGCAAAACCTCTGATTAGCTGTCAGGAGATGATGTAAGTCGGCGCCAAAAAACAGGACGGGACATCACGTCATTAAGGATGGTTGTCAAGACGAGTCAGCTAATCTACTACAACACAGAAAGGTCGATGGTTGTTGTTCTTCACGCTGGCGCCACGGACCTGTTAACGCAATGTCCCTCGTGAATTTGATTGACTAACAGGTGTCCACTAATCAATCCAGCGACTTGATGGCGCAGTCCGTTACATGATGTGTTATGGTGGAACTGGTCGAGAGTATTTTCCTGCCAGATGAAGGGTCCGTGTAAATACCGTCTTTTATGTTTTCGTTTTGAAATTTGCGAACGAAAAATAAAAAATGGAATTCGTGTTTTCCTATGCGTATTATGCCGAATACGTGTTAGAAAAGCAAAACGACTTTACAACATACCGTTTTTAATTTTGACTGCTTCAGTACGGAAAACGAATAACGATTGCAGTGCCATTCGTTTTTCGTTTTTCCCTTCAGAAACGTTGGCTGCCATTTCCCTTCGGCTAGACTGAAAAGGTGATAGTTCGGTCGCACTGATGGCGTTTAAAAAACAAACTCGCTGTAATTGCATTGTCGCCGAAATTGTATCATTCCCGACGCGACAACTATGGGTGAATGTTGATTGTCGTTTCGGGGCCATTATTTTACGAACAGTTTCGACAAATTCATAACATATACTGAATTTATGTGGTAAACAACTTTATTAGTTATTACCATAACCTACTTTATTGTGTTACTTAGTCATAAACTGTCTGAATCTAAAGTATGTTTAATAGAAATACATAACATAAAACTAGTATTTGGGATGGTATCATAGTGAAAGTTTAGTATATGGGGTTCCTCGTCATTTGTTTAAAAATAGCAAACATACTGCATCTTCACAAAACTAAGAACACACATCAATGTTCTAATTATGAACTATTTTAAAAAGTAGTCATTTTCTTTAAAATATTGGAAACATTATGTGTGCATGTGTGCGTGCGTGCGTGCGTGCGTGCGTGCGTGCGTGTGTGCGTGCGTGCGTGTATATGATGCTTTATTGTATGTACTGTGCATTGTAAAATGTCACAGCAAAACACATAATATCAGTTTTGACTACTCCGATGGATTAGAGCTGAGGTGGTGAGACTATAATAAGGTGTACATGATAAACAAAATATTAAATTGTTTGGAAGTTAGACAAGGAACACCCATATGCACACACATGCACACTCACTCGCTCACTTAATCACTCTTTCACCCACGCACGAAAGCATACACGCACGGACCCACACACCAACGCATACACGCACACATGCACGCATGCACGCGCGGATTCACAGTCTGAATTATAGTTAGGCCGGAGTTGAATTACTTATTTAACGAAGCTGAAGAAAATTCGTTAAATAAGGGCAATATGTTACTTGCGAAATTATACACGATTGCTTAATACTAGAATGCATTAATGAATCAGTTTTTTACTGCGTGCGTGTAACTTAAATTACATTGTTCAGGCAAATCATATCGCCCTATGCAATATTATACATAGCAAATTATAGACTATTCTACATACATGGCACTAATTGATTTGGTCTATAAAATAGCAAGTTACATTGATAAAACCAACTAGGTGGCACTAGTCTTTTTCATGCACACGGATGCTTTGACACCTTTAATGAACAAGTTAACGTGCAATTAAATTAAATCTCCATGTGATTTCATTATGTATTTACTGACATTCCAATATGTGTCTGAAGGAAAATTTATTTTGTAATATATCTATAATCAATTAGTGCCATGTATGTAGGATAGTCTATAATTTGATATGTTAACTGAAACAAACGTTTTCAAAATCAATTGTAGCTCTGTAATCTCATACTCAGCGGTATAAGGCATTTGGATATTCTTGTTAATGTTTAACTCCACACATGTTTTTCCTTAAAATGGCACAACACGTGAACAAAATTAGATGGTGTTGATAAGCAATGTATAATATTGCATAGGGCGATATGATTTGCCTGAACAATGTAATTTAAGTTAAATTACAGGCGATCGACATACGAATGCAACGTCTAAATCGAGCATGTTTTATAAAATGCTATTCAATAACCTTATTATCTGGTTAAAACGGTATATTACAAAATAAATTTTCCTTCAGATACATATTGGAATGTCAGTAACTACATAGTGAAATCACATGGAGATTTAATTTAATTGCACGTTAACTTCTTCATTAAAGGTGTCAAAGCATCCGTGTGCATGAAAAGGACTAGTGCCACCTAGTTGGTTTTATCAATGTAACTTGCTATTCTATAGACCAAATCAATTAGTGCCATGTATGTAGAATAGTCTTTCCTGAATCCAAAGCGTTTTTTATGTAAAAAAATAAACATTCTAGTATTTTAAAAGTTGACAAATATAAATTGTTCAGTAATTGTTAGGCAGTTCATGGTTTTTAGTTTCATATAGTAGTATGACTTTTGCTATTTAAGTTTGTTTGGAACCACAGCAGTTAGCTTTGATATATCTAAAATGTATGCAAGTTGGTGTGCAAAATGTAGTATATTAGTTATTTATTTGTTGTAAACACTACTGAACAGAGTTTGTACTTTGAATGTTACTGTTTAGATATAGTGTATTATTGTTATTATTAATAGTAGCAGTAGTTCATTAGAATCAGTTGGCAGACAGAAGAAACTTGCAGCATTATGTTTATATATTGTATGGGGTCTTTCCTGTTCTCATTAGTTTTTATTTTGAGGCAATGCCCAATTATGGTAAAATATACGTTGAACAGATCAACCATTTCTTTTTTGTTTGTGTAGTTTGTGCCATAAAAAATAATCTATTTTTCATTTATCACATAGCCTTTTATCTTCCGATTTTAAAATTTCGTTGATGTATCCCATCTGTGCTTACAATCTATCCTAAATTTTCTTTGATGTTTCTTAATTTCTTTAATTATTACAGATGGTCACATTTTCTGCTGTAGAGTTTCTCTTTAACTTTTGTATAAGTATGTTTGTCTGCATGATATCAATATTCCGTTAGTGAGCCACTAAGTTTGATAAGTGAAGATGTTTCCTCTTAAAGGTAGAAAGTTAGCCTCAACCAATTCCACTGAAATACGGCTATTATAAAACTCTGTATTGTACAATTGTATTTACCTCCCATTCGTTATACTTTGACTGTATAGTACCCTACGCCTACGGCTAGACCCTAGAAGGTTAATTCCATTTGCTACATATCGTAGTAAAAATAATAACATATACACGTGGTGTAGTAAATTTATAAAAACTGTAACATTTTGTATTCTAGCCACTACCTACCGGCATCTAAACATTGTGTGGAACTTGCATTTTCAGCTGTCCCTAATGGTTCCCGAATCCACAGACAATACCCACAGGATTTAGCGGACGTGACACCATTGCTAATATGTTACCCATCGCGCTGCGGGGTTATGCTATTCGCAACAGCATCAATAGGCATTGGTACATGTTCTACTCATACTTCGGATTATACTAACTTCTACGACAATTCCCTGCAGCGTCGATGGTAGCATTTGTGTACCAAATACCTCGAATGTGTCCCACGCAGCCTGTTGCAGCGTCAACCACATCATTTGTTCACGTAAGCAGGCGGATATGACGTTTAGCAACAGGTAAGCAATTTCCGTTACGTCATTTCCGCTGGCAGTCGTTCTCAGTGCACCACCAAGCATAGCCAGTATTACTCAAGACCAAGTGCATGATATCCCAGTAGGGATTTTGTACTACAAAAATCAGAATCAGAATCTGAATCTCGCTTAACCGACTCTCGCTCGTCAGCGTAACTTCAACGAGAAGGCAATATGAAGACATAGCCGGCTTTTCAATGTTATCCGTGTGAAGGGCTAACAAATGCTGTCACTTCACGGAGCATGGGTAATCGAGGCAACCCTCCCGTAATTCCTGCTTCATAAACAACTGCAAATTTGTATTTCTCTTTATTTTTTATGAATACAAGTTTAACGTTGAATACTTTAAATAGTGTAATAATATATAATAAAATATATCCTTATTTTAGTTTTTATTTAATAGTTGGCGTGTGAGGCAATCAGCGTCTCTACATTTTTAGGCCCTGGTGGCACATTATTGTGCCTGGTGGCACATTACTGGTGGCACTTATTGACGGAGCATAAACCAGTCTCCGTGAGGTAGCAGCACTTTTCAGCCTCTCAACCTCGCCTGGTAAATTAATGGGCTGCCGATGTAACCGCCAGGGCGGCCTTTCGTCAGAATAGGGTAGAGACGCTGATTGGTTCTCAGGCCGAATTTGAAATAACAAATTTAAAGAAGGATACCTTTTTATCAGATAATACTATATTATAAAAACTAACATAAAAGCAAAGGTTGATAAAATATGGATTATAGACTGTAGTCATCAGCTCGGTTTCTGTTACGACATGCTAGGAAAACCAGGTCACAAGTAGGCTATCTTGTGTGATAGCTTTCTTATCTTAGCTCTCCGATATTATATTCAAACGCCGGTAAAGCCACCAGACTGTCTTCTCGGCGAAGTTACGCAGCCAAGCGACAGTCGGTTAGGCGAGACTATAATATATTCCATACGGGTGTGAGGGACAAAGATGTGCTGCCACCTCACGGATGCTGGGTAATGACACGGACCAGACATGTGGAAAGAATGAGAGATACAAAATTGGCAAAGAGAGCAGATACCTAGAAAATGGAGGGAAAAGGACGCGAGGAAGACAGATAATGCGACGGGAGGACTGCGTTAACAGATATCTGGAAAGAGTGGGAGGAGAATGGAGAGCAACAGCAAAAGATTGAAGGAGTTGGAAACTGGTGTTAGAGAACGCAGTTAGATAAAAGCGGGGTGAGCAAAGATAATTAAGAAAAAAGATGACAATAACCATGGACAACATCACCGACTTCAGAACAATAAGAGAAGAACAACGGAAACAATAGTTATTATCTCCCGATATGCTTTCCAAACCTATGTTACGACCAGGTGCGCGATACCATCGGTCGGACAGACGGCGTCGATGATCGATATCATTGCAATTAACAACATTTATTTTTTAACATTTCGCTTTTTTATTATTAGGCATTATTGTACATATTTCGCTACAATTACCTATACATACGAAATAAAACGCAAAAAGCATCGCAAGACCCAGTATATATTATAATAATAAGCATATATTACACATACATGTTCATGATCAAATTACCGTGCAAAGCGAAACAGAAAGTAAAGGTGTAAGTTTGGCCTGCTGGCTAAGTTGGTGCTGAAGATTCTTCCCACTCCTCTGTCAAATTGTGCTTGTGAGAGGGTGATTTCTCAAGTGAGGCAAAAAACGACTTCATATGATTTATGGGGAGTAAAACTCTCAATGCACTACTACAGTTGAAGTCGAGCGGAAAGGATCCGTGCTTCAATACAAGCAAGAAGGCCATTACAGCATGCCTGAAATGACAGTGACAGTTTTCAGAAGTGTAATAGTTGTATAGAGTGGCAGTTTATAAAGTGTAGTAAGATAATAGATGAAGAGACTTTGTTGCATTGGCTACACATAACCAAGAGTTTCTCAGTGGCAGCATTCAAAACCAACTTGAACGCTTAGCTTTTGTGATTAATATTAAATGGTAGTGTCATTCATGTTTTACCTTGTCACTCATCCGTCTCTTATCACTAATGGCTTACAATTACGTGCAAATCTTATAAGTAAAATATCTAATGTGTCTAATCAAGATTTGAGTGTAAATGCTGAAAACTACTGACATACATCAGAAACACTACCGAGAAGTGAATTTGGCAGGTATGTGTATTAAACTTTTTAAAAGTTATATATTGTCAGTGTAATTAATTAGTAGGTGTGTCATGATACAATGCGAGATTAGACGCGACTGGAGCTCATTGGGGACAAGACAATAGAATGATATTCTAACGACGGTTGGGGAAGTTTTGTTAGTAATTATATATATCATGGCAGTATTGTTATATCGATTGATACCAATAATACCGCTTAGATAGCAGGTTTACGTAAAAGCAAAGGCTGATAAAATATGGATTATAGACTATAGTCATCAGCTAAATTTCTATTACAATATGCTATGAAAACCAGGTCACAAGTATCTTGTGTGATAGCTTTCTTATCTTAGTTTCCGATATTATATTGTTGTCTAAATGCACATAAGTATAACACATGTATACACTTGCCCCAAAACAGATTGTATTGCGCGTAAAATGGCATTCTTCTTTATTTGTCAAGATCGCCAAACACAAGTAGCATACTAGCCGCCAATGCCATGGGCCATGGCAACTAGTATGACGATAATAATCGATTAAAATGCATGATTTCTGTACTCGTTCTCTCGGCTCTGCTTGTAATTTCCTATGGAAAATATAACTATAACCACAAGTTGGGGACAATCGACTATTGGAACCAAATATAAAAACAAAGTCCTATTTGTTAACATGGAGAAAATAGACTTCCTGTACTCAAGTGCCCCAACCTCGTTTTTGAGCGCGATACTGACATGGCCTCAAACTGGGGTGCGTTTACCCCATGGGTACCCCCCTCCCGAAACGTTTTCCAGGAGTTACGCGGCAGGTTTTGAAAATAAATATTTTACTATTTTGTGTTGTTTACTAAAGACGTAGGCCTAATTGGCGTTTATGATATATCTTATCATCAAACTCACATAAAGCGTAGGGCTACCACTTGCATACATATATTAAATTCTTTCAGAAAATATCACCAATGCTGAAACATGTATATTACAATTTACCTCGTAGGGTAGGCTGGTACCATTTGCCCCGTATCGGGGTAATTTTTAACATTGTGAGACTGATATATATATATATAATTTTTAACATTGTGAGACTGATATATATATATATATATATATATATATATATATATATATATATATATATATATATATATATATATATATATACGTACATGGTTTGCCCGGATGCCGGATGACCCCCCATGCCAAATCCTGGCTACGCCACTGACAATAAACTATGCTTCATATTATACACACCGTAACATCCCGTTTGAATTACTAACCCGTCCCGCTTATTGATTGGTCCCTAGCGTCCCGAGCGATATTTTTGCGTAGGTAAGTGCGTTCACCGCTTTCAAAGAACGCATATTATACATTTTACCATGTTTGTTTAAATTGGGTAATTGGTATACACCTCTTTGTTATTGTGACAGGCACACCATGGCGATATTGTACCGTACTTAGCATTTGGTAACGTTGACACTTCATCTGACCACAAAATACAAATACTGAAATAGGTCATGCAACCTCCATGGCCCTGCTCCTTACGGCAGTTACGCGACCTTTATAGCTTACGCTAGGCCTAACTTAGCCACTAACATATATGGCACAAGAGCTAGATTGTCTACTCGATTTCTAGTTATTTCCTGCACTTGGCAAGGACCTCTATGCATAATAATTTTATATATAAAACAGCGTCTTCGCGTCAAACGAGCTCCCTCTTGATTTTAGTACGCTGTTCACGAGACGTGAGCACGGATTCTCCGCTGTGCATGAAATCTGAGTCTGTGCAAGGCGTGGAGCATGAGCACGGAGTACGGTTTTATAACCTCGGGTCCAGCACTGGGCAAGGACACATACATATGCATATGCATATGTATAGGTGTAGGTATCTGTATATGCATCTGTATCTGTATATATGTGTCCTTGCCAAGTGCTGGACCCGAGGTTATAAAACCGTACTCCGTGCTCATGCTCCACGCCGTGCTCAGACTCAGATTTCATGCACAGCGGAGAATCCGTGCTCACGTCTTGAGTACGTACTCAGCTGAGCACGCCGCATTGTCCCTTGAGCATATCGCTCAACAGCGTGCTAAAATCAACAGGCAGCTCGTTTGACGCGAAGACGCTGTTTTATTCAAATATAATTATTGCAACACTGTATCGTCCTATCGTCGTCTGACGATTAAGAAAGTTTGGTGACCTCCGTGAGTATGAACACGATGTGAAAGCGAGGCTTGAGCATGGAGTTTGAGCACAGAGTACTGAGTAAGGTTTTATAACCTCGGGCCCTGGAAACAACTAGGGTAGACAATGTAGCTTGTTTTCTCCTCTCTCTCTCTCTCTCTCTCTCTCTCTCTCTCTCTCTCTCTCTCTCTCTCTCTCTTTCTCTCTCTCGCAGTCACCTCTCTATCTATCTCGCTCTCTCTAATTTTATCGCTATCTCTCTATCTCGCTCTCTCTATCTCGCTCTCTATCTCGCTCTCTATCTCGCTCTCTCTCTCTCTCTCTCTCTCGTATGTGTGTGTGTGTGTGTGTGTGTGCGTGCATGCGTGCATGCCTGCCTGCCTGCGTGCGTGCGTGCGTGCGTGCGTGCGTGCGTGCGTGCGTGCTTGGGTGTGTGTGTTTACAATCTTATTGAACTAATCAGCTTTTTTCAGAATATTTATTTACGCCTACCCTAGACCAAGCTGACCTTTCTTGATTATGCTGGCACTAAGGGTGGCCACGCCAGGGTGTTGAAATGTAATCGAAATGCCTGCATCAAAATCCGTGGGTACTATCTATGCTGTGCAAATTCTTTGCGTGTCGCGTAAAACAGTGTATTTTTACCTGCTCCAAAGTGTGACTATAATATTATTGCTGATGAGGTTGCTAATAGTGCGTCCTAGTACCATAATGGGTTGTTTGCCAGACATGAAACAAACCTAAAATATTTGATAACAAATATAGTAATAGTCCACTGAAGAACGCTCCGTGTCATTAGCTTAATAGTTGCTGTGGCCTATGCCACGTTTGGTAAATCTGTAGTAGGCATTTATTTCGTGAAAAACGTATACAAATCGAATCTTTCTCTGGATAACAAAAAGACAGGCATATATTTGGCAAATTCTGGGCCAGTTATTTATTACTCATTTTCGTACACCCATTACAAAATCTATCCGCCTCCAGCAAGTTAAACAGGTGCTATTTTACATAAACAAATTGTGTTGTTTACTCTGAACAAATTTAGTTAGTCTATAATGCATTTACAGCAATGACATTATAGAAAATATATATATAATGTGTCGAACTGAAACTAAGTCGTCTCCTCGGAAATGTTTTATATCATGTCCTAAAGTGACAATAAAAAGAAGTTGGGCTTTATGCCGTATACATTACAATTAACTAATAACTTTTTACTGACAAAAGAAATCGTGTTTAAGTAACATCATCAACCATCATTCGTGAGAGAAAAAATATCCTCTAAATAAATTGGGTCATTCGTGTGAATTCGTACAATACAACACAATACTTTTTTATTTCTTGGGGAATTCATTTCGGACCTTGGTACATCTAGACTTAAAACATGTTTGTTTTTTGTAAATGAAATATAGCATAAAATATATGTCAGATTTTTGCATGTGCCCAAAACAAACAGATGGGCCTGCAACATAATAATTGTGTACTACATAATTTAAAATATCTATAAAATAAATACAAGAGTAATGAAAGTTATATTGTTTCAGAAATAATTGTAAATAAAACAACTAAATAAATGGATGTATTCATTAAATAAATACATTACATTAAAAACATGATAATAAACCACAACTGATCATTTCTGGCTCACTCTTTGTCAAACTCATACTCATGTAGACTATGTAAATCTCGTGCACGAAAACGAGGTTGGGGCAGTTGGGGACAGGAAGTTCATTTTCTAAATGTATAGAGATAGGACTTTGTTTTGTTGTAATAATCGGACTGTTCCCAACCTGTGTTTATAGCTTTATTTTCCAAAGGATAATTACAAGGAGAAGCAGTGTGACACTCAAGTGTGACACTCAGTGTAAACTCAAGGAAACTTGTCTTAAATTCGACAGTTAATATAAGAAAGCTATATAACACAAGATACTAACAAAACTACTACTTCATCAGTCGGAAACTACAACTGTCTTCCGTCGTCCATGCCGAAGGCATGGCACGTCTAAACGTCTCATCACTATTCTCCTAGTGTAAACCCACATGCAATAATACAACAAAACAACTGGTGGCCGAAGACTGAACATCTTCGCAGCCACAGCACAGCCTGACATAGCTTAGCTTAACTCTTGCTTTGAAATGTTTATTGTGCGTTCTAGATGAACACAATGTAACGAACAGTTGTATTTTTGCAGCCATACTATTTCAGCGTTGTCCACTCCAGCTACATCGGCTACAGACGAATATCAAATCTCGTTAGTCATGTCTTCATATGCTCTTCTCGCGTGGAGTGTCTTGCTGGTTATAATTCCGAGTTCGAGCGGCAACGGTGGCGGAGCTCCTAAAAGCGCATGCGTTGATATGACGCCAAACCACGGCGTTGATCCCCCTAGGGATGCCTGTCCATACACGCTTCAAGTGGATGGGGATTTAATAAAGAGTACAAACATTCTAAAAGGTATGATATGATTAGCATGTGCATGACACATTATCTTGAGTACGTTTATGCATTCAATTGGTGTATTACTTTATAAATCAACATAGGAATATAAGATATGTGGGAATATAACCTTATATAATGTTCTTCTCTTATGGTTCGCTTTACGTTATTATGTGTTATTTGCCATGCTTTTATTTGTATGTATTGTAATGAGCTACATTAAATGTGATTTGATTGATTTGAGGGTATCCAAACATTACAAACACACGAATATTGCACACCGTTACATGGGAATCTGGTTTAATGTGTTTCTCAACTAAATTACGTTTTAATATATAATACCTTATACACGTACATGGATAAGCAAACCACCTGTTTATTGTAGCCTTTTTGCATAATTTAATATCACCGTCTGTAGAAGAAACGCATAATAATGTCGTATTTGCTAGACTAGATTTCAAGGTGGTAGCAAGTGGACCCCGGCGCCTCCGAAGATGCCTTGTCAATACTCCAAAGTCAGCCTATCTGTACAAATAATGCACGTTGCGTTTCAGTCTGTGTTGTGGGGAAGGCTTTCAAGGGACTCATGATGCAGATGAGAGCTGTTGGTGACAAGGTTCCCGTTGGCACTTTTAATGGAACTAAAGGATCACTGCCAGAGGATACGAAACTAATGCAATGCACAGCGGTCGATGATACTATAACACATAAGAGATCGTCGCTCAAACCAAGTCCGACATGCTTCTACTGGAAGGCTAGCGAAAACGACGTCACAGATAAGTTACAATTTGTGTGAGTGTCAAGTACATGTCTACTCTTGCATGCGAAATACAATGTACAAGGAAAAAGAACTAATAATACTGCTGTACAAAACAATAGTTAGGCCTCATCTAGAATATTGTATACAAGCATGGAGGTCATATCGCAAGAAGGATAATTGATATGCTAGAAAGAGTACAAAGCAGAGCAACCAAAATAATACATAAACTCAGGGATATTAGTTATGAAATGCGTCTAAGAGAATGTGGTTTTAACAACACTACAGACCAGGAGATTTAGAGGAGAACAGATGGAAATGTTAAAAATATTGAATGCGTGTGAAAATATTGACAGAAATATTTTTCTCGGCTAAGGAAGAGAGAAGTACTAGAGGACATGAAATTAAATTAGCAAAGAAGCAGTGCAGACTAGATATTAGAACATGTTATAAAATACTAAAATCGACATATATCTCAGAAGGGCGGGATACACGTAGCTGGGTAGGTTGGACTCTCGATAAGACGAAGAGCTTCCTTGTCCACCTGCCATCTAGAATTGATTGTCTAGGTGGCAATCTTGTTAAACCTGTTCTTTTTTCACCCGGACAATGCTATGATTGTGTTAATTTATTCTAGTTGCACCAATTATTATATTTGTCCTTATAGAAGCATTGACGATATCTATGCAACCTCTACCTCTAAAGGTACATATCACGTTTCTATAATATAACCATTATCATCACGTCATCGTCAATATAAAAATTCCAGTTACAAATTGACTATGAATAATTAAGCCGGTATATTATATTATAAAATAAAGATTGCACAATAACCGTTGGCCACGATAAGCTTGCTGTCTTGTTACCGGAGATTCTTCGTTTTCCATTATCATTGATTTCTTGCAGCGCCACCATTGTCGACACCAAACCGATGTACTGGGTAAAGATCACCTCTGACATAATCAATACAAAGCAAACTACGCCAGTTGAACAAGTCACTACTATTCCCATAGACCCCGAGGTAGTTGCTGGAAATGCCACTTTTGCCTTCACTCTACCTACTGCCACTAATATGGGTGGCGTCGGTGCAAATGCTACCCGTCCAGTTGAAGCCACCGGTGGTTCTGCTGCTGCTGCTATCCTTACAACTGAACCCACCACTGCAGCTACTACCAGTACCACTGAAGCCACCACTACATCCATCACTACTCCCATCGCTGAAACTGCTAGCGAGACCACTAGCCCAAGTGGTTCAAGTACCGAGGGAAATGACACCCTTCTTGATAACATCCGTAAAACTATGCAAGAATTAGCTGGCCAAAGCCGAGCCATCACTCCAGGTAAGTGTTGGTGAAACTTTCTGTGTTTGTGTGTGTGTGTGTGTGTGTGTGTGTGCGTGCGTGCGTGTGGGTGCGTGCGTGCGTGCGTGCGTGCGTGGGGGCGGGCGGGTGGGTGGGTGGGCGGGTGGATGTGTGAGTTTGTGGGTGCGTGTGTGGGTGTTCGTGTGTGGGTGGGTGCGTGTGTGTGTATGGGTGTGTGTGTGCGTGTGTGGGTGTGTGTGATTGCGTGTGCGTGTGTAAGTATGCATAAATGAGTGTAAATGTGCATGTGCACACATCATTATTATGGGTGTGACAAGGGAACTTATTGCCACTGCAAGGATAGCAGAGCACCCCGGTCATAATCTTAATACAACGTACGTTGACATTATGTTTCAAACATCAGGTTATCACACACACACACACACGCACACGCACACGCACACGCACACGCACACGCACACACGCAAACACGCAAACACGCACGCACGCACGCACACAGCGTATTATACTAGCGTATAATTATTATGTGGGAGCTGGTTCTTAATATACAATTGATCAGGATGTAGCCTCTGCCCAAATTTTAAGTGTATTTGTTGTATGTATTTTCGTTATTAGCACAGTTTCATTAGAAATCCATCGCCATTTGTCGGTTTGTTTAAATTGTAGTGAACAATTGATACAGCCCATAAATTGCCAGAAATTATAACACTAACAATACAGTGTGGGGAACGGTGGTCGCGTGGTAGAGCGGCGGACTGTCAATCGAGGGGACAGTGGTTCAATCCCACCTACCGCCGTTTCGAAACTTAGGCAATTTCGTTCACCCCATATTTGCCTGTGTCTTTCGGAAGAGACACTAAAAGCCAGTGGTCCCTTCTATCTGGTGTCTACTAAAGGGGAAGTAAAAGATCTCACACAGGGGGTAAATGTGTAACCTGTAGTCGACTCAGAAATTCTCGTTGGACTTTAAACGCCCTGCAAAGGGCCCCGTCCAGTATCTGAAAGAAGAGAAGAAGGGAAGAAGAAGAGTGTAGTCAGAGTTACAAAGTTCCCAAGATGTCAGTAATGCAGTTTTTAGTTAGGTAGTATGCACGTATACTATTATATGTTTGCAGTTTCTTAATATGATGTTTTCATAAATCACATAATATGAATTATTGTAGCACCACTAGATCATTGATAGCTGCAGATAAATTCAATAAATGTCTTTGAATATTACTAGAGAAATAAAGTAGACGTCAACGTCTTCTTATTGCAAGGTACGTACGAGAAGTGGGTGTCATTCGACACACGTGTGCTGCCTTTAATGGAATATCAATAATCGCCAGTTGTGTTTGTTTTTGTTGCGCGCTGAACTTGTAGAATCTCACGAGGGCGTCGAGTTTCTAGTTTGTATTAGCCAATTCGCAGAGTTGTGTGGTCTCTGTTGCAGATGTGGTCCTCGTTGTTACCTTAGCCACTTGTTCGCTGCTCGCCCGTTTGCTGCAGTAACAAGGCCTCTTCCCGTCAACCAATCCGACTTGACGTACATGCTCGGTCGGTATGAAACTCGATGGACAACTTCACTTGCACCGGACTAATGAATTGATGCTACCATGGCGGCTATTTGCATTATGATATGCTTCTTGAAGACCTTATAGACCATGGTCTTGTCTTGATCACAGTTGATCTGATCCAGTGTTGTTAGTGCTAATGCTCTTATGCACTTTGCAGTGTTGTTATAGTTCGTAGTTAGTTATTCACGAACTCGTTACAGAGTAGGTATTGTGTGTAGTTAGTATTCTGGTAAGAACAGTTCAATAAGTTCAACAAGCTGGTGCAGCCTTTGGACGTTTTTTTATGAAATGCTTCGCTTGTATATTTGTTGTAGGAGTGACGTATATTTATGTACATTGTACATTGTATCCGTTTTAAGGATCCTATTAATAAAATTCATCTGAATGGCTAAGCTTATCGATTTCTTTCAAAATATTAAGCAAGAATTTATGAACAATAAAAATTCTGTATTTTGAGGGAAATTATTTAATAATTGAATACAAATAGCTGTTCCGTATAAAAAGGTATATTGTTATAGTGTGTGTATGTATTGTTGTAAACAAGAAACAGCCCAGTCCTGTTTATCCTCGATCTATCAGTGCGACGATTTTAAGCGAACACATCTGTAATGTGTAAACACAGGCTGAGATTTATAGATCAGTTTAGCCCATAATGTGATCTTCCGTGTCTCCCAATAAATCTCCCTGTATTTGTTTATTATATATTTTCAAAAGAAAACCTATTTCA
This sequence comes from Oasisia sp. SBJ-2009, assembly GCA_964017155.1. Taxonomy (NCBI): domain Eukaryota; kingdom Metazoa; phylum Annelida; class Polychaeta; order Sabellida; family Siboglinidae; genus Oasisia; species Oasisia sp. SBJ-2009. The sequence goes on from OZ024862.1 coordinate 16,328,393, forward strand.
CGCAAAAACGATTTTCTCTTATGTTGTTTCACGATTTTGCTGATATGTTTTCATTTTGGTTTACCTGATTGTAGATTAATAATTTAAGGGTAATGTAATGTTTTATTTTGTAAAGTTTTGAATTTAATTATTCTAAGTAGAAACGAAAATCCGCTCGGCGAGTAGCTTTTTTGCACAAAATTCTACCTTTAATACCCTTAATGCGCATGTCCGGAAGTACAGATCGTTGCGGCAGACACGTTATGTTATGTGGTAGGATGTGCCTAAAACTCCAACCCACGTTGGCTTGTTATGGCTAGCAGACGACTGTATACCCTCATAATTATTGCAGGATTATAAATATTTAATGCTAGCCAATTAATATAGTGTCAATTGTGTTCTGTACAAATAATTTACAAACCGACTAAACACATATTTGGTGCGAACACAACTGAGATAGCACGGTCGAATGTTGAAAGCCGGTAACAGCTGGGTTGAAGACCTGTCCGTGTTCTAACTTCTATAATGAACAGTGTTTTCCCTGCTATAAGGGGGGCCTCCACGCTGTTTTTCTATGCCACCTCACTCAATATATGCCAAAATAGCATCTTTTAATTGTAGCAATTTCTTGTTATGTATGTATATATATATATATATATATATATATATATATATATATATATATATATATATACATATATATATATGTATATATATTTACAAGCTGCTAACTTGTAGTTATGCATTTGTTTCCTCTCTATTTCCCAGGGAATAGGTTAAAACACCCTTCAGTGCATCATTTGAAGGTAGTTTTAAAAATAGTTCTGGGTCGCCATTTCCCCCGAGCCATACAGTATCGCATCACGCCTTCGGTGCTCGCTCAGCCCATCTTACCACCTCGCCCATCATTTTACTTACGTGAAACACTTAATAGTTACCGGAAATCCATTGTCTATGGCTGTCAGCAGGATTATATATGTATGCTGCATGTCTCATTCCACGATGGATCTGTCCCAACATTTGGCCGAAACTTCCATTTCAGTACAAAACGGTGAAATGCGACGGTGGTCGGTATATCTGTTATTGATAATATATAAATGTCGTGGCGTTTCCATCGGCAGTCAACAACACCACTAATGTATATGTCTTTAATATCGGTTAGATGATTGAATGTATGATGAGGTTTACTTGTCGATCTACGTCGGTCACGGTTGATTGGTTGGACTCGAACTTGGACAACGCCTGCATGGTTGGTGCTGCGGCGCGACTTTCTACAGCAAGAACCCTCTAACCTGTTACTGATGTATGTGGGGTTTTCCAGGTAGTTCTTTATTGGATTAATCTTCATCAATATGTTACAAGTTTCGGCAGTAATATGACATATGATTTGATTGCTAAAGAAAATGATGTTCTGAAATTATGACACCAGTATTCCTACTGCCTCATAAACATGTCCAACAAAGTTACAATGCTCCTGTGCACAAAGAACCACCAATGTGCCGTGCAATTCGTCAAGTGTTTCGTTAACGTGTTTTTGTTTACGAAACCATTATCATCGAAATAAATGTCTGAGATAACCGTACACAAGTATATATACACACCATGTGAGGCTTTCTTGTCAATTTACCATCCGGTATTTTTTTTCTCAGAATCCAGTGGCGTAGCCAGAGGAGGACAAGGGACCATGTCCTCCAATCCCGGAAAATGAGGAGGGTGGGGAATTGAGAATCAATAACTAGTATATAAAGTATAGAAGGCATAAAGAGGCCTGTGTAAGACGTTCCTTCCCAGTCGTACCTTTTGGCAGACATTTTTCTTCATTCAAATATGATTAAGTTACCCAAAGCTGGCTGCAGCCCAGCGTTGACAAGACAGCGAAAATGTCATCATTCTCAATGTACGTTGTGGCTAATGACTCTTAAGAATTAAAAATAATAGTTATCCGTTTACTACACTTAGGCATAACTGTACAGTGGTGTTGGTGTTGTCGTCTTTTGTGTCCCTGTCGTCAGGGGTGAAGTTGGCCATGATTTCCGTTTCAGTCGTCTTTTTTCGTCCTCGTTTCTTTTCTCTCACTGCGTTCGCTGTCAACTATCACATAGACATAGACATCTCATGAGTTTGATATGTGAAAATAGTGTCTTTCGCACAGCACAAACCATCCAACTAACATGTTGTGTTAGATGTGTGGTTTGACCCATGTAAAATGGCTTCCGTCAACAATAGCTTCAGCTAATGTGTTAAGCTGGACATGCGGTTACCAATAACGCTACAACAGCGTAATTGTACGTTGATTCCGGATTCGAGCAATACGTGGCGCCTATATGACTTGTTCGGAGACTGGTTCAGCTAGATTAAACGCAAAGAATCCTGGGTAAGCATGCGTTCAATTAAATAGCTCAAAATTCAAATGTACCCAACATTTACAAGAATAACTGACTGTCATTACTGCAGTCAAAGTGAGTTTGATATGACACAGACAGCATAGCATTGCATTATGTACATTACACTACAGTACTCTACACTACGCTACGCTACGCTACATTACACTACGTTACGTTACGTTGCATTACATTACATTACATTACACTACAATTCTGTTTTCCTTATCCATTTTCAAGAAATTCTCCCATATTTCCATATTCGCGCATGCACAACCGCGAAAACTGGCGATCCCGAACAGACCAATGACTCAATGTAGCAATTTGCTTCGCGCAGTGATAATCCAATTACAACCGACACATACATAAGGTTGCACTTTTTGGGGTTGCAACCACTTCTTAATGAACACATCAGCATTCTTGGTAGTAGATAAATCTACCAAGAATGTGAACATGTGCGATTTAAAGATCTTATTTTTTCGCTTTCGGACAGTCACCGAAAACTTCAAGATTTACGAGTGGGGCTGACGGACACTTCGTCCCTCGTCCACATAGTCGTCATGTTTCCTTCCGGTGGACGTCCCGTTAGTGTCGTGAGATCAGTTCGCATTTACAGCAAGAACTACGGTAAATATGTCAGAACAAAACTATGATTTTTTTCCAGAGGACTCCAGCAACTGCCGTGCGATCAGTTCGCATTTACAGCAAGAACGACGGTAAATATGTTAGAACAAAACTATGATTTCCTTCCAGAGGACTCCAGCAAGTGCCGTGCGATCAGTTCGCCTTTACAGCTAGAACGACGATAAATATGTCAGAACAAAACTATGATTTCCTTCTAGAGGACTCCAGCAAGTGCCGTGCGATCAGTTCGCATTTACAGCTAGAACGACGATAAATATGTCAGAACAAAACTATGATTTCCTTCTAGAGGACTCCAGCAAGTGCCGTACGATCAGTTCGCATTTACAGCTAGAACGACGGCAAATATGTCTGAATGAAACTTTGATTTCCTCCCAGAGGACTCCAGTAAGTGTCGTACGATCAGTTCGCATTTACAGCCAGGTCAACGGTAAATATGTCAGAATAAAACTTTGATTTCCTTCCAGAGGGCGAGCAGTAATTTCTGAAGATAAAAAACGCGTTACTTTTGAAATAAAGCTGAGGTTGTAAATGGGTTTATAACTGTAAACATTATCTTTAGGCAGATGTGTACCTATTCTTTAGAACTGGGTTTACATGCGCTCATTTAAAATCATCAGGAAATAAGCCGGGGCACATTGATGCATTTATGATGTATGTTATTGGTCAGATTAATTCATCAAGGCATGCATTTAGAGGTATGGTCAGGAGCGGGTCAAAATCACAGGATTTACTTGGGGACGATAATGATTATTTTCCGTAAAGAACACCGGAAATGGTTCGGTTGCAGGCCTGTCCGTGTTCTAACGTCTATATATGAATTGTTAGTATTTTGTACTATAAGTCAAACCACTTGCCACACATACACCACGTGTTATGCAACTTGTGGTGTTGGTCGATTCATGTAAAATTTGCGCCGAAACTCCTGCCAACGGTGGCAGATTCCGCTAGCGCGTAATGGTTGCCTAGACATTGTCCATCACTCTATAATAGCGTTAATGTACACAAATATCTATCGGTTCCACGGTTCAGATGGCTTCAATTTAGCAATTCGGTGGCAATTTGTTTGTTCCGCCTTACGTGGTGATAATCATGACATTTTGCTACTTTGCGAATGTTATTCTCCTCGGTATATGGGAAGACCAGCATACTTCATGATTTGCGAGTGGGACTGACGGACACTTGGCCGGTGACTGGACGGACTTATTCTTCCCTCGTCACCATGGTCGCCGTGTCTGTGATAGTCGAAGGGACACATCCAGAAGCACGACTTGTGATACAGTGCCAGAAGAACGCCACCGGACGGTATCTCGTCATATAGATCGATGGCCTCAATGCCAAACTAACATTTTAAGAAGGAGAAGTATTCGCTGAACCAGTCCAAAGTACACATCAACACCACGCTGCTTTGGCATTTGCTTCGCCTTTCTGTTTTGCTTTCCTCCTTCGCTTCCTCTTGTGGTCCAACAAAAACAATTTCCTAGCCACGCGTACTGATATTTCAGATGCTGAAAACGCCTTGCTGTTTACCATGCCACATTTGAAACAGTCGACAAATCGATGTGATTATTTTGCTACCAAGACCGTCGGAGGAATAGCGCCTTGTCGTTGCAAGCTGGAACCGGCTGGTGTAAGTTCTCTTTCAGTATCTCGCAACGACAACAGACGGAGATACTCTCGGTGATTCGCCAACCTGCTGACTCTAACAGTGTCTTGTGAGTTCTTTTTGTCAGACGCTTTGCTGATGATTGTAACCTGTGTGTTCAGATCGGTTAAGTCTACCGCTTTTTGCGGGAGCCTCTCGCATTTGGTACCAATTTCCCGTTCTGCCGCGCGCATTACAAACTATTCAGTTTTCATTCCACCTTCAGTTTTTATTTGTTCACCTTCCTAATTTCAGATTATTCCTGCCTTTTGTAAATAATAATATACTTCTGCGATTCTTCCTGATAATCGAAACGTTTCGAATTGCAAATTTATTTCGGTAACTATTTGTGTTGTTCCATGTTTATTTTCCCAATACAACGGAAGTGAGCAACAGGCATATTAATTGGATGGAATCTGTAACGTGATGACGAAACAACGAATCAGATTCGTTTCTATCCAGTTTGACCTATATAAGCATGCCCGCGATCATATGAAACCACTGCGCAGATTGATATGGCTCCACCGAAACCGTGTACGAAGCCAGCTTTGCCTAAACGATCGTAGAAGAAATATGCATCGAAGTTTATGCAGACGTGTGTTACAACCGATAATGTAATAATCGCCCGGTAATGTAATAACTACCCGATAATGTAATAAAATCAACCGATAATGTAATAAACTTGCTAACCGATAATGTAATAATTTTTAACCGATAATGTAATAAACTCCTCTTGCCTGATAATGTAATAACTTTCGCCTGATAATGTAATAACGTACACATTTCTCGTAGGGCTTAGTCGTTTTCGTGGATTTCATG
>OZ024862.1:16341358-16386358 GCA_964017155.1 Oasisia sp. SBJ-2009
AAATCTGGATATGATAGAATTATATGAAGGCACACCCTGAGCAGCATGATGTGTGAGCTGCAGGCAGTGCTGGTATTTTGTTGTGTGTGACCTGTTTTGCAGATAAGACTGGTGGTGGTGATGTTTGTGTCTGTGTGTTTGTGTGTCCGTGTGTCACGATACATTAAGGCTTTAAAGCTTAACGTATCGTGACTGCTGTTTTTAACACGCACTTGCACTTTTTTATTATTATATTATTATTTATATAAAAAATGTCATCAACATTATTAATAATTTTTAATCAGCACTTGAACATGCGCACACTATCCACGAAGGCGTCATAATTTACGGTAGTGGGTTACAGGAAGAAGAGTAGGTGTGTGTGTGTGTGCGTGTGTGTGTGTGTGTGTGTGTGTGTGTGTGTGTGTGTGTGTGTGTGTGTATGTGTGCGTGTGCGTGTGCGTGTGCGTGTGCGTGTGCGTGTGCGTGTGTATATCTATATGTATATTATATGATGTTGTTCAAATAATAATTAGACATTTTTTTACACATATTGTGTTTGTGAATTTTGCATTCTACTGCTTTGCGATAGCATTGATGTTTGAATTAATAGCTCGATTTTGGCGCACAAATCTCCAGTTTTCTCATTTCAGAAACAACAGACATGTCTGTGTGTGTCGTCATCACGACAATCACGGTTCCACCATCTAACGCCGCATAATGTGAAACTTGCTCAAAATTAGTAAGCATCGTGAAGTAATCTGGGCTGATGCGGAAATTCACTAGTGGTCAACCGGAGGAGCGCGTGAACCGTCGAATTCACCAGCTATTATCATATTATGCACGCTAAAGGTGCTGCCACCTCACGGAGCCTGGGTAAACGAGGCTACTTGTGAGATAGAACCGTTTCGGTCCATAGTCGAAGCGTCTGCCAGATATTTTACCGTTATTTTGGTAAAATTAAGGCACGAGTAAATTAAGTTAACGTTACATTTGATGGCATCGTTTAATGCCAGTTATAAAACCATTGCTGTGTGAAATTTATACCATAGTTTGTTTTGATAACTGTGAGGAATATTCGTGGTTTACAAATAAATAAGGTAACCATCCGTTAGTTTCTCATTATCGCCCACATGTACTGCATCGGTCAAATAACGTCCTTAGACTAGTAACTTTTCGACGGGTCGCTTAACTCATGAAGTTTTGAAAAACGTTTAAACAGCAGTTTGACATTAGGAATGTGTTTTAGTAATGAGTTGTTATACGCACTATTAAGCTTTAAAGACGTCATCTTCTGTAAAATGGAGCCATGATCTGCAGACCAAACATCAGTGCCGACCAAACATAGTCATACATAGTGTAGTTCCATAGTCATAGACCTGATAAATAAAAACTTTGATATCATTATTATTAGTATGGCGTTCACTGAATCAGTTGTTCTACGTTCTTCGTTCATATACTCCATATAACAAGGCCCATTGGAAAGATTTTCATTGAAGACTGAATTTCCCTGCAACATCGGCCGACTTTGATTGTGCTACGGGAGTTACTCGCGTAACCCCAATGTGGTATCCAGTTTATGCTAATTTACACTGCGCGCGCAGTACTACCAACTGAACACCGATGATCGTGATCACGGACATAAACCCCTTATGTAAATAAATAAAATAAAGTAATATGTTGCTTAGTGTGTAAATTGTGACGTTCATCTTCTTGGACTTTAATTATAATTCATAGAATGTGTTGACTTTAATCCATATTTAAGTCCTTAAATGATTGTGTCATGTAATGTTTAATTAATTTCTTATGCAGTGGGGGGCCTACGTAAGTTACTCGAGTGAATCCTGTAAAACTCGCGATTGCCTCGAGTAGCTAATCTAGGTCAAAAATGGTCACGTGCTCGAGTGATCTCGGCTGTTCGATTGGGACTCGGGTAGCCCTCGGGTCACGCGAGTTACTCAGTAACTCATGCAGCTCAATCGAAGTGGGCCATTTATGTCAGGGCCTATTCCAAATTCCATTTGCCTTCTATGTGCTCTCTCCACAGAGCATCCATCAATCAAAATGTGCTGTTCAATTGTTTATGCGGAGAGGTAGTGCGACCTCTCCACATTAAATAGAACAGACTGGACAGGCTGTCCGGACCACTTAAATGGATTAAATAAATAAAATATTTATATTTCTTTTGTGTATATGTGACCATGCAATTAGTTGTAACTTATCACTGAAATATGTGCAGTGAAACTGACACTGAAACAGTGACATCTTCATCCTTATTTGTTTATGAGTAATAACTAAGTTGGTTGCTACCAGTCCCGAACCTCCCCAATGTTCTCCCAAGTCTATTCCATTTGACCCTCTCTGCATTCTCCACTACTATTGGCTATATGGACACACACACATAGTTAACTTTTTAAATCAATTTATGATATCAAGGTTCTTTTTGTGATTGGCTAACCCATGAACTCTCTGACACAATGGTGACAAGTTAGCATTAGTAATTGTTTCATTTGCTGGTGTTATTTTTTTTAAATATTGAACACTCATGATTTTGCCAACAGGAATAATGGCTATGGCTTTCAACCAGTCACACCATAAAATGTAGAACCCTCAACCACAAGATGGCTGCAGTAATACGACGACATGTTGCAAAGAAGGTGAGAGACAGTCACTTCGTTCTATATAACACAACAATCAAAAGATGGGATGTATTTTTCCATATTAGCAGTTATACAGTTTTGTTGTAATTAGAAGACTGGTGGTCACTTGCTGCTTGCATCAAATAACTGCAACTAGGTTAGAACATAGCCAAAATGTTAGTAAGTGCAACTTTGTATGTATAGTTAGTTCATGCAATGAGTACACTTGATTCACATTGATGGCTATGATATATATATGATATGATTTCTATATAGGATTGTATATTGCTGGTGTTCCTAAAACCCTTTATTAACTTTCCTCGTAGGTTCTCGCCATCATTATATCATGTGAGAATCCATATATGTTGACAAATAAATGGTAATTGTCAAAAAATATATAAAGTCTCAGATGGTTAAGTTGTAGACTGCAGTACACTTACTATTTATGTACACTAACAAAGATACTTGAAGGGATGTTTTTGTAATTCAGTGTCATAGTTCTAAAAGCCAACCAGCAAAATGGTTCAAACCCTCTTAATTAATACCTTGTTTATTCATTCCACATTGCTTCAGTTCAATATGCAGTATGAATACTTGGCTATAGACAGTGGTAGATGTTTGTGTGCAAATAGTCATTGTGTGCTAATTTGGTAATGTGACTGAATTGATTAACCAGTTTTGTCTGGGATTGAAATGTAACAGATTCTGGCCAATCCTAATGACTGTATAACATACTGAAAAGAACTGATGTATAACATTATAATTTGATGTAATTGACAGCTGGCAGAAGCTGCCCTACTGTCGCAGTCAGTTAATCAGAAGTGGCTCAACAACCTGTACAAACTACCATGGTGTGTCAGGATTGTTCAAGCGAACAAGAAGAGTGAGTAAGTAGTTGTTTTGTTGGTGGTATGTACACATGGACATCTTGTGTTAGCCTGGATCATTTGATAGCCCAAGTGTAAGGTTATCAAACGGAGGTTTCATCTGATCATATACATTCAATCATCCAGTCCTTGACACTGTAACAGCCCGTTTTGTTTAACCACAAACTGCACGTTTATTTTTTATTTATTTGTATGTATATTTTCACTAATTAATTTAGCCAGTGCTAACCGTTTCAGTCTTAATTATTTGTACGTATATTTATTTCTTAGCTTATTTGCATTGTCTTTATATATTTATTTTATTAACTTATTTATTTATTCATTGTATTGGTCTGTGACAACTGCAGGACAGTGAAGCCACACAAAATTGAAGAATGAACATTCAAAACCAAATTGAGGCCAACTTGTTTTGATTGCATGTTCACCAGTTAATTACATCATGATGTAGACACCATGACCACATTGCACACAGTTGGATTGGTGATATCTTAGATCACAAGTAAATTAATTTTAGTGAGCTTTGAACTATTCGTTCGGTTGCCACTGTCAGCAGAAAGTGAAAACATACTGAAATTTCAGCCATGTTTTAAATGTTAATATACCAGGTATGTCTGGAGTGCTGCTTCATACCTCACTTCCTTGTTGTAATCACACTGGACTTCCTTTCAAGTTAATTGTCTTTCTAATAATTGATACATGTATTTTTCTATAATGCCGTAATGGTATCGTTTGCCCTGACGGTTCTCTGTAATTGTAACCAAGTTCTTAAATCAGTGAATAGGATTACTAGGACAGCACTATCTGTTGCATTGTTATTTTTGATTATTTATTTGGCCATCATTTCTACTGAAATGAAAACCAGCGTGTCCACACTTCATATCGCCAAAACATTTTTATTTATTAATTAGAATATTTTTAATCATAATTTATTCATATTTGTATCAGGTTCTCAGTTCTCAGGTTATTAACTCCAAACAGCCCAATCTTGGGCTAACGCAGGAGTCACTGAGGATGGTCACTGCCAGGGTGCTTGTCGTCCTCAGTGGTTCTTTTATGTCCCAAATTGAGACAGGACCGACATTAACGTGATTCTCTAATTCACGAGGGATACACAGTCCCCAATGTTGAGAGCCAGATTTTTAAATCACAACTGCCGGTACCGGGGATCGAACCCGTGCCTCCAAAATAAACAATTTTTTCCAAAACACATTAGTGCAGCAGATGGCAGTACTGTACACAGTCAAGTTCAGTACAGCTGTACCTTGTTCTAATGCTCTGGTTGTTTAAACTTGTACACAAATCTGGTATTTGGGAGTACAGTTGTCCCCCTCTTAGAAGGCCCTACTCCCAAATGGTAACCCTCCCAAACTACCCCTCACCAGTGTCCACCTGGCTAATGGGCCAACAGCCAGGGTTGCATAAAGAATCTACCCATCTTCAGCAGTTAATCGGCCATCAAAAACTGATTTTTAATCATAAGTTAGTAACAAATTAAGTAGGCCTACCATTCACGCCTGTTCTCAAAACATCATGTAGCTAGTATTGTAGCAAAGTTTAATATCTCAAATGTTGACAACATACATATGTGGTATTGTGTACTTGTGAGGGAGCGGTCAGTGTGCCATGAAACAGGGGCAGTCATCGACGGTTCCCTCACCAGAGGCTCCCCACCTTATATGGCCACTTTGGGTTTGCTGAAGGGTGGAACATATAAGATGTGTTATCATGTACGCATCATTTACAGAGCTTCTTCGCTGCTTGTGTCTGTGCCCTTCCAACACTTGGAGTCTTGCGATCTTCTGCCCCACGCCAGAGTACCAGAACAGATGCAGTGGGCAGAAACTTTAGCACATCAGGTAACAAACGATACTATCTAGTCTCTACACAGTAAAACACTAACGTTGGAGTATTATAATAGTGTCTCCAAACTGCCCTGGCTACATCACCGCCTTCTGTTCACGTATTTGGACCAATGGCCTGTTGTCTAAGACAACACAGACGTAATTATTTTTAATTATTTATATACTTGTTTTATGCATGCCATTCTGTAGGGCTTTTCCTACATATATCAGATGTTAATCAGTTGCGTTTTGTTGCACTTCATATGTATATAGGGTGAAACTTTAATTTGCACACAAATAAAGTGTACAAATCTGTGTGTTATGTTTCCAGACTGTCCAGGATGAATGCTCAACACCATTTGAGGTGACCGATCGGGGATTCCATGTATGTCTGAACTTTGATCATGTGACTAAGGTTGGTATGTTATTCATTTGTCTTGATAACGTGCAGGAATGTGTAGATTTAATCAATCAAAATAGTTCTCATATTCGATTAATTATGGCTAGGCCTCAGTTTATGGTGAAATCTTGGACAAGCCTGTTATGGAAACACAGTTATTATTAAGTTGCTTTGCAATGCAATTTTGTTTAAATTGTATAATTTTACTTAACTGCTTACAATTTCATGTTGGTTACTTAGATTTTTATTATTACTAACATCCTTCCAAAACCCACCCCAAAAATAAGGCAGAGTATTTTGAAGCTCCAGTACAGTAGCATTGTAGCAAATAATTCATGAATGTGCAGATGAACCTTGGCATTTTAATGTCAAAGTCATGCATTAATTACCAACATGTCAAAGACATAGGACACATAATTATGATTATCAAATAGCATGTTTAACATGTTTTAATAAAAAGAGGTAAGTTTTTATATAGCGCAGTATCCAGTCCATAGGACTGCTCAAAGTGCTTTTACACATTACTTCCCTGGCAGACCTGTTCAATCAAATACCATCTCAACTTCTCTGGGAAGCATCCAGCCACATGCTACAATTAATGTGCGAAAGGCTGCGCGTACACATATCCACCACTGTCATTGTGGTGGGTATGCCAGGTACTCATTTATACAGCTGAGTGAACTGGAGCAATGTAGAGTGAAAAAACTTGCCCAAGGTTTTAACACCGCAGCACAGGATTCGAACCCGGGTTCTCTTGGTCGAGAGTCTGGAGGTCTACCCCTGAGTCACTGTGCTCTCTAATTCAAATACCGCTATAAATTTCATGCCACAAATCAGTTTCGTTCACATGATTAGTAAGACAATAAAATACAATTTCTGATACTTGTGCCTTCATCTTCCTGCCCTCACAGCCGATCTTGGAAGAGATTACAACATTGCAGTCGAAGTATGGATTCAAGAGCAGACTTCACGATTACGTAGAGCGAGTGGATGGTCACGTGGACCCGACAAGAACACATAACATAGTGATTGAATACAGGTACTGCCTGCCACTCAGTCTTTGCCTGTTGGGAAGTTATGCAAATAGTCTCGATTTGTTGAAAGTCAGAACTTGATAATTAATGGATTTTGAGAAGTTCCATCTCGGATGCCAAACTTTCAGGGATTGGAGGAAACGCATCATTGTATTTTTGTCTAAGTGCCTGATTGAAATGGGTAAAAGTTGTTATTGCTTTAAGGGTCCATATCTGATATTAGATGGACGAAAATCAATTGTTCGTACTGTTATTTTTTTAATGTTATTTTCTGCAATTGATCTGAGGAATGTTGATCGGTTGACATTGTTGTATGTAACACAACGCATTTGTTTTTCTAATTTACAAAAATTTGTGTGTACTCATTGCATGATTTTTTTTGTTTTAAATGTTTCATCTGTTTTTGCTGAAAATGTTATTCCATACTTTTCAGCTCACCCAACATTGCAAAGCCATTCCACGCAGGCCACCTGCGATCTACAATCCTAGGAAACTATATTGCAAATCTCGCTGAGGCCCTTGGCCATCATGTGGTCAGAATCAACTACCTTGGAGACTGGGGCACACAGTTTGGTGGGTGTCTGTCAAAAGAAACAAGAATTATTGAGATTATTGGCCCATGTCCATTTCGCTGTTACATACCTCCATGCACTGATCACATTATCCAAGTTCATCCAAATTTATGTTTCAAAATATTGTCTTCTGCATCATAAAAAGCATTAATGTTAGCTGCTATGTCACTAATTGTATGCTCACAGTGCAGTAACGCAAAGATATGTTTAGGCATAAACTGGGATGCAGTTTATTGCAAGTGTGTTAAAATGAAAAAAATGAAAAACATAAATATGTTTGTGTTCAGGTTCACTGATGGCTGTTGCTCCCAGGTATTATTCTTAGGTATACATGTTGTTATAATGGTGAAATCAATGTGTGTTCAGTGTATTTTTTATAAAATTTACCACATTATTGTGTTGTTTGTGCATTATGTTCTAGGACAGCAAATAACCAGATTAGAAGTTTGATTTATCAGGCCTTTGGTTTGACGGTATCTTACAATGTTTAACAACAAACATGCTTATATGTTCCCATCCTGAATTGATTTACCAATGGAATGATTTACTCAAATATTCATTTATTTATCCACCTTAGACCACAAACTCTCTCGGCAGTTAGATAATCCAATTTTTAAATTGCAACAATACACACAAAACAACACGTTTTTTCCATTTGTATATCAACATTTTCTTTTGTGCATTTATGCAGATAGAGAGTTGCACACTAAACCTTAAAATTGTTGTGCTGCTTAGATACGTTGAACTGTTTGAATATTTCCTACTGAATCCCGACTTTTCTCTAGGTCTACTGGGAGTGGCCTTCAACAGATACGGAGACATGGACAAGCTGAAAGAAGATGCCATGCAGCATTTATTTGATGTAAGTCGGTTGAGTGTATTAAAATTCACAAATATATACAAGTAATATATATATATATATATAGATAGATACATATCTCCATGGTGAGCGGTGGTCACGTGGTAGTGCGCCGGACTATCAATTGAGGGGATGATGGTTCAATCCCACCTACCGCCATTTATAAACTTTCGCAATTTTGTTCACCCCACATTTGCCTGTGTCTTTCGGAAGAGACACTAAAAGCCAGTGGTCCCTTCTATCTGGTGTCTATGCCAGGGGAAGTAAAAGATCCCACACAGGGGGTAAATGTGTAACCTGTAGTTGACTCAATAATTCTAGAGAAGAACAACTCCTGCGTTTGCCCAAGTTTGGAGTAAACCACCTGAGATATGAAGTCTACATGATATAAAAGTATTATCATAATTATAACGTATAATAATGTCTTTTGTGGATAAGTTAAATATAACATATCCTGCACATCTCCGTCTACTTTGAACTACTTTCGTTTCTTCACATTATCTGTCCATTCTGCCATCCGACTTGTATGTGCTCGCAACAAAAAGTATTTTTTTTCAGATTTATGTAAGGATCAATGCAGATATGAGGGCGGAGGAGGAGGCTGGCCAGCCCAGCGCTGTCCACCAGGCTGGGATGGATTTCTTCCGCCAGATGGAGCAAGGTTGGAGCTGTCAATCAAACTACACCCTTTCACATAGAGGCTGTCAGTGTACAACTGTTGTAGCTGTCAATCAAACTACGCCATTTCTCATAGGGCCTGTCATTGTGCATCATCATCAAAATATATGTGACATGAAAGCCAGCGAACACATTTTCATTTACTATTTCCATACGCCGTCAAACCAGAAGCACTGTTTTCAGATATAAAAGAGGATTTGTGTTATATTAAAAGATCAAAGACTGTATTTTGCAACAGTGCTTGATAACATTGCTGGCTAAATGCCGAGCAAAAACAAAACGGAATAATAGTTACATAATAATTGTTGTGGATGTCCTCTCTAACTTACATATTGAGCCCTGGTTAAACTGTTTATTATTCGAGTGTTCCAAATATCTATGAGAAAGCAATACAGTCTAGGTTACTATTCTTTCTAAGTGGATGTTTTTCATTTCAGAAGTATTATTTACACCAAGCATGCTCTACAAATAAGAGGCTGCGTGGTTCAAAGTTACCTTTTTCTGTGACTTTTTGTCATTGTCAGCAATCTTTACCAAATAACTTCTGCCTGGTGACATGGTTGTCATTTGGTGCAGTGAGATCACATGATGGATAAGGAAAACCAGACATGACTGGGGACTAGTACTGACATATCTATGTCGATATCCTAAAGAGTTGTCCATGGCATGGTCAAAAGACCCACACCAGTGAACGACACTTTGCAGAATGACCACTGTGTCACCAGCTAGTAGTTGACTGATTAAGATTACTGATCAGGATTTAAATGTCATAGTGAGAAGGTGAATTAACAGCAGAATAAGTACAAATATTACCAACGTGTTAACTATGTATATGATTGAAATGTCATAATGAAAAATGTGAATTGACTGCAGAATAACTATAACTATTACCCACGTGTTAACTATCTATATAATTGAAATGTCAGAGTGAGACAGGTGAATTGACAGCAGAATAAGTACAAATATTTCCCACATGTGAACTGTGTATAATGTCGGCCTCTACTCCACCAGGGGATGAAGACGCCCTGAGGCTGTGGCGGATGTGTCGAGACTACAGCATAGATGAGTTCTCTAAGATGTACAAGGTGACACATGTTTGTGTTGTTGACAGGCTGAATGTGCCGGGCATTTAACCACTCACTGACATCACCAATACATCAGTAGTAGTCACCAGGTGATGACACTAATGCCAATGTGTCAACAGGTGATGACACTAAGGTCAATATGTCAACATGTGGTGACACTAAGGCCAATGTGTCAACATGGTATGACATTAAGGGCAATGTGTCAACGAGTGATGACACTAATGCCAATGTGTCAACATGTGATGACACTAAGGTCAATGTGTCAACACGTGACGACACGATGGTCAATGTGTCAACATGTGATGACACCAATGCCAATGTGTCAACATATAATGATACTAAGGCCAATATGTCAACATGTGATGACACTAAGACCAATGTGTCAACACGTGGTGACACTAAGGCCAATGTTTTAATAGGTGATGACACTAAGACCTATGTGTCAATATGTGATGACACTAAGGCCAATGTGTCAATATGTGATGACACTAAGGCCAATGTGTCAACCTGGGACAACTCACATCTTATGGACTTTGTCATGATCTTTCATGACTAAAATCCATAAGATCTGTAATAATCCTGACAAAGGGTCAGCACAATTACAAATCACAATGTTGGTATAGAGATCTATACGTTATTGATTAACCTGTTGAATTCAAGAAGTCTCAATCTGAATATTTACTTTGTAAGGAGCCAATAATGGCTGTGGTGTGTATCAGTCAACAGTGTAGTGATGCTTGACACTATATAGCTACACAAATTGGAACACAACTTTGAGTTGTCAAAGTTTACCTTAATGAGGTTGTACGAAGTTGTGTGTATAAATGAATTCACATAGTTCTAAATATCTGGTACTTGTAAGCCTATGTAAATACACATACATGCACACACACACACACACACACACACACACACACACACACACACACACACACACACACACACACACACACACACATTGCTGAGTGTATCATAACATAGCAGTCTGTTCCGTGTGTAGAGATTGGGAGTACGTTTTGATGAGTATCACGGTGAGGCGATGTACAATGAGAAGGCGAAGGAGGTTGTGGAAGAGTTCAGGTCCAGAGGTCTGCTGCAGTTTGACAAGTAAGAACCGTTTTCTACTTGTAGAACCAGTACCAGATATGATTAAAGTCATCCCATTTTCAGTCCTTTGGGCCAAAGGTCCAATGGACTTATGGCATCACTCTGTGTCTGCCATCAATGGTTGATTTGTTAACTAAACACTAGGAATTTTTGTCTGGATTGTCGATTGGATTATGATATTGATGGCAGACCTTACTCTCTCTCAAAAGCCATATGGGTGACAAGTTTAGTGGTTTGAAGGAAAATTGTCAACCAAGCAGTTGACACTATGAAATTACGACACATAGCTAACAACGTGAATTCATTCAAACAGTTAAACATAAACAAGCTATTTTTTATCTTGTAATAATTGAAGTGACAATCCGTGTTCATAATTTGTAAGACAGGATTGTTTTATATGTATTCCTTAGGATAATAGATAATCTGTTGAAACTGTTTTACTTGGAGTTGATTTCATTTCAGGCAAACTGGTGTTGGATTCATAGCCTTAGGTGACCCAGATACAAAGAAACATCTTCATGGGAACGTCCTTAAAAGTGATGGCACCACACTCTACTTGACAAGGTATGACTAATATTTGTGTAGATTTAGATATAGCAATTCGCCCATTCTATGTCACTGTAGGATGATATCCCTTAGCAACAAAACATTTATAAATCAACTTTTTTTAGTTATTTTCTTTCCTTTTCCATAGTAGTGTTCAGATTGTTTTGGAAATCTGCATGTGCAGATTTATATTATAGAATACTGTGGGTTAATTTATGGAATATTACAGATTACAACAGAAACTGTGGAATGTTATGCTCAAAGTAATCTATTCAAATGTTTTTCACAAACATATATATTCAACCTTTTGTCAGAAAATTGTACGTTAAAGTGAATGAAATACACCAAACGTTTTATTATATTTCAGAGATTATGCAGCTGCACTTGACAGGAAAGAGAGATACAACTTTGACAAGATGTATTATGTTGTAAGTAATAATTATGTTGTAAGTAATTATGTCTTAAATTAGTACTTTATCTGTAAGTGCAATCCAGAAGATAATGTTTATTACTAATTTATTCATAACAAGACATGTAACCCAGTGATGCTTGGGGGAAAAGCCAGTCACTGCACTGGAACTATTGAACATTGCAATCTGAGAGGTCCCATCCCCACCACCCGGAATACATATACACTAGCAAAGTTAAATCTCGCTTCTGGAAAAAGACAGTCTTCAGTGTTTTGGTGTGTACCAAAATTATGTTGTGCTGTCATGTCGTGACGCAACAAAATGTTAATGTGTGGCATTATGAAATCTGAGCCGACCACATTCTCCACCCCTGGAGGGGTTTTGAAAAAGGTTAAATTTACGAACCACCCCAGTGACCTCAGATCACACACATAATGTCAGCTCGATACATCAAAAACTGACAAAGATGTGGATCCACAGACAGACAAACACTGTTGTATAATATAGATATATATTTTTTAAATGGGATTTTGTGTTCCAGTGGGTAGTGGGGTTGCTATTAAAATATTATAAATTGCCATTCCATTATCCTTGTAAAACAAAGTGGTTTTTGTGGAAAAACCATGTAGAGCAAACTCAATTGTTCATAGTTTCACTGTGGTCATGTACTCTAGTCTAGTTTCTGTCTATTTATTGCTAATGTCAAACTGTGCAGTAGTAGACAACACATGATATAAATGTTGAGTTAAAATGAGTACAATAGTTTAGATGTAATCTGATACACAACAATAAAAGTACCAGTCAGTTTGTGTAACATCTTGTCGAATTTTAACCACTGAGATGCTAATAGTTTCTGTGCTGTTGTAAGAGAATATTTGGTTGTCGTGGAAACATTGCGTTGCTAGGTGGAGAATGGACAGCAGATGCACTTCAAGCAGCTTGTGTACGGCCTGCGCATGTTGGGGTGCGACTGGGCGGACTTTCCCCCGACGAGGTTCCACGTCAAGTTTGGCCGCATTGAAGGCATGAGTACGCGACGGGGCCAGGTCGTGTTCCTACGCAGCATCCTCGATGAAGCACAGGCCAGGATGATTGAGTCAATGAAGAGTAAAGAAAGTACGTTATTTTCTACATGTAATAATAATAATAATAGTTTATTTCTTATATAGCGCCCCATCCAAATAATTGTTCTGGGGCGCTTTACAATGATTATTCCTAAAATAATGATACTAAAAATACATACTAATAACATAATAATAATAAATATATATATATATATAAATAATAATAATACTAAAACGTTAATACAATACTACTTTGATAAAATGAGGATATATATACTAATAAAACAAATATGTTGCTTTAAAATACAGAATTAAATTGGCACACAACTACACACTATATTAAAAATGAATAAATAAGTAAAATAGTATAAATATGTTGTAAATAGTAAATAAAATAAAATAGTATAAATATATGCTAATTAAATGAATAAGTTAATTAAAATAAATGTATGAATCGTTGACTGATTAACTGTGATCACAGACTGTCAAAATAGTAAGCTGTAAACAGATGCGTCTTGAGTGCTACTTTGAAGTGATTCACAGTCGTACATTGTCGCACAGCAATGGGTAGTTGGTTCCATGCCCATGCAATGGGTAGTTGTATTCATGAGATGCACTGAAACATATAGTTAAAATTCATTTCCTGATTGAAAAGTTGCAATTGGTGAAGGTGTATGAAATTCTTCATTAGTTCCTTAGTGTGTTTTGTTGATTAATTAGTCAAAATTAGAATAGTTCTGTGTAGCAATAGAATGTTGTTGCAGCCTTGGAATAATATATGCCAATTTGGCTAGAATGCATTATATTTCATGGTTGTAACATTGTAGAGCTTAAATGTCACATTTATTTGTCGTTTTGGTCTCCAGTATGCACTGCACTCCAGGGCAGCCATGTTTCTGTTAGCAAACCAAGCAAAATTGATCTGATGTTGCAAATTCTGAATGATCACATTATGTAACCGTAGTAATTGAATGACGCTGCATGTTGTCAAAGCAACCAGGTGGTGTGATTTTTTCATAAAAAACGAGTGATGTTGTATATTGTCTTAGTGACTGAATGATGTCGTAACGGTATAAACCAAATGATGCCACGTTGTACCAACTGAGAGATGTATAACAAGTTATGCCATGTGTTGCTATAGCAGCCAGATGATGAAATGCATTGTTATAGCAATGAGTGTGTTGGAGAAATGTTGTGCTCCAGCTAGAATGAAGAGAATTAAGTACAGTCTGTACTGAAGGAATCAAATCAATCAGTTCGTTTTAATTTTAAAAACACATTGTACAAAATAAACCCTATACCTGATACAAAGCAACACTACCAAAACAAAAAGTAACTCTTACCTGAAAGAGTTGTGCAACGTGCATTGTTATAGCACCCAAGTTACATTACGTCATAGCAACCACATTGTCACATACTCTCATAGCAACCAAATTGTCACATGTTGTCATAGCAACCAAATTGTCACATGTTGTCATAGCAACCAAATTGTCACATGTTGTCATAGCAACCAAACTGTCACATGTTGTCATAGCAACCAAATTGTCACATGTTGTCATAGCAACCAAATTGTCACATGTTGTCATAGCAACCAAATTGTCACATGTTGACATAGTAACCAAATTGTCACATGTTGATAGCAACCAAACTGTCTCATGTTGTCATAGCAACCAAATTGTCACATGTTGTCATAGCAACCAAATTGTCACATACTGTCACAGCAACCAAATTGTCACATGTTGTCATAGCAACCAAATTGTCACATGTTGTCATAGCAACCAAACTGTCACAGGTTGTCATAGCAACCAAACTGTCACATGTTGTCATAGCAACCAAACTGTCACAGGTTGTCATAGCAACCAAACTGTCACATGTTGTCATAGCAACCAAGCTGGGTAGCCCCGAGGAGATGAAGCGTGTGGCGGAGACGCTGGGAGTGAGCGCCATCATCATCCAGGACCTGAAGCAACGACGACTCACCAACTACAAGTTCAACTGGGAGAAGATGCTGCAGTTCAACGGACACACGGGCATCTTCCTCCAGTACACACACGCCCGGCTGTGTAGGTGAGTACCACAGTACACACACGCCCGACTGTGTAGGTGAGTACCACAGTACACACACGCCCAGCTGTGTAGGTGAGTACCACAGTACACACACGCCCGGCTGTGTAGGTGAGTACCACAGTACACACACGCCCGGCTGTGTAGGTGAGTACCACAGTACACACACGCCCGACTGTGTAGGTGAGTACCACAGTACACACACGCCCGGCTGTGTAGGTGAGTACCACAGTACACACACGCCCGACTGTGTAGGTGAGTACCACAGTACACACACTCCCAGCTGTGTAGGTGAGTACCACAGTACACACACGCCCGGCTGTGTAGGTGAGTACCACAGTACACACACGCCCGGCTGTGTAGGTGAGTACCACAGTACACACACGCCCGGCTGTGTAGGTGAGTACCACAGTACACACACGCCCGACTGTGTAGGTGAGTACCACAGTACACACACTCCCAGCTGTGTAGGTGAGTACCACAGTACACACACGCCCGGCTGTGTAGGTGAGTACCACAGTACACACACGCCCAGCTGTGTAGGTGAGTACCACAGTACACACACGCCTGGCTGTGTAGGTGGATACCACAGTACACACACGCCCGGCTGTGTAGGTGGGTACCACAGTACACACACGCCCGGCTGTGTAGGTGGGTACCACAGTACACACACGCCCGGCTGTGTAGGTGGGTACCACAGTACACACACGTCCGGCTGTGTAGGTGGGTACCACAGTACACACACGCCCGGCTGTGTAGGTGGGTACCACAGTACACACACGCCCGGCTGTGTAGGTGGGTACCACAGTACACACACGCCCGGCTGTGTAGGTGGGTACCACAGTACACACACGCCCGGCTGTGTAGGTGGGTACCACAGTACACACACGCCCGGCTGTGTAGGTGGGTACCACAGTACACACACGCCCGGCTGTGTAGGTGGGTACCACAGTACACACACGCCCGGCTGTGTAGGTGGGTACCACAGTACACACACGCCCGGCTGTGTAGGTGGGTACCACAGTACACACACGCCCGGCTGTGTAGGTGGGTACCACAGTACACACACGCCCGGCTGTGTAGGTGGGTACCACAGTACACACACGCCCGGCTGTGTAGGTGGGTACCACAGTACACACACGCCCGGCTGTGTAGGTGGGTACCACAGTACACACACGCCCGGCTGTGTAGGTGGGTACCACAGTACACACACGCCCGGCTGTGTAGGTGGGTACCACAGTACACACACGCCCGGCTGTGTAGGTGGGTACCACAGTACACACACGCCCGGCTGTGTAGGTGGGTACCACAGTACACACACGCCCGGCTGTGTAGGTGGGTACCACAGTACACACACGCCCGGCTGTGTAGGTGGGTACCACAGTACACACACGCCCGGCTGTGTAGGTGGGTACCACAGTACACACACGCCCGGCTGTGTAGGTGGGTACCACAGTACACACACGCCCGGCTGTGTAGGTGGGTACCACAGTACACACACGCCCGGCTGTGTAGGTGGGTACCACAGTACACACACGCCCGGCTGTGTAGGTGGGTACCACAGTACACACACGCCCGGCTGTGTAGGTGGGTACCACAGTACACACACGCCCGGCTGTGTAGGTGGGTACCACAGTACACACACGCCCGGCTGTGTAGGTGGGTACCACAGTACACACACGCCCGGCTGTGTAGGTGGGTACCACAGTACACACACGCCCGGCTGTGTAGGTGGGTACCACAGTACACACACGCCCGGCTGTGTAGGTGGGTACCACAGTACACACACGCCCGGCTGTGTAGGTGGGTACCACAGTACACACACGCCCGGCTGTGTAGGTGGGTACCACAGTACACACACGCCCGGCTGTGTAGGTGGGTACCACAGTACACACACGCCCGGCTGTGTAGGTGGGTACCACAGTACACACACGCCCGGCTGTGTAGGTGGGTACCACAGTACACACACGCCCGGCTGTGTAGGTGGGTACCACAGTACACACACGCCCGGCTGTGTAGGTGGGTACCACAGTACACACACGCCCGGCTGTGTAGGTGGGTACCACAGTACACACACGCCCGGCTGTGTAGGTGGGTACCACAGTACACACACGCCCGGCTGTGTAGGTGGGTACCACAGTACACTCACGCCCGGCTGTGTAGGTGGGTACCACAGTACACACACGCCCGGCTGTGTAGGTGGGTACCACAGTACACTCACGCCCGGCTGTGTAGGTGGGTACCACAGTACACACGCCCGGCTGTGTAGGTGGGTACCACAGTACACACACGCCCGGCTGTGTAGGTGGGTACCACAGTACACACACGCCCGGCTGTGTAGGTGGGTACCACAGTACACACACGCCCGGCTGTGTAGGTGGGTACCACAGTACACACACGCCCGGCTGTGTAGGTGGGTACCACAGTACACACACGCCCGGCTGTGTAGGTGGGTACCACAGTACACACACGCCCGGCTGTGTAGGTGGGTACCACAGTACACACACGCCCGGCTGTGTAGGTGGGTACCACAGTACACACACGCCCGGCTGTGTAGGTGGGTACCACAGTACACACACGCCCGGCTGTGTAGGTGGGTACCACAGTACACACACGCCGGCTGTGTAGGTGGGTACCACAGTACACACACGCCCGGCTGTGTAGGTGGGTACCACAGTACACACACGCCCGGCTGTGTAGGTGGGTACCACAGTACACACACGCCCGGCTGTGTAGGTGGATACCACAGTACACACACGCCCGGCTGTGTAGGTGGATACCACAGTACACACACGCCCGGCTGTGTAGGTGGATACCACAGTACACACACGCCCGGCTGTGTAGGTGGATACCACAGTACACACACGCCTGGCTGTGTAGCACGTCCGGCTGTGTAGGTGAGTACCACAGTACACACACGCCCGGCTGTGTAGGTGAGTACCACAGTACACACACGCCCGGCTGTGTAGGTGGATACCACAGTACACACACGCCCGGCTGTGTAGGTGGATACCGCAGTACACACACGCCCGGCTGTGTAGGTGGGTACCACAGTACACACACGCCCGGCTGTGTAGGTGGGTACCACAGTACACACACGCCCGGCTGTGTAGGTGGGTACCACAGTACACACACGCCTGGCTGTGTAGGTGGGTACCACAGTACACACACGCCTGGCTGTGTAGGTGGGTACCACAGTACACACACGCCTGGCTGTGTAGGTGGGTACCACAGTACACACACGCCCGGCTGTGTAGGTGGGTACCACAGTACACACACGCCCGGCTGTGTAGGTGGGTACCACAGTACACACACGCCCGGCTGTGTAGGTGGATACCACAGTACACACACGCCTGGCTGTGTAGGTGGATACCACAGTACACACACGCCTGGCTGTGTAGGTGAGTATCACAGTACACACACGCCCGGCTGTGTAGGTGAGTACCACAGTACACACACGCCTGGCTGTGTAGGTGGGTACCACCAGGATACCTGTGGTTTCATATTTCAGTTGCAACTATGTTTCCTACATTTTCACAGAAATCTGTGTATCTTTCCTCTTTTTTGTGATTAATCTCTAAAAAAGTTCACGTGTATGCAATATGATTATGGTCACGTCAGATTGGGAAAGTCAGCAAATCTCTCGGCAGTTGCTAATAAATTTGTATTCACTTGATTACGTAGATGGTGCCACCTGTTGTATTATTAATATGTACAGATGCACACACATACACATGCTAGGTAGATTTTAGTTAAATTTAGACAGTCAAGATGTTGGAATAAATTATATACATATATATATATAATATATTATTATAATAATTTATAATGTATCCTGTAGTTCGACAAATATTTATTTCAGTTATGTATATTTGCTATATTTGACCATAACATTTTATTAATTATAGTATTTATCACGTGTCAGAACTTTCACCTTTAATACTTCTAGTCTGAGACAATAATCCGAGTGTTCATATCTACTTCAAATAACTTTATTTATAGTCGAACGTACAAAACCCTGTTGTGTCTTCTGTAGCCTAGAGAGAAACGCTGGTGTGATGCTGGACCTTCAGTGTGCCACAGACGCACTGACAGAACCAGAGGCATACAGGCTGGTACAAGTCATGGCCCGGTAAGATTATCCATGTACAATTAAATATTATCATTCTCTGTTTTATTGCCGAGTTCGATGTCTTCTCTCTTCCTAAGGTTTTTTTCTCTCCCAGTATATTTCTTTGTCTTTACATGTACGGATGCTAGGCTTGTTCTTTGCCTGGTTGGTGAGTTTCCATGGTGTGGGTCATTGCTTGAAGTAAGGAATATCCCATTGACTTCGATCAACTCTACACCAGCTTTTTTACACTGTATTACTAAGATTTATAAAGAGTCGTATATCTAGGATCAATCCTTACATAGGCACAGACACTCACTCACTCATTCACTCACCCCTCACTCACATAAACACACACACACACAAACACACACACACACCACACGCACGCACGCACACACACACACACAACACGCACAATGTCGACAGATCCGTGTTTCTTGCAGACAGGGTCAGTATTAAATGTTGCTTGTCAAATGCACCTTTCATTTGGTTGTTACTGTTACAGGTTTGATGAGACTCTGCAGTACTCCTACGCTGCTCTAGAGCCAAGTCATTTGGTGCAGTATTTATTTTCACTCTGGTGAGTAGCTCTAAACCTGGTCGTAACTGTTCCCAGCCAGACCTAATCTAACCATCTCCTGCTACCAACAGTGATATTATGACTGTGTTTTACTCAGAAAAAATTATTTTCAAACGCAGAGTTTTTCCTATCTTACACTTTCCAATAGCTGATATCTTGGGACAAGTCCTAATACTTCACCAATAAATGCCTAGAGTGTCTTTAACAATGCAGTAACATTCAAATACCCTAATTTCCTCAACATGTTAATGGTTTATGGATATGTCAGATTATATGCTGGTTTCTTGTACTTCCTTTGATTCAGAGCGTCCCTTGTAACAATTATTGTAATGTCGTACAGCGCAAAGCGCAGATGTAACATGTTTATTAGTTGGAGCATCAAAACAAATTCACTGACACAAACTGTTCTCAGTTTGGTGACTTGTGAATAAGGAAGAATACACATTGGGGGTTTAACAAGATTTAACAAGATTGCCACCTAGAGAATCAACTCTAGATGGCAGGTGGACAAGGAAGCCGTTTGGCTTATCGAGAGTCCAACCTATCTATCTAAGTATACCCTGCCCGTCTTAGGTATATGTCAATTTTATTTTTAAACATATTAACACTTCTAGCACCTACACAATCAGCTGATAATTTGTTCCATTCGTTTACTATTCTTTGGGAAAATGAAAATTTTCTAATATCTAGTCTACACTGCTTCTTTGCTAATGCAACTCCATGTCCTCTAGTCCTTCTCTCTTCCTTGACCGTGAAAAAAATATTTCTGTCAATATTTTCATACCCATTCAATATTTTAAAAACCTCAATCTGATCTCCTCTCAATCTTCTGGTTTCTAGTGTTGTTAGACCACATTCTTTTAGACGCATTTCATAACTAATATTCCTGAGTTTTGGTATCATTTTTGTTGCTCTCCTTTGTACTCTTTCTAGCATATCAATATCCTTCTTGCGATATGGCCTCCATGCTTGTATACAATATTCTAAATGAGGCCTAACTATTGTTTTATAAAGCGGTATTATTAGTTCTTTTTCTTTGTATACTATATTTCGCCTAATTAATCCAAGAATTTGGTTTGCCTTCGCTGCTGCAATTCCACACTGCTCTGATACCTTCATGTCAGCACTAATGGTTAAACCTAAGTCCTTTTCCTTTACAGTAGTATTTAGTACAGTACCACCCATTGTATATTGTGCATTTTCATTCCCATGTCCTGTGTGGAGGCACTTACACTTTCCAAAGTTAAACAGCATTTGCCATTTCTCAGACCATTCTATCAACTTATTTAGATCATCTTGTAAATGCTGTCTATCTGCATCACTTTTTATTTTCCTAAACACTTTTGTGTCGTCTGCAAACTTCAACACCTTGCTTGTTATGTCATCATCCAAATCATTGATATATATTAAGAATAAAATAGGTCCCAATACTGATCCTTGCGGTACTCCACTCAAAACAGATTTCCAATTTGAAACCTCCCCATCAACTACTACTCTTTGTCTTCTATCAATAAGCCATTTTTCTATCCAGTTAATCATACTATTTCCTATGCCATGGGCCTTTAGTTTAAGTAGTAATCTTTGGTGTGGCACTTTGTCAAAGGCTTTTTTAAAATCTAAGTAGATTATATCTACTGGTGATCCCTCATCTACCCACTTTGTGACATCTTCCAAAAAACATAACATATTTGTTAAGCATGACCTCGCTTTTAAAAACCCATGTTGAGATGTGTTTATCAATTTATTTTTAACAAGAAAATCAACCAAGTGATCTTTAATTAGTCTTTCTAATAGTTTACAAATCACCGATGTTAAACTCACTGGTCTATAGTTCTCTGACTTGCTTCTTGATCCTTTTTTAAATAATGGTATGATGTTTGCTTCTTTCCATTCTACCGGAACCACTCCTTCCTCTAATGCCAAATTGAACACTGTTGCAAGTGGTATGCTAATTTGTTCTACAATTTCCAGTAGTAATTTGGGAGGAATCCCATCCACTCCTGGTGATTTATTATCCTTCATATCTCTTATTTTCATAGCTACCATTTTTGGGGTTACAGTTAGTTGTCCTAAATAGTCACACTCTCTCCCTTCGAACTTAGTCTCTAGTACTGGTAATGTACTAATATCTTCCCTGGTAAACACCGAACTAAAGTATTCATTTAGGTTTTCTGCCATTAAGAATCCCTCCGTTATTATGTTTCCATCACTACCTTCTAGTGGCCCGACCTTATCTTGAACTTTCTGTTTACTTCGAACATACGCATAAAAACTCTTGCTGTCATGTTTTATGTTGAAAGCTATTTTTTGTTCATAGCTTCTCTTCGAATTTCTAATTTCAGCTGTAGCTTGATTAAGTGCTTCTTTATAAATGGCATAGTCTTCGTCACTTCCAGGATGTCTATATGTCTTCCACATCATTTGCTTGTACTTGATTTTTCTAATGGCTTCCTTCGATAAGTGTTTCTTCTTTGACCTTTTCCCCTGTTTTTTCAAGGGGACAAATTTGTCAACGACGCAGTCAATTTCCCTCTTTAAGATATTCCAGCATTCTGTTGCTGTCTTATTCTTCAGTGTATTATTCCAGTCTATCTTCGCTAAATATTCCCTCATGTCCTTATATCTTCCTTTGTGAAAATTTTTCCTGTACCGTATTTTTCTGTTCCGTTCTCCTTTTACTTTGATGATAAAATGTATCTGGTTATGATCACTACATCCCAGTGGCTCACATATATTGACATTATCAACAAATTCCTTCTGTGAGCTCAAAACTATGTCCAACACGTTCTTGTCCCTGGTTGGTTCTAACACATGTTGAAAAAGGAAACTATCTTGTACTAAATTTAAAAACTCTTGATCCTCTCTCCCAGGACTCTGTAGAGATGTCCACTTTATATGCCCATGGTTAAAATCCCCCATAATAATACAGTCCCGTTTACTCACTTCTTTTATAGCGTTGTGCATTTTTTCATTCTCTTCTATGCTTATGTTTGGACTACGATAAACTAACCCAACAGTTAATGTTGAGTTTCCTGTAACTATGTTACACCAGACAGCTTCACATTCTGCTTCTTTTTCTAATTTTATTTCGTAAGCCTGGATGGATTCTTTAATATATAAAATAACTCCGCCTCCCCTTCTTCCTAATCTATCTTTCCTAAACATTACATATCCTGTCATTCCTAATTCGGCATCTGATATATCGGGGGTGGCCCAAGATTCAGTTATACCTATTATGTGAGGGTCAATATCTTCTACCATAATGTTTAGTTCATTTCTTTTGTTTACTATGCTCCTTGCATTTAAACAAACACATTTATAACCAAATTTCATAGGGCTTTCCAGGCTGTTTTTTTGCTGATTTCTTTTTGCTGTCTTTAGCTATGCCTCTAGTATTTGGCTTCTCTGTGTATCCCCCCTGCGAAACTAGTTTAAAAAATTGCATCCTGTTCCTCTGTCCATAGATTGAAGCAGGTTCTCGGAGAACACTGCTGCGCCCTTTCCGCTTAGATGGAGGCCATCTCTCACGTACATATCTTCCTTCCCAACAAAGTATCCCCACAAATCTACAAATCCAACTCCTTCTCCTTCACACATCTGCTCCACCAGAGCATTGATTGCCATCCTCTTACAGTTTCTATAGGTTGCTCCCCTTCCTCCGATTACTGGCAAGATTCCTGAGAGAATGATCTGTTCAACTCTTGTCTTCTTCAGTTTCCCTACCAACTGTCTGTATCTTTGCACTATTCTAGTTGTCCCCTCCCTGTCTGCATTGTTCGTCCCTACATGTACTAATATAGATCCTCCCTGGCCATGCCCCAACACGTTCTCTACCCTATCTGTCACATGCTCAATCCGAGCGCCCGGAAGACAAACAACAACATCTTCTCCTTTGTTTAACGTCTTGTCCGTCTTTCGCAAAATTGAGTCGCCCATAAAAACCCTTTCTGTTCTCAATGCACCCTCGATCACGTGTTAGGCTTTCTGTCACAATTGCTTTGCCCGTGCAATTAGAACGATGTATCTTCAACAAGGTTATAGATAGTAGACTGCTAGCATAGTATTCTAATGTAACGGTTAGTGTTGATGACTTTGTATTTGTTGAAATAGATATTCTTGTAAAACCGTAACATATTTCAAAC
Organism: Oasisia sp. SBJ-2009; assembly: GCA_964017155.1. Lineage (NCBI taxonomy): Eukaryota > Metazoa > Annelida > Polychaeta > Sabellida > Siboglinidae > Oasisia > Oasisia sp. SBJ-2009. The sequence continues at coordinate 16,365,360 of OZ024862.1, forward strand.
TTATTTGCAGTATTCTTAGGAATATGCAATACTGTAGATATTCAAAAGCCATTCTCTGATGTGATTAACATTGTTTTCCACTGTTAGAAGCGACACTTGTACTGTTACATGTGTTTCAGCCATCTTGTGGGCTCAGCCATTGAGAAGTTGCACGTGAAGGGTGAATCAGACGATGTAGCTAAGGTGGGTACACATCATATTCTCATTACTTGTTTCATTTCCTTCTACTATACTGTACACAGGTGATGGTTAGTATTGTCAAACCATATGTTTATTTTATCTCCATTATTTCCTATCAGCAACCCCCTTTCCCCATGTCTATTTTTCTTGTGCAGTCCTCTCATCTCAGCTGTGGTTTTGCCCTTTTCCTGCATCTTTGGTGTCTTTCACTTCAGCTCATTGTTAGTTTGCTGTTATCCACCCTGACCAAGTGGTCAGCCCAGTCCATCCAGTTTATTACCAATATTCCTGCCCCATTGCATTCTCATTAAAGTGGCTTTATCTGGACATCCCAGGTCTTGTTATTTTTGATGTTTTAATTACCTGGTATTGCGATTCCAGTCTAGTGATGTTTTGTCCTAGGTTTAATACCATACAGTTGGATCTAGGGCGTCTGCCATTGCTCTGTTGACCAAATGAAATTCGTTCTCTCTAGTGTTAGATCAGTACAAAATACTACGCACTTGTTTTTGTGCACTTCTGAGTTTTGTTTCAGGCATGGGAGTTGACGTGTTATTATCAGTGGCATACCTCCAAGACTGGTTGTCCAGGATTTAGGCACAGAAGTTAACATATCATCAATGGGGCAACGACAAAAATCTACATAAAAATGATAGTTACAGAATTGAACACAAATCTGGATGTGATATAAATATCTGACAAATTACAGGTGCCAGTAATGTCATTAGACCAGGTGTGTACACATTGCACTTGTCGTATGGCACGATAACAGTATTTATATCCTGTTTGCACATTTAAGAGAGGTGGTATCTGTTCTGGAAATTAAAACAGTAAGCACCAATAAGCATTAAGGATCAGTAGCAGGTGTTTATAAACTGAATGTTTTGTTTGCAATCTGAAAACTGTGTTGGGCTTATTTAAAATGCAATTTATTTTGACAGTAAGGAAGGATACATAAATATAACACCTATAGCAACAGTTTGCTGCATGTGATATGTCTTGTTTCAGGCGCGGCTTCTTCTCTTCTACTGCTCTCGAATTGTGCTCGCAAACGGAATTCACCTTCTTGGAATCACACCATTGGAGAAGATGTAGATAGTCCAATGTACACTATGCCGACAATCATTATAATCATCCCCATGACCAGTGATTTCTGAACACACTGGCGTATTTATATCTAACACTCAAATTGCCTAAGTAAAAATACTAAGGCTGGTTAATGACGTAATGGACAGAAGTTGTGCAGGTGTTCTGGGTGTTTTCTCCATAGCAACATTATTTGATGTAGGTCGCACTGAATTGGTTGTAAAGCAGCCTTCAGTTGGCTTTCGTCCGTCTTGAGTCCTACACAGGTTGTGATTGCAGGGAAAGTTAATATTAGCCATTCCACCAACACAAGTTCCGTTTATGCATTTGTGTATTAACCAAGCCTACTATGTACATGCTTTCTTATTTTGGTGGTTTGGTTCCAGGTTTGTAAGGATAGTTACCCAGGAGAAGTCTCAGCACACATCTAAACAAACTGCCATATAGCTGTATCACTGTGTTTGTATCAGTTGTATCACCGTGCTTGTATCAGTTGTATCACCGTGCTTGTATCAGTTGTATCACCGTGTTTGTATCAGTTGTATCACCGTGCTTGTATCAGTTGTATCACCGTGCTTGTATCACCGTGTTTGTATCAGTTGTATCACCGTGCTTGTATCAGTTGTATCACCGTGCTTGTATCAGTTGTATCACTGTGTTTGTATCAGTTGTATCACCGTGCTTGTATCAGTTGTATCACTGTGTTTGTATCACCGTGCTTGTATCAGTTGTATTACCGTGCTTGTATCAGTTGTATCACTGTGTTTGTATCAGTTGTATCACTGTGCTTGTATCAGTTGTATCACTGTGTTTGTATCAGTTGTATCACTGTGTTTGTATCAGTTGTACCACTGTGTTTGTATAAGAAATGTCATGTTTTACAAATTTCACAGTGAAATTAGGCTTCGCATGATAATTTTATGTCATATTATATATAGTCTAAATAAAATTATACAGAGGAGTTGTTTTGAATTTATTTTAATACGAGCCATTTTAGTCTCTCATCGGATACCAATGGCAGGTGAAAAAGCAAGTACAACCTGTACGTGAGATTGTCCTCATCATAATTTCTATACTTTATGCAGTATGTTTTAAAAGTACTTTACGTTTAAGATGAATACCAATGTTGTTTTGAAGTGAGTTGCAATATCGAATTAACTCGACTAACTCACTTCTAAACAACATTCCCAAAAGGGCTTATCTGTATTCCAGTGTATACAGAATTGTGTAGCATATGTGATACATAAGGTATCTCACTGTCAGTATTACTACTTAAGTAGTTACACTGGCTTCCAGTTGTGTATCAAAAATAAAGTTAAATTGGCTACTGTTATGTACTCTTTCTACTAAATAACTGACGTTTCGTTAATCTGCTAAATTTCTCTAATACCCATAAGGCCCTTAGATCACCAGTTTCGAAAGAAGTTTTTGTTCCTAAAATTAGGCAGACGTGCTGTGCTAACAATCTGGATTCAACTCCCTATTACAGTTGAACCTTCTAAGACCATAGCCACCTTTCGTAAAAAAAAACTTAAAACATGTTTGTTTGAAATAACTTTTCCATCATAAATTGGTGCTGGTTCCATGCTCCAGTGATGACTCCCATCTGTTCCGGTATGCCAAGTGATTTTGTCTGTTTCACCTCTGAGCTTGAATTTTCCTTCAAGAATATACGCGTTATAGAAGTGTTTCGCAATTACTGCATGAAGACACATGCATACAGATAAGTGAACCAGAATAATGTGGAGTGCCAAATATTGTTTATACTTTGGCAACAAGATCATTTTGTACATTTATGCAACAAGCAATACTATTGATTCGGGTGGTATGCAAACAAATTGTATTATTATTATTTGAATCCGGACTCTCCTGACTGATTCAGACATACAAATAAGCCCTGTGCCACAGAATTAATATCCATACAGACGACCAAAACTTTTTCATTAAATTTTATTTTGCAGTGATTCCATTCCCACTGCCAAGTTTAGCTGTGATAGCCACGTTGCCCTTATAGTTGTTGTGCTCTATACTCTTTAGTTTGTTGATGTATTCCTGTGGAAGTTCACTCTGTATGGCTCCTCGGATAATCACGTCCAGGTATTGTGGTGACGGTCGTTTATCGTCACCAGGTTTCACTTTTGCTATGTACGTCCGACACTGCAGTGGCTCTCCACCATCTTGTGGTGAGACGTTCACTTCAACAGGATCGTAACCCCTCTCTTGTCTGGGGCAAACAACAGGTCAAAGGTCAACAACTGTAAGTAGTACAGAGCATAGCAGTCCCAATTTAGCAGCATTTAATTAAAATGTAATCATAATAGAGATCTGTGGTATTTCTTGTCATTCCTACATTGTTCTGAGCTACAATCACTGTACAGCACACTGTTGCTATTAAAGCAAATAGAAATGTTCTCAAATAACAAAGAAAATACCTGACCTGTCACAGCGATTGTGTATTAAGTTGCACCATTGGTGTATTCTGAACGTTGTAAGTTAAAAGCGTCATTTCACACCAATTTTTTATACTGGCAGAAACGCATACCTTAAAATAATATTTCTATATTTTAGCATTATAATTAGTTTTATTTCAATGTTACTCCTTTCAAATATAAAAACACTATAGACATTTCAACAAATGAGGTATAATTTTAAAGCCTTCAATCTTTCGAATAAAAAATGAAACAAATCACTATTTTGAAACTTGACACACAGTTGGCTGTTGCAGGTCGTGTAATAAATAATTAAATATTATAACAGTTCTTACTGATCAAGACTGGGCATGTCGGCTCTATCCATCTGCCATATGACGCCCCACAGGGAGTTACCGATGGCCTCAGTAATGGTGGCTACTGCCCCATGCCAGCGAGTGTTGTCAGGTCCACCAAACTCCAGTTTGTATCCCTGCAAGCGACAGTGTTAGACCTAAGTCCTTGAAGAGTTTCACGCCGTTTAAACACGCAATTTTTTTACATTAAAAGCCAACAGTTATATCGGCAACTTGTTGTCAGAACATACATGTATTCATGTCAGGCCTTTACACAGGAACACAGTTTTGCCAGTCGAAAAATTTGTGGTAGATACATGCACGTTAACTGACACACATACAGGCCAGTTGAGAGGTGTATTATGACCCAAAATACTGGTAACCATAAACACACGTGTGACACCCATTTTGAAAGCATGCTTGACAATATATGTATGATATGTGAATCCATCCAGTGATATTTCTACCAAATCCATCCAAAACGGGTGTTGTCCAACCAAATGATAGGTGAACAGGTGTCTACATAAAGCTATGATTAATGTGCATGCAGAATAGTAAATATTCAGAAATGTTACAGTAATTTTATTACTGCATGTTTATTTTGATTTTCCATGATGACTTCGCTTGCAAAGCATATCATAGGTGACATGTTTGTTTTGTAAAATTAATCAGTTATTTGTAATCAATATTTTATTTAGCCAGGGGAAACACATGAATGCACATACTATACAGTATATAACGTCTTTGAAGTGTAACGTTCCACGAACGTTTATCAAACATTGAGTCAGAACGTTCTAGTGACGTTCTTGAAGCGTAACATTCTGCAAATGTCCTGCTAAGGTTCTTATTATTGACATGTTTTTTTCCAATTACAGCCATTATATCTTATCACCGATTATGTAGAATACCTACTGACAACCATGAATGAAACGTCATGTAACCCAAATATAACATTATGCTAATGCTACCAAAACATTGTGTTTTTTATACAATAGCGTTTATTCACATCATGTCATTTTCATGTCAGTAAAGCTATATCTAATATAAATTATGTCAGTTGGTGTGACGGCTAAAATATATCTAATATATGTCGATTTGCTGAAGTTCTAGAGATGTCAAGAGAATCATATCTAATAGATGTCAATTAGCTGGCATATGATATAGGTATCAACAGAAAGACGTCTAATAGACATCGCCAACAAGTTATTCATCGACATCATTTTGAAATCAATAAAACTACGTCTAATAGATGTCACATTGTCGGCGTGATGAAGATGTCTAATAGACGTAAGTTAGCTGGCATAATATAGATGTCAATAAAAAGATGTCTAATTGATATCACTTTGCTTGCGCTATATAGACGTCAATAGAAAGATGTCTAATTGATATCATTTTTGCTTGCGCTATAATTATAGACGTCAATAGAAAGACGTCTAATAGACATCATATTTACTTCATTTATAGACGTCATCCAAATGACCAAAAAACGACCACTAATAGATGTCTAAAAGACGCCGTGTGCCCACTGGGTAGTCTATAGCAAATGCACATAAGACCAGTGCCTTTTTCATCTATCAAAATCTCAAAGGATATGCCCGGCCATTGTTACAGTTTAAGTGTTGCCTGTCCCGTAATGGAACATATATGCATCATAGTTATGTGGATGTAAATTATGACTGCCCTAACAGGGCAAAGTAAAAAAAGACCTTTCATATTCTAGCTCTCTGAATATGTCAGTGTGACAGTGAGAGCAGAAACAGATATGGACACTACATTATAATTATTGCACCCTTCTCTGCTAATTAATTAAATCGTTATTAATTTTAGACAATTGCTCGAAAGTGCACATATGCATCATATCGTTATATCTGGAGAGGACTGAAGCACTGATTATGATAAAAGTGTATTTATAAACAAAGTCAAAGATTAACATAATATTCAGACTCGGTAGACACAAACTCTGATTAAATGTTGGCCTCCGACTCCGTTAAATGTTCTCATGTTGAGAGAATACGTACGTAACTGATTCTAAATTATTGTAATTTTGCGCGGAGTCTCGCCGTGTATCGTGACACACACTTACAGGCCCTTTGTTTTCTTTATACTTTTGCTATTTTTAGAACTGTCAACACTAGTGCCAAGGCCCAAGCCTAGTCTCTGGAGCTAGGGTAGTCGCTACTCTAGACTAATCTCACCCGTGCACCGAGTACAAAAGTCGACACCAAGTCCAAGACAGTTGACTTGAACGCGAAATACCTGCAGTTTTCCCACAGTTTTGAAGACCGCCGATGGATTATTCAGTCTGATTCGTTCTTTCAAAAGGTTGCTCCCATAGGCAAAGTAGTTAAATTTCCCTGCCATCTGGGGGCTGTGTAGAGCGTGCTTTTGGGCCACACACAAAAATATAAATAGAATAGATTAGAAACACTTCTGTCCGGTGTTGTCATCACGTAAGCTTATCGCCAATCCGCCGTGTGGCGCCACTTTCTCACGCGCAATCCGTTGAGTGTCTCTTGAAAGGATAATTGGCTCTTGAAAATGATTTTTGATAAGATTGATTGATTGATGAAATTTACCCTGTATTCAATAACGGGTATCGTCCGATAACATCGCTTATCGATCGCATAAAATAAATGTTGACGATGTGTACAACTTATGTACGTAAACACACGAATTTAAGCCAGTTTAATCTCACACTGCGGACAGCCAAACCAAATAAAGGTGAAAGAGCAATGGGAATGCGATTGTTTTTTATTTTTAGATTTTTTTTAGTTTTGTTAATATTTTATTATTATTACTATTTTTATTTTATTATTATTTATTGTTGCTTGTAGTTATTGCAATGTTTACATGTTGTGATTTGTATGCATTTATTTTTCTATGTGTTATTTATATTTTTAGAAGTCCATGCACTCTGGAAATATAATATGACGTAAGGACTCTTGCAAACAAAATGACGTTGTAATGACGTAGCCGCGACGTCATGTTTTGGTCAGGATGACTTCGTGAAGTGACGTCGCTACGACATCATTGTGTAGACTCCCAATGACGTCGCGACGACGTTGCGAAATGACGTTGTAAAATGACCTTCCCACAACCAAAACGCAATCTATTGGTGACCTAGCTTTCAGCAACCACTACGCAGCCTATAGGTGACCTCCCCACAACCTTTTTAGAACCTTACAGCAACTATTATAGAACCTATAGATGACCTTCCCATAACCTCTTTGGAACCTTCCAGCAACCATGCATTACACTATTTACACAACACTAGAGCTCTAGGGTAGTCGCTACTCTAGACTAGTCTCACCCGTGCACCGAGTACGAAAGTCGACACCAAGACAGTTGACTTGAACACGAAATACCTGCAGTATTCCCACAGTTTTGAAGACCGCCGATGGATTATTCAGTCTGATTCGTTCTTTCAAAAGGTTGCTCCCATAGGCGAAGTAATTAAATTTCTCTGGCATCTGGGGGCTGTGTACAGCGTGCTTTTGGCCCACACACAAAAATATCAATAGAATAGACGTTGTTACGTAGCCGAGCATCATCATCAGCGTACACGTAGACGTAGACGTAGACGTAGACGTAGACGTAGACGTAGACGTAGACGTAGACGTAGACGTAGACGTAGACGTAGACGTAGACGTAGACGTAGACGTAGACGTAGACGTAGACGTAGATGTATAGACGTAGACGTAGACGTAGACGTAGACGTAGACGTAGACGTAGACGTAGACGTAGACGTAGACGTAGACGTAGACGTAGACGTAGACGTAGACGTGTTCGTTGATGATAAGGATCCCAGCACTCAACGCGCATGCGTCTACTTTGGCTCTCCCCGGTGCATAGCAGTCCCAACTTAACAGCATTTATTTAAACTGTAATCATAATAGAGATTTATGGTATTTCTTTTCTTTCCTAAATTGTTATGCGCTGCACTCACAGCACGTACAGCACATTGACATTGGTACGTTGTCCCGTAAAGTAGTAAATTACTAGTTAAATAGATAATAGCTAGATTAAATTACTGCATTTTAGTGGGGCGGCATAGCTCAACATATCAAACCAATTTTTCATTTTGTGATACAAGCACCAAATTTGGCAGATGTGTTGATAAACATCTTGGGAACAAAAGTGGATATTCGGCCATCGCAAATTCGCACCCTGGTAGCCGTGGTAGCCATTTTTCAAAATGGCCGCCAACGGTTGGTGAAAACTTTCTAAATCGTAGAAGTCAGATGCAACAATGGAAACAATTGAGACCCTAATAACCATGAGAGACAAATAATTACTCATTCACAATTCTATGGTACTTTACAAAGTAATTTATCATTTCATGATATTATAATTTGATTAGGCCCTATATAGTGCCACGAATAAATAAAAGCTGTTCTCGTAGTATTATTTTGTCTCCACCACACACACACACACACACACACACACACACACACACACACACACACACACACACACACACACACACACACACACACACACACACACACACACACACACACACACACACACACACACACACACACCTGCGTTGCATGATTCATGTCATCGTTGTGACGTTTGATTCAAGCACGGGCGTTATGTCGAGTCATCAATCATGTCACTGGTACAAGAAAACTACAGCCCAATTGTGACATCATAATTACATGACACGTAACTTGAACACAAAAATGTTATACAAATCCTGGGTACGGTTGACACTTTATGACAAGTCACACATATTTGAAATTGTTTATGTACCGGTTGTCATGTCTCAGCCGCTGTATGATGAAAAACGCAGTGACGCACTGTCTCCTAAATGTCGCTCACTGTCGGCTAGATGTCGCACCTGTTTTAGTAAGACGTAAATGGGGCGGTAACTACTGTGTCGGCGGAAGACAAGGTTGATCAGTGCAACCGATTCTTTAAGCGTGCCCACACATATACGCACACGCATGCACACATGCACGCACGCACGCACGCACGCACGCACGCACTCACACACACACACACACACTATTAATAAACCAGTTTTTGATAGTATTATCCCTCCAACATAGCGGTAGTGAAGCAGCTGAAACAGCCATCCTTGTGTGGCGAGATCTGGGTAGGGTCAACTCATCTTACTATCGTTGTGAAGTTTGAGGAGAGATCTCGCCGCATTGTTTCATCTCACAATGGTGGATACACGTGAATGAATGGTATTCTCATTATGATGGCAGGATGGCTGAGGTCGTGTATTGGTGTTGGAGTAACCAGATACATCAGTGGGAAGGCGTGGAGCCCTGTCAAGATTGACCAGTTCCGATGACCTGAATTTGCGGTATACGACGAATTCCCCTCAGTATGAAAACCCTGCACGATCGTGTCACACCATAAACGACAACAGACCAAGTTAGAGTATGTCTAAGAACGTAGGTGAGATGTTGCTATCATAGTTGTATTTTTTCAAACTTAGTCTACGTCATAGGAGCTGAAACCACCGCCGAATCGATTAATCGACGTCGTGACCAACTTGTCAGAATTGTTCCACGTTTCCGACCAAAAAACACGCAGTCGGCGTCTGGGCCGGCATCTCAGAAACACGTTTTTCTGCAGCACCTAATGTGTCTGTGCGTGTGAAACAGAACCGTTGCAACGTTTATTGTTATTAGCAGTGACAACCGACGATGCTAAATGACTGATCGGCTGCGAACCTGCGAGTTATCACGATCTAAATGACGATGGTTTATTTCACACTGCAAGCCCGGTCACGTGTTGAGCAGCATTCTTTATGCTGCGATTCCATTGATATCGCCACCTGACAACGGAGCTAGACACTAAACGTTGCAGTCCCGAACTTAGTCATTATCGAGAACATATCAGAATTCTGCGACAGTTTAGCTGCTGACCGAACAACGATGGAGACGTCGTACTGGATGAATGTCCTTGTGTTGTTGACTGTTGTGGCAGCGGCACAGTGCTACAGGAATGGCGCTCGTGGCGATTCATGCGTTGACATGAAGCCTGGCCACGGTCAAGTTCAGAATACTACAAGTCCGTACGTTCTGGAACTAGAGGGCAGTAAGACCACGTATTCGGCCGATAAAGAAGTCCGCGGTAAGTATTCGCTAGCGACCGCTGTCACCTTGTGCTGCGAAGTCGGTTCCAGTGTCTGGCTCCTCTACAGCATAGCCTCCTCCGTTCTCGCCTGTTCCACGTTGTATATACACGCGAGTGGTTCTAGCGTCGACATTTCCAGGCATTGCTGCAAAATGGCAACACACCGTGAGAACGCGAATGCCCCGTATTTGGTGGTGTTTGGTGGCCAGTGGGAAGATTCAAACAGTTCCAACACTGGCGTAATTTAAATATCCAAAGTGACGAAGGGCAACAGTGACTCACAGATGGAAGTTCCCACAAGTGAACGGCTTCACAGCAATTCCACAGCACCTTCCAGTGTGAAATTATTCTACGCAATAAATGCACCGTGTCTCCAAAGCTGCTACATCGACGGTTTGGTACAACCATTTTATTAAAGCCAGATGGTCAGCGGAGTTCATCTTGTAGTGTGTGTCGGCTGAGTTGCTGCCGGCGGTGGTGATGATCTAGGATTATTCGCAACTGTCGATAAAATAGAACCTGTTCGGTGCTGTCCTTTCGTCATCTTATTTGTCTTCCCAATACTATATGTTAACCTCATCATATAGTGAGGATTTTAACATTGGCACAGCGTAAATAATAGCAATAAAATGTATTTTAAAAATGGAGGTATTAAAACAAATTATTTAAATGAAATTTAACTGTGAGGTTATTATTCACCCTGTGATGGAAGGCCTGCGAGCAGGGTCCTGAAAGATTGATTTTTGTTTACAAATGTAGGTTTTATCACTATGTGTTTTACACTATAGAAGGATATACATATCTTAAAAAAAGTAACTGAGGTAGAGGTATTAGTTCATACTAATGATGTATACCATGTCGTTAACCATTTTGTTCATTAAAAGTAGTCTTTGTAGTTGAGGATCTTACGATGTTTGCTCCTGTTAAACTTTCACCGTTTGTTGAATTCTAGACACACACGTACATGTCTGAATGTATGTTAAACAAAGCAGAAATGAATACGAAGAAATCTTCGCCGAATCGAACAATCAACGACGTGACCAATCTGTCATAAAGGTTTACCTTTACTGATAAAAAGTGCAAACGGCGACTGTGACGGCATCACGTGACTCCGATTGTGACGTGTCATAGACAGAACCATAGAAACAGTTGTGACTGTTCGCTATGACAATCATAAGTACTGATTGGTTGCGAAGCGGCGATATGTTGTGATTTAAAAGAGAGATTTCGATGAAGATCTTTGTCTTAGTTACTGCTGTGACAATTGTACATTGTTACTCAAATGGCGCTCCCGAGGTCACGTGTGATAACATGTGTCCTACACATGGCGAGGCACAACAGACGCCAAGCCCATACGTTATGGAAATGGATGGCGATAACGTTACCTATTCAACCGGCAAAACAATATGTGGTAACTATTCGTTTGCGACAAGTGTGATTCAGTGGAGGTGCTTTATTGAATAACGAATTGGATAGCGGGGACATTTCAACCGTCTACACGTCACACCACTGTTAACACTTGTACTACAGGAGGGAGAGAGGAAAATAAACAATCCTGCAATCTGGCTAGAAAGGTGTACACCTCAGCTATTATACGACACTCAGACCTCCGGGACGATGAGTACAGGAGGGCCATAAACGATTGATGCTGACGGTGATGACGACGATGGTATTGATGATGATCATGTTGAAGACAATGACGACGATGATTATGATGGTGACTGTGTCGACGATAGTGATGATCGTGATGACTAAACATGTTATTTGTCTTGTCTATGTTGCAGTGTGCATCAACAAGAAGGGATTTGAGGGTCTGATTCTGCAGGCGAGGCGAGCTGACGGTAGCAGTGCGAGCCCCATTGGCCGTTTTAAGAAGGACTTGCCCAAGGGGACGAAAGCGATGAAGTGCCGAGAAGACGGCGACACGGTGACCCACGCCGACGACTCGCTCAAGCCCGCCGGCACATGCTTCTGCTGGGTGGGCCCGTCGTCGGACAGTGGACGGCTCCACTTCGTGTAAGTACTTCGCCGACCTACCGAGGATCTGTCGTGAGGACGTAAGGTACTTGTGGAACATTGCCCAGGCCTCTGCTCTGCTCTGCTCTGCTCTGCTCTGCTCTGCTCTGCTCTGCTCTGCTCTGCTCTGCTCTGCTCTGCTCTGCTCTGCTCTGCTCTGCTCTGCTCTGCTCTGCTCTGCTCTGCTCTGCTCTGCTCTGCTCTGCTCTGCTCTGCTCTGCTCTGCTCTGCTCTGCTCTGCTCTGCTCTGCTCTGCTCTGCTCTGCTCTGCTCTGCTCTGCTCTGCTCTGCTCTGCTCTGCTCTGCTCTGCTCTGCTCTGCTCTGCTCTGCTCTGAACTGGTCTGAACTGGTCTGAACTGGTCTGAACTGGTCTGAACTGGTCTGAACTGCTCTGAACTGCTCTGAACTGCTCTGAACTGCTCTGAACTGCTCTGAACTGCTCTGAACTGGTGTGGTGTGAACTGGTCTGAACTGGTCTGCACTGGTCTGCACTGGTCTGCACTGGTCTGCACTGGTCTGCACTGGTCTGGTCTGGTCTGGTCTGGTCTGGTCTGGTCTGGTCTGGACTGGTCTGGTCTGGTCTGGTCTGGTCTGGTCTGGTCTGCTCTGCTCTGCTCTGCTCTGCTCTGCTCTGCTCTGCTCTGCTCTGCTCTGCTCTGCTCTGCTCTGCTCTGTATAATTTTAGGCAAACTACAGTAACACATATAGTACCACTGGCACGGGAACAAAATAATTCGGGGAAGGTTGACCTTAATTAAGTCAGTAGACGTCAATATAGTAATAATATGTGTAGACAGCGAAAATATAATTCATCGATTCATTTGCGTGTGTGTGTGTGTGTGTGTGTGTGTGTGTGTGTGTGTGTGTGTGTGTGTGTGTCTGTGTGTCTGTGTGTGCGTGTACGTGTGTGTGTGTGTGTGTGTGTGTGTGTGTGTGTATGTGTGTGTGTGTGTGTGTGTGTGTGTGTGTGTGTGTGTGTGTGTGAGTGTGTGTGTGTGTTTGTTTGTGTGTGTGTCTGTGTGTGCGTGTACGTGTGCGTGTACGTGTGTGTGTGTGTGCGCGCGCGTGTGCGTGTGCGTGTGCGTGTGCGTGTGTGTGAGTTCATACACTATTTTCACACAAACAAGATATTATTGGTCTTGCATAGCAGCTCATCTGACATGAAGTAATCATTTCTGATCTGCACGTCTGATATACGGTAATTTAACATAAAAAGTCACTACAGTAAGACTATGTCTTAGAACATCGTGTTTTTGTTTGTTTCAGAGCAACAATAAATGAAGAGCAGAGAATGTTTTGGATGGATGTTAAATCGGAACCTCTCGAGCCAGCAGGTATTATTCACTGTACAATTACACAACTGTATACCCAGGAAGACCTATTTGGGTGTTACATCCAAGATAGTAGAATGTCTGAACTATCAATGTTTCACTATTTTATAGTTATTATAAGCGATATCGACAGGAATTAATATGGGGTGAAACGTTTGTATAAATATAAAACACCACTGTATAAGTATAACTGGGTTTCTAAATGCCTCGCTGTTTATGTGTGTATGTATGTGTGAATGTGTATGTGAATGTATGTATGCGTGTGGGCGTGCGGGCGTGTGTATGACTTCGTCACCAACATGGAGGTCCGTCTAATGGCTAAGGTTAATACAACTTCTCTGGGCAGGACATGTTTTCAAGAGAGAAGTGTGTGTGTGTGTGTGTGTGTGTGTGTGTGTGTGTGTGTGTGTGTGTGTGGTGTGTGTGTGTGTGTGTGTGTGTGGTGTGTGTGTGTGTGTGTGTGTGGTGTGTGTGTGTGTGTGTGTGAGTGTGTGTGTGTGTGTGTGTGTGTGTGTGTGTGTGTGTGTGTGTGTGTGTGTGTGTGTGTCTCCAAACTCTCCTGAATGCTACTTCCGTCTGGAACGGTCAACACCAGGTCTTCTGTGAATAAAATAGCCCATAATGTGTACTCCCTGACGGGATGGTAATAAAAGGTAAAGGATTAATAATAAATAATGGATTAAAACTATAATTCACATAAGGCGGCTGAGAGGCTCAGGTGTAGAGCTTCGGACTCTCGACTAAGAGAACCCAGGTTCGAGTCCTCTGTAAGGTGTGACACCTTGGACACTTTTGTTCATTTTACATTGCTCCAGTTCACTCAGCTGTATGAATATATACCTGGCTATAGGCAGTGGTGTATATTTGTACGAGCAGCCTTCACGCATTAATTGCGGCGTGGCTGGATGTTTCCCAGGGAAGTTGAGATGGTGTTTGATTGAGTAGCTCCGCCAGGGAGGAAAATGTAACTGTAAATGTAAATGTAACTAAGAACTGGATACTGCGCTACGTAAGAACTTACCTTTACCTATACTTTTACACGTACCTTTACATTTACACTTACCTTTACATTTACATTTACATTTACACTTACCTTTAACTTTAACTTTAACTTTAACTTTAACTTTAACTTTAACTTTAACTTTAACTTTAACTTTACCTATACCTATACCTATACCTATACATATACCTATACCTATACCTGTACATTTACACCTACCTTTACATTTACATTTACATTTACAGCTGCATTTACATTTTCACTAACATTTACATTTACACTAACCTTTAACTTTACCTTTACCTATACCTATACCTATACCTATACCTATACCTATACCTATACCTATACCTATACCTATACCTATACCTATACCTATACCTATACCTATACCTATACCTATACCTATACCTATACCTATACCTATACCTATACCTATACCTATACCTATACCTATACCTATACCTATACCTATACCTATACCTAGACCTAGACCTAGACCTAGACCTAGACCTACCTTTACATTTACATTTATACTTACCTTTATCTTTATCTTTACCTTTACCTATACCTATACCTATTCATATTCCTTTACACTTTCCTTTACACTTACACTTACCTTTACATTACCTATGCCTATACCTTTACACTTACCTTTATCTTTACCCTTACCTTTAGAGTTACCTTTACCTCTACATACACCTTTACGTTTATCTCATTATGTCATCGTATTTTGGTCGTCTTTATACACGTTGCTTCTGTTGCAGGTTATTCCGGCAGCATTACGACACATCCAGGTAAGAAGTAGTCGCATCACTTCGCGAAAGTCCTAAAAACACTCCATGCATTACGTACGTGGTGTTTTGTCGAGAACACGTACAGCGGAGGAATACATTACAATAGTGGTACCGCCGAAAAGTAGTCCAGGAGAACAAACGTTTCACTTGGAACAATCTGCAATAATGTTTGACAACACTGATTTTCAGTGAAGTCTTGGTACACCATAATGAACATCCTAAGAAATCCATGCAGGGGAATATGTATAATTTGCAATCACTAAATGTGGCGCCCATAAATAAACATCTTGCCATACCTTTGCTGTCAGGTAACATGTTTGAGTATATCCGAATTCTACGAAAGAGTTATATATCAAACATAATTTAATCCAACAACTGTTATTACATATCTTTACGTTCGGTGCTATTCGTGTGATTGTAGGTGGCGCTGTGGTCTTGGTGACGTTTCTGTCGACGTGGCTGATGTACATGCTTCGGGAGACCGACGCCATGTTGACCTAAAGACTCGGATCCCGAAGAAGGATGAACCACAATCGGAGCCCAGAGGCCGAAATAACCACAAGCATATGTATATCTTGTACCTTTCTTTAGTAAAATCTCTTCTTGTGGCAAATCAGGCTGGCAAATAATTTGTGCAGACACATTGTAGATTCGACTGGCGCTCATAAATTCTTGTAATACCTGAATTGCTGGGCGCATGGAAATATATCCAGTTGTTAATATAGAACCTCGAGTTAGCATATTGAAGAAATAAATTCTAACAAAATGTGACATTGATTGTTCAATCGAATACTATATATACATATACACACACTTACACACATAAACACACTCACAAACACATACACACACACACACACACACACACACACACACACACACACACACATATATATATATATATATATATATATATATATATATATATATATATATATATATATATATATATCACCTGTGTAGCATTTTTGTACAAGTAATGGTCTTGTTGAATTAATTTAATAGTTTATACAAAAGACACAAATTGCTATTAATGAATAAAACGGTATCATTAACGCCTGAATGTTGCATTGTATTTCGGTGTTTTTGAATGTTACAACTCTCCTCAAGAACCCTGCATTTTATTGTTTCTACGTAGAATATTCGCTCCTTTCTCATTCTTTACCGTAGCCACCTGCACTGCGCAAGTTATTATAATTATGAACGCGTACATGTTAAGGTGCCTATTATGTTTTCCCACAGTACGACTTTTTAACGATATACGGCCCTAACACCGACACCTGACGTAATTAACATACCAAAGCACGCTCCAACACTTTAGGCTTTTTCTGTGTCTTCGAATGCAATTTGTTGCCTAGGCGTAACCAAATGTGCACTCGGTATTTTTTTAACCCGGTAATTATGTCGCTGCACCTGACGACTGTGAAACACCTAGGCTTTGTGCTTTTTATTTGAATACCTGAAACGGTTTACGTAGGCTGCATTGATTCAAATATGAAAGCGTAAAAGAATCGTGTTCCAGTGTAAGCGCCTAGTCACATATGACGCACACGGGAACACATTATACCTGAGTAAATATAAACTTCGGCTGCAAATATCGCGGCAAATATTTTAAAGAACTATTTACGAACAAATATTAACTTCGGCTGCAAATATCGCGGCAAATATTTTAAAGAACTATTTACGAACATGAAATCAGCAGTTTAGCTGTTACATATGATTTGCAGCAAATGAACAGAGGTCTTTGTTAAAAGTAGATTTTGGTGTTTAATAACTACATAGCCAAGGATATATCTCATAACACACCGAGAGTGGTCATAACACACTGAGAGTTGTCATAACACACCGAGAGTGGTCATAACACACTGAGAGTTGTCATGACACACCGAGAGTGGTCATAACACACCGAGAGTGGTCATAACACACTGAGAGTTGTCATAACACACTGAGAGTTGTCATAACACACCGAGAGTGGTCATAACACACCGAGAGTGGTCATAACACACTGAGAGTTGTCATAACACACTGAGAGTTGTCATAACACACCTAGAGTGGACATAACACACTGAGAGTGGACATAACACACTGAGAGTTGTCATAACACACTGAGAGTTGTCATAACACACCGATAGTGGTCATAACACACCGAGAGTGGTCATAACACACTGAGAGTTGTCATAACACACTGAGAGTTGTCATAACACACCGAGAGTGGACATAACACACTGAGAGTAGACATAACACACTGAGAGTGGTCATAGCACACCGAGAGTGGTCATAACACACTGAGAGTGGAAATAACACACTGAGAGTTGTCATAACACACCGAGAGCGGTCATAACACACTGAGAGTGGACATAACACACTGAGAGTGGACATAACACACTGAGAGTGGTCATAACACACTGAGAGTGGTCATAACACACTTAGAGTGGTCATAACACACTGAGAGTGGAAATAACACACTGAGAGTGGAAATAACACACTGAGAGTTGTCATAACACACTGAGAGTGGTCATAACACACTGAGAGTGGTCATAACACAATGAGAGTGGTTATAACACACTGAGAGTGGTCATAACACACTGAGAGTGGTCATAACACACTGAGAGTGGTCATAACACACCGAGAGTGGTCATAACACACTGAGAGTGGACATATTTACGCATTCTAACCCGTTAGTCCCCGTGGATTCCTAATGAATGGCCCAAAATAGCAACACCCATAGTGCCGGCAGAGAATTAATAATGGAAGTTTAAGTCGAAGCTTCAGTACAAACCCGCTGTCACACCCTTTCAAATGATGACACGATCAGATGACGCGGAGAGGGGCTGATGAAGATGTTTCAGTGATGTTCAAGATATATTCAGCGAAAATTTAGATTGTGAACTCTACCATTCCGTGCACTCCTTGTCTAATTGTTGCAAAACGAGTAGGAGACACTGTTGAATGATTATGCCATCCCTACAGTGCGACACAAACTAGTGTCATACGTGATATAGGTCTACACAATACGGCCTTGCCTTGTTAATATTCGGATGACATCATTGCCCTTATTTGGTGGTGCGGGCGTCCGCGTGATCCGCCATCTTGGCACAACTGGATCCTGTGTATGACAGCGTTTAACAAGGTTTAACAAGGTTTAACAAGTTGCCGTCCAGAACCAAGCTCCAGACGGCATGTGAACAAGGAAGTCTATGGCTTATCGAGTGTTCACTTGAAAAAATTTAAATATACAATATTATAAAATGCACTAAAATGCTGCTAATTAAAATACGTTGTCTCTAAAAATACAATGATGTACAAGTTCTTATAGTGACCGAACAACAGCTGAACAGATCCCTCGTTTGATTGCAATAGTCGTAAATAGACGCTGTGGCGCATTCTTGCAGTTGTTGTGCGTGCCCGAAAATGTCCGTTGCTACCACTGATTGCTATAATACGTGACCGGATGTCACGTAATCGCAAATTGTCCCAATGGCGACTGACATTTGTGTGTAAATTTTAAGGTCTCCTCAAAGTAAGCCATTCGCGGTGTGAACGTCTGTGTCCATGATATAAGCTTTGTCTCAGAATTAATGTTTATCAACTGTTGCATTCGTCGGAAGGTGACACGCAAAGAACTAGCGTGAAATAAGACAATCAACACAAGTGCTGCTATTAAATGTGTGGAGATGAGCCATTGTATGTCATTCTTTAAACAAAAATATTTTGAAAACACTCAGCATAACCTGTGAATATAAGTGCCAATATTAATCAAGTTCGTACATATTTCACATAGATCCCCCACTCTTTATCCTTCAGCTCACTAATATAGGCACGCGTAGAACAAGAGCGTAAAATGCAAATCGCTACACAATGTATCCAGATTCGCAACATTCGACTGAACCCAACAATCTGCAACCCACCCCCCTAAACGAAACTTCTACGATAAACCTTAGGAACATACATAGATGACAGTTAATTCCTCGATCATATAATTGTTTTATTACACCACTGTCAGAATACACATTTGGTACAATCATCTTACAAACACTAAAAAGGTTTCGCTTTATAAAGACATGTGATTGCATCATCCATAAATGAGAACAATAATACTGGCACGTAACAGCACTTAAACACGTATCATTTCAAATATACAGTATATTGTAAAACTATAACATGTTACACTTTTTCATCATAGTCATTTAATTTCGATGAATCCCATCACTTCCAAATGTTGTAAAACTTGCATTAGACTTACACGGATCGCTGACCGAACATCGTAAGTTGACAAACATTCAAAAGCCACCGATATACGTGTAGCTTGTCCAGAAAAGTCTTCATTCAGACGTACTAATGCACTATACATATCTACGAAATAAATCAAGATTTGTAACATAAAAATAGCTAAATAGTTTACTTATTTGTCGTTTTACTTTGTCATGGCAATATAAAATATTGCAAGTGTAGGTTACTACCATGAATTAAAAGTGGGCATTCCGTTTATGCATCGGAATTAGTCAGCGTAGTAACCTGTATCAGGAAATCTGCTGTGTTGAACATGAGAAATTGAGAAGCAAATTTGAAACACAAAAAGCGATTGTGATTAACTCAGCCCGCTTTGCAATATTGCAAATTTCACTTTTTTAATTGATGTTCTGTTTGCCTTTTCACATGCAGGTGGTCGAAACTTTCAAATAATGAATATGTTTACAGACTCACAGAACACAATTTATTGTGTACTAAACCTTTAACATATTCACATGTTCAACAAAGTATTAAGAGCATTATATTACTTATTAAATTGACGAAAATAGTGCACCCATTTGACAGCAGTTGTCTTGCATCTGCGATGCAGCCATAAAAATCCTCTAAGCCAGGAGGCGAGACCATCCATCTTCGCTCGCCAGGGGTCGCTGCGGCTGATTACGTCACTCCTCTTTTAACGTCAGCCAGTGAAATCATCCACGATGAGTGCGGTCGGCCTGCGGTCATATATATATATATATATATATATATATATATATATATATATATATATATATATATATATATATATATATATATATATATTGGGTGATTTTAACCAAACGCTTCTAGTGTTTCGTGCAATGTTTATTAGGGCAGGAATGGGGCCTTCGTTATATTTGGATTCAATCAGTCGTGTATCAGTCTCCAAATCGGGGCGGGTATATGCGCTGTTCCCACAGCTGACGCAGTAGCGACTGGCGAAGTCAGTTACTGTAATTATTTAGTTGTACTCCGTGCACTCCCCAGCTTTACGGAGACGACCGGCCATGGGTAACAGCGTGCAACGACCCCTGGCTGGCAGGATGGGTGTATCGGGGACGGAACTACTCGAGTAGGTGAGCCGCGGCTGCCACCAGAGCACACGCGGCGAATGTTGCGAACATGATACCTACAACACGGAGCAGACAAAGGCAGGTTAGATTATAAGTTCACTTGACACGTTTATGGCAGAATATATGACAATGTTGCATATCGACATTATCGTGTTCATGGTTACGTAAGAATGTGCAATAGGGCGCTTTGTGGGGAAAAAGTCGTTCCATATATCATAATGTGAGGTTTTATCTGTTCACTGTTGAACCAATCGCTCTGTTCTTTCTCTCCATATCTAACTGCCAGCACCCCCTCTCCAACTTCTTTATTCTCTCGGTCCTGTTAATCCCTCCTCATCCCTCACGTAATATTCCCAAATAAGCAGGAATCGTTATTAGCT
>OZ024862.1:16391358-16431358 GCA_964017155.1 Oasisia sp. SBJ-2009
AATGTAGTACCTTAATAATTGTGTCATTTGAGATTTTGAAAAAAGAAATTAATGCGAAATGAGTACCGTAGGACAGGCATACCAGTAGGTTAAGTGCTATGATATATCTGCAGTGCAATGACGCATGTTAGGCAGAGTGTAGTTGGCGTAGTGATTTTTAGCCATTTTTCTTACATGACCTTGCGAATGCAGAAAAGCGTGCTCAGTTTGGTCAATATTGAGGGTCAGAACATATGCATGCATTTTAAGAGAGCCTGAGATATGCTTTTTTGACGAAATTTGATCAGCATATCAGTGACATGACTGCAGTGATTGTGTTAAAATAAAAAAAATTCAACAGTGCTCTGTGCCCTCGAGTAGGCCAATCGAAGTCAGCCATAGGGCTTGTAACTGTAAGTGTGTCACAATACATGGCGACACTCCGCGCGACTGGAGCTGATTGGGGAGAGGACACAAGAACGGGTGACAGTTGTAGTTTCTGATTGATGAATACTTGACAATCAGACCTCCCCCAAGATTCCCCTGTCTGGTCCAGCTGTTGTCGGGCTCCATTTTAAATTGAACCTGAATGGGATTCAACTTATTTTAAATATGTAGCGAATTTGAATTAATGGTAAACAAAATCAAAACAGATGTAATTGGATTTCAGTCACGAAAAGGAAGATGGCCCGAATGAAATTATCGAGATAAAAACATGGATGTATATAAATAGGATAATAGCTTCTGGTTAAACATCAATATAAAACAACGAAATGAAGCATTTATTTGGCTAGTAATTGCACAAATTGATCACGTGGCATCGGAACTGGTAAAGCTATTAACCATCTGCGTAATAGTGTTTTGTAGTTAACTGGATATCGTGTGTAATTTGGTAAACATACGTCATATGCTAGCAATTTGCGAATATGATTATAGTTAAATATAAATCAAATAAATGTGATAAAATCAACCATTTCGTCTATGCATTGAACTGATCCTTGTTAAATTTGATATGAAGTGTAACTGAGATCGAACAAAACTGGATTGAACCTGACGTTTTTCAATATCACCCTACGGTTTTCATGTGCCATTTTCTGTCGTGGATCAGCGCGACACCCACGACAGAAAATGGCACATGAAGACCGTAGGGTGATATTGAAAAACGTATCATAAGTCTTTCAAACAAACTGCAAAAATCGTGATTTGGGCTGATCTTGTCTGCGATTCAATGTCTGTGATTCAAAGTATGTGTTTCAATGTCTGTAATTCAATGTCTGCGATTCAATGTCTGTGATTCAATGTCTGTAATTCCATGTGTGTGATTCAATGTCTGTAATTCAATGTCTGTGATTCAATGTCTGTGATTCAATGTCTGTAATTCAATGTCTGTGATTCAATGTCTGTGATTCAATGTATGTGATTCAATGTCTGTGATTCAATGTCTGAGATTCAATGTCTGTGATTCAATGTCTGTGATTCAATGTATGTGATTCAATATCTTTGATTCAATGTCTGTGATTCAAAGTCTGTGATTCAATATCTGTGACTCAAAGTCTGTGATTCAAAGTCTGTGATTCAAAGTCTGTGATTCAATGTGTGTGATTCAATGTATATGATTCAAAGTATGTGATTCAATATCTGTGATTCAATGTGTGTGATTCAATGTCTGTGATTCAATGTCTGTGATTCAATGTATGTGATTCAATATCTGTGATTCAATGTCTGTGATTCAAAGTCTGTGATTCATTATCTGTGATTCAATGTCTGTGATTCAAAGTCTGTGATTCAATATCTGTGATTCAAAGTCTGTGATTCAAAGTCTGTGATTCAAAGTATGTGATTCATTGTGTGTGATTCAATGTATATGATTCAAAGTCTGTGATTCAATATCTGTGATTTAATGTGTGTGATTCAATTTCTGTGATTCAATGTCTGTGATTCAAAGTTTGTGATTCAATGTCTGTGATTCAGTGTCTGTGATTCAATGTCTGTGATTCAAAGTCTGTGATTCAATGTCTGTGATTCAATGTCTGTGATTTGGGTCAGTAAATACATACATATAGATTGTATTTATTTATTTGATTAATAACACATCTATTTACAAACAACTCAATCCGACGATAGTTTTATGTTTTTCTCGCAGTGTTTTTATTAACTGGTACAAGCGCAATTGAAACATTGACATAGGTAGCCATGTAGCTAATGACACACGCAGCTTAGTAATAGTACTAATTAATTTATTAATATATTGTATGCATAATTTATATGTTCAGGAGATATGTCATTACATGCTACAAATGTTTACATCAAGCAATTATTAGCTAAACCTGTTAACATGATTATTTCATGTAATTCTACGCCTACATTTAATTACAAACGTGGTTTTTTATTAATTTCCTTATAGCCTTGCAAAATATCGAAAAATGACGCGGCTTACGTGGAGCTTCTAGTTTGGACTCCGTCTATTCCATCCGTATGACACATGGCCATGAATATTCGGTTGAGTTCGCCAGACTTCGGGTTTATCCGACAAGTTCCCTGTGTTTAAAGTCAACTGCCACTGGGCGGTTCACTGCGCGTGCATAAATGTTCATATAAATATCCACTAATCGGATGCACAATAAGTAATACATGTTGCAACACTCTGACAATAATTCGCGTAAACACAGTTATTTAACAGCGTTTTGTGCAGATAACACCGTAATTATGCATACATATGCAGGACATAAGTCGCAGAGGAAGTACTTATAGGAAATTATTACGTTTTGGTGCTGCACATCGTGAATGCATATAGGCATAAAAAACTAATCCTTTTAATCGCATTGTTTACGCCCTATGGTGTCAACTAAATGATACCGTATCACAGTAATATTCACATTGTCATTAAAACATTTTAGCAAGTTATAAAAATGTCCCCCCATAGTTCTGCAATCACATTTCTACCACTCAGTAACAACAACAACAACAACATCACAAGTTCATATCATACCTTTGCTTACGGCACTCTATGTGTGAAAAACATAAAAGCGTGACTACCGTATCAAAAGTACTTGTAAACTCTAACACCGTAAAGATTAGACAACACGAATCGTCAACACGAAGCTATGACGTCTGGGATGGCTGCATGTACGTAAACGCCTGGTGTCAATATCTACAAAAGTACCGTCACGTTAACACTAAACCTAACAGCAAACCTAAACCTCTTTTATTATAAAACCAACTATTATATTTTTACGAGAGCACGCAGCTCCCTTCAGCGTCTCTGGGAGTAACAGCCATACAGGTAGGCAATTCTCTCTCTCTCTCTCTCTCTCTCTCTCTCTCTCTCTCTCTCTCTCTCTCTCTCTCTCTCTCTCTCTCTCCAGACTCTTGTTCACGGCATAACCACGCAGCAGGACCAGAGTTGAGTCAACAGTCGCAACACTATATGTGATCTTGCGCGACTGCGCGCTCTGCTGGAAATGTAGGTTCTATTTCCGCTTCATTGGCGTAGTACTACCCAACGTAGCGTACACCTAGCATCGCAAGCCACGGTCGCTGTATACCGATACATACTCCTGTGTGTAACAAGAGCACCTTGTGGCTGAAATCATCCAAAATAGTATATCACATGACCGGAAGCCGATCACACTCATTGTGGGCTATTTCATTGAGAAGTGCTGGCACTGACGTAATCAGCCGCAGCGACCTCTGGCGCGCAAGAAAGCGTTCACCTCTTTGTTGAAGACAATGACGCAGCGTACTGTTTCACATTTGACATTTCTCACATCATTCACAGGCTCTTACACGAAATAAGTTTCAATTTAATCAAACGTGACGAATATTTCACACAAGTTTCGCCGCCGGTTGGGGGCGCTCAGGAGAACTAGATACACAGAGTGACACGGGACGTCGCTGCAGTCGCACTCGAACGCGCAACTTCCGGGCAGGTTTTCGCAGAACGAAGGGTTGTTGTTGAACGGGATCAGGATCGCGGGGTCGCCCTCCGTGTACACCATCGTCGCCGGGAAGTCGAGACAGCCTCCCTCGTCCAGCACCGCCGTCAACGTCAGACGATCCTTAACTGTCGGCAGCTCGCCGCGAAGAACGAACTCTTTATCCGAGTGTGGTGTTGTCACTGGCTGACAGGTGGCGTTGTCTCTGTCAGTGACCCAAGTGAGGTTGTAGTCGTTGCGATAACCAGTCATCTCGAACGTGATGGTTCGGTCACCTACAACGGGTAGCGTCTAAGTGTCAAACCTTTCTGGTTTCCGCGTAAAGCCTCGAGTGGGCACGAGAGCGTGGGTGCGATTGTGTGTGCGTGTGCGTGTGCGTGTGCGTGTGCGTGTGCGTGTGCGTGTGCGTGTGCGTGTGCGTGTGCGTGTGCGTGTGCGTGTGCGTGTGCGTGTGCGTGTGCGTGTGCGTGTGCGTGTGCGTGTGCGTGTGCGTGTGCGTGTGCGTGTGCGTGTGCGTGTGCGTGTGCGTGTGCGTGTGCGTGTGCGTGTGCGTGTGCGTGTGCGTGTGCGTGTGCGTGTGCGTGTGCGTGTGCGTGTGCGTGTGCGTGTGCGTGTGCGTGTGCGTGTGCGTGTGCGTGTGCGTGTGCGTGTGCGTGTGCGTGTGCGTGTGCGTGTGCGTGTGCGTGTGCGTGTGCGTGTGCGTGTGCGTGTGCGTGTGCGTGTGCGTGTGCGTGTGCGTGTGCGTGTGCGTGTGCGTGTGCGTGTGCGTGTGCGTGTGCGTGTGCGTGTGCGTGTGCGTGTGCGTGTGCGTGTGCGTGTGCGTGTGCGTGTGCGTGTGCGTGTGCGTGTGCGTGTGCGTGTGCGTGTGCGTGTGCGTGTGCGTGTGCGTGTGCGTGTGCGTGTGCGTGTGCGTGTGCGTGTGCGTGTGCGTGTGCGTGTGCGTGTGCGTGTGCGTGTGCGTGTGCGTGTGCGTGTGCGTGTGCGTGTGCGTGTGCGTGTGCGTGTGCGTGTGCGTGTGCGTGTGCGTGTGCGTGTGCGTGTGCGTGTGCGTGTGCGTGTGCGTGTGCGTGTGCGTGTGCGTGTGCGTGTGCGTGTGCGTGTGCGTGTGCGTGTGCGTGTGCGTGTGCGTGTGCGTGTGCGTGTGCGTGTGCGTGTGCGTGTGCGTGTGCGTGTGCGTGTGCGTGTGCGTGTGCGTGTGCGTGTGCGTGTGCGTGTGCGTGTGCGTGTGCGTGTGCGTGTGCGTGTGCGTGCGTGCGTGTATGAGCGCGCATGTGTGTCATGTGTCATAAATGTGCAGTTATCTTGTCTAGTTTTGATATGGCAAGAGAAGCAATTTATAACGACAATTTCACTGTCAACCGTAAAATGTTGTGCAGTGTGTAAAGTACTCTGGCGTCTAAACGTGTTTAATGTTAGGGACGACTGAGACTTGCCAGAGTTGCCGCCCGGAAGCTCGCTAAAGTCTCGAATTTCATCTAGGTTTTCCAAAATACCACATTTATCCTCTGCAAACGTTTCAATTTGCCTTCAAACGAAACCTTCCAAACCACTCGCTTTCAGGCTCTAAAACTGTATTTGTATCCCCCCAAAAGATGGAGCATATAATATAAAATTCCACTCCTAAATCACCCAATTTTCCTAAAAATCGCGGTGTTAATCACATCTTCCATATTATTTGTTATTTAAACGTTTACGCTTTGGATACTGTATCGTCATTCAATCTGTCAATATAAAACAAAAGTATCAATAAATAACTAATTTCTTGTGTGCGTGCGTGCGTGCGTGCGTGCGCGCGCGCGTGAATAGACATTAGCATCCAGTGTAGTGTGATGAGTAGACACACTCACCATAAACCTCCACTTCACACAGCTCCAGTTTGCCTGCCGTCATCAACCGGATGAACAGATAGCGCCCCCTGACGGTCGTGTCACACTTGAGCAGCCTCCTGCCGCTGATGGCCGGCTCGGCGGGGTAGCGATAACACACCTGGTTACCTGACGCGAGTGGGCCACATTTTGGAGTGGGCTTCGTGTTAGTAAAACCGATCGTGAAGTTGCAAAGTGGAGCTGTAAGAAAACTCCAAGCATTAAATCCAAGTGACGTCTTTCGAGATGGACGAAACATCAATACAAACGACTACGCACGCACGCACGCACGCACGCACGCACGCACGCACGCACGCACGCACGCACGCACGCACGCACGCACGCACGCACGCACGCACGCACGCACGCACGCACGCACGAACGCATGCACGCATGCACGCACGCACGCACGCACACACACGCATGCACGCACGCACGCACGCACGCAAGCACACACTCAGTTGTATTAATGCGTATCCGGCAATAGACAGTGGGGAATATTTGTGTACGAATAGTTTCCGTGCATTAGTTACATCATGGTTGGATAGTTCACAGAGAAATCAAGATGGTCTTCGATGGAACATATCTGCCAGGGAGTAAAGTGTAAAGCGCATTGAGCAATCGTGACGATCGGGTACAACGCTATGTACGAACTTAACATACTTAATTTACGAGCACTCGCCCACAACCGCACTCGCGATCATCAACAATACACACCGGCACGCACGCACGCACGCACGGGCATTTATATACACATGCGCGCTTAAACACACGCGCGTACAAACGCATGTGACTGCGTGTTGGCCATGCCTGCCTGTCTTCACAAAATATTATCACAACAGGCAATTGCTGTAGTGCACCCATTACCCATAACCAGGAATTGTGGCGAAGACACGCTTCCCTAGCCATGCCTTTTTGACGTTTACTAGCTATGTCGGAAGGCCTGCTGCCGCCACACGTTCAGACAGTGTCGGGCGGAAGTGCGATTATGGGTGAAGGTCACTTTTTCACCGAGGTTACTGATTATCGGATCTCCCGTGTCAGATAAGAACAGTGCAAGTTGAATCGCCATCAGACGCAAGACAGTGTCTGGAGGTTACGTAAACGTGTTAGTGCAATCCGATAGGTCACTGCCATACGGCATTGCCTGATAGTGTTTTTGGATCTATAGCATGCAGAGTGTCGAGCGCTACTTACCCCGTAGCCTGTAAGATATTTGCACGTGGGTCACCCTCTGGACCGAGCCGAGGTCGACTGCCCACCAAGGAGGCGTCGACTTGGTGCCTGTGCTTGCGCAGGAACCTTTTTTGAAGTTGTTCTGGGTATTACCGTCCACTGCGCGTTCGGCCGGAGCCGAGTTCTCAGTTGTGCTCTGGAATGCCGTCTTCTTCAGCGCTATGTTTGGGGTCGCTACATGAACACAAGTAAGGGACCTTGTAAATATAACAAAATACCAATCATAACAAATTGGATACGATCGATGACACTCACGTCCCTGTCCTCATAAAGTGTACATATACATTGACATGCGTCTCCGTCTTCAAGTGACACAGTTGCTAAACCAGTGATGGGGGTATCTACACGTCAGTGAATTGCAACTAGTTTATTATATTAAAAACTAAATATTTATTTACAGGCTCAGCGAAAAAGTATATAAAAAGCAGAAGTTGTCCACATTGTGTGCACATTTTGGAGTATTAAACTAATTTTTCCATACAAAATTCCAAAATGAACGTATAATGAGAGGAAAGCGCTGGACGCTATACGTCGAAAACGATAACAGCGGAATGCACATTTTGCTTTATTTCACATGTCTAATGAACCAATTGGCATATCCATCACGTGATCTGGTTGCCTAGCAAACTCCGTCAAGCGATCAAAAATGGCTGCCTGAAAGCGGGTTTTTCGTCGTATATTTTGTTAAAATTCTGGCTTCATAAGTCGGATCTTTGTGGCAACGACATAAGGGAAATTTGTTAAGAAGTCAAATGTATGCAATAATGTTTGCCCCAGGATACGTTAACTTATATTTAGCTGTTATCACATCGTTGGCAAAGACAAGACTTGACGGACACCTCAAACATAATTGTGATTGTGACGTAGGCAAACCGTGAAATTACGAAACAATAACCGGACACGTAGATCGTACCGCGCGTGTGTTTCGAAATAGACGCCCAGGGATTCGTTGTAATCTTAGACCTATTAACAGTTTCGAATACCTGCTGAAAAGTTATAGGGACCTATGTGAAGTATTTCAATGAAATTTATTAACTTAACTTACAATAGACTTCCACTTCACACAAAATCAGCATTTCTTCCTTCACCATGTCTCCGTTGATTTGTATGAACAAGTATCGTCCTCTGACGCGTTTAGTGCAAGTGAGCGTCTTTCTAGCGGGAAAAACGCCATTGTAGACTAGACAAACCACATGAGCGGAATCCTGAGGCCCGGATGTATTCGTAGGCAGCGTGTTTGTCAATCCGACCGTGAAGTCATGCAGACGCTAGGCTGTAGGTAACAGTATACAAGAACAAGGTGATCTTGTAATGTACTATACTCTTTATGAATTAATAAGATGACAATTCACCAGTGAAGTATAGCTACACGCAGTTAGATACACTTGGCGCAGTATCATTGAGACAGTTCTACATGTCACAGTTTACTTTGGTTTCAGATCAAATGTGCAGTAAAATATGTAGATAATCACTAACACGCACGGTCCTGAATTATAGGCTCTTAGATATCGAAAGTTTAATTAGATTTTATTAGTGCTACTTGTCAACGGTTATGAAATCCCTAACAATCTGTATACTATATTTAATCTGTTATAGCCCCAGGTCCACAAGATTGCTATGTGTAGCGATCTACGCACTGCAGAGGAGAAGACAAATGTCTTACAATTATTAAGTATGCACAATAACCGGTGATCTACGCCCGTAGCCACTTACAACAACAATCGATCCTGTTTGAGATCTGCACCTGGACGACAGTGTGGACTGCTCCTAAGTCCACAGTCCACCACGGTCGCACTGGCAGGTGTTCGCCTGTAGACGTGCATGACCTTCCACTCCACAAGCCGTTGGGGTTGCCGTCTACCGCTAGTCCTGCAGCGACGTTCCCAAAAGGCGAACTCTTGTAGGCCTTCTTCTTGAGGGCGATGTTTAGCGTAGCTGAAACAAATTACCTGCAGTACTAGCCTCGATTACCCAGGTTCCGTGACAGTGGACCAGCCAAAGATTGAAGTCCTCTAGAATGTTTTTTTATAGGCGTTGTTTGTTAATAGCGGGCATTCACGCTAGATCAGTCACCCATAGTATTAAGAAAATGACTAGGGTGGATGCCACGCTTAATTTAGAATGTAAAGGTAGGCGAGCGGTGGTCGCGCGGTAGAGCGCCGGACTGTCAATCAAGGGGAAGGTGGTTCAATCCCACCTGTCGCCGTCCCGAAACTTAGGCAATTTCGTTCACCCCACATTTGCCTGTGTCTTTCGGAAGAGACACTAAAAGCCGGTGGTCCTTTCTATCTGGTATTTATACCAGGGGAAATAAAATATCCCACACAGGGGGCAAATGTGTAACTTGTAGTTGACTCACACATTCTTGTTGGACTTTAAACGCCCTGCAAAGGGCTCAGTCCAGTATCTGGGAGAAAAGAGAAAGAGAACGAAAAGGTAATGTTGAAGGTTACGAACTCAACTGGAGTCATAACTTCGGGTTTTATTTTCTTGATGAATTAAATTATGCACGATTAGATATTTACATAGCAGTAACGATTGTACGATTGGGACATGTATTGGTCGAGTTATAAGATGTTAAACTTTGCATCTATACAGTGATCCATAGCAGAATGCAACACAAAAGTGTGATTATCTCGAAATGTTATTTTCTTGTATGCAAATGTTGTTTGCATATGCATTATGGCCAGGTTAACCTGTTTTCAAAACCATACAATGCAGTATGCATGTCAGTATACATAAATGTTTTCGTAAAAATTATACGGAGGTCAAAGAACTGGCCAGCATATGGGAAAATATTTCAAAAGGTGATTTGACAACCGCAGAATAGAACTCTGCATCGCAACAGGCTAGCTCTATGATGTTCTGACGATCGATAATGTTCAAATCAACATAAACGAATACTTGCTACGTTGATCGTTGATACGTTTCGTTTGATAACAAAAATGTGTGAGTCGATGATATCCACGATTTAATTTTGAAGGTCACAAGATCAACTTCAGTTAAAATATTGTTTTCCATTATTTGACATCCACTTGATCGTATATTCGCACAGAAACACATAATTTATTATTTGCAGACGTATCGTCTAGGTTATGAGATCATGAACTTTCAATTTGTACTTGAAAGTAACTGGTAAAAAAGGTAAGATAAGTTCGTATAATATATAGAGTAGTATCCAGTCTTCAGGACTGCTCAAAGTGCACTACAGTTTACATCCCTGGCAGAGCTATTCAACCAAACACCATCTCAACTTTTCTGGAAAGTTTCCAGCCATGCTGCAATTAATGCGCGAAAGCTGCTGGTACAAATATCGACCACTATGTATAGTTAACTGGAGCAACGTAGAGTGAAAACACTTGCCCAAAGTTTCACGCTGCTGCACAGGATTCGAACCCGGGTTCTCTTAGTCGAGAGTCCGAAGCTCTACCTCTGAGCCACTGCGCCATACAGACAGCATGTACGGAATAATTGTAACCGCTCGTATGTTTGCGGTAACGGATGTGTGTGAAGAATAACAATGTTTACATCCCAGACAACATCGTCAAAGGGCGGATGATACAGTGCTCCTGTTAGGTACTAGAAGCAACGTTTGATTTGATAAAAAACTTCTTCCATTCCACACAGATGATGATATGGTAGAGAGATCCAGCCCCACAGGGAAGTCAAGGCGATTTAAATGGCAAGCGCATGCTGAGATCGAGTGCTATCACGCCTGATACACTATATGAGTTCCAAATGCCTGATCATTCTATCAGAGAAACCGTCACCGTCATTCGACCGTGACAAGAAAATTAAGAGTGGTTTAGTAACACTGATGTTGAAAGGGAGAATGCCAGGCCCAAAAGAGTGTGCCTGGGTCGTATCACAGATGCATGATGAGAGAGAGGGTTGATCAGTTCCTGCATAGCGAGCTCTCGGTGAGGTAACCGGTATCGTTGATCCCCTGTGACAACAAGGGTGCTACCTATTCTACACGCACCAGCTGATCACAACGATACATTCAGCACTGCAATAAATCGCTACGTGGACATTTCAAACAACACAGGCCAGAAGCATACCGTCATCACGGCTGACCAGCCATTGAACAGCAGAGGCAAGGAACTAGTATGGGCGAATCCCAAATATGAGGATGTTATCTTTCTCCTGGGAGGACTGATAGTTTGCTTCAACTTCTCAACACATGGACAGCACGAGACTTCGTGACCTGTGGACATAATCTGGTGTGTATGCTGCGAAAACTACAGAGAACATGCTGGACGGCAAACATACTACTATAAAATATGAACACATTGTGTAAGTTCCAATTTTGGACTATTAAAACATAGTAACATACATAAAATAAAATCACACTTAAGCCAATTATAAAATTCATAAGATGATCAACGACATCAGTTACATAATGTCAGCTGCGTCCATCCGTCAATGCGTAGATAGTCAGACCTGAACTTCTATCGTTACAGAATCTTGGCATAAACTATTAATAATAATATGATAATATTATATGCGAGTGTTGTTTGAATTGAATGAAAACTGCACAATCATAGAACTTTAACGTCACCTATCGTGAGAGGCAGTTTGTTTGCGATAAATTTGTGACAGGCGGCGGGGCCACAGGTTCCGCTGAGACGACTCGCTAAACAACTGGACCGAATCCTGCACGAAGAGGTCAATCATTTACAAATGGCGATGCATAATTTATAGATTTGACGCTGTCATGGGAGACATGCAGCTCTTGCATTGTCTGTCGGCACAAACACAGCACAAAAGCTGCAATGGAAACAAATTGATGTCACACGTACACGTTGTAAGCTTCATGGGGAACATTATAGCAGAAATTCATTATAACGGAGGGTCTCACGTCTCTGATGTATAGCTAAGAGGTAGCGAATCATTATATAATTCGACTGGTATGATATCTCAATGACGTCACTACATAGTAATTATACATCAATTATAACATCTTTGGAATAAAATATATACCTCATTTGCCATTGGTTTGGATTTGTGTTGATGACATGAGTTAGAAATTATTATAGGTAGTAGGCCCAACTTATTTCATCAACACAAATCCAAAACAATGGCAAATGAGGTCTGTTTTATTCAAACGTTTTATAATTGATGCATAATTACCATGTAGTGACGTCATTGAAATATCATACCTGTCGAATGATATAATGATTCGCTACATCTTATGTCACTATCGTCACATTTATACTCCTGTTCCAACATCCATTGCTCAGAGTGTTGTATAAAAAGGTCTTGAAAATAGATAAGTAGTTAGTTTTACTATAAAAGCCGTCGCGGTCATATATGTTAATATCAGATGCTGTGGTAGCGCGTTCGACGGTGAATGCTGTCACCCCAGCGACGCCGTGTGTGTGGTACACAACATAAATTGTGTTCGCTGGAGCGCAGCAATCTAACCGGCTGGCGTCGGCTTACATAGGCTACTGTTCGAGGTAGTCAGGTGCACGGCCAGTCAGAGCTCGATGTGTGAATAGAAGGATCTATAACTCCACTCGCACCGCTGTTCGTAACCCCGTGCATTGATAATAAACCTAGTAGTAGGCCTAATAAGCAGTAACAAAACACACGATGGTTGTCATGTAGTGGGGGCTCTTAATGTCAGAAAAGGCCATACATTTTTACATCTGGACAAAAGCATGAAATTTGGCACAGATGACTTCCATGCCATACTATTTCAGAATTTTGATGGAAGCAACCTGAGATTTTGATGCTTCCACCATTTTTTGCAATATTCAAAATGGCTGCCATCGAAAATAAAAATCTTGCTTTTCCATATTTCATGAACAGTTTCACATAAAATGTTCCTTTTTGGCTTAGTATACACATTTTCTGGTCTTCTAATTTCAAATATGGTGCATTTTGACTTATTCGACATTCATATCCGCCATTTTTAAAGATGGCGGCCATATTCACTAATGTTGCTATATCTGATAAAATATGGCACGTAGAGTCGTTATTTTGGCATCAATGTATAGGTAAGTGGATAGCGATTTTTCAATTATCAAACATTTCACGCCTGATCTTAATTTGACCTTCACAACTGCCATTTAATAAAATGACGGCTGTAAAATCGAATTGTTTATATATCTTTAAAACGAGATATTTGGAGGGCTGCTATACCGACACTTTTTCAACATATACATATATTGGGGTAGATATTTTAAATATTTTACTTCTTGACCTTGACCGACATTCACATCCGCCATTTTTAAAGATGGCGGCTGTATTAATTAATTTTGCTATATCTTATCAAATATGGCACCTAGAGTCTTGATTTTGGTATCTATATATAGGTACCTGGATAGCGATTTCAAATTCATCAAACATTTTACACCTGATCTTAATGTGACCTTCACAACCGCCATTTAATAAAATGGCGCATGTAAAATCGAACTGCTTACATATTTAAAAAAAAATTATTTGGAGCGATGTTATATGGACAGTTTTGTCAAAATATACGTATGTTAGGGTAGCTATTTTAAATATTTAACTTTTTGACCTTGACCGACATTTACATTCGCCATTTTCCAAGCTAATGTTGCTATATCCTGTGAACTTTACAACCTAGAATTGAGATCAAAGCTACATGTACAGCGCAAGTGGTGCTGACTCTGTCATGGAATATGATGTAGGCAATGCATATCACATTATGATAATTATAAAGCTAAAACATAAATATGTTATGGTAGAAAACATGAAGTTTAATTCAAATCGGTGAAAAGAATATCCTTCTGATCATGACGTAGGGCGTAACATCAGTCACAGATGTCCGTATTTGTAACATCGCATAGCTTACACTCCATCGTTGTTGATGCACGCGCCTTCACAGTTACACAGAATAGTGCACTTGATTCCTGCTCTGGCACATTTGCAGTTTCCTCTGCACGCCTTTCCACATCCACATTGGTGGAGGAGAGCACACGCTTTGCTGGCATCGTCTAGAACAGTCCAGAATGGCACCCAGAGTTTCGTCTTCACGTCTTGCGTCCAACCCCAT
Source organism: Oasisia sp. SBJ-2009 (assembly GCA_964017155.1). Classification (NCBI taxonomy): domain Eukaryota; kingdom Metazoa; phylum Annelida; class Polychaeta; order Sabellida; family Siboglinidae; genus Oasisia; species Oasisia sp. SBJ-2009. The sequence continues at coordinate 16,405,401 of OZ024862.1, forward strand.
GCTGAAGCATCCGGGACATCTTGGTGTCGCTGCCTTGCTTGTCTCCAGATGTAACCTGCCTGGTACAGAGCTTGCTTTGCATGTTGGAGCAGTACTTCCTGCGTGGGGTGATGTGGTCGAGCGTCCTAGTACCATGGGTGAATAGTTGACGTCTAACACCATTCACCCTTGAGCAGACACTGCCCTTGCTGTACCTGACAAAAGTCCAGAATTCAAGGCGTGCCATGTGGAAAGAGTCGAGTGTCAAGAGCGTAGGATCATCGGAAAGAGTGAGTAGTGTTTCTTTAAGGTCAGGGTATGCCTGCCATGCTGCCCAGGCTGTCTTCCTCCCGATACCAAGGAACGATAATGTCGTATCACACCCCGAGAACGAATGGAACAGTGGACATGGCATGACAGTGACTTCTCAGGACAAACTGTTTGGGTGATTTCACGAACTGGGATGTGTTGGCAGGCTTTTCCAGTTCCAAAGCCTATCCACAACTCCATCACACCCAGGCTGCCAAAATGTCCAACAGCAACGATGACAATATCACTATCGACTGTGCAAATGAAAGCTTTCGAATGACCTTATTGTGCGGCGTGAGAAAGATGCAGAAATATCCTGCTATCAGCCTCCTGGTGATTGCATGGCATGATCGTGTCGAAGTCAGCCACCGACTGGCTGTCGGAGGTATTCACATGATCGTCATACGTGGAGCAAACCACAACATCGGTGAACTGAGATGACGCTTCGATGACAGCTTTTGAAAGGAACCTAGACAGTTGCACCTTTTTTCTTGAATTTGCTAGAAACTTGTTCCAGTCTCGAGGTACAGGTGTAGAGCCTTCGACGATGGTTGTCACGCCGGGGTTGTCTCGTTTTGCATGAGCTCAAGGGTGAATGATGTTAGACGTCAACTCTTCACCCATGGTACTAGGATGCTCGACCACATTCCCCCCCCCCACACACACAGGAAGCGCTGCTCCAACATGCAAAGCGAGCTCTGTACCAGGCAGGTTACATCTGGAAACAAGCAAGGCAGCGACACCAAGATGTCCCGGATGCTTCAGCGTGGGGTTGGAAGCAAGACGTGAAGACGAAACTCTGGGTGCCATTCTGGACTGTTCTTGATGACGCCAGCAAAGCGTGTGCTCTCCTCCACCACTGTGGATGTGGAAAGGCGTGCAGAGGAAACTGCAAATGTGCCAGAGCAGGAATCAAGTGCACTATTCTGTGTAACTGTGATGGCGGATGCATCAACAACGATGGAGTGTAAGCTATGCGATGCTACAAATACGGACATCTGTGACTGATGTTACGCCCTACGTCATGATCTGAAGGATATTCTTTTCACCGATTTGAATTAAACTTCATGTTTTCTACCACAACATATTTATGTTTTAACTTTATAATTATCATAATGTGATATGTATTGCCTACATCATATTCCATGACAGAGTCAGCACCACTTGCGCTGTACATGTAGCTTTGATCTCGATTTTAGGTGGTAAAGTTCACAGGATATAGCGACATTAGCTTTGAGGGCCACCATCATGGAAAATGGCGAATGACCAATGTAAATGTCGGTCAAGGTCAAAAAGTTAAATATTTGAAACAGCTACCCCAACATATGTATATTTTCACAAAACTGTCCATATAACATCCCTCCAAATAAATTGTTTAAAAAATATGTAAGCAATTCGATTTTATTTCCGCCATTTTAATAAATGGCGGTTGTGAAGGTTCAGGTGGGAAATGTTTTGCCGAATTTGAAATCGCTATCCAGGTACCTATACATTGATACCAAAATCAAGACTCTAGGTGCCATATTTAATAAGATATAGCAACATTAATCAATACGGTCGCCATCTTTAAAAATGGCGGATGTGAATGTCGGTCAAGGTCAAGAAGTAAAACATTTAAAATATCTACCCCAATATATGTATATATTGAAAAAGTGTCGGTATAGCATCCGTCCAAGTATCTCGTTTTAAAGATATATCAACAACACGATTTTACAGCCGCCATTTTATTAAATGACAGTTGTGAAGGTCAAATTAAGGTCAGGCGTGAAATGTTTGATAAATTTAAAATTGCTATCCACTTATCTATACATTGATGCCAAAATAACGACTCTAAGTGCCATATTTTATCAGATATAGCTACATTAGTTAATATGGCCGCCATCTTTAAAAATGGCGGATATGAATGTCGAATAAGTCAAAATGCACCATATTTGGAATTAGAAGACCAGAAAATGTATATACAAAGCCAAAAGGAAACATTTTAAGCGAAACTGTTCATGAAATATGGAAAAGCAAGATTTTTATTTTCGATGGCAGCCATTTTGAATATTGCAAAAAATGGTGGAAGCATCAAAATCTCAGGTTGCTTCCATCAAAATTCTGAAATAGTATGGCATGGAGGTCATCTGTGCCAAATTTCATGCTTTTGTCCAGATGTGAAAATTTATTACATTAAGAGCCCTCACTAATGTTCATGTAGCAAACATGTAGATTTCACATTTGCATGTCTTACACACATGTCTTACGCTTTTTAAAAGTCACAATGCCATAACTTCACTAGGGGATGAAAAAGGTTATATCTGGTCGTTTGTAAGCTCGTTTTTCTCGTGATATGCTGGGATTAGACAGCGCTACTTTCTGAAGATGAACACAATCTGTTTGCTGTGTACGTTTACAAGTGTATTTTATGCTTAGCTAAGTCTCATCGGCTTGTCCAGGCCGGTGTCTATACCGGTGTCTAAGGCAGGTGTCTAGGCTGGTGTCTAGGCCGGTGTTTAGGCCGGTGTCTAGGTCGGTGTCTAGGCCGGTGTCTAGGCCGGTGGATATTCCGGTGTCTATGCCGGTGTTTCTGCCGGTGTCTATGCCGGTGTCTATGCCGGTGTCTATGCCGGTGTCTATGCCGGTGTCTATGCCGGTGTCTATGCCGGTGTCTAGGTCGGTGTCTAGGCCGGTGTCTATGCCGGTGTCTATGCCGGTGTTTGTGCCGGTGTCTATGCCGGTGTCTATGCCGGTGTCTATGCCGGTGTCTATGCCGGTGTCTAGCCCGGTGTCTAGCCCGGTGTCTATACCGGTGTCTATGCCGGTGTCTATGCCAGTGTCTAGGCCGGTGTCTATTCCGGTGTCTATGCCGGTGTCTATGCCGGTGTCTATGCCGGTGTCTATGCCGGTGTCTAGGCCGGTGTCTAGGCCGGTGTCTAGGCCGGTGTCTAGGCCGATGTCTAGGCCGGTGTCTAGGCCGGTGTCTATGCCGGTGTCTAGGCCGGTGTCTAGGCCGGTGTCTAGGCCGGTGTCTAGGCCGGTGTCTAGGCCGGTAGCTAGGCCGGTGTCTAGGCCGGTGTCTATGCCGGTGTCTAGGCTGGTGTCTATGCCGGTGTCTATGCCGGTGTCTATGCCGGTGTCTATGCCGGTGTCTATGCCGGTGTCTAGGCCGGTGTCTAGGCCGGTGTCTAGGCCGGTGTCTAGGCCGGTGTCTAGGCCGGTGTCTAGGCCGGTGTCTAGGCCGGTGTCTAAGGCCGGTAGCTAGGCCGGTGTGTAGGCCGGTGTGTAGGCCGGTGTCTATGCCGGTGTCTATGCCGGTGTTTATGCCGGTGTCTATGCCGGTGTCTAGACCGGTGTCTAGGCCGGTGTCTAGGCCGATGTCTAGGCCGTTGTCTAGGCCGTTGTCCAGGCCGGTGGCTAGGCCGGTGTTTATGCCGGTGTCTATGCCGGTGTCTATGCCGGTCTATGCCGGTGTCTAGGCCGGTGTCTATGCCGGTGTCTGCGACGGTGTCTATGCCGGTGTCTAGGCCGATGTCTAGGCCGTTGTCTTGACCGGTGGCTAGGCCGGTGTCTAGGTCGGTGTCTAGGCCGGTGTCTAGGCCGGTGTCTAGGCCGGTGTCTAGGCCGGTGTCTAGGCCGGTGTCTAGGCCGGTGTCTAAGGCCGGTAGCTAGGCCGGTGTGTAGGCCGGTGTGTAGGCCGGTGTCTATGCCGGTGTCTATGCCGGTGTTTATGCCGGTGTCTATGCCGGTGTCTAGACCGGTGTCTAGGCCGGTGTCTAGGCCGATGTCTAGGCCGTTGTCTAGGCCGTTGTCCAGGCCGGTGGCTAGGCCGGTGTTTATGCCGGTGTCTATGCCGGTGTCTATGCCGGTCTATGCCGGTGTCTAGGCCGGTGTCTATGCCGGTGTCTGCGACGGTGTCTATGCCGGTGTCTAGGCCGATGTCTAGGCCGTTGTCTTGACCGGTGGCTAGGCCGGTGTCTAGGTCGGTGGCTAGGCCGGTGTCTAGGCCGGTTTGTAGGCCGGTGTGTAGGCCGGTGTCTAGGCCGGTGTCTAGGCCGGTGTCTATGCCGGTATCTAGCCCGGTGTATAGGCCAGTGTCTAGGCCGGTGTCTATGCAGGTGTCTAGGCCGGTGTCTAGGCCGGTGTCTAGGCCGGTGTCTAGGCCGATGTCTAGGCCGTTGTCTAGGACGGTGTCTAGGCCGGTGTCTAGGGTGGTGTCTAGGCCGGTGTCTGGGCCGGTGTCTAGGGTGGTGTCTAGGCCGGTGTCTAGGCCGCTGTCGCGGTCCCAGATTCGGTCGGGCCGAGGTTTGGCACGAATCTTGGACTGCGACGGTAACGGGCCAGGAGTCTCCGTTGTTACTTACATACATAGTTTCCGTTAGTGACATATCAAATGTTCCAATATGAGCGTTATTACACATTGTTTTTAAATGCATGCGCCGTAAGCGTTTTGAGGAAACTCGGCCCGGGCGTGACGTATGTCACCAACGCTACGTCAGGGCAGATAAAAGCGGGCACTGCGCTTGCGCACGCATGCGAGGTATGCCTTTTACCGAATTTGGAGCGGGCGCATATAGATGTAATGCGCATATAGATGTAATATCGAGTGGTTCAATGTCCAAAAATTGCATTCTTATATTGGCTTATACTTGGCGAGTATTTTCTCGAAGAAATGCATAATTTTCCATGCCGCTACACTAAATATAATGTTGTTCAACTGAAAATTACGAAATTCTACCACGAATATGCTGTGTGCTATTATTGTGTTTCTTACCGTTCGCGCCGCTGACTAGAGTTGTCAACATCAAGATGAACTGCGTGGCTTCCGTGGGACGCATCGCTGTCGGCGGAGCACTGGACTGTCGATCTCAAGAGAGGAACGTTTCTGTTCCTCCTGCCGCTGTTTTAACACTTCGGCTTTGTCGTTCACCTCACTTCGCCGAGGAGTAAACTGCTGCCGACCCCTTCGATTTGGTAACTGTGCTAGGGGAATTAAGATTCTCCACACAGCGGGTAAATATGTCCGACTGGTGGTCTGTGTGTCTTACTCACTGGCTCAGAGGTTCTCACACCAAGCGATTGGAATATTACGTCCCGATTGGGCGTCCGAGAGACGGACGGCTGTGAGGACGTCTCACTTTGCGATGGGCTCACCCCGATCTCACTTGTCGCCAAACAAGGCAAGGTACCGTTGAGAGTCGCGCCGCTTCCGATGCGATGTCAGACTTGTACGTTATTCGCCGGTCAACACAGGTTGTGACACCAGTGTGGGCGATTGTTTCCATAGACGACAAGCTATTGATTGGGAGAGGCGGATATCCAGAACAGCGGTTACAAACAGAGCTGGTTGTATCGTGTTGCTGGGTTATTTGACGCTATCAATAATGCATAGCCATGTACACAAGATACCTTTTAACACTGACGCTATAAATAATACATAGCGATGTACACGCTGTACATTTTCATCAGTGTTAATGGATCCAAGAGCACCATGTAGACTAGAATAAGTCAACAGATCACGACACGGCTGAGAGTTACCTAGCGTTGGAAACATGTCAATATATCTACAGTGTTCAAGAAATATGAGAAATCAGCCCCGCCAGTATCCCAAACATCAGTATTGTGTGGGATAGAACGCTGAAAAAACAACTGAAGTGAAACATGTTGGCAGCCTGTGCGGTACCAGTGTGTATGTATGTGTTGGGTACACTGTCACTGTCACTGTCACTGTCACTGTCACTGTCACTGGCACTGGCACTGGCACTGGCACTGGCACTGGCACTGGCACTGGCACTGGCACTGGCACTGGCACTGGCACTGGCACTGGCACTGGCACTGGCACTGGCACTGGCACTGGCACTGGCACTGGCACTGGCACTGGCACTGGCACTGGCACTGGCACTGGCAGAGAGGGATGAGTAGAAGTTAGAGCTAGCAGAAAATAACTTGGTCAGAGCATTACGTAGAGCAAAGCGCGATGGTAGAAGAAAGATGAAGGAATTGAGAACAAGAACAACAGGACATATACGAAGCAGGCTGGTTAACGAATGCTTACCACTGCATCCGAATGTGAATCCGTAACATTATACGAATACCGAATTCTATGATCACACTTGAATGCGAATATTTGGTGGTCGTATTCGAATGCGCATTTGAATGCGAATGTTTAATAGTTACGTTCAAATGCGAATGTTTGTTTGTGCTTCGTGTATTGGTGCGCTGTTAGCCTATAACATTATAACGCTATTATATTCAGTTGCAGTGTTAAACGTAAAAACAAATTATTTTAAATAATAACATACAAATTACAAACACGATATTTATTCTCAAGAACCGTTTACACTATGCATAATTAATAACATAAAACACTTAAATAAGTGTTACCAGATGCATGTATGATGCAATACTGTTACTAAAATATCCCATATTTCACGAAACTATTGTGTGATGTATTTCCCGTTAAAGCAATATACGTCTTCATTATTTAACATGTGGCCTTGTGTGGCTCTACTAGCGGTGGATCGGTGGATGAATGGGAAGCCGTGAAGACACGCCTTGCGTGAACAGAATGTAGGCTGATGAGTTTGGAGAACCATTGAACACCTTTGACCAGGCGGTGGTTAGGCAGGTAAAGAAACTATGTTTGCGATATACCAAGATTTTAACACGCAACTGAGGAAACATTTCAACAATCAAATATTTGGCGAATGCGCTATAAATTGAACCGTTGCACTGGAATGCGCATTCGAATGCCAAACATTCAAAAGACATTCACATTCGCTAACAAGCCGGATATGAAGAGTGTGTGAAGAAAGACGGCCGAAAAGACCGAGCAGAGGAGGGTGATATACGAAGAAAGGGGAGACGGAAGTTCCGTTGGGAAGGCAGCCCGAAATATATATCTGAGGAAGGCTGGCCTGAACAGTTACGAATGGGCGACCTTCGCAGAAGAGAGTGCAGCATGGAATGAACTTACGAGGGAGGCAGAGGAGGCACCGAATATGATATAGCCTCCACCCCGCAAGGGATCAAGGGGAAGACGAAGAGGTATGCTGTGCCCTATTTGAACATACTATTTTTTTACAGCAATATAATGTACTACCAGGATTATAATAATATCGTGTTTGAGCACCAGTTTGAACTCATGAATGAACCTTCTTGTCACTCATATGGGACACCATGCATCAGTAGCACGGAAAAGACACAGCACTAGGCGTTATGTGGATCGGGAGTGTCAGGAGAGTTTGAAGTAAAATTCGGCATGAGAGATGGAGTGTCCTGAACCCACTGTTATTTCGCTATCGTGGTACTGAGAAGCAGAAAGATTGGTACGTAAAATGTACTCCGGAAACAACTGTATGCGTGCTTACAACCTGGCAGTGGTAGCGAAGGTGGAAGCAGATCTCCAAGAAACCTGATAGAATGGAAAGAGACGTTGAGCAGACAGGGCTGTGTATGTTTGACACAAACATAGGTAATGTGGATCGGGTCTCGCTGGAAATACACCTGGAGAAGAAGAAGCTCAAGTACAGACATTTCTGTATACCTGGATGGAGCCGTATGCGAGACAGCAATTCAGGTGAAATTTACATATTACAACAGGGGCAAACGCTTTGAGGAAAGTCGAAGGGGTGATGGAGATATGCCCACAACGCGTAAACCTAAAAAGGAAAGATGCTGCTTTCGCGTTTACCCGGGTATAAATGTGCGGGCTTGATACGATGACAGTAACAGAGAAACAACAGAAGTTACAGGTTTGCACAAACAACTGGGTAAGAGGAATCGGGGAGCTAAGAAGCTGTTAAGAGAAGAATAGAGGAACTGAAGGTGGAGGTTGGAGTGAAGGAAACTGTAAGAAGAAACTAATGAGAAGTCGTTTGAAATGGGCTGGAACGGAGAGAGAATGGGAGGTGATAAGCTGGCGGAGATAGCAGATGCTCAGGAAGCGGAGAAACCTGACGCGATGAATACCAAGATTGCTATGTGAAGAGAGACATGGAAAGAATGGGGGAGAACAAGAACAAAAGATAGAGGGAACTGGGCAGTGTTGATAGAGCACGTAGTGAGAGAAAGGAGAGGGAAAGAAGAGGAAGAAAAAAGGCGCACGGACAAGATCGAGTCAAGTTGTTTAAAATACGAGAGCACGAGGCCAACAGTAAGTTTCTTTTGTTGTTTTAGAATCACAACTGCTGGTTTGCCAGCGACGTCGTACATCCATATCAAATCATGTGTAATAATACATAATTACAGTAAAGGTTTAACTAAAATCAGGTTATATGTCGATTACGAAATTAAAACAATTTTTTACTGTCAATGGCGAGGTCCACAAGTCACAAGTTCTTAAAATTAATCGTTCGGTCCTACACCGAGGAGCAATGTGCCAACGTGCGTTGCGGGACGCTGATAAAGATTGGGGATTCAATACAATACAATGCAGCATACAATACATTACAAAACAACTGTATTATCCCTCGGTGGGGGATTAATCTGGAGTGTTTGTCTGTCATGATAAATAGGTAAATAGATAAACTAATTACGACAGTAATAAAATGTTATATAGTTTAAATAAATTTATAAAATAAATAAGTGCATTGTTATTATAACTTATCGAGGTCGTGATACAACAATTGAAAGAATCGTTCAAGAAAACATGTGCATTTCAATCAATTTTATTTCATGCAAAACTATAAAATGCTGTCACCCATACACTGAAACATTCAAACATAAAGTGTAAGGAATAAAACGTTAAGACAGGTTGCCGAAGAATGTTATACATATATCTCATAATTACTAGGTCCGCTGACCTACATGACGTGCTTTAGAAAAGTAACACTCTATAATTTGCTTTCAGTATTAAAGGAATTTCTTTGCACTTTATAAAAAGGCCGTAAGCACTTTCTCTGGTATTTCCGTCTTGCGTGTCTATGCCAAATTTGAGTGTCATCTGCGCATAAATCCGATAAATAATGTGTTTACGTGAGGCCAGCTTATAAGGAATAATCGGGCTGTTAATTATATTAACAGGATTAGTTAAAAAAATGTAGACTACACAGTTTTAAATTAACAAAGAATCCCTTTAAAAAATGTATCTTATAACATTCAAACTCACTCTATCACCTATCGAATGTGAAAGAACATTGTAAATGTAATAATAACCAAAATACAGGTATATGCTATGGTCCGCGTAAATATCGGTGCCTCTTCATAACTACCACCATTTTATTTATCAAACAACATATAAAATATACACAAGTAACACAGTTATAAACATATGGTGGGTTACTTACAAAATCACTTGTCAAGCAGTAACAAACTCAAATTATCATCACTCACTAGGTTCACAAACAGAAATCTTACATATAAAAAAAATATTATTATGAATAAACACGTCTTACGTGACAGTTGAAGTTGTTAGTAAAAGGATTAACGACACAGTTGTATATAACATATTACGTAATATGTAAGCAATTCTTTTTAATTGGATTTCCACCGTAAATCCTCAGCGATGACAATCTGCGTGTTTAACAAGCACAACTTTGTTGTTTTTATAAACGTGTTTATACATATCACAAGTACAATTCCCAAAATACTACAACATTATGCATATATAAAACTATATATTATGTATTGAATATAAATATAAAATAACCGTTTGTACAAATGACATAAAGTGACAATTTAGAATTGTTCATTTCGCTTTATATCACAAATTTGTAAGTGTCACAATGCAATTAAGACGTAAATATGATCTTGTTTCAACATTTATACGCATGATATTGACGCACCTATATATATATACTCAATCTATATAATTATGTACGACCTATACACTGCCAATGTGCATTTTACAATGCTTGCAAAATAAATGCTGGCGGCTTGAATAAAAACTTAGCATATATAGCTATGCCATTGGTGTTTACAACGTTTTAATATAGGTCTTTATGTACTTGCACAACATAGCGTATCTTTTTTCTAGTCAAACTGTCTACATATACACTATCCATGGTAACTATTTGTACATATTATTTTGACAGAAACAGATAGCCTGATAAACATTAGGATATTACACACTGTAAATACAGAATGTGCAGATTTGCAACAAATTTAATGCGGCCTTAATGGATGCATGTGTAGTTGGCACAATCTCTCCGGCCACTTAATCACAGTTTACAAATCTAGACATATGTTGAGATTGCACCACAAACTAAGAAATGTTACTGATCATGAGTACGTTAGCAGTCTTACACGTTTGCGTTTCTCTCTTCTGTGTAGGCATTTCATTTGCACATTTGCACCAGTGCAAATTATTACAATGGTGTATGTACTGTGGGACAGTTAGTGTATTAACTTCACATTGTTTTGAGACCCCAACAACCAATCGGTTATGCCGTATACAACAGTTTCACATCTAATATATTTATCAATGATTTTAAAACCTGGCATTAGCCGCATTAGGTCACAAGCCATTGGAACTATATACGGTTGAACCACAGTCACTACTTTCCTCAAAGTGAAACCTGAAAAAAAGGTCAGCACGATAATGATCAACATCACACGTGATCTCATAAAACATATTAAAAATCCTTAATTACATAAAACCATCGGTATCATTATTGAAACATTTTAAATATATGCAAACAATGTGTACTGTTAACTGTATGATTAACACTTTTGATTCTATTTCAATAGCCACTACTATAACAATAATCTGACAATAATAGTTTTTTGTTAACAATGATGCGCTGGATCTGCTAAAAAAGCTTCGTGTACATGCTCTGCTGAATCATTCATGGTCATAACAACGTTTTGTGTAGATACTACACAGATAGAATGCTAAAATAGCCCTATATAATATATATATATATATATATATATATATATATATATATATATATATATATATATATATATATATATATATATATATATATATATATTACGTTAGTTGTCTTGAACATGATTGTTATACGTTTTACTATAATTAATATATTGTTTCTTCAATTGTGATTATTCACACTATTCCCATGGCACTGGCAATATGATTTGCTTCCGATATTGACCCGGTCTTGGGCACAACGTCAAGCCTGTACATCAATTCGACATATAATACTGCAGAGTGTGACCTACCTTCGTCCTGTTGTTCTCGTCTTCTTCCATATTCCATCATATCTTCCTCGACTTGTTCCCATCTTGCCTCTTCTTCTTGTCTTTGTCTATCTTCCTCGACTTGTTCCCATCTTTCCTCTTCTTCTGAATAAGTTGTGTTCGCCGAGTCTGCATTAAATATCAATAAAATGAATGTGAATTGCAAGATGTGGACGATAACATCTGCTATTAGAGGCTGTGTGCAAAGTTGAAAACAAGGCCACCTATGTCGGATAGCATTCATTTAGCCTAAACGAAGATAAATAATTGACAACTTCCAAACTGTACCTTTTCACAGTTTGCATACATTCCAAATAATGAGAATAGAACAATTGTAATTAATGTTATACTATTTATACAGCCATGTTCTGTTATATCACTATTCATCTCAAATATAGAAGTTTATGAAGAGGGAAACAATTAGCTATAATGACTTACCTGTAAGTTTCTGGGGACTGATGATGTCAGACGTGATTTGAACAAAGAAGAATTCGTTGTTCTGTATGACTGTGGCACTACAAGCAAACAAAGGTCCACTGAATTCGCTACAGTGCAAAACCTTAAATAACAAAGAATTGTTGGCAGCAAAGTAAGCAATTTGAAGGACTAAGATAAATACATTGCCAGATACAAAACCATTCCATTTTCTTGATGTAACTGAGTTGTGAACGAATCAATCATTTAAAAGAATCAAACTGTTCTCACCCTATGTTTTTCTATTAAATGATCTCAACCGAAGGAGGAAAACATAGTAACATATGTAGTTCACAACGTGTACTGTTATAAACCCCTACATCTGAATAATCTTGCCCGATTCATTCTACTTACACAAATCTCAGGTCGCCCATGTCCGTATCAGGAGCCTTCCAATTGAAGCACGTGTGGCCAGCTTTAATCGCTGCATTGGTATTTGTGACAGAATCGCTGTCTGATGAACATGTCATCAGTTTCGTGTTGTTTGGCAGGTTCTCTTGAAATGTACCAACGGGCATCGTTCCACCCACAAGTTTCGCCTGTAGAAGGAAGCCTTGGAACGGACTTCCCGTGACACACACTGAAAGACAAAGCATCATTTCCAGTACAGCATTGCTATATCTATATCTAAACACAGGCAAACTATGCACTCTTTGGTTCTTTTTAACGTAATTAATATTATATACACTCTTTGGGGTGACAATTGTGGAGGTAACTGTGTGGTTCTCAAAACTGAATCCTCGATTCATGCTGCTGTTGTTAATTGTATGTTGATAAATGCCATAAAAATACAATTTAAACTTCATCAAATCACGTTTGTGAATATTATGTTTGTTTTGAACATGTAGCTTTCTGTCTGCCAACTACTATTATTTTGGACAGTTCATTATATTGCCATTAATAACAATTGGTATTTAGATTTACCATAATTATGAATCGTACACTATCGTCACATCGATTATCGTGATGCGCGGATAGTTAGATGTTATACTACACCCTATGTGTTATATTCTTCTGGTAGCTTACATTATGTTTTTGCTTAAATACAATCTGACCAATAATGTTGTGCAAAGGTTGTATAATTAGTGTGCATTAGCATTGACCGTGTGATCACATTGTTGGGCGGAGCTCTTCCTATTGAGAGTTGTTGTCAAAGAAAGGGAATGTTGATACATTCAGTCTTTAAGATTAAAAATAGACAAATACAGTGCGACCTACCTTCGATAAGAGTTTCCCCCGGGATGTAAGTCGTTGTGTCATCTTCTAGTTTAAGTCTATATGGGCAAGGCATCGCCTCCATAGCATCACTGTGACCTGGCGATATATCGACACATGCATCTTTTGGGGCGCCATGTTCCCACCCTGTCCCTGCCAGAACAAAAACCAGCATGACCCAAGATATTCCGATAAATCCCTGCTAGATGTCAGCTTCATTGTGCAGCACTTCTCTAAATAAGTCAGCTGAGTAGCTTGTCGGAACAAAATACGGGATCCTATTGCACAAACTAATTATTTCAAAAACGTATTAAAGTACACCCAACTCTCTCACGTTACTGAAATTTCAGACGGTTATCGGCAATGTAACAGCACCATCATGTAGTTTTGTTTTAGACAATTAGAAATTATATACATGACAAGACCTTCTTAATCCAATGTGAATCTTGGAAATCAAAACTGAATCTAACACAACACATTACTTTGTGTGTTAAAAAAAAAAAATTATGCAGTGCTGCCACAAAGCTTTACTGAATGAATATTAATCCACGAAGACCACATATTCCATGATCCACAGATGAAACTGATATCATTATGGGATGTGGCGTATGAACCAAGATGGTTACAAGTGCATAGAGATAATAGGTGGCCATGCAATATTAAATGTAGAAGCTATGAATAAGTTGATAACAAAGGCACTTATGTCAGAGAGTCTACATTGATCTACGCCGACATCAGAAATAAATAATTTCAAAATGCTATTTCATCACAACTTACATACTTTTTCACTTAAAGACAGTAGCTCAATTCTAGTTTCAATGACATATTTCTTACCTCAGTGTTGACATCAATCTCGACCCACATTTTAAATTTTGCTAAAATGGACAGTGAAACAATGACTTACCTGACAATGTGTGAGGACTGATGACGTCAGAGATGATGTGAACAAAGAAGACTTCGTGGTTCTGGATGATTGTGGCACTACAAGCAAATCATTTGGTTCTCTTGGAACAGAGCATTGGATGGCAGCCTTTATTAGTCGATAGGAATTTAACACAATTGCAGATAACAGAATAACCTATTTAATAGATTTTAAATGTATTACCAGAAGGTGTAGAATTTTCTTTAACAAACAAAATCACCATTTGTGTGACCTGATCTCAACCAAAGTATTTATGTTATACAAACTCATAAATAATACAATGAGTAGTCCACGATGTGTTCTGTAACCGCCGCACGTCTTAACTTGCTTGCTTTACTGTGTCTGTGTCTACTTACACAAATCTCAGGTCGCCCATGTCCTTATCAGGAGCCTTCCAATTGAAGCACGTGTCGTCAGCTTTAATCACTGCATTGGTGTGTGTGACAGAGTCGCTGTCTGCCGAACAGTCCATCAGTTGTGTGTTGTTTGGTAGATTCTCTTGAAATGTACCAACGGGCATCATTCCACCGACACATCTCGCCTGTAGAAGGAATCCTTGGAACGGACTTCCCGTGACACACACTGAAAGACAATGCATCATTTACAGTGCATCATTACAATATCTATAACTAAACACAGGAAAACTATGCTATTAACGGTGTGGTTCTTTATTAGGCCGGGATTCGATTCATGTTGCAGTTGTTAATGGTAGTGTAATAAATACAACAACAACATACAAATTAAACTTCAGCAAATCAGGTTTAAGAATAGTATTTTGGTTTAGTACAAGCATGTTTCTTTATCTGTTTGCCTACTACCATTATTATGGACAGTTTATTGTATTGCCACTGATAACATTGACAACAATTGCAAATTACTTTTTCTATAATCTGATAATCATAACTCTTTTACTATCTTCAAATCGATTATCACGTTGAGTGGATGTTTTTATTACACCATATGTTCTATTCTTGGTAACTTAAATTATTCTTGTGTTTAAATAATTTTTTTTTAATCATGTGGTGCAACTGTTCTGGAATTGGTTTCACAGTAATTAATTATATTACTGAATAAGTTAGGTGACCCTGAGATTAGCACTGACCGCGTGATCAGAACGTTGGGCTGGGCTATTCCTTTGAGAGTTTGTTCTCAAAGACAGAGAAAGATGCTACACCCGGCCTTTATGCTGAGAAATATATAATACAGTAGGACCTACCTTTGATGAAAGTTTTCCCCGGGATGTAAGTCGTTGTATCATCTTCCAGTTTAAGTCTGTAGGGGCAGGGCATCGCCTCCATAGTATCGCTGTGACGTGGCGATATATCGACACATGCATATGTTGGGGCGCCATGTTCCCACCCTGTCCCTGCCAGAACAAAGACCAGCATGATCCGAGATATTCTGATAAATCCCTGCTAGATGTGTAGTTCGATGTACCGCACTTATCTCAATAAGCCAACAGAGTAACGTGTGGCATCAAAATAGTGGATCATATTGCATAGTTTATTTAAAATACACACTAATGCACTTAAAACGCTCTCACGTTGCTTAATTGTTAGATGGTTATCAGAAATTTGTCAGCACCATACTGCACGCTTGCTTTAGAAATTCAGAATTTTCTTCATCCAAAGTAAATCTTCGAACCCACCACTTAATTTAATACAAGACATTAGTTTGTGTGTTAAAACATTTAGTATTGCCACAAAGCTTTACTGAATGCACGGTAGTCTTGGGATGGACTTCACGAGGACCACATATTCCGTGACCCGCAGAATGAAATACTATCATTATGGGGTGTGGCCTGTGGACCAAGAGTTTTACAGGTGCAGAAACAAATCCATAAAGATGTTATTTCAATCAATTTAACTGCTATGAACACGTTGGAAGCAAAGGTACTAATGCCAGAGAGCCTACATTTCATCTATGCTGACATCATGCAGAAATAAATAATTTCCTAATACTACTCTATCACCACAACTTACGTAGTTTGCACTTGAAGATAGTTGAACAATTATAATTTCA
The DNA here is from genome assembly GCA_964017155.1 of Oasisia sp. SBJ-2009. Taxonomy (NCBI): domain Eukaryota; kingdom Metazoa; phylum Annelida; class Polychaeta; order Sabellida; family Siboglinidae; genus Oasisia; species Oasisia sp. SBJ-2009. Next base: position 16,421,446 of record OZ024862.1, read on the forward strand.
ATGACATTCTGATGTGTTGACATATCTACCCACATTTTGTTTTTGAAAATAGAAATAACGACAATGAAACAATGACTTACCTGACAATATGTGAGGACTGATGACGTCAGAGATGATGTGAACAAAGAAGACTTCGTGGTTCTGGATGATTGTGGCACTACAAGCAAATCATTTGGTTCCGTTCAATCAATGCTTGTTTTAGTCCATTGAAATGTAACACAATTGCAGGTAACATAATAACCCATTCGATAGATTTTAGATATATCAACAGTAGATGTTGAATTTTCTAAAAACCTGGAAAATCACCATACATATGTCAATATATCTCACTGAAAGTATTTCGATTATACAATATAATTGTTTTTAAATTAGGGGTCCATGATGCGTTTTTTAACAACACTCCCCACATCTTTACTTGCTTGCTTCACTGTGTCTGTGTTTGTGTTTGTATTTGTGTCTGTATCTGTGTCTGTGTCTGTGTCTGTGTCTGTGTCTGTGTGTGTGTCTGTGTCTGTGTCTGTGTCTGTGTCTGTGTCTGTGTCTGTGTCTGTGTCTACTTACACAAATCTCAGGTCGCCCATGTCCTTCTCAGGAGCCTTCCAGTTGAAGCACTTGTGGTCAGCTTTAATCACTGCATTGGTGTGTGTGACAGAGTCGCTGTCTGACGAACATGTCATCAGTTGTGTGTTGTTTGGCAGGTTCTCTTGAAATGTACCAACGGGCATCATTCCACCCACAAGTTTCGCTTGTAGAAGGAAGCCTTGGAACGGACTTCCCGTGACACACACTGAAAGACAATGCATCATTTCCAGTACAGCATTGCTATATCTATATCTAAACACAGGCAAACTATGCACTCTTTGGTTCTTTTTAACGTAATTAATATTATATACACTCTTTGGGGTGACAATTGTGGAGGTAACTGTGTGGTTCTCAAAACTGAATCCTCGATTCATGCTGCTGTTGTTAATTGTATGTTGATAAATGCCATAAAAATACAATTTAAACTTCATCAAATCACGTTTGTGAATATTATGTTTGTTTTGAACATGTAGCTTTCTGTCTGCCAACTACTATTATTTTGGACAGTTCATTATATTGCCATTAATAACAATTGGTATTTAGATTTACCATAATTATGAATCGTACACTATCGTCACATCGATTATCGTGATGCGCGGATAGTTAGATGTTATACTACACCCTATGTGTTATATTCTTCTGGTAGCTTACATTATGTTTTTGCTTAAATACAATCTGACCAATAATGTTGTGCAAAGGTTGTATAATTAGTGTGCATTAGCATTGACCGTGTGATCACATTGTTGGGCGGAGCTCTTCCTATTGAGAGTTGTTGTCAAAGAAAGGGAATGTTGATACATTCAGTCTTTAAGATTAAAAATAGACAAATACAGTGCGACCTACCTTCGATAAGAGTTTCCCCCGGGATGTAAGTCGTTGTGTCATCTTCTAGTTTAAGTCTATATGGGCAAGGCATCGCCTCCATAGCATCACTGTGACGTGGCGATATATCGACACATGCATCTTTTGGGGCGCCATGTTCCCACCCTGTCCCTGCCAGAACAAAAACCAGCATGACCCAAGATATTCCGATAAATCCCTGCTAGATGTGAGCTTCATTGTGCAGCACTTCTCTAAATAAGTCAGCTGAGTAGCTTGTCGGAACAAAATACGGGATCCTATTGCACAAACTAATTATTTCAAAAACGTATTAAAGTACACCCAACTCTCTCACGTTACTGAAATTTCAGACGGTTATCGGCAATGTAACAGCACCATCATGTAGTTTTGTTTTAGACAATTAGAAATTATATACATGACAAGACCTTCTTAATCCAATGTGAATCTTGGAAATCAAAACTGAATCTAACACAACACATTACTTTGTGTGTTAAAAAAAAAAAATTATGCAGTGCTGCCACAAAGCTTTACTGAATGAATATTAATCCACGAAGACCACATATTCCATGATCCACAGATGAAACTGATATCATTATGGGATGTGGCGTATGAACCAAGATGGTTACAAGTGCATAGAGATAATAGGTGGCCATGCAATATTAAATGTAGAAGCTATGAATAAGTTGATAACAAAGGCACTTATGTCAGAGAGTCTACATTGATCTACGCCGACATCAGAAATAAATAATTTAAAAATGCTATTTCATCACAACTTACATACTTTTTCACTTAAAGACAGTAGCTCAATTCTAGTTTCAATGACATATTTCTTACCTCGGTGTTGACATCAATCTCGACCCACATTTTAAATTTTGCTAAAATGGACAATGAAACAATGACTTACCTGACAATGTGTGAGGACTGATGACGTCAGAGATGATGTGAACAAAGAAGACTTCGTGGTTCTGGATGATTGTGGCACTACAAGCAAATCATTTGGTTCCGTTCAATCAATGCTTGTTTTAGTCCATTGAAATGTAACACAATTGCAGGTAACATAATAACCCATTCGATAGATTTTAGATATATCAACAGTAGATGTTGAATTTTCTAAAAACCTGGAAAATCACCACACATATGTCAATATATCTCACTGAAAGTATTTCGATTATACAATATAATTGTTTTTAAATTAGGGGTCCATGATGCGTTTTATAACAACACTCCCCACATCTTTACTTGCGTGCTTCACTGTGTCTGTGTTTGTATTTGTGTCTGTATCTGTGTCTGTGTCTGTGTCTGTGTCTGTGTCTGTGTCTGTGTCTGTGTCTGTGTCTGTGTCTGTGTCTGTGTCTGTGTCTGTGTCTGTGTCTGTGTCTACTTACACAAATCTCAGGTCGCCCATGTCCTTCTCAGGAGCCTTCCAATTGAAGCACTTGTGGTCAGTTTTAATCACTGCATTGGTATGTGTGACAGAGTCGCTGTCTGACGAACATGTCATCAGTTGTGTGTTGTTTGGCAGGTTCTCTTGAAATGTACCAATGGGAAACATTCCACCGACAACTCTCGCCTGTAGAAGGAAGCCTTGGAACGGACTTCCCGTGACACACACTGAAAGACAATGCATCATTTACAGTGCATCACTGCAGTATGTGTATCTAAAACACAGGTAAATTATGCTTTCTACAGTGAGGTTCTTTGTTAGGGCGGGAAACAAAATAGTGTAAAATAATTAATATAACTTTATCCATCCGGTAGCAATTGCATGCTTCTAAACACTGAATCCACGATTCATGCTGCAGCTTTCTTGATCTCTTTGCCAACAACCATTAGTATGGACAGTCTATTGTATTGCCTTTGAAAGCATTCACAACAATTGGTAATTATATTTACTATCACTATAATCATACACTATCGTCACGTCGATCACCGTGATGTGCAGATAGTTAATTACACCCTTATGGTAGGGTCTAGAATTGCAATTTCTTGATCATTCTCTGGATACTAAGGTTTGACGATTATTTGGACTTCTATGGACCATTTAGAAACGATTTAGCACTCCAGGTGCTGGCATTTTCCACCAGTGGGCCAAATCCAAAATGGCCGCTGGCAAATTGTATCTCGACAAATTTACTTTTGAACCAAGACGCTAAAAACACGTAATAAGACACTTTTTCGGGTACGTCGTCCATGAGGGTTCCGTTTCTGACATCAGTTTGACGCTATGGCATAATTTCGATCCATAAATCCAAGATGACCGTCATCTGGTAGAACGAAAATGTACGTTTTGGACCAGAGCACACACAACCTACCTATGTTGCATTCTTCTTGTGCATAAATACATTCCGAACAATCATGTGACGCAATTGTTCTCAAGTTATTTTTGTAGTGATTTATTGAATAAGTTAGGCGACCCTGACATTAGCACTGACCGCGTGATCATAACGGTTGGCTAGGCCATTAAATTGATTAATTTGGAGGGTTGCTACACCCAGTCTTTAAGGTGAAGAAATATGAATACAGTATGACCTACCTTTAATGAGAGTATCCCCCGGAATGTAAGTCGTTGTGTCATCTTCCAGTTTAAGTCTGTAGGGGCAGGGCATCGCCTCCATAGTATCACTGTGACGTGGCGACATATCGACACATGCAACTGTTGGGGCGCCATGTTCCCACCCTGTCCCTGCCAGAACAAAAACCAGCATGACCCGAGATATTCCGATAAATATCTGCTAGCAATTCTCTCAATAAGCCAACTGAGCAACATGTGGCATCAAAATAGTGGATCACATTGCATAAATTATTTCAAAAACGCATTAATGCACTTACAATTTTCTTACTTTGCTTAATTGTTGGATGGTTATCAGAAATTTGTCAGCACCATTGTGCATATTTGCTTTAGAAATTCAGAATCACGATTTTATATACATGAAAGTATTTTCTTCATCCAAAGTAAATCTTCGAACCCACCACTGAACTTAATACAACACATTAGTTTGTGTGTTAAAACATTTAGTATTGCCACAAAGCTTTACTGAATGCACGGTAGTCTTGGGATGGACTTCACGAGAAGCAGAATGAAATACTATCATTATGGGGTGTGGCCTGTGGACCAAGAGTTTTACAGGTGCAGAAACAAATCCATAAAGATGTTATTTCAATCAATTTAACTGCTATGAACACGTTGGAAGCAAAGGTACTAATGCCAGAGAGCCTACATTTCATCTATGCTGACATCATGCAGAAATAAATAATTTCCTAATACTACTCTATCACCACAACTTACGTAGTTTGCACTTGAAGATAGTAGAACAATTAGAATTTCAATGACATTCTGATGTGTTGACATATCTACCCACATTTTGTTTTTGAAAATAGAAATAAAGACAATGAAACAATGACTTACCTGACAATATGTGAGGACTGATGACGTCAGAGATTATGTGAACAAAGAAGACTTCGTGGTTCTGGATGATTGTGGCACTACAAGCAAATCATTTGGTTCTCTTGGAACAGTGCATTGGATGGCAGCTTTTATTAGTCGATAGGAATTTAACACAATTGCAGATAACAGAATAACCTATTTAATAGATTTTAAATGTATTACCAGAAGGTGTAGAATTTTCTTTAACAAACAAAATCACCATTTGTGTGACCTGATCTCAACCAAAGTATTTATGTTATACAAACTCATAAATAATACAATGAGTAGTCCACGATGTGTTCTGTAACCGCCGCACGTCTTAACTTGCTTGCTTTACTGTGTCTGTGTCTACTTACACAAATCTCAGGTCGCCCATGTCCTTATCAGGAGCCTTCCAATTGAAGCACGTGTCGTCAGCTTTAATCACTGCATTGGTATGTGTGACAGAGTCGCTGTCTGCCGAACAGTCCATCAGTTGTGTGTTGTTTGGTAGATTCTCTTGAAATGTACCAACGGGCATCATTCCACCGACACATCTCGCCTGTAGAAGGAAGCCTTGGAATGGACTTCCCGTGACACACACTGAAAGACAATGCATCATTTACAGTGCATCATTACAATATCTATAACTAAACACAGGAAAACTATGCTATTAACGGTGTGGTTCTTTATTAGGCCGGGATTCGATTCATGTTGCAGTTGTTAATGGTAGTGTAATAAATACAACAACAACATACAAATTAAACTTCAGCAAATCAGGTTTAAGAATAGTATTTTGGTTTAGTACAAGCATGTTTCTTTATCTGTTTGCCTACTACCATTATTATGGACAGTTTATTGTATTGCCACTGATAACATTGACAACAATTGCAAATTACTTTTTCTATAATCTGATAATCATAACTCTTTTACTATCTTCAAATCGATTATCACGTTGAGTGGATGTTTTTATTACACCATATGTTCTATTCTTGGTAACTTAAATTATTCTTGTGTTTAAATAATTTTTTTTTAATCATGTGGTGCAACTGTTCTGGAATTGGTTTCACAGTAATTAATTATATTACTGAATAAGTTAGGTGACCCTGAGATTAGCACTGACCGCGTGATCAGAACGTTGGGCTGGGCTATTCCTTTGAGAGTTTGTTCTCAAAGACAGAGAAAGATGCTACACCCGGCCTTTATGCTGAGAAATATATAATACAGTAGGACCTACCTTTGATGAAAGTTTTCCCCGGGATGTAAGTCGTTGTATCATCTTCCAGTTTAAGTCTGTAGGGGCAGGGCATCGCCTCCATAGTATCGCTGTGACGTGGCGATATATCGACACATGCATCTGTTGGGGCGCCATGTTCCCACCCTGTCCCTGCCAGAACAAAGACCAGCATGATCCGAGATATTCTGATAAATCCCTGCTAGATGTGTAGTTCGATGTACCGCACTCATCTCAATAAGCCAACAGAGTAACGTGTGGCATCAAAATAGTGGATCACATTGCATAGTTTATTTAAAAAACACACTAATGCACTTAAAACGCTCTCACGTTGCTTAATTGTTAGATGGTTATCAGAAATTTGTCAGCACCATACTGCACGCTTGCTTTAGAAATTCAGAATTGTCTTCATCCAAAGTAAATCTTCGAACCCACCACTTAATTTAATACAAGACATTAGTTTGTGTGTTAAAACATTTAGTATTGCCACAAAGCTTTACTGAATGCACGGTAGTCTTGGGATGGTGTTCACGAGGACCACATATTCCGTGACCCGTAGAATGAAACTAATATCATTATGGGGTGTGGCCTGTGGACCAAGATTTTTACCGGTGCAGAGACTAATCTATAAACAAGTTATTTCAATAAGTTTAGAGGCTATGAACAAGTTGAATGCAAAGGAACTTAAGCCAGAGAGTCTACATTTCATCTATGCTGACATCATGAAGAAATAAATAATTTCCAAATACTACTATGTTAAAACTTACGTAGTTTTCACTTGAAGATAGTAGACTAATTATAATGTCAATAACACTCATGTGTGATGACGTCTCTACTCACATGTATATAGTTTGGAAAATGGGAATAAAATCAATGAAACAATGACTTACCTGACAATATGTGAGGACTGATGACGTCAGAGATGATGTGAACAAAGAAGACTTCGTGGTTCTGGATGATTGTGGCACTACAAGCAAATCATTTGGTTCTCTTGGAACAGTGCATTGGATGGCAGCTTTTATTAGTCGATAGGAATTTAATACAATTGCATGCAGCAGAATAACCTTTTCGACAGATTTTTAATCTATCACCAGAACGTGTAGAATATTCTATAAAAAAAGAATAGTAAAATCACCATTTGTGTGACCTGATCTCACCTAAAGTATTTATGTTATACAAACTCATAAATAATACAATGAGTAGTCACCGATGTATTCTGTAACCGCCGCACGTCTTAACTTGCTAGCTTCACTGTGTCTGTGTCTACTTACACAAATCTCAATTCGCCCATGTCCTTATCAGGAGCCTTCCAATTGAAGCACGTGTGGTCAGCTTTAATCACTGCATTGGTGTGTGTCACAGAGTCGCTGTCTGACGAACAGTCCATCAGTTGTGTGTTGTTTGGCAGGTTCTCTTGAAATGTACCAACGGGCATCATTCCACCGACACATCTCGCCTGTAGAAGGAAGCCTTGGAATGGACTTCCCATGACACACACTGAAAGACAATGTACCGTTTACAGTGCATCATTACAATATCTATAACTAAACACAGGAAAACTATGCTATTAACTTACATTGCATCATTACAATACATGCAAACTACGCTCTATACGGTGTGGTTCTTTATTAGGCTGGGAAACAAAAGTGTGTAAAATAATTAATGTTATTTTACTCTTTGTGATATCGACTGTGAAGGAAATTGCTTGATTCTCAAAACTAAATCCACGATTCATGTTGCAGTTGTTAATGGCTGTGTAATAAATACAAAGAAATACAAATTTAATTTCAACATATCTGGTTGATGAATAGTATTTTTTAGTACAAGTATCTGTCTTTATATGTTTGCCAACTATCACCATTATGAACAGATTGTTATATTTCCACTGAAAACATTGACAACAATTGCTACTTACTTTGTTCCATAATTATATCTTATACACTATCTTCATATCGTTTATCATGATGCGTGGATTGTTATGTGGTTTTGTTACACTGTATGTTCTATTCCTGGTAGCTTACATTATTCTTATGCTTAAATAAATTCTGGTCAGTCGTGTGGTGCAAATGTTCTGGAATTAGCTTCACAGTAATTAGTTAGTTTACTGAATAAGCTAGGTGACTGAGATTAGCATTGACCACGTGATCATAACGTTGGACTGGGCTCGTCCATTGAGAGTTTGTTCTCAAAGACAGCAAAAGATGCTACACCCGGCCTTTATGCTGAGAAATATAAAACACAGTACTCTTAGTAGGACCTACCTTTGATGAGAGTTTCCCCCGGTATGTAAATCGTTGTATCATCTTCCAGTTTAAGTCTGTAGGGGCAGGGCATCGCCTCCATAGTATCACTGTGACGTGGCGACATATCGACACATGCATCTGTTGGGGCGCCATGTTCCCACCCTGTCCCTGCCAGAACAAAGACCAGCATGATCCGAGATATTCTGATAAATGCCTGCTAGATGTGTAGTTCAATGTGCAGTACATCTCTCGATAAGCCAACTGAGTAACATGTGGAAGCAAAATAATGGATCACATTGCACAGTGTATTTCAAAAACACCCTACTACACTTACAACTCTCTCACATTGCTTAATTGTTGGATGGTTATCAGACATTTGTCAACACCATTGTGCATGTTTGTTTCAGACATTCAGAATCACGGTTTTATATGCATGACAGTATTTTCTTAATACTAGGTAAATATTTGAACCCATGACTTTTCTACATCAGGTTTGTTGATATTAGTCTTTAGTCACACTTTAAATGTTGTGAAAATGTAAATAACGACAATGAAACAATGACTTACCTGACAATATGTGAGGACTGATGACGTCAGAGATGATGTGAACAAAGAAGACTTCGTGGTTCTGGATGATTGTGGCACTACAAGCAAATCATTTGGTTCTCTTGGAACAGTGCATTGGATGGCAGCTTTTATTAGTCGATAGGAATTTAACACAATTGCAGATAACAGAATAACCTATTTAATAGATTTTAAATGTATTACCAGAAGGTGTAGAATTTTCTTTAACAAACAAAATCACCATTTGTGTGACATGATCTCAACCAAAGTATTTATGTTATACAAACTCATAAATAATACAATGAGTAGTCCACGATGTGTTCTGTAACCGCCGCACGTCTTAACTTGCTTGCTTCACTGTGTCTGTGTCTACTTACACAAATTTCAGGTCGCCCATGTCCTTATCAGGAGCCTTCCAATTGAAGCACGTGTCGTCAGCTTTAATCACTGCATTGGTGTGTGTGACAGAGTCGCTGTCTGCCGAACAGTTCATCAACTGTGTGTTGTTTGGCAGGTTCTCTTGAAATGTACCAACGGGCATCATTCCACCGACAACTCTCGCCTGTAGAAGGAAGCCTTGGAACGGACTTCCTGTGACACACACTGAAAGACAAGGCATCACTTACAGTGCATCACGGCAATATCTATAACTAGACACAGGCAAACTATGCACTCTACAGTGAGGTTCTTTATTAGGCCAGGAAACAAAAGAGTGTAAAATAATTAGTATTATTTATTGTAAAGCATAGTTAGCAAAATGCATTTCTACACCATTATTTTATATTATCTGGTAGGTTGCATTATTCATTTATTTAAAATGCATGTATTGCGTCTATTATAGTTTTGCAGTGATTTATTATTAATAAATTACTTGAACCACTGACTGCTTGAACATAAAGGTGGGCTGAGATTTTCCCTTGAGAGTTTGTTGTCAAAGAAATGGAAGGTTGCCAAACTCTAACTTTGATATGAGCAATAAACGCAGAGAGTGAGAATGTGACATACCTTTGAGAGTTTCCCCCGGGATGTAAATCGTTGTGTCATCTT
>OZ024862.1:16436358-16471358 GCA_964017155.1 Oasisia sp. SBJ-2009
AACATAAGGTCAGTAACCTTGCATCTACATCACTGACAACAGATGCATTTTTGGTAAGTGGTCATATGTTTTGTTTGCATATAACAATTTAATAAAAACAAAAATATTAAATGATAACACAGACATGTGGGAATCATGTTGACATCTATGTGTGTTCAGTGCCTTAAAAGGTTTACTGGGGGTGACACCATGTTGTCCAGTTTGTCAAATATTGACCCGTTTGTTCTGTCACAGTGTAACTTGTCCTATTGGGCAGATGGTAACCTTTCGGAAATTTTCCGTAAAAATAATTATCATTTTCTTTACGGAATACACACCCAATAGCTTACTGATACTGTGGAATCCATGAATATTTTTGAAAAGCATTACACTTGTTCCTGTGAAATACAGGAGCCGTTGCAGGTGCCTAGACGTTTGTGTTTGTGTTTGTGTCTTTCCATAGACGTTTTCGAATGTGCCCCTCTAGAAGAATCTGGAATGTGACGAATAGCAAAGCAACTTTTAAATGTTTGACCCCCCTCCTCCTCCCTTTCCTCCTCCTCCTCCCCCTCCCTCTCCTCCTCCTCCTCCTCCCCCCCTCCCCTTACTCCCCCTCCTCCCCCTCCTCCTCCTCTCTCTCCTCCTCCCCTCCTTCTCCCCCTCCTCCCCCTCTCTCTCCTCCTCCTCCTCCCCCTCCTTCTGCCCCTCCTCCTCCTCCTCGTGTTCTGATGTCATGATCAAGGGAAGCCAAGAGTGACACGGGAATAATTTCATTTTGGGGGGCTGCCAACTGTTGGATCTCTGTTATCTCTCTTTCCACACCGCGGCAGCCCAGGACAAACATTGGAAGAAGGGGGAGGACTGTGGGAAACTTGACGTCACCCTCTCAGGACAGACTTCGGAAGATGGGGGTCGTTTGGTTATGGAATTGTTTCGCCCTATATTTTGCTGGCTGCAATTTTAGTTGGGGGTCAGAAGACACCTATGTGTGCCCGCTACCAACATTTCTATGCTATCCACCACACCTCCTATTTTCCCACAAATGTTCTTAAAATGAGTGTGTTGATACACTTTTGTGTGTGTGCTGTTGATATATTTTTGCTGCTGTGTCATATCCTAATTTATGATTTACTCGGGGGCAAAAGCATTTGTCTGCCCAACTGAAATTCAATGGGGTATCTGCTCCCTTGCCCCTTAAAATCCCCCTTTCCCTCATCTATGGAGGGTCAAGACAGCGAGGAGCTGATACTATGAAGTTACTGCCATGCAGCAATCACCTACAATCTGAGACAGTGCAATAAGAGTGACAGTGGAGGCCGGTGTGTTTTACTTCAAAGTGTGCAGCTGTAGGTTTTTTGCCCCTCCCCCCATAATATCCCCTCTGGATCCGCCCCTGCTTTGCACCCCTTTATTAATAATGATAATTTAAGGTACCAACAATATCTTATTCATACTGTTTATCAACTGTATGGCTTATGCTGACACAACACATTCACCCTATCTATGCTTAGATTATTAAAGAGGAAATCAATATACATTTCCTGCAAATATAGTATATTCCATGCACCATTGGTTAAGAATGGAATCATTACATCTGATTTGCAAATTGCGACAGCAGTTTACAACTTTGTCTCGCTTAGCTGACTGTCAGTCGACTGCGGTATTATGCTGATAGAAGACAATCTGGTGATTTTGCCGGCGTTTGAATATTATTAAGTGGGGCTAAACAATGCTGCGATCTCATCCTGCATTAATTCTTATTTTATAAGCAACTGGACATTTTTATTTCTATTTATTTTATGTTAGTATAAGTTTAATGTTGAATAGTTTTTATAATACAGTATTATCTGATAACAAAATTGCTATTTAATAATAATAATAACAACTTTATTGTCCAATTTATAGAATGGAAATACATTTTGCACTTTGGAGGTTGCATAAAAACACAATATTTAAATCACGCATGTATACAGTAAAATCAAGCATGTAAATATGTAAACGTTAGCTAAAAATATAAATATGATATATATATATATATTGGAATAAATAAATATACTAAAACAATATGACAGTATTATAATAAGATAAATTAATTAATTAATAACTATGATAAAACAACATTGCATTGGCAGCGGTAGAGAATGTGATAGTTCAAGGACTATTTTGTGTGTGGCTGATTCAGACACTTGATGGAGGATGGAATGAAGGATTTAAGGGCTCGCTGGGTTTTTACTGTTGGCATTCTGTACCTCCTTCCAGAGGGGAGAAGTTCGTAACAGTCGTGTAAGAAGTGGGTGGAGTCAGATAAGATTTTGGTTGCCATTTGCAGTGTTCTTCACTTATACAATTGCTCCAGACTGGTATCGGGTGTACAGCACATAGCGATTGTGCAAGAAATGGTGTATGTTCTGTTTAGATTTTCTCGGTTTTTGACTGACAGATTTCCCCACCAGCAAACAACATCGAACGTCATAACAGTTTTTACAAATGAATCGTGGAACACAAATAAAATATTTCTGTCTATGCGCAAGGCATTGAGTTTTCTTAGGAAGTACAATCTTTGTTGGCCTTTCTTGTATAGATTCATTGTGTTATCATCCCACCTTAGTTTGTCATCGGTTGTTATCCCCAGATATTTATAGGAATGCACAATTTCTATGTTTTGCCCATTGATGTTGACAGGGGTGGGGTGATGTACACCTGATCGAAAGTCTATTACAAGTTCCTTGGTTTTGACAACATTTAACTCAAGGCAGTTGCCCACACACCATGACACAAAGTGATCTATATCACTTCTGTAATCTGTTTCGTCGTCAGACAGCAGACCGACAAGAGCAGTGTCGTCTGCATACTTGAAGTAGTGATTGTTTGAATATGCACTTCTGCATGAATTAGTGTACATGGTATACAAAAATGACGACAGTACACACCCCTGAGGAGCTCCGGTGGAGATAGACACATGTGACGAACACACGCCACTGACATTCACATACTGTGAGCGGTTGGTAAGGAAACTGTGTACAAGCATGACAAATTGTTTACCAACACCAAGATTGTTTTAATGTGTAATTTCAAATTCGGCTCAACAACCAATCAGTGTCTCTACCCTAAGGCCGCTCTGGCGGTTACAACTGTCCAATTAATTTCCCAGGCAGAGTTGAGGGTGCTGTCACCTCACGGAGCCTGGGTAACCGAGGCTATTTACAACTGAGCTATATTGAATCTTTGACGATGTGCCGTTTTGCCCCATGCAATTGTCCTATGCCGGACTGGTTGATTGTTTGAGACAAACAGCGTCACAGCGCTCAATTTAGAGCGAGGAGGCGGATAGGTGGCGGATTAGCGTGAGTAGGACGATGTAAATAACACCGAATTACTAATTTCCCTAGCGAACTTCAGTCAGGCCTAGCTGGCCTGCACTTACCTGTCAGAGTTTCGCCGGGACTGTACGTTGTCGCTTCGTCTTGTAGTTCGAGTTTGTAGGGACATTTGGGCGTGTTTTCTTTTATCCGTTCGTGCCGCGGCATCATATCGAAACATGCGTTCGTCGGAGTGCCAAACTTCCACCCGCCCGCTGACGGAAGGAGCGGCAGCAGCAGAACTAGAAGCCATCCCAGGACCGAGGCCAAGCCCGAGTAGGTTGATGCAGGAGCCATGTCACTTTACGAACTAAGCGCTGCGTTTAATTCCCACTCGAAGTAACTAACTGATGCAATGTTGACGTATTATTAGTGCAGGACCAGTGAAAATGAGACACGTGTGACTGTATTACATAACGAAACGTATCTTTGGGGAATTTCATGACGCTGGGTAAATTATGTATACGAAAACGAAATGGGCGGGGAAAACCCGAGCGTTTATAACCACGACGTGGTTGGTCGCATGGCGGCGCCACTGACTGCTGCGATACAATGTTAAGCGAGATTAGCATAATACCTTACCTTAGGATACCTTAGGACGGTTCTGATCGCAGGATTCTGTGTTCCTCTATGATCAGCTCTTCATTTTCATTATCTATTAATATTAAAATTAAATTAAATAATGTCTGCTTTGTGCCCCTGTTTCTGAATTGTTCGATGTTTAACCCCGTTATTTTAATTGTCAAGTAAAAAACCAGGAAGTAACAATAGAACCCTCGGCCAAAGAGACCATGATGCTTCGTTTCATTTGTAAACATCGTCTTTATGATAAATTCTATCCGGTGAACTCGAAGAAGCCGCCGCATTTTGCCACTGGTACATTGGGTCACGTTAGGTTACGAAAACGTATTTAGGGGCCTACGCTAAATTCGAGGTAATTGGAATGCAGTATATATTATTAGTGGTGTTGCTGCTGTTGTTGTTGTTGCTGCTGTTGTTATATATATATATATATATATATATATATATATATATATATATATATATATATATATATATATATATATATATATGTATATATATATATATATATATATATATATATATATATATGTATATACATATATGTCATATACTGATGATATAGGCAATTAGTGACTCAACGCAATACTCTGGTGACGTAATACTGTAGACCTAACAATGACAATTTCGTTTCAACTGTTTACACATAAACACCCGATATTTAAATCAGCTGGTGTGTCGATGACCCGTCATGTCACCAGTACATATTTTATATCTGAACAGTCTGTGTTTTCATTGAGGTATGTTTATGTTGATGACAGCGGGCACATGTTGCTGATGAAAGTCCCCGGTCACGCCTGACTGGTGCCGCCGAGACCGTCAGTTGTCCTGCTTGTGATGATTCAATGGCTGTGACGTCACAGCACCAGTCGATGAAATACGGTCTTTGTTGTTGGCTGACCTCAGTGCGTTCAATGAATGTATGAACAAAGATGTAGAGTTTTGAACTCGAAGGGGTGATGGGTTAATGGTGGGTTAAGTGTTCAGCTCGTGCGTTACCCCGGCATACACGATTGCACTATAGAGACGATGGCACTAACAGAGAAACAACAGGAGAAGGTCAAGGTTTGCGAAAAACAAACTGGTAAGAATAATCGTGGAAGTTAAGAGAACATATAAAAGAAAATTGATGAAATGAGAGTGGAGGTTGGAGTGAAGGAAAGTTCCAAGAACAAATTGGTGAAGAGTACATGGGCTGGTCATGTGGAAAAATGGGAGATAAAAACTGGCAAAGAGAGCAGGTGCCCAGAAAGTGGAGGGAATGGGAGCGAGACCAACATTGCAATGGGGGTTGCATTTAAATGATCTAGGAAGAGTGGAATAAAATGGAAACAAATTATAGATAGAAGGAATTGGAGACTACTGACAGAGAACGAAGTGAGAGAAAAGTGAGTGGAAGAAAAAAGACAACGGAAAAGGAAATCATGGTCAACTCCCCCTGACAACATTGATGCCAAGAAAACAATATATATATATATATATATATATATATATATATATATATATATATATATATATATATATATAAACACTCTGTAATGAAACCTATGTAAAGTATTCCTTAATAAACCATTTCTTCATCTGGCCTTCACACTAGGATTGAATCGGCAAATCCCACGCCTGTGGGCATTCGATACCATGACATTATAGCATGGAAAGGGAACACTTGTGAGATATTCGATACCAGGTTTTGCGCCGACAAGTTCGCTATCAATGAAACCCACAATCGTAAAGTAGTATATTACACCAACCCGCCTTTAAATGGTGTGAGAACTCAAAATCCTGACCTGCTGACAAATGTGACTTCATATTTGGAATAAGCATATTGGATGTAATCTAAAAATGATCCCACTAGCAAAAGTTGCAGTATTGCGAAATAGACAAAATGAACTAAGTGCAAGAAACCAACATGAAATCTACAAAAACGACTAAGTCCTACGTGAAATATGCACGTTATTACATTATCAAGCGAAAGTTATTACATTATCAGGCAAGAGGAGTTTATTACATTATCAGGCATAAATTATTACATTATCAGGCAGCTAGTTTATTACATTATCGAGTGATGTTATTACATTATCAGGCAGTTATTACATTATCAGACGATTTCATTACATTAACAGGCAGTTATTACATTAACAAACGATTATTACATTATCGGTTGTAACATGTGTCTATCTCCCGTCACCCCTTCGACTTTCCTCCAAGTGTTTGCCCCGGCTGTAATCCTCATTGTAACCCAAACAATTAATCTAGTGGATTTTGCACTGGGAAAATGCCACTTCCTATGGATAATTTATAAATTATAATACGCAACGTTACATGTTGTGAAGTTACTGATTGAACGCCAACGCCACATCACCCATGTTAAGGTAGGGATGTTTATTTATTGTTTCATCAAAGTAAGTGACTACATGTTGGTATTTGTCATGGTCTTTGTCAGTAGGTTTGGGACAGTAGCGTGAGGAATGTGGTGACCGGCTGTAGGCTGACGTTACGTAGGGGCTTTGGGTTCGTGTCTATTTAATAATGTGTTGGTTCTCTTACTTTCTAACTTTGATGCCTTCTGTGATTGGTTTTATTGAACTGCCAACTACATTGGTCAGTGAACTTGGTTGTCATGTCGGTATTCATTTTAAGAAAGTTAGGTTTGAATTACATATATATAATATATATATATATATATATATATATATATATTGCATATATATATATATATATATATATATAGAATAATGCATTGGAGGGTACCCGACAACCAAGCAATATATATATATATATATATATATATATATATATATATATATATAGCAATATATATATATAGAGGGGGAGGGAGAGAGAGAGAGAGGGGGTTTGTTTGGTTGTCGGGGGCCCCCTCCAATGGAAAATCCTGGCTACTCCACTGAGAGTACGCGATGTGTCTGTCCAGCGATAGATAACCGGGAGATCCAAGGTTGGTTGTCGCATGCTTGATGATTGTCCTTTCTGTTGTTTAAAATGCACACTAGAGACGGCCTTCAGCTCCTGGTGAATCACTTCTGTAGAAAAGTGCAATGAATTTTTCAGCACGACATAGGTCAGTAGCTTTATCAATTTATGCCAGGATAGCTTCTGTTCCAGAAAATTGGCCAGTCTGCTCTCCACTTCAAATTCCCCGGAATGGATGCTAGTCTAGCCTAAGTTTAATCCAGTACTTCAAAATAATATGACACAGCGTTTTCCTTTTATAGAAATATTTTTTATTTAATATTATCAACAACTTTTAGTAATTTTCGTATGATTCCATATTATCAGACACATATAGGATTAATTGTTCAACCAAATGAGTAGAATTCAACAGTAGTCTAAAACAAAAACAACTAAACACGTTTGCATTACTTTTACATGCTTATGCTATAATTGATTGTAAACACCAAATCAATGTAGCCATGCAAAATACAGTAATCATCAAATATACAGGAGGGTTGCCAAAACGAATATAATCTTAATAGTGTGTACACATCCGCAAAAGCAAGAGTGACATGTTGGGGATCTGAAATATCGACAAACAGCATATAGTATATGGGTGGCACCAAACTTACGAGTCAGTCTACACTGGTTTATGACCTGCGTTTATACCGACATTATGGCAATGCAATTTACTTTAGTAGGAATACGACGTAAGACGTATGTTAAACTCGGGCTTGTTTAGTGCTACTAGTCCAGGACGCCGGATGTTATCCGAGCACGTGAACGATGGTCGGCAGAAGTGCGCAGACTCCCATCGTTATGAAGATGGCACCTACAAGAAAGATGTCAAATGAGGGATGACGTCATCTCGGAAAAATTCTAGGAGAATTCGGCCGGATAATGCGAAGAAGAAAGTCGAATTAACCGTTACAGTTGTCACAGCATTGCTTCAAAGTTGTATCATTAATTTTAATCACACGCATGCAAGCACGCACGCACGCACGCACGCACGCACGCACACTCACTCACTCACTCACACACACACTCACACACACACACACACACATCTATATATATATATATATATACATATATATATATATATATATATATATATATATATATATATATATATATATATATATATATATACGCACGCGCGCGCACTCACACATTATTGCTGATTATAACAAATATAATATAACAGTAGCCTGCTGATACTTTGTAGACTATTTTTGTATGAAATTAATGTAACGTTTACCTGGTGAGTTGGCGCCATTGGTGTCATCCTTGTTATCTGGCACGTTAAATACAACGTCACTGGTACTGTCTGTTGTAACGGAAGTGATGAAGTGTGCTGTGACATCGTGGGTCACGGCAGGTGAGTTGTTGACATCACTTGTGACTTTCGGAACTATGGATGACGTCACGGCAGTGGTAAACATGGCAATGGTGGATGACGTCATGTCGACGGAAGTCAATTTTGCAGCTGTGATGACGTCAGATTTTATGCCCATCCAGTACGTATATTGCGTCAGCAAAACGGTGGCTCTGCAGGTAGATTCCCATAACATCATTGTATATGTAGCATGAGATATTATTTTCTTAGAAGGTAATTTCAGATATTGAGATTTAACTTTGTGATTAAATATTGCGATTTAAATCAGTTATGTTTCTTCAAGAGAAAACGCCATTTACATGTCACATACGTAGGCCTATACATAGAATTGTTTTTAACACAGCATGGCAAAGATGTTGTAAACCACTAATAATTTGTTTTGCTCGGCTTCTTTGTTTCTGGGTCACTGTGACCAGTTATTTTCTACATGGTAAACAAAAATGATATCATGCCACAATCGAATACATTTTCCTTGAGCGATTTCTACGTATGTTGTTACTGAGGACCCAGCAGTGAGGTGGGGACTGTCGACGCCACGGTCAAAACGACATTTGGATCGCTTCTGGTAGAGCTCAGACACAGCCCACGTAGCGATTACTCCGTGATCAGAACGTGGCTACTGGAAGCAGCTAACCGTAAGAGATTTTAAATATTCCCGTACACATGTTTTACTTCCGGTGTTACCACGGGCGTCGATCGGTGGGGGACGGGGGGACGCGTCCCCCCACTTTTCAGGGTGGGGGACAGCATAGGAATCCCCCCACTTTTCAGTTCAGAAAAATTGCAAGGCGCAACATAGGACTAGTTAGACAATAAACTCGCGATATGAAGTTCCGACCACCCATTAGAAAATCGACTAGATAAATTGCTTGGCTGGCCATAGCGCGCAACTTGATCTTACATCTTCCGGCGTTATAAACGTTCCGATTGACGTTTCTGCGCATGCGCGATAAATGTAAAATCATCAATGTGCAGCGAAACGGCAAAGCATTTATGGTATATTTACTACGTGCTGCTCGTTATGATGTATATAACCTCTCAGCAAAGCAATTTTTCGCAAATTAACACGAGGCAAACAAGTTTTGAGGCATGTTTTTCAGTTAGTGCGCCATAATGCGTGATAGTGATTTAAACAAACGTAATAGTTTAATGTTTTGAATGAAATTTTAGACAACTCTTCACAGTAGTCATCACAGGAGAGTTATCGAACAGTCCGTGGCGTTTATACAAAAAATGCTTTGTTATTTCGCTGCACATTGATGATTTTTAATTTGTCGCGCATACGCAGAAAGGCCAATCGGAAAGTTTATAACTACCGGAAAAATGTAAGCCGCTGCCGGGCTCTATCAGTTTGCAAACTTGTGTTGATATTATTAATAGGCTCTAGTCATTAAGCACATTTTAAATAATGAAATTTGTGTTGCACCCCTCGCCTGTTTGATGCTTATCGCTTACGACAGAAGCGGCGGATTCCTGCACTTTATGTAACTTTTTCCCATTTGAGTGATGACAAATTTCTTTGCCAGAATGTTGGATTGGGAAGCTCTACACAGGCGCAGCATGGGCGTCGATCAGTGGGGGACGAGGGGACGCGTCCCCCCACTTTTCAGCCTGAGGGGGTCAGCATAGGAAATGTCCTCATACTTTTTCAGTTCATAAAACACATTTATAGGCATATATAGCGAGACTGATAACTCCCCTCTCTTAAAAACCCTAGTAGTAAAATTAATAATAAGATATAAACTTCCGACTACCTAGTGGAAAATCACTAGATATGTGTGTGGGTGTGTGTGTGTGTGTGTGTGTGTGTGTGTGTGTGTGTGTGTGTGTGCGTGCGTGTGTGTCTGTGTGTGTGTGTGTGCGTGCGTGTGCGTGCGTGTGTGTGCGTGCGTGCGTGCGTGTGTGCGCGCGTGCGTGCGTGCGTGCGTGCGTGCGTGTGTGTCTCCAGTGCGCCCTCGTTACTTAGTTACTTATGCCTGTTTGCTCGCTGGGAGCATAGGCCATCGACAATGGAACGCCACTGTTTAAGTCCGTGGCCCTCGTTAGGGGTGTGAGGTTATAACATGATAAGTGGGCGTTATTCAACATAACTGTCTAGTTTGTGGTTGAGGTGACACCACGTTGCACCAACATCACGATGGCCGTGTCATCTGGACTGTAAGAAAGCATCCTGTTTTATTAGGTATCAAAAGGGTAGTCAACTAAGCCTACTGGCAGACATAACGTCTAAGTGTTTGTCTGCAGACCTAGACCGAACGATGAGCCTGATGTAGCCAACACCACGTCAAAACCACAATAACACTGTGCGCATTGTGCGGTCGATGCCTTTTTTGGCTTCTCTATTTTGCTTGTTCGTAAACAGGTTAATACAAGAACCTCACCCTGTACAAATTGAATCGAATCCATGTTATATGTAATATAATATTATATTATATGTAATATTATAATGTAGATATAGATAAACAGCCAGCAATACTATTATAAATACAACAAGCTGACAATCTACTTTTACTCCTGCCAAGCTTAAATACTGGTGTGTGTGTGTGTGTGTGTGTGTGTGTGTGTGTGTGTGTGTGTGTGTGGGTGTGGGTGTGGGTGTGGGTGCGGGTGTGGGTGTGGGTGTGGGTGTGGATGTGGGTGTATGTGTGTATGTGTGTGTATGTGTACGTATGCGGGTGGCTGCGTATGTGCGTGTGTGTGTGCGTGCGTTCGTGCGTGTGTGTGATATTGCGCACTTATGTGGACGTTCTTGTGTGTGTACGTGTGCTGGTGGCAGCGTGTGTATGTGCGTGCGTGCGTGCGTGTTCGACTGAGACTGAGTGTGGAGACTTTGTAGAGCCGTGGGTCTCGTTGAGACGAGGGCGAGGTGGGTGGACAGTGCGGCGCGAGACTGTCCGACTGTCAGAGTGGACAGGAGGGACGAGACCACTCCACCACGGTCCCACGAGATTGGACAGATTGGACGGAAAGAAAGGGAAAGGAAAGGAATGAAAAGGGAAGGAATGGATGGAATAAAATGGAATGGAATGGAATGAAATGGAATGGATTGGAAAGGGAATGGAATGGAATGGAATGGGAAGGGAAGGAAAGGAAAGGAAAGGAAAGGAAAGGAAAGCAAAGCAAAGCAAAGCAAAGCAAAGCAAAGCAAAGCAAAGCAAAGCAAAGCAAAGCAAAGCAAAGCAAAGCAAAGCAAAGCAAAGCAAAGCAAAGCAAAGCAAAGCAAAGCAAAGCAAAGCAAAGCAAGGCAAAGCAAGGCAAAGCAAGGCAAAGCAAGGCAAAGCAAGGCAAAGCAAAGGAAAGAGAAGGAAACGAAAGGATTGGAAAAGAAAGGATTGGAAACGAAAGGAATGGAATGGAAAGGGAAGAAGGACGACAGAGGGAGGACGTGCAGTCCTACTGTGACCACCGGAGACCGAGTCCGTATATATTTTATGAAGGAATCTTTGCGGAAGAAGATTATTGCGTGTCGTACGTGTCGTATTATGGTGAGTATGAATGATTCCTACTCAAGCGCCGTCCTACGATGTGTCGGATATACACTAAAAATAAGGAGCTCCGCCGACGTCGACCGCAAACAGTGGCGACAGTTGGAGACGGACCTTTAGTTCATGTCGGTGGATTCTCATTATGTTTTCATCATGGCGAAATATTTATCAACTTTTGGCACATTATACGGACGTTTTGAATATAATGGACATTTAGGACATCGCTTGCTTGATGTTTATCGCCTACGGCAGAAGCGGCGGATTCCTGCACTTTATGTAACTTATTCCCATTTGAATGATGACAAATTTCTTTGCTAGAATGTTGGATTGGGAAGTTCTACACAGGCACAGCATGGGCGTCGATCAGTGGGGGACGAGAGGCGCATCCCCCCACCTTTCGGCTTGAGGGGGTCAGCATAGGAAATGTCCTCATACTTTTTCAGTTCATAAAATCAATTTATAGGCATGTATAGCGAGACTGATAACTGCCCTCTGTCAAAAACCCTACATCGGTCTAGTAGTAAAATTAATAATAAGATATAAACTTCCGACTACCTAGTGGAAAATCACTAGATAAATTACTTGGTTGGCCGCAGCCCGCAACTTGATCTTAGTCCAGTCAATATTCATCATGCCGGGCTCTGTCATTTTGCACCCTTGTGTTGATATATTCGTAGTCAAGCACATTATAGATTATTCATTTTTGTTTGCGCTGTCACCCCTTGGATTGCAGCCTAGTCGTCCTGGTGGATATTTATATCGCCTACGGCGGAACCAGCGGATTTCTCCACTTTGTGTAATTTGATCTCATTTTAGTGATGACAAATTTCTTTGCCAAAAGGAGGGATTGGGAAGTCTTACACAGGCACTCCTGTAAGCTCTGCATCTTAGCACTCTATGAATCAGGCAAGCAGTGTTGGGTCCAAAGTTTACTCCCAAAATGTTCAGTTATTGGGGTGGGCCATGGCCCCTTTTCATATATATATGTTGCCAACATAACTATTATAAATAGCATAACATAAAGGCCTTTTTAGTTTAGAATTAGCACCAGACCAACAATGAATTATGTTTCTATTTTTAAAAAATAGTTATGTGTGTATATATATATATATATATATATATATATATATATATATATATATATATTATACATGTCAAAAATTCATACATACACTTATATATATATATATATATGACATATTTTAATATACGTTATATGACATAATATATATGACATAATATTTATATATATATATATATATATATATATATATATATATATATATATATTATGCATGCATATATGTATATATATATATATATATATATATATATATATATATATATATAAATTGGTCCCCCGTCCCCCACTTTTAAAACCGGATCGACGCCCCTGTGTGTTACAACTATATACGCTCCACGCGACGAGATGATGAGCGACCGGTCGACAACACCAAATCATTGTAAACATCGTTTATGTTTGACATTGACTATTAGTCATAAAACGGTAAAAAAGACAAATGCACAACATGTGGCACAGCGGCGTTGCCCAGGTCACGCTGACCCTACCAAGTGAACAATGCGCAGTGGTCTGTTTTGCCCGACGTTCAGAACTGTATCCGTCTTAGGCTGTTGGGTTGTTTGGTCTTCTACTAGACAAACATCATACAGGGCAGCGTGACATTCTCTCTTCACATCACCGTCACTCGACGATAAGCTAGACACGCAGACACGCTACAAGTTCCTGGCTGATACCCATAACTTTGACTCGAAATTATGTGTAAATACTATAATTTTAAATCCGCGGCACGTGTTGTATGAGTTTCTTATTATCAAGTGATGCGACTTATAGTAATAAGTAAAATAGGCCTATATCGACCATATTGTCACGATACCTGTGTCACGAATATTTAAATACGTGCTTTATGTTTTAATATATTTACGTGAAGTATTTCCATGTTAAAGAGCCTTAATGCATATTCATAGCAAAATACAAAAATACGTTTTGTTTACAAGGACTCTGCAGGATTGGCTGTATTTACAGGAGCGTCTGTCCATTTTACTTTACAGTTGCATTCTCATATCGCCTGTCATTGAAATACACATTTCCATAGGAAATTCGGAGGTGCCTGTCATTGAAATACAAATTTACATAGGAAATTCTGAAATCGGTCCCTTCATAAAAAACATAATATTTATTTCTAAGTTTCTTATTTGCGACATCAAAGATAAACACTTATATGTCCGTACGACTAAACAAGTAACAACAATTCATATGGCACGTATTCGTTCTGTAACAAAACGTAAAACAGTTACAAATAGTAGTTCAACTCAGAATGCAAATGTGTATCCATTTATATATCCATGCTTGTTTCGTGTGTACTCACACAAATCTCAGATCGCGCTTTTCGTTGTCTGGAGCCTTCCAGAAGAAGCACGCTGAGCTGTCTTTGGTATTCGTGTTCGAATGTGTGACCGAATCATTGTCTCGTATGCACTTCTTCAGTTTCGTGTTGCTTGGCAGAGCTGTTGTCTCAAACCTGCCGACGGAGGGGTATCCAGGAAGAGCCCTCATCTGCATGAAGATTCCTTTGAATGACTGCCCGGTTACGCACACTACAACAGGCAGGTGTGTCAGAAACAGACAGGTGTGTCAGAAACAGACAGGTGTGTCAGAAACAGACAGGTGTGTCAGAAACAGGCAGGTGTGTCAGAAATAGACAGGTGTGTCAGAAACAGACAGGTGTGTCAGAAACAGGCAGGTGTGTCAGAAACAGGCAGGTGTGTCAGAAATAGACAGGTGTGTCAGAAACAGACAGGTGTGTCAGAAATAGACAGATGTGTCAGATACAGGCAGGTGTGTCAGATACAGGCAGGTGTGTCAGAAACAGGCCAGTGTGTCAGAAACAGACAGGTGTGTCAGAAACAGGCCAGTGTGTCATAAACAGACAGGTGTGTCAGAAACAGGCAGATGTGTCAGAAACAGGCAGGTGTGTCAGAAACAGGCAGATGTGTCAGAAACAGGCAGGTGTGTTAGAAACAGGCAGGTGTGTCAGAAACAGACAGGTGTGGTTACGTCGATACGTGACATCAAAACATACACGGTTGAGACGAAGTGTTTGAAAAATCAAAATGTGAAATTCTGACTGTTATTCTTAATTATACACGATATTCCTCCGAAATTTACAAATTGCATAGGGCATATAACGGTCAAATTGCAGTTCAGTAGAGTAAGTTAGAACTGACTCAGTCTATGCTATACAATGGAGTTTGTATGTGTTATTAGGTATCGATTAACACGATCAAACATTGCAGGATTACCGTGTTATGGTAATTTAAACTACAATGTACCCCACCTTTCAGTGTCTGCCCAGGCGCGTAAGTCGTAGCCCCGTCTTCCAACGTCAGCGAGTACGGACTATCGGTGGTTTGTGGATAAGCCAAACCATTCCTAGCATTTGGCTTAGGATCATATGGATAGTAATGCATGGGTTGCATATTAGTAGAGTAGCACATTCTTTTCGGGGCACCGGTGCCATATCCTTGCGCTGCTGGGAGGACTAGCAAAACCAGCCAGGCAAGATATTCAGACGAATACATCAGTGAGCGTGGTTCGTGTCCGGAACAAAGTGAATGACTCAATGAATGACGACCCCTCACTATATACCAGTGGATAGCCAGCGTCACTGCAGGGAGAGCGCCCCCTTGCGAGTACAAGCTCCGTGCAAAGGTTTAAGTAGCATCCACTAGGTGGTGAGTGGCTTAGCTATGGCCTGCACAGAGTATTCATTTAATGAGGATGGTCTGTGTGAATACAATATTACTAGCCTAAACGACACATTGTGATGAGGGGGAGGGAGACAGAGACAGACATGACAGAAATAGACAGAGAGAGCCAAATGTCAAGATAATGTTAAGACGATATCAATATGGTGTTTCCAGGGTGAACCTTTAATGTCAAGAGATGTATCATTGTCTTAAAACCTGTTGACAGTTGGCCGCTAAGTTTACTCTTATATAGCTTAGTATTATAACATTTCTGTGCATGATGGGGGTCAGGAGGTAGGGTGTGGCAGGCAGGGGGAGGGAGGAAAGAAGGGAGGGAGGGAGGAAGGGAGGAAGGAAGGAAGGAAGGGAGGGAGGGTGTGGGAGGGAGGGAGGAATGAAGGTAGGGAGGAAGGGAGGAAGGGAATGATAGACGGACGGATGGACGGACGCAAGGGAGGGAGGGAGGGAGGGAGGGAGGGAGGGAGGGAGGGAGGGAGGGATGGAGGGAGGGAGGGAGTGAGGGAGGGAGGGAGGGAGGGAGAGACGGACGGACGGACGGACGGACGGACGGACGGACGGACGACGGACGGACGGACGGACGGACGGACGGACGGACGGACGGACGGACGGACGGACGGACGGACGGACGGACGGACGGACGGACGGACGGACGGACGGACGGACGGACGGACGGACGGACGGACGGACGGACGGACGGACGGACGGACGGACGGACGGACGGACGGACGGACGGACGGACGGACGGACGGACGGACGGACGGACGGACGGACGGACGGACGGACGGACGGACGGACGGACGGACGGACGGACGGACGGACGGACGGACGGACGGACGGACGGACGGACGGACGGACGGACGGACGGACGGACGGACGGACGGACGGACGGACGGACGGACGGACGGACGGACGGACGGAGAGGGAGGGTGATGCGTACAGACAGAAATACAGATAGACAGACTGACAGACAGACAAACATACACGCAGACAAACACGCAGAGAGAAAGAGATAGGTATAAGTGCATGGGTGTGCTTATCTCGGTCGCTGATGAGTGTGTGACTACGAAAGCGCTGAATGATGATCGATCAACTGCGAGTGGCTGTGACTGCGGGATATCACTCGGTAAGAGCACCGAGACGTGGGCCTTATTAAATTCGAGCTCGATCACTGCCTATGAAAATGTAATGTACTAGTCAACGATAATCGCACAGTGGCTCAATCACCGTATCATACAACCTACCGATGCTACGAGCGAAGTGCCTGGCCAAGTCTACTCTATAACAAATATTGTTATAAAGCAGCACATCTACGTCTGCACACAACTGAATGTGTTGTTATTAGGAGCTTTGTAAATAAACAAATCCAATAATAAAAATAATGGTTGTGGGTTTGTATGTCAAAGGCCCATGTGAAATATAAAAATTGAAAACAAATATAACACAGTGTACACAAAGTGCCCTTTATATATATTTTTCCAGTTGTACGTGTAAATGTATGGTTAGTTTAAAAAAAATCATAAACCAGTTGCATTTCACTGACATGTAATAAAGTTGTGTTTTAACCATGCTTGTCAATAGAAAGGATTGAGACCCTGTCTGTGTATACATATGAACTTATTTTAGCAACGCCGTCACATGTCAATGTATATCTGGACTTTGTACGCCTTTAATTATTTTGATGCGGTTAGGTGGGTGGGTGTGTAGGTGGGTGGGTGTGTAGGTGGGTGGGTGTGTAGGTGGGTGGGTGACATGAATCCTATCAAACCTCTTTGGATTATTGGATTTTTTTAGATTGATAACTCTCTTAAATATTAGCGTACTGATACTAAATAACTTAGTACTTCAAAGACGTAATGGTTTCTCTAATTAGTGTTTGTGTGTTTCCCCACAGTGTTCGTGCATGGGCGTGTGAGTACGTGTAATTGAGTACGTGAATTATTTAATATGTTGTCTAAACAAGATAATTATTTTGAGCAAGTATAGTGCCATGACTTGGCGCTACCACTGCACTACCGAGCGACTACGTGAAAACTCTTTTGCGAGGTAGTGCAATGATAGCGCCAAGTCATGCCACTATACTTGATCAAAATAGCGGATGCCTGGTTATAATTTGAACCAACTATTTGTCACCCGCCGTAAAAAAAACTAACAACCACGTCAGACGGACTGACGCCGTCAATGTGTATTTAAAGGCTTAGTCACAGGTAACAATAGGGAGTATTTGCACACACGCACACACATAGACACACAAACAGACACACAACACACACGCACACGCACACAAAACACACACAAACGCACATACACATGAACACACACACACACACACACACACACAAATACACACACACACACACACACACACACACACACACACACACACACACACACACATACATAAACACACAAACAAACAAACAAACAAACACACACAACGCACACAGTGGTGTGGTGTTTAACACAGGTCTATGTGATGCACACATGCGTCTAGTGCTGTAGTGCGCACACGCACACACGCACATACACAGACACACATACACAACACACACACACAACACACACAACACACACAACACACACAACACACACAACACACACGCACACAAAACACACACAACACACAGACACACATACACAGCACACACACACAACACACACAACACACACAACACACACAACACACACAACACACACAACACACACACACACACACACACACACACACAACATACATGCACACACATACACACAACATACACACAAACGCACACACATAAAAAACATATGCACACACAACACACACAACACAAACGCACACACATACACACACAACACACACACATACACAAACGCACGCACATACACAACACACACGCACACATATTGACACACATACACACACACAACACACACACGCACACACATACACACAACACACACGCACACACACGCACACACACAACACACAGGCGCGCATGCACGCAGGCACACGCTACTTTTGGTCACTGTTAGATACAGCTTTCTTGGCTTGTTATCGTAGTAGTAGTAGTAGTAGTAGTAGTAGTAGTAGTAGTAGTAGTAGTAGTAGTAGTAGTAGTAGTAGTAGTAGTAGTAGTAGTTGTTGTTGTTGTTGTTGTTGTTGTTGTTGTAGGCCTAATTGTTGTCGTTGTTGTTCACATTCAGATAATAATGAAGAAAGGCAAATTCACCGCCGCAGTACAAGTGGCAAATTACTAATAATACAACCTTTATTTCTACTGTACTGCAATATCAGTTATATAGGTACGCACTAATGATGAAAGAAACCAACGTCCTTGTTCGACACACGGAAACACAAATGTCGTTTTTTATCTACACTGGCAAACTTCAGCACTGCATATTGCCATAGATTTCCGACGCAAGTTCAAAGCGAGTGGCTTGAGTCTAAAACAGCTTACACCAGTGACCATCATAAATGCTTGCAAAGCTTTTCACGGAAGACACACCTAATTCAGCATCTATGACGTGCTTCTCATGCGAATCTTTGCTTGGGTGTGTGTGAAATGTTCTTTTCTGGCGCTTTTAGTATGCGGTGCATTATATTTGTCTGTTTTGTTTTGTACTTTTGTGCGTTTCACCGGTTTTGCTGCGTGCTATGGTGCGTCGCCTATTGTCTTGAATTCCCGTGTGTAGTGGTACTTAGCAATTCGCGATTCAAACTACTGACAGCTGAATAGAAATGGCGGTCGCCCACAGCCGATAATGGCTAAGTTTGACAAGTACTTAAAGTATACCCTGGCATTGTGCTCATCAAGCCATGATGATTTTTTACTGTAAGTGGCATATTCTTAAATTAGTTGTACAAGCACTTCACGCCCCTTTAACATAGTCTATGTTGCAAGCGACCAATGACCGAAGCATCCAATGACGTAAGTATGAGTATTATATTTATGTAGTGTAAGATAATCTCGGCTACAGTTTAACCATGTGTTTCAACCGTCAATTTGGTTATCACCACTGACTTGACGTTTATAGCCTTATGATTATCTTTAACGAATTAGAGAAGCCTCACTGGTGTGTGCTATATTGTTACATGACACTTTGACGACATAAGCACCACAATAATGATTAATTTAAGCAGAAAGGACGAACGAACGACAAAGGGAATGGAACAATCGAACGAACGACTGAAATGACAAACTCCACTATGCCAGCGCGAGCAGACTGCACAATGCGACTGTAGCGAACGTCACGCCTGAAACAAAGAACACCAGCGTGTATGACTATGAATGCAAGAATTAATTAATAATTAATTTTTAAAAATATCTCGCACCCGAATATGTTCGTAGCATACAGTGCTACACAAATCTGGTCTATTTATTATTTATTAATAATATAAATAACATCACAGTAAAGGTCGGAATCAATTGTCAGCCAACCAAATGAGACATTACTAAAACATAAAAATTTAAGTGTTTTCGACGCCGGGAACTGTTTGTGTAAATATCCATCCACAGTTAGCCTCGGTTACCGAGACGCCACACGGTGGCAGCACCTGTTAGCCCCTCACATCCGCCTGGAGAATTGTCCTTGATTGTATGCTGTGCCAGTGTTAACGCCAGAGCTACCTTACCCCAGAATAGGGTAGAGACGCTGATTGGTTCTCAGGTCAAATTGACATAACAAATTAAATAAGGATACCCTTTTGATCAGGTATTATTATAATATAAAATTATTCAAAGTTAAACTTATACTGAAACATATCACACAAAATCATTTCATTTTTTATTTTCTACTTTTTATGTTGTGTATATAGGTTCTTTCGTTATCAAAAGTATACGTACATTATAAGCAATAATTATTATTATACACGTAAACCTGTTAATTAATTCAAAACAGTGATGCCGTCTGGCGGTTTTGTGCAGTAACACAACATATGGGTTACATAAGCAAAGCATATTTGTCAACAGACTATCTTCTCGGCGAAGTTACGTAGCCGAGCGAGAGCTGGTTAAGCAAGACTAATACCAGAGCTAGTAGATATGCGCTGGGGCACCTCCCCCCGCCACGGGGAAACACACGCGCACAGGTCTCGGTGTACCGTCCGTGTGAGGGCGCTGTGTATTCAAGGGGTCCAGCTCGGATATATTAACTCTGTTAATGCACAGTCTGTAACTGACGTAGCTACGATACGATCTTGTGCTGCCAGCACCGTTGTGCGGGGTTGTAACTTATTGGTCTGATTACCAACAACAAAGGGTCAAACACTCAACCACCCTCATTAAGTTTGCGTCTCCATATAAAACCCACCCTACTTAAATTATGATAATAAAATGCGCTTTGCCGAAGAAAAAACAACTACACATTTGTTTAAATGACGTTCCATTAGCTGACTCACGCGTCTGCCTTCGAATTTTCTGTTTCCTTCAATTCCACCGCCCGAACCCTGAAATATTCCCGAACGTGTCAAATTTATCTGGGATCTTTCCAGTTCTCATAAAATACTCAATTTTACCGATTAAATGCACGCTCTAGTGCTATTCATCATAACAAGCCTTGGCGTCGGAACATTGTTAAAATTCGGAGAATCATGCTTACCAGAAACCCCCAATTTCACCCCTACATGCTCGCCAAAGCTCACCAAAACAACCCATATTGGGGCTCTCATTTCAAAAATCTACATTTTTACCCACCTACCTCCTGCAAACTGACGATGAACCTTCGATTGCACTAAGAAATTCACGACTTTTAAAATGTTGTGAAAGAATCTTATCTCCAACTCCCATCTAAATATTGGAGTTAGCCCCCAACCCCTCCCACGTCCCGACACCCAAGATAATCAGTTCACAAGACATGTGCAACAACTCACCAATAATAGCCGCGCCACTGAACGTGTTGGACTCGATGTCCTCCCAGTACGTGTTGTGGTCTTGGGCAATGGTTGCTCTGAAAACAGATCAAAAATCCTTGACCGACAGACATTTCGGTTTCTTGGAATATTTCATCAAAATATTCGGAGGTGAAAATCATGTTTCTGTCAAACAACTATCATAATATATATATATATATATATATATATATATATATATATATATATATATATATATATATATATATATATATGTATATATATATTATATATGTATATTATATATATATATATATATATATATATATATATTATATATATATATATATATATATATATATATATATATATATATATATATATATATATATATATATATATATATATATATATATATATATATATATATATATATATATATATAGTTACCTGCCTGCCAGCCAGCCAGCCAGCCAGCCAGCCAGCCAGCCAGCCAGCCAGCCAGCCAGCCAGCCTGTCTGAACGGAAATTATCTGACGTCACAGTGCCATCCACATAACTTCATTGTTCATTACCAAACACGCGCAATGACAAAATATATTCCCTGATTCGTGTCTTCGCATTGCAATGTATTAAAACTACGCCTGTGTCCTACTTACACTGCGTGCAGTTTCTCTGTTGTCGCGGTGTCGGGGAACTTCCACGTGAAGCAGGTGGGGTCGGGTTTGTCCTCGGGCTTCGAGTGGGTGACGGTGTTGCCGTCAGCGGTGCACTTCATCAGCTTCGTCTTGTTCGGCAGTTTGGCGTCAAATGTGCCGACTGGTTCAGTCTTGCCGACAACTCTCACCTGCATTAGGATTCCTTGAAACTTCGCCCCCTTGACGCACACTGAAATGTAATCGATGACTGTTCTTCAGAAAACGTAGGCTAATTGCATTACTTGGCGTGGAACTGACGGATAAGAGCGACTAAAGATTAGTGGTTTTTACAGTGTATTTTTACGTTTTATTATGATTTATACGATGATGATATCAACGATATTATTACGAATATTAATATATTTTAAAGGTTTGTACATTTGCCATTTTAAGGTGATATAATTGTATTACTATACCCAGTCAATATCCTAGATTCTAATCACGATCCATTTACAATCAGAACTTAACAATTCTTGCGTATGCTGTGGGTCATAAATGCCATCCATCTTGTACTGGATAATAAAAATAATGCCGGACAGTCAATGAAGGTTTCTGGCGACTCACACAAAATATCTTCGCGATCACATTCCGACTCGTGACCCAAGCATTGAGAAGCACTGTTTTTGTAATGTATATAAAAAGAGTTTGGCCTGTGGACATGTTTTTGGCAATTAAGTATTTGTTGCCACACTAAACGCGGCACATTCTTTTTGTCCTATTTCTGAACCATTGTGATTTCCCCATGGCACGTACACAATCTATCAAGAGAGCAGGTAAATTACTGACCGCATCTTAGCATAAGCCCACAATAATGAGCCCAAGAGAACACCGCAGCATGCTTTAAAAAACCGTGGAATATTGTTGATTTTCCACGCCAAACACTCAGATGTCCACTATCTTAGTGTTGTCAGTAGAATACACGGGGTACACCTCACCTTTCCGCGTGTTCGTCGCCCCGTCAATCTCCTCCACACTCAGCGAGTACTTGTTTGTGGCGGCCGTCTGCTTGGTAATGCCGGCGTGGGCAGGAGACAAACTCACGCAAGACGTTGCCGGAGCACCATTGCCAAAGCCGGCCACCATCGGGACGGCAACCAGCAGCGCCAACCACACGAGATGCCCGCACGAAGACATGATGCGTCTTGGGGTGACCCGGCGATGTGTTGCGTTTAGGAGAAAGAGAGATGGAGAGAGACGGTATTATAATGCTGTTGGCTGCTCTGCATCAGACGTCACCAACGTGCGCGCGGTGACATGGCGGGACAGATCGTTCAACCGCTGAGGTATCGATCGCGTTGGCCCGAGCCGCTGAGTCACGTCGCTGCGTGGCCTATTTAGCAGTACAAGTACTCGTTGACGAGGCAACGTTTTAGCACAGGCGAACAGTGGCAGGGAAGCACCGGCATAAACGCGCACGCATGCTTGCACACACATGCACGCGAACGTGTTTGTCAAACATTGTGGTGCGTTGTGTTAAGTCAGGCTCCTGCGTGTTTTGTTTAAGACAAAACAAGGCAAATCGTTTAAGGTCACAATTATATAGGCAGGAATGTATAATTATACACATGCACACATAAATGTAATAATAACTAACATACACACCACACACACACACACACACACACACACACACACACACACACACACACACACACACACACACACACACACACACACACACACACACACACACACACACACACACACACACACACACACACACACACACACAAACACACACACACACACACACACAACACACACAACACACACACACACACAACACATGTACAAGTAGTCCTAATTAATCAATTTAACTCACACAATATGTATACTACATTGTGATCAAACAGCAATTTGAATCCCTGAATAGTTGCCATGCATTATCTTTCAGTGTGTGTCACGGGAGGTCCCTTCCAAGGCATCCTTCTACAGGCGAGAGTTGTGGGCGGAACGTTGCCTGTTGGCACATTTCAAGAGAATCTACCAAACAACACACAACTGATGACATGTTTGTCAGACAGCGACTCTGTCACACATTCCAATCCAGTCATTAAAGCTGACCCCACGTGCTTCAGTTGGAAGGCTCCCAGTGAGGACCTGGGTGACCTGAGATTTGTGTAAGTAGACACAATGAGGTTTCATTCACCTACATGTAGACATAGCAGGTGCCATTAATTTATATATATAATATATATATATATATATATATATATATATATATATATATATATATATATAACATTATCATATATAATTTATTATATATATATATATATATATATATATATATATATATATATATATATATATAATTTTATTATTTAAAATATATGTATAAAGCTGTATGTATAAAGCCATACTTATTATGTATACATGTACATGTTTCATGTATTGCTGTTATCAATACTGTTGGCAAAAGCAAGTAATGGCAGAGGTCGCGAGCACAGATTTAATGGTGATGTAGGCACGCCGCGATGGTGCGGATCCGTTAATTAACTGCGTGACAACTCCTGCGACCTTTAGGCTGGGTCTCCCCGACACTGTTTACACAAGTAATGCACGTGAAGTGCGTCACTGTTGCGTACGGGTGAGGTTGATTAAACGGCTGTTACTACTGCGGCATAACAGCTGTTTAATCAACCTCACTCGTACGCAATTTTTGTTTGAATTATTTTTTGTTGCGTTTTGCCATAAATAAACACTCCAGCGGACATAATTTCTACAAAATATGCAGTGGAATGTCCGAACTCTCCAAAGTATTAGCGTTCATTTTGATGGCTTAACGGACCACTTGCTAAACTACAGGCCACGTGATATATATGTCAGTAGTTGCCCTTATACATGACTTTGTGACTTCGACTATTACTAGTCCTGGCTCTGCCGTAGAGGCCTTAAACTCTTGAGGTAATCGCAGTTTTTCTTTTGATTTGTATTCTACATGCGATGTATTTCAACAATCCAGGAGGTGCTTTTTGAAATTCCGTGGCATAAGGTCACTGGAGCATGAGATCCAAAATGGCCGCCGCTGAACGGGATTTCATTTATTCCTTTGGATCTAAAAGATTCCGCCTAAATTTTACATTCGCGACACTCTTGACCTATCCATTTTACGATTTGACGCCACATGTGACGAGAAATCCAGTGACGAGAAATCCAACATGGCCGCTCATCCAAGACGATCGTTGACTGCAGAAACTCAAACAACCGTAACTTTCGATTGAAATGAGCTAGAAACTGGATTTTTATGTCTCTCTCGTGGTTATGATGGTCCCCAATCAAATATACCTTATTTATTTCATGACCTATCTGGTTTACTATGTAGGCCATATATCAAGTTAATGGGTCAAAGATTTACGTGTTTAACCATAACATTATCTGGTCACGAAACGGGGTAGAACTGGTATATAGAAGAAGTAGGCGTCTTGTCTATGTGGCTATCACAATAGTTGTCCTGAGATGTAGTACAATGGATGAGATTATTAATTTTTGAGGTTGTGACTAAGCGCTAGGCCAAGATCAAAAGTCAAATGTGGCTAAACATGTATAAATTATGTCCTCTTTTTAATATAGAAAACCAAGAATTGAAAATGATGGTCAATTCATAATATTTGACACCTGTCACATGGTTTTTTTTAACATGTTATGGCACAAACACAAAATTATTGTAACCTTTCAAGTGATTTATAACAATAAGCACCTGTAACGTATAGCTAGCTAGCATGTACACGTACACCAACCTTTGTCCGTCCTACATTTAGGTAACAACGATTTTGACAATTTCGAACTTGTGATTTGTAGCAATAGATGACCCACATCAGCACAGATTTTCCGCATGAGTACTGCATCGTAATACACATGCCACTATATTTGCATTTGAATAGCATATTAGTAGAGAGGGAGTTAAGACATTTCAAGTTTGAGTATCTAGCCTTACTAGATCCAAAGTTATAGACAAATACCTGCTCAGTGGCGGCCATTTTGGATGTCACGCTCCAGTTACCTTATGCCACGGATTTTTTTAAAGCACCTCCTGAAGTGTTGAAAGACATGGTATGTAGAATACAAATCAAAAGTAAAACTGCGGTTACCTCAACCTTTTACGGGCCTATATGACAGAGCGAGGAGGACTATACAGACAAAGGTAAGAAATTAACTTGTTAAAATGGAAAGTTAACTAAGGGAATTGAGTATGACGGTGAGCTACATGTTTTTATTCTGTATAATGATTATCAGGTGCCTATTTTTGTGTGGAAAAGTGTGCATACAATTACTTTGCGCGTATCATCATTATAATCATTGTTGTTATTATTATTGTTGTTACTTTTATTGTTTTATTATTTTATTTTATTGTTATCAGCATAATCATTGTTATTATTATTGCGTGGCGTGGCGTGGCGTGGCGTGGCGTGGCGTGGCGTGGCGTGGCGTGGCGTGGCGTGGCGTGGCGTGGCGTGGCGTGGCGTGGCGTGGCGTGGCGTGGCGTGGCGTGGCGTGGCGTGGCGTGGCGTGGCGTGGCGTGGCGTGGCGTGGCGTGGCGTGGCGTGGCGTGGCGTGGCGTGGCGTGGCGTGGCGTGGCGTGGCGTGACGTGACGTGACGTGACGTGACGTGACGTGACGTGACGTGACGTGACGTGACGTGACGTGACGTGACGTGACGTGACGTGACGTGACGTGACGTGACGTGACGTGACGTGACGTGACGTGACGTGACGTGACGTGACGTGACGTGACGTGACGTGACGTGACGTGACGTGACGTGACGTGACGTGACGTGACGTGACGTGACGTGACGTGACGTGACGTGACGTGACGTGACGTGACGTGACGTGACGTGACGTGACGTGACGTGACGTGACGTGACGTGACGTGACGTGACGTGACGTGACGTGACGTGACGTGACGTGACGTGACGTGACGTGACGTGACGTGACGTGACGTGACGTGACGTGACGTGACGTGACGTGACGTGACGTGACGTGACGTGACGTGACGTGACGTGACGTGACGTGACGTGACGTGACGTGACGTGACGTGACGTGACGTGACGTGACGTGACGTGACGTGACGTGACGTGACGTGACGTGACGTGACGTGACGTGACGTGACGTGACGTGACGTGACGTGACGTGACGTGACGTGACGTGACGTGACGTGACGTGACGTGACGTGACGTGACGTGACGTGACGTGACGTGACGTGACGTGACGTGACGTGACGTGACGTGACGTGACGTGACGTGACGTGACGTGACGTGACGTGACGTGACGTGACGTGACGTGACGTGACGTGACGTGACGTGACGTGACGTGACGTGACGTGACGTGACGAGAAGCCCCACTCCTCGGCGACAATCCAACCCTCCTCCACAATGAAACTTAGTTCACGTGTCATAATTCCAAGAGAACAGGATTACTGCACCATACCGACGTGTTGCCACTCCTGATGGCACCAACATCTGGCCTGGCACATGGGTTGATTCAGTGAGGGAAAACTCGTACGATATAAAGATGGCACCATGATTGTGTAAATATTGCCGTGAGGTGGCAGCACTTTTTTGTCCCTCAGATCTCGGCGAATTTACGCAGCCGAGCTAGAGTCCGTTAAGCGAGGCTAAGTATTCCCTTGGTGTAGGCATCCATATATTGTCGTTGGTAGATGAAACAGTTTTCAATGACGAAGAATCCATTTTTGTTGCTGGTGCATACAAAATCCCTGTGATATAACGTCTCAAGCCGAAAATTACCCCCAATGGTCACGTTGTCTCAACATCCCGGAAAGGGACTACGTGAGCGTACACACTGCTGTGTGGCTTGAGATCATTATGATGTGCTGGTATGTCCTGGACATACGTTTACTAACCCTTCACACGTGTCAACAGTGGTGGTGAGAGAAGGCGGAGATTTCTGGGAGGCTCAAGCTAGGAGGCTTAGGTTGAGATTTTGGTGAACGTCAGCCGTTTGGTGAACGATGGACGCTCTTATGAGCCGCGGCGAACTGACCTGGATGTCCAGTGATACGTGTCGTTGTTGCGCACAATAACCCACACCGCGAGGTCAGGTTGACACTGCCTCGGCGTTTCATAATGGTTGCACTGATAACGCGTGGCATGCAGTCAAATTCATGGAGACCCGTACCCAGTACTCACGGTACAGGTATTTAAAACTCCATGGTCACTTCGATTATTTTGCTTCTCGCGTTTCAGATTAATTTCACGAAAAAGCAAACCTACTAAGTGTCCACTGTAACATACTAGTTCGCATGTGCACGTTTTAATTCGTTTTGGCGAAAACGTAAAAAAAAATCTATTTTCGATTGGTTCCCTTCGTATTATAGTCTTTTTCGTATAGATCTTTATACAGTACATGTCTTATGGGTAGACTATATCTTTGTATTAGTCACGTGATCACATAAATAAATGGTTATCTTACCAAATCCATACCACACATTTGTCTGTAGATTTAGTTAGCACACCACCTGTTGCAGAGAGATCTACTACATTATCAGATTAAGTTAACTGGAATATTGCTTGACGAACTTTGTTGATGCAAGAGTTGAAGTATAAAAATAGTAGAATGTCAACTGTGCTTAGCTATTTTGTAGTACCACCTTACTCCAAAGGGAATGTGTTAGTTTGTTTAATTTTCCTCAAAATAATTGATCAATAATTACCATTGTGTATTTAGTTGTGTTGAGTTATATAAATTAGATCAATTCATAATGTTAAACTGCACTATTATTTAATATTTTTAAACGTATACTCATACTTGTACTCGTGAAAATGTACTCGGCTAGTTAGTATTTATGTTTGGCCTTTTTAGGTAAATCTATTTATATAGCACAACATCCATCCTCAGGACTAATCAATGCATATAACAATTTAAAATAGGTCACTGCCCGTGGCACCATGTGTTATATAGAAGGAGTACAGTCACGGGTCGCCACACAGCGTGACATTCTCGGCGACCAGTAAGGTTAGCTTCGTGTCATTTGTAGAGGTAATTATGATTATGAGTTGTTATTGTGCCGTAAGATTCTGATCTTGTATAACGCATGTGACCCAAAAAGCGCAGGATGTCGGCAGCTGAATATTGTTTCGCCAGTCATACCCGGTGTAACGATGTCTTTTTTCACGATTAAAAAAGACAAGTACGCATTTTAAAATTAAACTGACTGTGCATACTAGTTTACCTATTAACATATTACACATCTGGACATAAAACAATTGGATTGAGCACCGTCGTGGTTGTAGGCCCTATTATCCAAATTATGTAATAGCTGGTAACAGGAACCCATGTTTTGTGTGGTGGTATCAGTTGCAGTTGGTTTGCGTGCGTGTGAGCTTTGTTTTGTATGCTGGGGTTGTATTAATAAATGAATTTATTTAAATGTATTTTAATAACTTACGCTAATGAAGATCAAAGTAGCGTAGAAAGAAAACACGTCGTTGTTATATGATACAAGTAAATATGCTATGTTCAAACATTTTAATAAGCAAATATATTACAGAAGTAAAGCACATTTTCAGCGGTTAACGATACTTATGTTCTTATAGAGCGCGATATCCTACATACAGGATTGTTCACAGTGCTTCACAGTATAATCCCTGATAGACCAGCTCAATCGAACAACACCACTTTGGAAACGTTCAGGTACGCTGCAATTATTTATTTGTACACAACTATTCACCACTGTCATGCAGGTACATGTCAATCAGTAA
This sequence comes from Oasisia sp. SBJ-2009, assembly GCA_964017155.1. NCBI lineage: Eukaryota > Metazoa > Annelida > Polychaeta > Sabellida > Siboglinidae > Oasisia > Oasisia sp. SBJ-2009. The sequence goes on from OZ024862.1 coordinate 16,466,149, forward strand.
GCTAGGAGAGCTCAACTGAAGCACCGGGAAATGATGGACCAAGTCCAGTGTTCAAAACAACAGAAAGAGGATTTAAACATGGAATCTCCCGACCGGAAGTCCATAACCCTAGCTACCCTGTCACCGCGCTCACCACGTAGTCCTATAGAAATAAACAGTAAGTGGCCAACCCAATAAAAACACTCTGTAAAGCATAAATTAAAACTTGTTGTATGTATTATCTATAAAACATGAGAGTTAAACATATTAATACATACTAGCAAACCTACAAGCGCATAATAGATAACAAACGTATAGGGATTAAAAGACAATGATACAAATCACATATTATATACGAAATGGCGGTGTCTATGTGTGCCTGTTTGAGGTGGTATTCTACACAATAACGTTCCGATGAGATGAGCACAACACTGGGAGTCCTTGCCGAGGCAATGTTGTAAGACATGCTACGGCTCCTCCGTGCGGACGCAAAGGAACATCAGCGATGTATCATAACTGACTTATCCATCACGTGACCTATCGCCTAGCAACAAGGCGCGTCAAGCCTTCAAAATGGAAGCAGACAACATGCAGCTCTCGGCCATTCTGTTGAGATTCTGACTCCAACTGATATATTTCATGTCTAAAAGCATATAGGGATAAACTATTTTATGTGAGATTTGCACGTGGGCAGGCTGGTTTAGCAAATTTTGTTTTTGTAGTGTTTTGGCAGGCATAATTAACGTACGTCATGCTCGTAAGTATGTTATATCGAAGACGAAAGCGACGCATTGGATCCGCCAGTCACAAACGGACGCAAGAACGCTTGAACACATAGACAGGATAATACTTCTAAGTAGAATAGTATTACTTCACTAAGCCGGCGACGACCGCCAGAAGACTGCAGAGACTGAAAGTGAAGAACGTCAGACCTGCAAGCGAGAACAGCAAAATACAAATAGTACACAATTAAATAGACACCTAACGACGGACTATATTGTATTCATATAATTCACGTACAATCAGACTTTTATATTGTTCAATAACATATCATTTACACACTATACGTGCTTACGTCAGAGGGAATATTTTCAAACGTTTTGGAAGGTTGACAAGATATTTATGATAAACAAGGGAATGTGATAGTTTGTAACAAATTAATTTATACCGTACATTTGTAATCGTAGTGGTTATGGGGTTATTTAAGATTTAAGGCACAAAATGTGTAATCACGTAGAATAAAAACGCATGGTATTTATAGAATGTAGTGTCAGCTTTACCTGCGACAGTGGCGCCATTATTTGTACCCTCATGCTCGTTGGCGTCTCCGGCAATAAAGAAGACGTCAGACTTCACCTCCACCCAGTAGGTGGCTTTGTCCTCGGCAATCGTTGCGCTGCGATCAATTAAATAAAACGTTATGGAAGTATATATCATTCGTGTGGATGTCACGCACTACTTATGTTTAATCAAATTTGTTAGCATTTTCGTGATCAAAAATGTCTTGGTCGATAGAGATCAACCTGGTAATATTACTTTCATCCCATATCCTACATCTCTTCTCCCATGCTCACTCATTACCTCCCTCCCCCTCTCTCTCCATCCCTCCCTTCCCTCCCTCCCAACCCTCCCTCCCTTCCCCCTCCCTTCCTCCCTTCCTCCTTTCCTCCCTACCTCTCTTTCTCCGTTCCTCCGTTCCTCCCTTCCTCCCTTCCTCCCTTCCTCCCTTCCTCCCTTCCTCCGTTCCTCCCTTCCTCCCTTCCTCCCTTCCTCCCTTCCTCCCTTCCTCCCCTCCTCCCTTCCTCCATTCCTCCCTTCCTCCCTTCCTCCCTTCCCCCCTTCCTCCCTTCCTCCCTTCCTCCCCTCCTCTCTTCCTCCATTCCTCCCTTCCTCCCTTCCTCCCTTCCTCCCTTCCTCCCTTCCTCCCTTCCTCCCTTCCTCCCTTCCTCCCTTCCTCCCTTCCTCCCTTCCTCCCTTCCTCCCTTCCTCCCTTCCTCCCTTCCTCCCTTCCTCCCTTCCTCCCTTCCTCCCTTCCTCCCCTCCTCCCCTCCTCCCTTCCTCCCTTCCTCCCTTCCTCCCCTCCTCCCTTCCTCCTTTCCTCCCTTCCTCCCTTCCTCCCTTCCTCCCCTCCTCCCCTCCTCCCTTCCTCCCTTCCTCCCCTCCTCCCTTCCTCCCTTCCTCCCATCCTCCCTTCCTCCCTTCCTCCATTCCTCCCTTCCTCCCTTCCTCCCTTCCTCCCTTCCTCCCTTCCTCCCCTCCTCCCTTCCTCCCTTCCTCCCATCCTCCCTTCCTCCCTTCCTCCCTTCCTCCCCTCCTCCCTTCCTCCCTTCCTCCCATCCTCCCTTCCTCCCTTCCTCCCTTCCTCCCTTCCTCCCTTCCTCCCTTCCTCCCTTCCTCCCTTCCTCCCTTCCTCCCTTCCTCCCCTCCTCCCTTCCTCCCTTCCTCCATTCCTCCCGTCCTCCCATCCTCCCTTCCTCCCCTCCTCCCTTCCTCCCTTCCTCCCTTCCTCCCATCCTCCCTTCCTCCTTTCCTCCCTTCCTCCCTTCCTCCCCTCCTCCCCTCCTCCCTTCCTCCCTTCCTCCCCTCCTCCCTTCCTCCCTTCCTCCATTCCTCCCGTCCTCCCATCCTCCCTGCCTCCCCTCCTCCCTTCCTCCCTTCCTCCCTTCCTCCCTTCCTCCCTTCCTCCCTTCCTCCCCTCCCTCCTCCCTTCCTCCTTTCCTCCCTTCCTCCCCTCCTCCCCTCCTCCCTTCCTCCCTTCCTCCCCTCCTCCCTTCCTCCCTTCCTCCATTCCTCCCGTCCTCCCATCCTCCCTGCCTCCCCTCCTCCCTTCCTCCCTTCCTCCCTTCCTCCCTTCCTCCATTCCTCCCGTCCTCCCATCCTCCCTTCCTCCCCTCCTCCCCTCCTCCCTTCCTCCCTTCCTCCCTTCCTCCCCTCCTCCCTTCCTCCTTTCCTCCCTTCCTCCCTTCCTCCCTTCCTCCCCTCCTCCCCTCCTCCCTTCCTCCCTTCCTCCCCTCCTCCCTTCCTCCCTTCCTCCATTCCTCCCGTCCTCCCATCCTCCCTTCCTCTCTTCCTCCCTTCCTCACATACTTCTCTCTTCCTCTCCATCTCCTCCTCCCTCCCTCACTTCCTCTTTCCCTGCCCTCTCCGCCTCCCTCCCTCACTCCGTCCGTCCGTCCGTCCGTCCGTCCGTCCGTCCGTCCGTCCGTCCGTCCGTCCGTCCGTCCGTCCGTCCGTCCGTCCGTCCGTCCGTCCGTCCGTCCGTCCGTCCGTCCGTCCGTCCGTCCGTCCGTCCGTCCGTCCGTCCGTCCGTCCGTCCGTCCGTCCGTCCGTCCGTCCGTCCGTCCGTCCGTCCGTCCGTCCGTCCGTCCGTCCGTCCGTCCGTCCGTCCGTCCGTCCGTCCGTCCGTCCGTCCGTCCGTCCGTCCGTCCGTCCGTCCGTCCGTCCGTCCGTCCGTCCGTCCGTCCGTCCGTCCGTCCGTCCGTCCGTCCGTCCGTCCGTCCGTCCGTCCGTCCGTCCGTCCGTCCGTCCGTCCGTCCGCCCGCCCGCCCGCCCGCCCGCCCGCCCGCCCGTCCGTCCGTCCGTCCGTCCGTCCGTCCGTCAGTCCGTCCGTCCGTCCGTCCGTCCGTCCGTCCGTCCGTCCGTCCGTCCGTCCGCCCGCCCGCCCGCCCGTCCGTCCGTCCGTCCGTCCGTCCGTCCGTCCGCCCGCCCGCCCGCCCGCCCGCCCGCCCGCCCGCCCGCCCGCACGCACGCACGCACGCACGTCCGCCCGCCGTGAAGTCCCAAAAGGGTTTCCGTTGTACAACCTAGATCAGAGATAATAATTGCCCCTACAAATGACACAGACGCTAACCTTGCTGGTCGCCGAGAATGTCACGCTGTTTGGCGACCCGTGACTGTACTACTATTATATAAAACATGAGTCATGGCGCCACGGGCAGTGACCTATTTTAATTTGTTATATGATTACTTAAGTCTGACACGAATCGATGCCAAAAAGATCACCGAAAATAGTTGACCTCAAATCGAGCGGCAACAATTTGTTAACAGTCATACGCAAGGCACGCACGCACGCACGCACGCACGCACGCACGCACGCACGCACGCACGCACGCACGCACGCACGCACGCACGCACGCACGCACGCACGCACGCACGCACGCACGCACGCACGCACGCACGCACGCACGCACGCAAGCACGCACACACGCACACACGCACACACACACACACACACACACACACACACACACACACACACACACACACACACACACACACACACACACCCTATCTCAGGCTTGTGTTCAAACGTTAATCGTCGTATTTAAATGTTGGCGATTTAAATGTTGGCAATGTTGTTTGAAATTATTCAAGTGCACCGAATATATGATGGCATTTAAATGCATATAATGCAAATGCAACTATATTATTGACTCGCGTGCAAATATAACAGTTTAAAATCAATCGAACGCAAATGCAGAAGTTAAGAAATAAAGATAATCATTTGAAATGCGGCAAATGACATAGCGCCTTCATGTGATTACATACTGAAATGTTGTAAAATGCATGGGCCTAGTCTTCAATTCAGAGAGTCTGTCTACTTACACAAATTGAAGTCTGTGTTTGCAATTGTGGTCGTGAATTTTCCAGACGAAGCAGGTCCCACCTTGTTTGTCGGTTGTGCAATTGTGGGTAACGGAGTCATCGTCGTTGGTGCACTTCATCACCTTCGTATGGTCCGGCAGATTTGTATCATCAAACGTACCAATTGGAGCCGTGTTCCCTTCAACTCTTATCTGACCAAGGATGCCTTTGAACGACTTTCCCTTGACACAGGCTGAAGTCAAAAAAACGACATTGTTTAATAGGCTACTCGTTCATGACTTGAGCATACTGAAAATGTTATTCTATCGAGAAGCCACGCCCTTAAATAAAGTAATTTATTTTGTCAGATTAAAAAATTGATTGCGTAATAAAGCATTCCGCAGATGGATTCCTAGAATATGATTTTATAAGCCATAAAGTCATAAATAATATTGTTAACTAGAACAACAACAAATCCCGCATAAGCTCCGTATTATCCCAGAGTAATGACAGTCTTGCTAAATCGTTAAACTGCTGTCAGTGTGAATATCTTAATCAATGCTTCTTTCCGATGTCATTAAATGAAAAGTCGGCGTTACACAAAAAGTCATGGTAGGTTATAACAGAACAATGTAAAGTGTTTCTTT
>OZ024862.1:16476358-16486358 GCA_964017155.1 Oasisia sp. SBJ-2009
CGATCACTCTCAGGCCGTGTCTTACAGTGACGTGGGCTACTTGGTGCGATCACTCTCAGGCCGTGTCTTACAGTGACGTGGGCTACTTGGTGCGATCACTCTCAGGCCGTGTCTTACAGTGACGTGGGCTACTTGGTGTGATCATTCTCAGGCCGTGTCTTACAGTGACGTGGGCTACTTGGTGCGATCACTCTCAGGCCGTGTCTTACAGTAGCGTGAGCTACTTGGTGCGATCACTCTCAGACCGTGTGTTAAGGGGGTGTCACACGTACGAGTGCCTCGTACGAGTCACACGTACGAGTGCCTCGTACGAGTCACTCGTACGAGTGCCTCGTACGAGTCACTCGTACGAGTCACTCGTACGAGAACATGTCACACGTACTCGTGGCTAAACAATCGAGTCGGGAGAGTTGCGTAAATGACGTCATAAGGTGAAGGCCATTAGAGACGCACGCGTGCTTCTTTACGGGGATGGCTGACAGTTGAAGCAGCAGCAGTGAAGAAGAACATGCAATTTTGCTCGGTGCGTTGGCTGTGCTGCAGCAAATTAATGACGAAAAAGGGAAAGAAAAGCTGAAGAAACGGAAAAGATGGTGGGTTCGCCTAAGCATTGCGCGGCGCCAGCAGTTCGGTGCATTCCATGCTCTGGTGAAGGACATTAAAGTGGAGGACCCCAGAACACTTCCAAACTTTGTCCGAATGGATGCATAGCAATTTCAATATTAGTAGAGCAGATAAGTGCCATTTTTTGGCCGAATCGTTCAAATTGTGATACAAGCATGACATTTGGTAGGAACGTTCCTTTAGGATCACTCTACAAGAAAAAAGTGGTAGCCACGTGGATTTTCAACATGGCGGCCATTTTTTCCAAGATGGCCGCCAGGGTATGAAAACAACCTTTTAACCATAGAAATCGCCAGAGATGTCGGATTTATTTCATCTTGGTGTCGATTTATAGGTTTTTGACCTTGCTAGAGCTGATTCTTGAGTGTATTGGTCGATTTCTTGAACCAATAAATCAATTTTAGGACTTGTGTAACAATAAAGAAGTCAAATGACAACTATTGTGCACGCTTCGAATGCAAGTAAATTGGTTTTCGTTATAGACTGGGAAGGTTATAATAGGCTTCCATAAATCCACGTTAGTCGCTAGAGGCATAATACGCAACTAGACCCTAGTTGTGTATCAGCGCCTCCAGCGACCAACGTGGATTTGTTTGCATGTTTTGCTGAACGCTTGTTTAATTCAGAGATGAACGTGCCCCATCCAAAGTTGTGGACAGCAGGGCAAAGAAAGTGCCTGAGCTTCCTGAATCTTTCACGAACATCCCACCGGCCTTCTTCAACAAAAAGAATCCGGCACCTCCATCTGTAGCTGACGTATCCTTGCCAGATCCAAGTCTTTTCCACAGAAACCTCAAACTGGAGTACGAATGGTTGGAACAGGTTCAACAAACTTCAGCTGTAGAATATTCGTCCAACATTACGTGGTCGGCGCACCATGCAAGCCAGAACAGGGCCAAGGACATTGAAATCATTATCGCACCGCTGCTGCCTCTTCTACGAGACCAAGCACATAGTGTTGCCACCATAAAGCATGTCATGAACAAAATTAGGGAAACAGTAGCATTCCTCAACCCAGGACAAACACCAATTATAACTGCAGACCAGCCACTATACGCACTGGCTAAACAGATCCAGTGGTACTGGCCAGATGAATATGGAGAAGACAAGTTTGTGATCATGTTCGGTGGACTACACATAGAAATGACAGCAATGAAATCAATTGGGTCAATACTAGAAGACAGTGGGTGGACCTGTGCTCTTGTTGAAGCTGGTATGGCCTCCTCCGGTACGGCAGATTCGTTTCTATCAGCTACCAATGTGACTAGAACTCGCCAAGCACATCAGATCACAGCTTGCAGTTTATTCCAACTCATGAAGAAAGCTCACAGTGTCCATCTCGCAGAACATCCAAGCAATGATGACAAAGAGATCTCCTTTGAAAACTGGTGTGGTGCCCGTAAAAAGGAGAGTCCACAGTTCCAGTTCTGGTCCCTCGTCTTGAACATGGAGCTGACTATTCTCACGTTCATTCGATCATTTAGAGAAGGAAACTTCACACTCTATCGTGAATCACTGTCTGAATTGATACCTTACTTCTTCGCCAACAACAACACCAATTACGCGCGTTGGCTTCCCATTCACCTCAGAGACATGATGTGCCTAGAGAAGCAACACCTAGATGTCGCCAAAGAGTTTCACCAAGGAAACCTTGTCGTTCACAAATCTGACAGGAATTTCTCCGCAATGGCCATTGACCAGGCCCACGAACAGAACAATGCAGTCATCAAAGGTGATGGAGGAGCCATAGGTGTGACAGAGGACCCATCAGCTCTCAGAAGGTGGATGGTGGCTGGACCAGAAATCAGTCGTTTAGTTGCCAACTATGAAACGGTATCAGGAACTAAAGATGCAAAGAAAAACAACCGTCACCATGAACAAACAGAGACAGTTCAGAGGGCATTCTTTGAGAAAGTCAAACAGCTCACAAAGGTAATGGAGGAAATGGGTAATCCCTTTGAAGAGGAGTCAGGATATCTTCTTACGCTCGACACCAAGGACATCGCGGATCCTTCTGCTGCTCAGCTAATTGCGACGCATCACGAGAGAGGGAAAGACAAGTTAAATTCCTTCATGGCAAATCTACAATGTGAGAATGACTGCTCCTTCTACCAGCCTATAAAAAAGAACAGGATAACCTTCTTCACAAATGAGCCAAAGTCTGCAAGCAAATCCGAGACAAAGTTACTGAAGGAAGACTGCAATTTGTTTTCCCGCCTCTTCATCTCCTGCCAAAACAGACAGTGTGACCTGCAAGAGTTCTTCAAACACGAGAATCAGTCTTTTCCGGCCTCACTCAGTAACAAGGGGAAACTACACACATGTACGAAATCAGATTTAGTGGATGTTCTGCAAGCCAAAGTGACGCTTCCAGAGACAAAACCAGAGTCTGACGTACTCATTGTAGATGGATCTGCGCTGGTAAATACCGTAGCACCACGAACACCAAAGTCATTTGAAGAGTATGCCAGAACGGACATTCTTCCTAAGGTCGAGTACTACAGCACGACACACAAGAGAACCGACATCATCTTTGACGTGTATCATCAGTCTAGCCTGAAGGCAGAGGCAAGATGTAAACGAGGAAAGGCCATCAGAAGGAGAGTAACAGCGACAAGTAAAACCCCCTCGAATTGGCAGAGCTTCCTTAGAGATAGCACCAACAAAACAGAGCTATTCCATTTCCTTGCCGACAAAGTGGCTGAAATGACAACGGGCAATCCAGTTATCATGACTAAAGGAGAAGATGCCATCACCACCATCAGTGACACCAGCGTTAACCTGGAGGAAGTAGTCCCATGTTCCCATGAGGAAGTAGACACGCGAATATTCGTACATACTCGGCATGCAGCCATTGAGGGATACAAGTCTCTGATGATTGAAGCTAATGACACGGACATTGTAGTTATTGCCATATCTCTTATGCCTTCTCTTGCCGCAACAGATCTTGAGAAAATGTGGGTTGCATTTGGCAAAGGGGAGCACAGGAGATGGATCCCTATCCACGAACTTGTGTCTGCCATAGGACCAGAGAAAACGAGTGGGATGCTCTTCTTCCATGCCTTCACCGGTTGTGATGTTGTATCATCTTTCAATGGCAAAGGGAAAAAGACAGCATGGCAGACATGGAATGTATGCAATGAAGCATCAAGCATCTTCACGAAACTCAGTCAGTGCCCATCAAACATTGAGGAATCTGATCTACAAATCCTGGAGAAATTTGTGGTCCTGATGTATGACAGATCAAGTTCAGTTGCGTCAGTGAATGAGGCGAGGCTTTCTCTCTTTGCACGAAAGCAGAGGTCATATGATTTGATTCCACCAACACAAGGAGCACTCAAGGAACATGCCAAGCGAGCTGCATATGAAGCAGGACACATTTGGAGCCAGGCAATAGTCCGCCAGCCAGAGCCTCAGTGTCCGTCCGAGTGGGGTTGGTTCAAAGAAGATGACTCGTGGAAGCTCTTCTGGACTGCCCTTGCTCCCATAGCTAAAAGCTGCCAGGAGTTAACGAAATGTGGATGCAAGACACAATGTAGTGGAAGGTGCAAGTGCTTCCGTTTGGGACTAAGTTGTACTCCACTATGCAGTTGTTTCTGTCAGACCTAGCTAGTCAGAACAATGAACATTGCAGGGCAGAAAAACAATGCAATAGAACTGGGACAGCTTCGTGTTATGTTCACCCCGGGCGCATTATGAACGAAGTGCAGATTTTGTTGATGGCATGATACCCCTTGCCTATCAAATTGCCTTTAGGAAATACTATACTTTAAAAAAATAATAACGACAAATGTTAAGTGATAATTCAGCATCAATAACTGGAAGTGCTGAACAAAACATAAAAAGACAATTTGGGTGAATCTAAACTCGTATATTAAAGTAATATCTAAAGTCACATATGGCAGGTAAGGGGTTAATGCCACACCATACATGTGTTTTGATATCATAATCGGTTTCGCCAGTGTTGAAAACATATAAATCGCCACCATGACCTACTGAATTGGACATATCTATCCAAAGTTATCAAGAAATGTCACCTATTGGGTGGTCATCTAGCGGCCATCTTGGAAAATAGCCGCCATCTTGGAATTTCAAGTGGCTACCACTTTTTTCTCATAAAGTTACATAAAATAAATATTCCTGCCAAGTTTCATGCTTGTATCACAATTTGAACGATTGACCCTGTTATCTGCTCCACTATATCTTCTTCGCCGTTAATTGTCCACAAAGACACCGCCATGGGCGACGCAATACCACTTGCTGAGCGCCTTGCTGTAACTCTTCGATTTCTAGCGACGATATATTACATAATTTATTGTGTGAACATTATGTTGACGTTTCAATGATTTGATTGCTTTAGTATAATGTTTGGCATGGCTTCAGCTATTATCGTATATTTTATACGCATGAGCTGGACCTGTGCAATCTACAAAGAGCAGCAACCATCTGCAGATTGCGCAGGTAAGGCGTGTCTATTTTGTAGCTTGGACCTGGTGGCCACGCTAATATTGGTGCACGTTGTCGTTGCTAAACTTCAGACAGAGCTTAGTCACAGGTTTGTTGTCATAGATTGCCTACCTACCAAGGTATGTTATACAGTGAAATGCGGTGAGAACTTGAGAATCTTGTCTTGTCGGTATACTGGCCAATACTCCTGGTGGAGTCAAACGGTCAGAACAAATGTTTTTTATGTAGGTGGTGTAGACATTAATTGTAATTAACATGAAATGTTTGATTTACCATTGTTAACCACTTAAAATATTTATATGAAACATCAGGTATACCATCAGGCATGTATCAGTAATTTTTCATAATAATATAAATGGATTATTTATTATCCCTAAAAATAAACCCCTACTTGGTAACAACCAAACCTACAAACAAGCAACCTGGGGCAGTTTGTCACACAACAACAATATTCACTATTATACACTGTTGATATTCTGTGTATACATTTGTTTGATAAATAGAAGGTTTGCATGGCCTTGTCGTGTCTTACACGCAACAGCTGTTACTATATGCAAGCATGGGGGTGTATAATTAATACTACTGTTAGTGGTTTATGGTCATCTTGGCTTAATTTAAAACTAGGTTGTCTGTTCCTTGATTAGCTAGGGTATATAATTATCATCACTGTGTTTGCTAAATAAGTTGCAATTTGTATCAGTATTGTGAGCAGTATATATTTATGGTTTTATTTACAATTTAAATATTTCATGTACACAACAATAACATTGTAAACTGGTTTACATAAATTTGGCTAACTGAAGTGCAATTTGCATGCTAGCAACATTATGGTTATAATAAGTGTCGAATACACCTCACTTTGCTTTACTAGAATCCTAATTCAGAGAAAAACAACTAAGCGGATGGTGACAGGATTTGATGTTGAAAATTAATAATCAAGTAATGCAGTGATTGATTTACCACAAATTCTATGGAGGAATGTTAATTTATCATTAATTTTTGCAACAGGAATCCAGGGCACATACATATTTAAAAACCAATCAACCACACAAACATCTGTTCCAGAATGTGACCCATCCCGAAATAATGCATGGTATGAACCTAAGTTTGAACGTATATAAATACATGTCTAAAAAATGCACTGAACACTTAGTCCACTCTGTATTCCTCCAAGCCTGATAAAATATAATCACTGCAATTCTTGTGACTAGTTATGTTAATTCACACACATTTATTTTTACAAATGCAAGTTATTATTTCATTATATATGTCCTACAGGTAACAGGACAGTTACCAATCTCTTGAGTATCAATTCAGGATTGGTCATACTACCATTGAGAATATAATCCCCTAGACATGTTCAGCAATCTATCTTGCACTGAAGGACAGATACATAAAGGTGTAGAGTTGGCTGTTTATGAAGTCATGAATTCAGTTAATAATAAATAACACATCTTTATAAATCATTTAGTCATAAGGTGTTAAAACATTAATTAAATATATGAAAATGTCAGATAAAGCAATGTAGCAATCCATGGAAGGAAGCTGTGTGACCCTGACAATGTTTTTACATCAAATTATATTTTCTTGCATCTATGAACACAATGCCAAACGATTTGGACCACACTTTTAGACAGAGTGAAGTTCATAACTATAAAGAATCTAAATATAATGAGCAATTGCTTAGTTAAGAGGAACAACTGTGAAATCCCAATTCTGGCTTGAACAATATCATACTACTATAGACAAAAGAAACAATGGGTATATTGAAGTAGTAGACAATGTCCCTGCTTCTGAAGCAATGTTGTATTATTTTATTTATGTGATATCATCTCATCAACATACATTTCAAATGAGCGGCAACACACAAATAAGTGTTCACACCAATATCACTCCTTCGGTTGGAACCAGTCTTCATGCAAGATATCCATTATTTGTATCATAATCTCGTCCATGCATCATTGTAGCCTTTTTCTGGAAAAAAAGGACAGACACAATCACTTGTATGTATATTAAACATTTGTATTATTAATAACACATACCCCATACATATATGAGGATCTTATCAGAGTTATTTCATATTAATTATATGCATATCACGTGCTGATTCTGTAACACCTATTATGGTACATTTATGCAAACAGACTGTTACGGAACTACAATAAATACTTTTTAAAATAAAATACACTAGCAGACTCAACAATATCAACAACAAAAACGTCACGGCTAAAAACCGTGTGTCCTATCTGCACTGACTGTGCAGTCAATATCCTTCCAATGACCGTGTCCAGAAATTTGTATTCATATTTTTTCATATCACATCTATGTACTAAATCAGTCACACCTATTACGTTAAGGTTAAGCAAAAACCATGTTACGGAACTAGAATATGTTTCTTATGAAAACAGATGGCAAAATCAAACGCTCAGAAAAACGCCATGTTAAAAACAGCGCGTCCTACCTGAAATGACAGCACATTACATTTGTCTCGTGTCATGAGCCACATATACAATGAAAAGCTATTCCTTATCAGTTGTAAACAATGGGTACGGACGAGTTTTACCTACTTTAAATTTCAGGTCATGATTGTATATTTTGTATTTAATTATACATTCAAAAATTATTCTCAGTCACAGTCACCAGTGCAGTGCACTGCTCGTGGAAGTGTCATTCACTCATTGGTAACGTGTGTTCAGACGAGCACTGTTTTATGGATTAAAACGTTTAAAATACAAATATTGTGGGAAACTAAACAACAGTTAGTCGAGTGATCCTAATTTCATGATGTCGCTGCTCTACTTACTTCTGACAGGGCTCGGACATTGAAGTTTGAACGACCTAGCCATAATTCGACGCCGACGACAACGTCGTTGCCTTGGCGTTGGCGTTGCTACCGAATTTCTGAGATACATTCCTCCATTTTTGTGAACATTCCTTCAAGGGGCGTCAATAATGAGAACTTGCAGGCTATTCGTAATCGATGCCTCTGTCTTTGTAACGTGGGTTTGCACCATTTCATAGCAAAATGTTCACGGTAAAGCTCGACAAAAATTTGAAGCGAGAGTTTTGCAAATCAGTATCTGCCATTTTTAAGAAGGTCGAAGTTCAATTCAGTGCTGTCATCTAATTGGTTGTTAACTCCGAGTCACTCGTACGAGTGCCTCGTACGAGTGACTCGGACGTACCGGTCACACGTACGATTTTACGTCCGATTTTGTGTCACACATACGATTTTCATGGTTTCAGTCACTCGTACGAGTCTCTCGGACGTGTGGCAGCACCTTTACAGTGACATGGGCTACTTGGTGCGATCACTCTCAGGCCGTGTCTTACAGTGCCGTGGTTTACTTGGTGCGATCACTCTCATGCCGTGTCTTACAATGACATGGGCTACTTGGTGCGATCACTCTCATGCCGTGTCGTACAGTGACATGGGCTACTTGGTGCGATCACTCTCAGGCCGTGTCTTACAGTGTCGTGAGCTACTTGGTGCGATCACTCTCAGGCCGTGTCTTACAGTGTCGTGAGCTACTTGGTGCGATCACTCTCAGGCCGTGTCTTACAGTGTCGTGGGCTACTTGGTACGATCTCTCTCAGGCCGTGTTTTATAGTGACTTGGGCTACTTGGTGCGATCACTCTCAGGCCGTGTCTTACAGTGTCGTGAGCTACTTGGTGCGATCACTCTCAGGCCGTGTCTTACAGTGTCGTGGGCTACTTGGTACGATCTCTCTCAGGCCGTGTTTTATAGTGACTTGGGCTACTTGGTGCGATCACTCTCAGGCCGTGTCTTACAGTAGCGTGAGCTACTTGGTGCGATCACTCTCATGCCGTGTCTTACAGTGTCGTGGTTTACTTGGTGCGATCACTCTCATGCCGTGTCTTACAGTGACATGGGCTACTTGGTGCGATCACTCTCATGCCGTATCTTACAGTGACATGGGCTACTTGGTGCGATCACTCTCAGACCGTGTCTTGCAGTTACATGGGCTACTTGGTGCGATCACTCTCAGGCCGTGTCTTGCAGTGACATGGGCTACTTGGTGCGATCACTCTCAGACCGTGTCTTACAGTGACATGGGCTACTTGGTGCGATCACTCTCAGACCGTGTCTTGCAGTGACATGGGCTACTTGGTGCGATCACTCTCAGGCCGTGTCTTGCAGTGACATGGGCTACTTGGTGCGATCACTCTCAGACCGTGTCTTACAGTGACATGGGCTACTTGGTGCGATCACTCTCAGACCGTGTCTTGCAGTGACATGGGCTACTTGGTGCGATCACTCTCAGGCCGTGTCTTACAGTGTCGTGGGCTACTTGGTACGATCACTCTCAGGCCGTGTCTTACAGTGACGTGGGCTACTTGGTGCGATCACTCTCAGGCCGTATCTTACAGTGTCGTGGGCTACTTGGTACGATCACTCTCAGGCCGTGTCTTGCAGTGACATGGGCTACTTGGTACGATCACTCTCAGGCCGTGTCTTGCAGTGACATGGGCTACTTGGTACGATGACTCTCAGGCCGTGTCTTGCAGTGACGTGGGCTACTTGGTGCGATCACTCTCAGGCCGTGTCTTACAGTGACGTGGGCTACTTGGTACGATCACTCTCAGGCCGTGTCTTACAGTGACGTGGGCTACTTGGTACGATCACTCTCAGGCCGTGTCTTACAGTGTCGTGAGCTACTTTGTGCGATCACTCTCATGCCGTGTCTTACAGTGACATGGGCTACTTTGTGCGATCACTCTCATGCCGTGTCTTACAGTGTCGTGAGCTACTTGGTGCGATCACTCTCAGGCAGTGTCTTACAGTGACATGGGCTACTTGGTGCGATCACTCTCAGGCCGTGTCTTACAGTGACATGGGCTACTTGGTGCGATCACTCTCAGGCCGTGTCTTACAGTAGCGTGAGC
>OZ024862.1:16491358-16536358 GCA_964017155.1 Oasisia sp. SBJ-2009
TGTATGTATGTATGTATGTATGTATGTATGTATGTATGTATGTATGTATGTATGTATGTATGTATGTATGTATGTATGTAAGTATGCATGCGTGCGTGCGCGCGCGTGCGTGCGTGCGTGTGTGTGTGTGTGTGTGTGTCTGTGTGTGTGTGTGTGTGTGTGTGTGTGTTTGTGTGTGTGTGTGTGTGTGTGTGTGTGTGTGTGTGTGTGTGTGTGTGTGTGTGTGTGTGTGTGTGTGTGTGTGTGTGTGTGTGTGTGTGTGTGTGTGTGTGTGTGTGTGTGTGTTTATCTATGTATTTATGTATGACCACGTGACCTCGCACACCAAAACAATTGTTGTGTCATGCTGCGTTCGCAATATTGACCAATAGTTAGTTGTTTGTTGTATTACTCTAAAATACGTTTCAGGTTGAGAAAATAAGATACGGAAGGCCCAGACTTGATGATCATGGTACGTTGCACATCGGCTAAATACCTCTGTGCCTCCCTAACGAATTAACAGCTTTTCTTTAGCAATACCTTAAACTATAGCATTAAAGGGAAACAAAACGTAAATGGGACAAGCTACACACATGAATGCACAGGTGCCTTGGGAGGGGTGGGTGGGTAGGGGCTGTGTCCTCCCAATTTTATGGAGCGGAACTAGAGATAGGATTATGCCCCAATATTTAGGGATGGCGTGTGCAGTTTGTGTTGTCATTGTGGTATGCAGTTTGTGTTGTTGTAATTGTGCTTGTGGAGACCTGGAGATGAAATTAACCCAGCAATACGTTTGGTACAGTGTTAGGTTTCTGAAGAGGTTGACGATTGCGTTTCGGCGAGCATCAAGCCGGAGCGCTAGTCGAAGTTATGTGAGAGTCGACACAATTTTAACAGCATCGCCGCTTCTCAAGTTGCCAATCTGGTTAAATATAATTAAACTGAGCTAATTGAATGGTTTTCATTTTCAGCATATGTTCATTGTGTTGCTGGTTGTTCTTCTGCTGCCAACAGCGGCCAGCGATGACGCCCGCTTCAAAGCTTGTTTGGACCAGTGCAGGAAGGACCTGAAGCGATGTCAACAATTCCGACCGAACGAAGAGAGCGAGTGTTTGTCTTTCTACCAACGTTGCCGAAACAAATGTCTGACCGAACGAAAATGCCGCGGGAAATGGTAGACTAGACAATGTTTTTGATGTGAAGGGATACATTCAGCACAAAATATTCATCTGAGACGTTCCCCGTTCAAATAGCGCTTTGTCTTCTTATCCAGAAGAGACTTGCACAATCTGTGGTGGATCATGTCTATCGTCACACAGAAATATAATGATATCTTATAAGACTCATTATGGCATAGGTCAACATTACAACTAGTTAACCCAAGTTGTGCTCCTTTATTGTTCCCACCAAAGAGATTAAACAATGAATTTTTCCCACGCCTTTACCTACACGTCGTGTAAGTAATGTGCGACAAATTGTGCGTTGCAAATAATCTGAGTGTCTGCCACATTGTGATATATTGCTAGAGTTCATATTAAATATGTTTTGTCAGATAAAATGAGAAACCTACACGCTTGCAACAAAGGTATTGGTCTCAAAATAAAATTGTGGGAAACAGGTTTTTGATCATTTGTTTTAGCAAAAGCAGACCATATGACTAATGTGCGTCATATCTTATTTTATTGTTTTCTAACATCGAAATTGTAAGCAACCGCTCACGCACAGAAAATATATTTAAAGAACAGCCCGTGGAGTTTATACAGTGAATAGGTAGCATTTTGTTTTATCGCACAGAGATGATTTTAAACACGAAGCCGCAGAAACCAAAAGCACCCGTTTGGCGCGTGAAGTTATCTCGTTGTTTCTATGCGTTTGGTGAATTGCCTGGTTATGTTGAATTAAATCGATACGTCGCAGAATGTTTACTAAAACAGTTGGTGAAAACTTCACACGCAAGGCAGAAATCGTTCGACTCGTATAAGTGACTTAAAATTACAGATTTACAGGGAGGGATAGAATGCCCCCCAAAACTGTTAAACAGCCCCCCCCCCAGTTATTTAGAGAACCGCTGCCCTAGAGTGATGTATGCGTTGTATGTGAGACACATCATCCTAGATTGTAACGGACGTAAAGTGACGTAAACCCGAGGACGCCGACGGTTTCAACGACACTTGATGACACTTCTCATGCAGTGCCGCCGGTGTCCTTGCGGTGTCCTTGCGGTGTCCTTGCGGTGTCCTTGCGGTGTCCTTGCGGTGTCCTTGCGGGGTCCTTGCGGTGTCCTTGCGGTGTCCATGCGGTGTCCATGCGGTGTCCTTGCGGTGTCCTTGCGGTGTCCTTGCGGTGACGCGTCCACTGGTGTTTAAGTAGAGTTGGCAGGACACGTGACCGGGGATATAAGAAACGTCGTTCTTGTTGACATCGATGAATTCAACCGACTTCATGTGAGCCTAAAGCAATCTTTGCATTTACATTTCAAACCTTGACTTTGGACAGAGACGAGACGAAATACTGTCATAATTTTTCACAAAATTTTAATAATATCCGACGTGGGATTATGGACTAAACGCGCACGCGTTGCATGTCGGTCCTATAGCATAAACTGTGTTGTACTACCTATATAGAGAAAACGTAATATTATTAACTTGTTATTTTGAACTACATTAGCTCAGTTATATAATATGCTATGTTAAATGTATTTAAGATGGGACAATTAGACCCGAGACACCAGTAATGATGATCATGATAAGTTGTAAGTTGCCTATAATTGTTGCTTAGTAACTGGTCCGTTTTAAAGTTTTTTCACAGCATAACTGCGCCGAACGTCTTCTAAAAATATCGATTCTATGTGTAATATTGTCTTATATAGGCTGTTATTATGACTGCAACGTTTTGTGTATTGTTATTCATTTGACGCAGGAAACGGAATGAAATTAATATTATTGGAGGAGAGCTGAGCCGAAACTTCCGGTAACTACAATCACACTTCCTGTCTAGAGCTGCCCTGGATCATGACATAGGAACGAGTCAGAGGGAGTGGTTTGAACACAATTCGCCGCTAGGTCACGCTGAAAAGTCTTGTGTTGTAACTGGCTGGACATCTATATAGATGTGACTAGCTCAGTGGGTCGTAATTTGAGGATATAATAAAGTGGATTGTAGTATTTAATCTTGTAGTATTTAATACCTCCCCTCTTGGCACTATATATCTAGGTCATTAACATGGTTGTGCATCTCTATTACTACCCTATAGTGGACACGTGTTTTCTCTTAACCCTAGTGAAACCCAGCAGGTCAGATGATCATTAATATTAGTTTGTTGTGGCCCCAGTGGGGCATGCACTAGACAGTGGATACATCCAGTTCATACTTTGTCACAGTTTGTTAACCCTAAGTTACCAACGTATACAATGTCAATGTAATGTGTATGCTAACATGGTACATCGTGAATACTTAACTAACTACAACTAATGGTTACAGATAAAGTCATACCTATATCCATGAGCTGAGAGTGAGAATAAAACTTGTCATAATACTAAATATTAACTAACACTAGTTGTCAAAATATTGACACTATCCAATGATACCCAGTTCCTTTGTACGACATATCCTAGTACGATGATAGCAAGAACACAATTTTGAGTAATAATTTGTGTGACATTCACCAGTATAAGCCTTAAGGTGTCTTGCTCAAGTCACATCAAACTTATTAACGACCGACTAGCGAAGCCCACCGCTTGGTCGCCAGGTGGTAGCACAACTAATGATAAAGAGGGCTTTTTGGTGAGCCTCCCACACATAACACAGACCTTATTGTTAGCCGCGGCGAAGTAGCCTGATTGGTTTCTCATTCTTATCGTCGTTGCGGACAATAACCCATACCGGTAGGTCATTTTGAGATAGGCTCGGCGTTACATAGTAACTATTACACATACGCTACTGATTTCGTATGAAATCATCCGCATACAGTCAAATTCATGAAGACCCTAGTAGGTATTTAAGTAGCATTAGAGTGTGTCAACAAGTGAAATGGTATTCGAACGTCTGCCTTCCTTGTGTCATATATGCATGCATACATGCACACATGCATACATGTATACATACATGGTTCTATTTTCCTTATGTCGTTATAGTGAATGGGATTATGTATGTATACATGCATGTATGTATGCATGCACGTGTGTGTGTGTGTGTGTGTGTGTGTGTGTGTGTGTGTGTCCGTGTCCGTGTGTGTGTCCGTGTCCGTGTCCGTGTCCGTGTCCGTGTCCGTGTCCGTGTCCGTGTCCGTGTCCGTGTCCGTGTCCGTGTCCGTGTCCGTGTCCGTGTCCGTGTCCGTGTGTGTGTGTGTGTGTGTGTGTGTGTGTGTGTGTGTGTGTGTGTGTGTGTGTGTTTATATGTACTTATATATGACAACGTGACCTCGCACACCAAGACAGTTGTTGTGTCATGCTGCGTTCGCAATATTGACCAATAGTTAGTTGTTTGTTGCATTACTCTAAAATACGTTTCAGGTTGAGAAAATAAGAAACGGAAGGCCCAGACTTGATGATCATGGTACGTTGCACATCGGCTAAATACCTCTGTGCCTCCCTAACTAATTAACAGCTTTTCTTTAGCAATACCTTAAACTATAGCATTAAAGGGAAACAAAACGTAAAGGGGACAAGCTACACACATGAATGCACAGGTGCCTTGGGAGGGGTGGGTGGGTAGGGGTTGTGTCCTCCCAATTTTGTGGAGCGGAACTAGAGATAGGATTATGCCCCAATATTTAGGAATGGCTTATGCAGTTTGTGTTGTAATTGTGTTTGTGGTGACTTAGAGATGAAATTAACCCGGCAATCCGTTTGGTACAGTGTGAGGTTTCTGAAGAGGTTGACGATTGCGTTTCGGCGAGCATCAAGCCGGAGCGCTAGTCGAAGTTATGTGAGAGCCGACACAATTTTAACAACATCGCCGCTTCTCAAGTTGCCAATCTTGTTAAATATAATTAAACTGAGCTAATTGAATGGTTTTCATTTTCAGCATATGTTCATTGTGTTGCTGGTTGTTCTGCTGCCAACAGCGGCCAGCGATGACGCCCGCTTCAAGGCTTGTATGGACATGTGCAGGAAGGATTTGACGCGATGTCAACAATTCTCCCTGAACCGACCTAACAAAGAGAGGCAGTGTTTGTCTTTCTACCACCGTTGCATGGACAAATGTCTGACCAAACAAAGATGTCCCCGGTTATAGTCGACTAGACAATGTTTTGCTGTGAATGTGGGCCAAGGGACACATTCAGCACAATATATTCATCTGAGACGTTACCCGTTCAAATAGCGATTTGTCTTCCTATCCAGAAAAGGCTTCCACAATCTGTGGTGGATCATGTCTATCGTCACACAGAAATATAATGATATCTTATAAGACTGATTATGGCATAGGTCAACATTACAACTAGTTAACCCAAGTTGTGCGCCTTTATTGTTCCCAAATAGATTAAACAATGAATATCAGAAAGAGCTGAGCCGAAGCTTCCGGAAACTACAATCACACTTCCGGTCTAGATCTGCTCTGGATCATGACATAGGACGGAGTCAGAGGGAGTGCTTTGAACACAATTCGTCACTAGGTCACGCTAAAAGGTCTTGTGTTGTAACTGGCTGGACATCTATGTAGATATAACGACTCAGTGCGTCGTCATTTGAGGATATAATAAAGTGGATTGTAGTATTTAGTCTTGATTGGACTTCTTTTAATTGGTACCTCCCCTCTTGGCACTGTATGTCTAGGTCATTAACATGGCTGAGCGTCTCTATTACTACGCTATAGTGGACATGTGTTTATATACCCAATTCCTTTGTACGACATATCATAGTACGATGATAGCAAGAACACAATTTTGAGTAATAATGTGTGCGACACTCACCAGTATAAGCCTTAAGGTGTCTTTCTCAAGTCACATCAAACTTTCAAAGCAACAGAGACATATATAACAACATCTCACATAACCACTGTGTACTGCAACCTTGTGATGAAAACAATTTAATAGTCCCTGTCACTTTCATTTACTAACGTTATGAGGATGACTAAGTTATGCAAATAAGTTTAAAGTGGTAAACTGGAAAGTATATGTTTCGACAATAAAATATTCATCAAGGTAGGTATGACTTTTTCCTGGTTACACAGTGTAGACAAGATACACGATTTTAGATAGCAAGCATATTTTGCAACATCTGCATTTATTCTTGTTTATATTACTGTAAGTACTGCAACGATTTTTTTTAACAACAATCATGGAATTTAAGATTTAGCACACTGATGCACTGTGAAAGATGATTCTGTTTTTTGTAGTAGCAATAAAGTGGATTAGCCAAGGTATAGCGAATATTAATCCTACCAGTATGCGCTGAGCATCTGTGTGAATAGCGTCTGCCCTTCGGGAAGTGTCATTGCACGTAATTTTAAATTCCAAGTCCAATTACATTTAACGGGATAGCATAAAAACAAGTTTAGTTGTACTCGAGTATCTACTGAATTACTACTTAGGCTATGCTGGCAAAATTAGGCTATTGACTGAAACATGTATTTTACTTACCGTCTACCTCATACTTTTGATCCCTCGACGCCTTGCCGACCGGGTAACTCAGACGTCTGCTGATTTCACGGCGATGCGATCCGTGAATTAAAAATTCCTTCACACGCATGACATATACTTCGTATATTCGTCCTCCATTGCAAAAAATTGACACACTTCTCGTGGAACAAGTTACAATATTAAACGGAGTGACTGCTGGCTGGGCTGTCACCAACACAAACTCGGATCATGACGAGCTCTGACGTTTACACGCGCATGCGCAATGTCCGTTTAGCCGAAACTCGGCCCGGGCATGACGTATACCGTTGCCACTACGTCAGAGCGCGTCAGAACAGCTAAAAGCGGTCACTGCGCATGCTATGCCTTTAGACGGAATCCTGGACTGATCGAATCTGGGACCACCACACCGCCAACCCTTGCCTTTGTTAACAATGCGCCAGTGACGTAAACGACTTGGCTTATGTCACTGGCGCATAAGTCTCAAACTGGCAACGCCCTGAATTTAAGATAGCAGGTTTTTGATACCATTAAACAATAGCTAACTGTTTATGAACGATCTTTGTGCACAATTACTAGGCACAATCAATATAGTATATATATATGTAAGTTAATACTGTGAACCTCTCACTGACTGGAGTATCCCTTTAAAGAATAAAAAACGCCTTATTTCACGATCCCTACTCTCCGTCTTGTAGTTGAAATAGTGACGCTAATTTTATATAGTTTAAGTATCTTTTGTTTCGACGATAATGATATATTGAAGCTTAGGGACGATTGTCACAGACTACCTCATTGGACGTGGTTCTGTCAAGTTGTGTATTGTCTTGTAGCATTCATCAAATGTGTTATTGCGTTGTTTGCATGAGCTCAACTGTCTGTTTCTCACAAAGTGACTTTTTACAGTTGCCAGGAATAGTTTAATATAAATACATACAGGTGTGTACCCACGAAAGTACGCACGCACGCACACACATGCACTAGCGCATGCACCAACATCCCACACACACACACACACACACACACACACACACACACACACACACACACACACACACACACACACACACACACCCACACACACACACACACACACACACACACACACACACACACACACACACACACCCACACACACACACACACACACACACACACACACACACACACACACACACACACACACACACACACACACACACACACACACACACACACACACATTAACTGATGATAGTCGGACACCGTCTGGCGTAGTCGAGTCTGGAACAAATGTCACGAGAGATACTGTTACATTATCACCTGTGAAGTCGGATTTGGTCCGGAATATCTTAAGTACATCACCACGCACTTGAAAATCCACGAGGGTCTTACACCCTAGAGAGTTTCTTGCAGACGTCTGAGTATTTGCTCTCTCTTTATGAGTGACATTTTATTTATTATACACACAGTCAACTTGACCTTTTCCCCGTGACATTTCGAGTGCTTTCAGCAGTCTTAATCAGACGGTTACCGCTAGATGGCGACACGGTAACCGTTCCGTGCACAATCATTCCCCCTCCCCCCACCCCGGGTCGCGCCCCGAATGGCGATCGGGAAATCGTCGTAGAATAGAGTTGTATAGAGATTAGGGTCAGTATCATCCTCGCGCGTCATGGACCTCTGCTGCCGATTGCCTCAGTGCCAGCCAGCGCAGTACTCATGCATCATTTCTTGGCAAAACTCTGAATTTAAGCTCAGTCAATGAAATCGCTCACTGGATATGTGGTTCAAACCTGGTCAGGTAACTATAATTCAGCCAACCGTGATGCAATGCTTAGTATGCGAACAGGTCATTATATTGGTATTCCCATCAGCCGTGTATCCGTTTTTTTATCGGTACTGGTATTTGCGTTATTCTCACGGCTGACGCAGTTAGTTACTTTGATTAAGCTAATTTCGGTACTTCGCTTAGGGAATCAGCCAAGGCTAGTTTTGCATGGAAAACAGCTCTGGCTTGCGAGGATGGCCGGTACCGACTGTCTGCGACAATCTCTGAAGCACCAACAGCGCGACCAAATGGTTAAACTCGTCATGTAACATTTAACATGTAACGCATAAACGTACCCACGTACTTTGACACAAGAATGCGGTTTTGTAACACGATTACGGTAATATGGTGACATGTACAGTTTACGTTGGCACAAAGTTGTAAGACAAGAGTGCAAACCAAAATACTAAAGTGTGTAAACAAATGTCCAATTATTATTTTTGTATGAATGGGTGTGCCATGCATTGTGTAATAAAAACGTATGTAAAAAATGCTAAAAAGTCTTACATAATTCAAGAGTGAGTACATATGACGCCTTGTCAACATGGCGTAAAGAATTGGGACAAGAATCGGCAAACAAACAGTCACCAAAACTTGTTACTGATCACATTATGAATATCTAACCCTAAAGTGCATGTCGCATTGGTGTTGGCATTTTTGTTTATTATCTAAATAAATAATGTAAAATTTATTACTGTGCATATTTTAACGAATTAAATGTGTAAATATGTCTACTTTATAAACGGAGATACATAGGAAACAAAAGTTTTTGAATGAAAAACTGCGGAAATGGCGTAAACAGGGACCCTACGTCATATCGTAATGCGTGTTTTAACATTGTTAACTTCATCTACGTCAAACATTCCTCAAACGTACAGTGATAGAAAATAGCAAACATTGTGTGATCTAAGGGCGTTTTTAGTTGCCCACATCCCTAGGTCCTTCATTGCTTTATAATATATACGTAATGTAGCATGGTGTTTACCGGTCCTCGATAGTCTAAGCACAAATCTGCAATTGTTGTAAAAATAAAAGGACAATATAAATATTTATTGTTTGCCTTTTTAGCATGAACCTCTACTGAACATATGACATACGGTGGGTGATAAACATAACTTGTTCACGAGAAATGTAGCCCACCTGTAAGTGACAGCAAGAAATGGCATTTTGCAAGGGTCACTGAGAAATATCAGTACGGTAGCGTACGCAGACAGTTGCCAAATGTGCAATATATAAATTGAGACCAATTAATAAATTGTAGCATATGTTTATTACCTGTAAATACAACACCAATTTCGGCAGTTATATACACTGCCTTCACTGATTGATATGTCATACATGGCGTCCAAATCCATGTCAATTACTGGCATATTTTGCGGCCTTTGCACCACTGCCTCTGTAGCTTGGGAAATATGTTTATTAACGTAGTGCGCCATAACGTGGGGAACTAATCACGCTTTTTATGCTCGCACACCCCCCCCCCCTTCCGATTTCGTAGATACATCACTAATGTAATGTGAATAAACGCTGTATAAATGCTATGCAGCACTGCTCGGAGTCTCGATCTCTGAGTGACTATAATAGCGTCTGTGCATGATTTAGCGGAATGAAACATCCAATATTTACTGTGTAAACTATTCTAGCCCAACGCCGGTGTGCCTCGCCTCACGGCTGTCCGGGAATTGACTGGCGGTTGTCAAATAGGCTTACATTGTCGACCGTTAATAGTGAATGCTAATGTTTCGTGCGCACACATACGCGCGTATTATGCGCGAATATGTGAACCGAGGCGGATACGTGACCAAGCAAAATGGCGCTCCCGCCATTAATTTCGCGTCGGCAGACGACATTAACAGCGCCGGCGATAGTTGGCGATGCGGGTGTCACTTTTTATTGCGATCGTGTCGATCTATCAATTATGACGATTATTGCGATGTGAAAGCCGCGCTCGCTCGCGTAGACGACGGCTGTTTGGAGGTGTCGCAGAAGTAAGTCTTGCTGCGTTGGCATTGTGGCTGTCAATCGAGAACATGTCAACGGACAGCACTGATTCCAGTGACGGGGACAAAGGGACTCCTAGGAGCACGGGGAGTGAAGAGGACGAGGAAGCGGAAGAGGAACGGAAGAGGAAAGATCTGGAAGAAAACGATGACGCAGAAAAGGTCAGGCGTTCGTTACTACTTCACACAATTAGATTGAATGTACACAGTTTGCAAATCGCAAAATTACCTTTAGTAAACACACGGTAGTGTTTCGCATGCAAAACTAAGCCTTTGTGATTCCACCGCGCAAAGGTAGGGGAGGTTGAGTGGTAATGGCACAATTTAAAAACACTCTGTGTTAATCGGCCAGATGCGCAGCATAGGAATTGATGGCACTGCACTGAAATGGCTGAAATCGTACATATCAAACCGGACTCACACAGTGCGCATTGGCAGCCACAATTCGCACAGAACGCTGACCGAATCAGGCATCCTACAAGGATCTGTGTTGGGCCCAGTCCTCTTCTCCATCTATACGCTGCCATTGGGTGCTATCTTCAGAAAGCATCAACTTCAGTACCATCTCTATGCAGATGACGCCCAACTATATGTTGACCTGAGTGGAGTGCCGGATGGAGAAACTGCCGATGCGGTCTGTCGCGTCGAACGATGCATTGAAGAAGCGAGACTGTGGATGTCAGACCACAATCTCCTGCTCAATGAAACAAGACCGAAGCAATTATCATCTCGGCACCAAATCGTAAACATCGGCAAGACGTCTCTTGTTTTAGTGTATGCGGATTGTGCCATCACCAACCATCCGAAACCTTGGGATTATGATCGACTGTGAATTGACAATGTCGTCACAGGTGTCGCGCATGTGCAAGGCTGCGTACTACCATCTTTAGGCAATCTCAAAGATAAGACACTGTCTTACTACCGAAGCGTGTAAGACAATTGTACATGCCCTAGTGATATCGCGGCTGGATTACGGCAACGCGCTGTTGTATGGCATTACGGAGGCGCTCATGACCAAGTTGCAGATGGTGCAAATTTCAGCAGCGAGACTGATCGCAAGGCAGCAAAACCACCAGCATATTACTCCGGTACTGATTAAGTTGCACTGGCTTCCGGTTCGCTGGCGTGTCCAGTATAACCTACTAGTACTTGTGTTTTCTGCCTTGCACGAGCTTGCACCCAAATACATTCAAGATATTGTAACACCATACTCGCCGAACCGTTACCTCCGGTCAGCTGATCAGTGGTTCCGCGCTACAATCTGGAGGGCTACGGCAGACGGGCTTTCTCGGTTTCTGGACCGCTTTGGAACAGTTTGCCAGAAAACATTCGTCAGTCAGACACTTTAGTAAAATTCAAGACCCTCCTCAAGACACATTTATTTAAACTAGCATACTACCAATGAGGAACTGTTCTCTGTGACACTCTCATGATAATTATGAATCACTACTTGTATTAGTATTATTTTATAACTAATGTATTATTATTTTTATATTTATTTATTTATTTTTAATATTAATTTCGGTATTATTATTTTATTGTATAATAATTATGTTTTACTTTTTAAATTAATCTTATTTATAAAATTTATATTTACGCAATTTTAGAAACAATATCCTATATATACCATGCTATACATTTTTAGATCTATTTTGTATGATTCTATGTACGTCTTATTGTAATGTGTGTACGCGCCTATGAACGGGCTGGTCCCGGAGATATGGCGCTTTATAAATGCTTGTAATAATAATAATAATAATAATAATAATAATAATAATAATAATAATAATAATAAAATAAAATAAAATAAAATAAGCATTTGTGTTACACCATACCTCTGATAATGAACGCTCGAATTCCATAGTAGAATTGTAGTAAAGTTGATTTATTGCATCGGATAAACATCATACCATTGACTTGTAGCAATTAGGTTGTCAATATAACTGGTGATCTGTTTGGTCGTAGGAGGAATTTCCACCGAAGCCGCTTGACAGCAAATTGATCAGGGAATCCTTGTCTGTCCTTGCTAGAATTGGCCCGGGTTTGGCGCATGCGTACGTGCGACTCGACCTCCACGACAGGTGCGTTGCTACAGCGAACTACACCTTGGGGGGTAAAAGAGACTGTGACAAGGAAATTAACTTATTCCTTGTTTGTTATCGTAATTATTGATGTTAACATTGTTGTCGTTGTTGTTATGTCGTTGTTGTCATTGTTATCTGTGTTATTGTTATTGTCGTTGGTGTCGTTGTTATCGGTGTTATCGTTGTTATCGGTGTCATCCTTGCTATCTTTATCGTTGATATCTTTTACTGTTATCGTTGTAATCGCTTTTGTTATCGTTGATATCGTTGTTGTCATTGAATCGTTGTTATCGGTATTATCGTTGTTGGTGTGGTCGGTGTTGTTGTTGTTGTTGTTGTTGCTGCTGCTGCTGCTGCTGCTGTTGCTGCTGCTGCTGCTGCTGCTGCTGCTGCTGCTGCTGCTGCTGCTGCTGCTGCTGCAATTATGACAGTTAGAAAGAAAACGCAAATTTATCAATGTTTAATGCCCGCCCTGTCCCGTGCCGTCCCGTGCGGCCGCCCACAGGGAGTTGACCGACGTCTCCCTCGTCGCCGGCTTCATTCACCTGCGCTTCCTCGACGTCTCGGGGAACCACCTGAAGGACGCGTCCCCGCTGTCCCCGCTCACCGCCCTGCTCTGGCTCAACGCCGACCACAACGCGCTGTCGACGGTCGACGTCGACGAACTGCCGTACCTACAGGCGGCCTCCTTCAGAGACAACCGACTCACGTCACTCGCCGACATCTCGCACCCCACCCTCGATACTCTCAGTCTCGCTGGTCAGTCTCGCACCCCACCTCGATACTCTCAGTCTCGCTGGTCAGTCTCGCACCCCACCCTAGATACTCTCAGTCTCGCTGGTCAGTCTCGCACCCCACCTCGATACTCTCAGTCTCGCTGGTCAGTCTCGCACCCCACCTCGATACTCTCAGTCTCGCTGGTCAGTCTCGCACCCCACCCTAGATACTCTCAGTCTCGCTGGTCAGTCTCGCACCCCACCTCGATACTCTCAGTCTCGCTGGTCAGTCTCGCACCCCACCTCGATACTCTCAGTCTCGCTGGTCAGTCTCGCACCCCACCCTCGATACTCTCATTTATATCGCTGGTTAGTCTCGCACCACACCCTAGATACTCTCAGTCTCGCTGGTTAGTCTCGCACCCCACCCTCGATACTCTCAGTCTCGCTGGTTAGTCTCGCACCCTACCCTCGATACTCTCAGTCTCGCTGGTCAGTCTCGCACCCCACCCTCGATACTCTCAGTCTCGCTGGTTAGTCTCGCACCCTACCCTCGATACTCTCATTTATATCGCTGGTTAGTCTCGCACCCTACCCTCGATACTCTCATTTATATCGCTGGTTAGTCTCGCAACACACCCTCGATACTCTCAGTCTCGCTGGTCAGTCTCGCACCCCATCTCGATACACTCAGTCTCACTAGTCCGTCTCACATCCTATGCTCGACATGTTTGATCTCACACCCCACCCTTCACATCGTCAGTCTCACTGGTTAGTCTCGCACCCCAGTCTCTATACTCTCAGTCCCGCTGGTTAGTCTCGCACCCCAGTCTCTATACTCTCAGTTCCGCTGGTCAGTCTCGCACCCTAGTCTCAGTCTCACTCGTCAGTTTAGCACCCCACCCTCAACACGCTCTGTCTCGCTGGCCAGTCATACACCCCATGATTGATATGTTCAGTCTCACTGGTCAATCTCGCATCCCACCCTCGATATATCCAGTCTCGCATTCCACTCTCCAAACACTTAGTGTCACACACCCTTCAGCACTCTCTGTTACACACCTTTCTTCCAGTATCACGCCCACCCTCATTGCAAACATTAAATAACATCAAAAACTATATACCGAAGAACAATTGACAGTGATAGTTTTTATTATAGAGGCAACAGGGCCAAGTACAACACAGTCAACCCGTATTAGCGTTCCATGTTAATTAGTAACTTCGAAGTTGGAAGAGACAGATAAAGGGACAGATAAAACAAAATAGAACAACAGGAGAGAGAGAGAGAGAGACATGCAGGCAGGCAGGCAGGCAGGCAGGCAGGCAGGCAGGCAGGCAGGCAGGCAGGCAGGCAGGCAGGCAGGCAGGCAGGCAGGCAGGCAGGCAGGCAGGCAGGCAGGCAGGCAGGCAGGCAGGCAGGCAGGCAGGCAGGCAGGCAGGCAGGCAGGCAGGCAGGCAGGCAGGCAGGCAGGCAGGCAGGCAGGCAGGCAGGCAGGCAGGCAGGCAGGCAGGCAGGCAGGCAGGCAGGCAGGCAGGCAGGCAGGCAGGCAGGCAGGCAGGCAGGCAGGCAGGCAGGCAGGCAGGCAGGCAGGCAGGCAGGCAGGCAGGCAGGCAGGCAGGCAGGCAGGCAGGCAGGCAGGCAGGCAGGCAGGCAGGCAGGCAGGCAGGCAGGCAGGCAGGCAGGCAGGCAGGCAGGCAGGCAGGCAGACAGACAGACAGACAGACAGAAAGAGCGAAAGAGCGAAAGAGCGAAAGAGCGAGCGAGAGAGGGGGGGTAGGGGGAACATCACCGTATATTGTGTAAGATACTGATGCCGCCTGTTTGCCCGCAGCCAATCAGATCGAGCGGCTGGACTGGACGGACGTGAGCCGGCTACAAGCTCTGAGGGTACTTGACTTGAAGGACAACCGACTGACCAGTACCGATGGGCTACTTCCGCCAAACCTCGAAGAATTATACCTGGTCAGTGTACAGACAGTGGTCAACCGTTTAACGCCATACCATTTAGCCTGTTTATTCCCCGTGTGTAAGACTCACGTACAGTACGGGAATGCAGGTGTTGCAGTACCCTAGGTATTGCAATAACTCAGGGAGTTTGACGCCCCTGCCATGCAGAGTTGTTAACCACTGCCTTGTGGTACAGGTTCTTGACAGAACCGAAGGCTAAGGGAGCAAACCCTAACCAGAAAACCATGTCACTGTGGCAGCATCAAGGGCGGTTGATGTATGGAACTCCCAACATCTCTCGACCAGCCACTGCAGGGACAAATAGTTTGCGCCTGTCTTGACATGTTCTTGCCGGTGTGAGACCTCTATTTGTTCCCCGAGGGAATGTCGCTAGTAACTTGCAAAAGCCAGCGGCACTTCAACACTTTTTGCTAGCAGCTTCCATGAAATGTACAACTGCATGAAACTCCATACCGGATCGGCCGTCGCCCGGGTTACCAAGGACCGCGCTGCTCGACCTCATCTTCCGTCGACAGTGGAAAATCAGCAAGGAAGAAGAAGACAAAGAAGACAACTACTGACAATTGGACAATGGAACGTCAGGACTCTCCTCGACCGAGAAGGAGCTAACAGACCAGAAAGACGTACGGCACTAGTAGCAATGGAACTTGCCAAATACAACATCGACATCGCCGCCCTATGTGAAACAAGGTTCTCAGAGTCTGGTAGTCTCGACGACTTGGAATACTCTTTCTTCTGGAGTGGCAAACCCGAAGGAGAAAGAAGGGAGGCAGGAGTGGGCTTTGCTATCAAGAAGGATATCGTCACAAAGCTGACAGAAATGCCACGGCCGGTAAGTGACAGAATCATGACGATGAGACTACCTCTGAGCAAGGACAGCTTTGCTACAATCATCAGCGTGTACGCTCCAACACTGACAAACCCAGATGAAAACAAGGAGGCCTTCCACAACCAGCTGGCAAGTGTGCTCAGTGGCATCCCTCATACAGACAAGCTACTACTGATAGGAGACTTCAATGCAAGGATAGGAAGAGAAAATGACAAGTGGCCCTTGGTCATGGGCAAGCATGGGATTGGGAAATGCAACTCCAATGGCGAGCTTCTACTGGCTCTCTGCTCTGAGTTCGAACTGATAGTGACATATCATCACGAGGTGTCGGGATAAGATGGACATCCACAGTACCCGAGTCATGCGTGGAGCAAACTGCTGGACAGATCACCAGATGCTGAGGTCAAACGTGGCTTTCAGAATACGACAAAAGTACAACAGGCAAGGGACAAGTTAGCCGACCAAGCTGAACATTGCAAAACTAAGTACCACCAGCCATAGGGAGAGTTTTGAGCAGGAGATGAACAGTGCTCTCGCCCAATGGGAGGAGAAGGAAAACTCAACACCAGACGAGGAATGGGCAGCTCTGCAGCAGGTTGTGTACAACACAGCCAAGACATATCTTGGCAAGCCAGACAGAAAACACCAGGACTGGTTCGATGCCAACGACCAGGAGCTACAGACTCTTATGAGGAGAAGAGACCAAGCCCACCAGAGAGTGCTGCAAACCAGGAGCACTAGGTCCATCACTGCAGCATACAAAGATGCCTGCAGACTGCTACAAAAACACACGCGTGCACTGAAGTCAGACTGGTGGGAAAGGAAGGCAGTGGAGCTGCAGAGAGCTGCTGACAGTAGCAACATGAAGGGCTTCTACAATGGATTGAAGGAAGTGTGGGGACCCAAAAAGAAGGGACCTGTTCAACTGAAATCAACAGATGGAACGGAGACCTTCTCTGACAGCAAGAGAGTTGTGGCAAGATGGAGTGAACACTTCCAGAAGCTACTTAACGTCCCTGGCGACATAGATCACGAAGCTCTGGACAACATCCCGCAGCGCATTATCAAGACAAGCCTCGATGAGGTTCCAGCTATGGATGAGATGGCTAGAGCAATCGCCGGCCTGAAAGATGGCAAAGCACCTGGAGGAGATGGAATTCCTGCAGAAGTATGGAAGCACGGAGGAGACAATCTGTTCAACAGACTGCACCAACTAATCACCAATACCTGGGAGGTGGGTTCTGTACCACAAGCATGGAAGGATGCCAGCATTGTAACCATCTACAAGAAAGGTGATCGAACAGACTGTGGGAACTATAGAGGAATCTCTCTGCTTTCCATAGCAGGCAAGATCTTCGCTAGGATCCTCCTCAACAGATTATCTACCCACATAACACCAGAGGTAGTTCCGGAGACACAATGTGGCTTCAGAGGTAACCGGAGCACCGTGGATATGATATTTTGTCTTCGACAACTACAAGAAAAGTGCATTGAGCAGGACCGACCACTGTACATGGTATTTGTCGACTTCAGCAAGGCGTTCGATACAGTTGGGAGGACCGGGCTATGGCAGCTACTAAGGAAGTATGGCTGCCCAGAGAAGTTCACAACAATGATCGAGGCACTACATACTGGAATGATGGCGAATGTTAGTGTTGGAGGAGAAGTCTCGGAATTGTTCAGTGTCACAAATGGGGTCAAACAAGGTTGTGTACTGGCACCCTCGCTCTTCTCCATCTTCCTATCAGCAATGCTCGACGAGGCTTTCCGAGACATGGGAGATGGCGTCTACATACAGTCTAGACAGAGCGCTGACCTATTCAACGTCGCACACTTCAGAGCAAAGACCAAGACTACTCGGATACTGATGAGAGAGCTGCTATTTGCAGATGACAGTGCACTGGTTGCACACTCTGCTGATGAGATGCAGAAAATAGTGGATGCTTTCTCCGATGCGTCAAAGAAGTTCGGCCTGAAGATTAACATCAAGAAGACCGAGGTGCTGTACCAAACCAACTCTACAAGAACCCGAGAGGAGGATATCATGGTTGATGGAAACAAGCTGAACTCTGTTCTGGAATTCACCTACCTCGGAAGCACTATATCAAGTGATGGATGCATTGATGATGAAATACAGAGGAGGATGGCCAAGGCTAGTGCATCATTCGGCCGACTACGCCAGAGACTCTGGAACAACCACCATGTGTCCATGCGGGTTAAAGGCAAGATCTACCGTGCAGTCGTGCTGTCCACCCTCCTATACGGAGCTGAGACCTGGACACTGTACAAACGACAGGTGAAAAAGCTGCATGCCTTCATGATGCGACATCTGCGTTCGATCATGAGGATAACCTGGATGGACAAAGTGACAAACAAGGAAATACTAGAACGAAGAGGGCTGCCATCTATGGAAGATCTTCTGATCAGAAAGAATCTCCAGTGGACTGGACACCTCATGAGGATGTCACCAAACAGGCTACCGAAGCAGGTTCTCTACTCTCAACTGTCTTCTGGTCACAGAAAGAGAGGGCGCCCTCGTCTCCGATTCAAGGATACCATCAAAAGAAACCTGAAGATGAGAGACATAAAGATCGACACATGGACATCACTCTCACAGCAGAGAGACAAATGGAGAGCAACAGTCAAGTGATGGAAGCAGTCTTTGTCGCTTCGCGACCGACAGCATGATGATGATGACAGTACGGGACGAACGTACAGCGATGCAGTGTTCTGGTGCTATCTTGTCGGACTATTCGTTCTCAAGACTTACCCAAATGTTTCTCCAGGCGTGTACAAAACCTTCACACATCGAATAAACTATCGTATTACATATTAGATTTAGATAATGGCAATCACGTATTTTAAAGTTAAAGTGGTAACATCATTTCGGCTTACAAATTAGTACATATTTATCAGATTATTTATGTTAAACGATTATTTATGTTACGTGAATTACATCGCGTCTGCAATGCCGAAGTGTTCATAATCATAAAAACAAGCAATTAGTATAGTATAACATGGCAGCATAATGACAGTGTTAGTGATATTACAACGATGTTTCTAGGCTGGGAACGGTTTGACCAGCGTCGTTGGCTTGGAAACGCTCCCCAAACTCCGGGTCATCCATCTGAGAAGTAACCACATCTCCTGTCTCGAAGGATTCCCCAGATTACAAGTTCTGGAATATCTCAATCTGAGGTGAGGGTGTAAATATTTACCCCCCATGTTCTGTGCATGTTTCACTGTTAGAAATTAGAATGCAGCACATGTCACATGCTTAATGTGTGTGTTTCTTGCAGGGCAAACGACATTTCGGATTTCAATCAACTCAGCCATCTGAGCCATTTGCAAAGGTTGCGAGTGCTTGTTCTAAAAGGTACTTGCGTTGTCATTGTGGAGTAGCAGATACTGGTTGTATGACTAGCATTAGTGGTGTCCACGCTTACGTTATAAGATTAACGTCATATCCCGCTCAACCGACTTAGTTCATGTAATGATGACATATACCATGACATATACCAGCATACGTTGTAGGGCCTACGCATGCATGGACGCACACGCACGCACGCACGCACGCTCACACACACACCACGCACACCACGCACACCACGCACACCACGCACACCACGCACACCACGCACACCACGCACACCACGCACACCACGCACACCACACACACACGCACGAACGTCCACACCGATTAATAATTTTTAAAGATGGCGCCACCGGCCATCTTGGATTTGGCCCTCTGGCGAAAAATGCCGGGATTATTTTTGTATGGCACCCGGGGGACTAATTTCTTGATAAGAAGTCAAATCAATCGTCAAAACATCTTAGCCAAAGAATGATCACGGAACTGAGGTCCTGGACCCAACTAATAGTTTGACTCCCCGAGTGTAAATCCGTTTATAAAAGTCGTGATGTGTTGACGACGGAGCTAAGACCGTCAACTGTTCCACAGACAACACGCTCGTCAAGCTAGACGACTACCGCGTCCAGGCGATTGCTCAGCTCATCGACTGCAGCCGTCTACGCCGCCTCGACAAAGACACGTGCACCAACGCCGAGCGACGTCACGCACGAGCCTGGCTGCGCGAGATGGCTGAGGAGGCAGCCCAGGAGGAGGAGGAGGAGGAAGAGGTAGAAGAGGAACAGGTACGTATTTACTCAGCAGTACATACAATATTGAGTATTGTTTTCGATATTTCT
Source organism: Oasisia sp. SBJ-2009 (assembly GCA_964017155.1). Classification (NCBI taxonomy): domain Eukaryota; kingdom Metazoa; phylum Annelida; class Polychaeta; order Sabellida; family Siboglinidae; genus Oasisia; species Oasisia sp. SBJ-2009. The sequence goes on from OZ024862.1 coordinate 16,511,532, forward strand.
TCGATGCTCTGGTTCAGTTCAATTCAATTCAATACAATTCAATTTATTTCAAAACACACACAATTAAAAAGCAACAATACAAATACAAATAATAAGTAACATGGTACGAATGAAATACAATTAAGAAATATGTTTTGAAAAGGAGTAGACATGAAGTGAAACACTTATATGTGTCTACCCCGTGAACACTTTTCATAAAAATGATAAGGGGTACTTCTTAGTTTTTTTATTATAATGACACAACAAATAAATATGTCGACACAACAAATGTTAATTTGTCGTAATAATCAAGTATGTTTACATGGTATATTTGCCTATGAGAATATTAATGTAATGACGTTTAAATTTATATTTGGACATTATGCTAACAAGCGATTCGTTGAGAGGTAAGAATGACTACCTAGCTATCGGCAGTAGTGAGAATTGTGCATTATATTTATAGTTCCTACCTTCTAGGTGAGGTTTCGTTTCCTGTAATACTTATAACGGATGGTTTTCCTGTGGCAGTTACGCCCATATGGGGAATACTATATAGATCGTTCGATTCGATGGGAAGCGGATCATGAAAGAAAATGGATGGAAAATAGCATAATAAAGAGCTCTACGGATTGGATACTGCATAGAATAATTAATTTAATTTTGATTTTACAAGAAGCTACACGGGTGCACCGTGTTTGGTCTTACAAAACGTGCACTGGCTGTTTCATTCGTGTAGGTTGGATATGTTACAACGATACATTTAAATGCACGATGTAAGCTCGGTACAAACGCAGACTAATAATATATCTCCACTTGTCGGTCACAACGAATACGTAACACTGATATTTGTGGGTGTTCTTACCTCATTACTCTTGTCTCGACGTTCCAAGTTTTGATATTTTATAATATACAAGTCACGTTGATTCAAATAACGCCCTACGATGTTTGCTTTCAGGAACTGGTCTTTGACTCGACGGCAGACACGGATGACACAGAGGAAGACACGTGACACCCCAGTACGCATGCGCACAAGCCTTAGTTGCATTTCCGAAAAAACATCGTTGACTTTTCACATAAATAAATAAAAGAGAAATAACTTACAAAATCGCCACGCGTTTATTACACAAAACAGAACAACAACGCTCAATTCCGTATCGAGTGTTGACATAATATGTCAATGGTATATATTACATAATATGTGGACAAATAACAACTGGACTGAAACGAAGGCGAAATCGAACAGGTTGACATTCGCACTGCAACATTCCGTTGCTGTTCCAACACCGCAAATACAAACCAACTCTGTGGGGAGAATACATATAACGACGGATTATTTAGCGCTCATGATAAAAAGAGAACGGACAGATTTATATGCAGACAAACCGAAAATGCACGAATATTACCTAAAGGCAATTGGCGAAACTTAGCAAGTACAAAACAGGTAATGGCATGCAAGATTTCTTTTCAGTATATTTTCTTTTTGGCTTTCGGTATTTATTAACTATTTAAATTCAGATATATATTCTGTGATGACTTTAAAAAAAACGAAATTTAACCATGCATCAACAAGTTATGTGAACTATATTACGTTGCTACTTAAGACTTTACTATTATGCGTTTACAACTGTACAGGAAATAGAAAGTAACATGACTAAAAACGTATCATCGTATGAAGGTAAATCTTAATATACAAACAACACTACAACAGTCATGCATTGGCACTTTGTAAATAATATTATACGTAGTCCTTAATCTCTGTAAACAGCGGAGACTGTCCATAATACGCGAACATTTAGTGGCATAAACGGTTCTCTCGCAACGGTTGTTTCTCGTAGCGTCTTCGTTACTGTCCTTGTTTTTCTTGTCGAAGGTCAAATATTTGTTCATGTCTGCACAGAGCCCTGGTTTACTCACTGAAACAAAATACGTATGTATGCACGTAACATAAATCAATTTTGTTAAATAGCTATTTTTATTATTTCATTGTATTCTTTCGAAAAGTTTACCAGCGAAAGTAAAAAACGTTGAATATCAAATGCAAGTACGTGTGCAAGCAAACTCACATATACACGCACATACGTACACATAGTATGTATACATGCACGCGCACACACACGCACGCACACATGCACGTGAAAATACGCACACTTGAAGTTATCATACATGCACACACACGCACGCACGCACATACGCATGCACACACGCACACACACACACACACACACACACACACACACACACACACACACCTGGATACACATTCACACATATACACGTTATACACAGTAACTTCAAGTCAAGTGTCTCTGTATCACTTTGTATGATCTGTAGGATTAAATCCAAATATGCACGTGCGCGCGCACATACACACGCACGCATGCGCGCACACACATACACACACACACTATACGGAGTACAATAATTGCTCTCTCTGTGTCACTATGATCCGCAGGATCACCACATCAAAGTACCTTCTTCTTCGCTGGTTTGTCGTCGTCGTCTTCCGATGATGATTCTTCTTCTGAGTCCTGTAATTATTTAGTCAATGTCAAATGTCGAGTTGTTGTTACTGTAGTAACACATTTTAAGGCGGGATTACGCGACGGCTTTGCCCCCCCCCCCCCCACCGTGCTCGGGCAGTACAGTGAGGCACGATAACGAGCAATTTAACGACGAGTCTAGAACGACTTGTCTAGACACTGCGACACAGATGTTGACTCCATATTTACACTTTGTTGAGAGTTCACAAAACAACACAATTAATCATCTCGTTTGTCGATTCTTCATTCATAATGTCAACGTGGAAACGCGAGTCGGCGACCAAATTGTATAATTAATTGTTCGTGTAACCAAGCCTTTATGTTATACGACATCATTAGTTCAGTTGTTAAAAAAATACGTTGGAGATGACGTATTAATTTATTCGATAAGGAAATGTTCGATGAACAATAATATATATTCAGATTGCTTCGATTTGCTACTTACGGAGTCAGACTTTTCTGATGACGATTCCTCCTCCGACGAAGATTTATCTTTGGATGTGTCCTTAAATGAAATAAATAATGCCGGATAATTTGCACTGTGAACGAGTGAAACACAAATGCAGGAATTGTTATCGTGTAGAACTTTTGCGTCGTGTTATCCTTAATTCATCACTATAAACACTGCGTGACACAACATTATTTTACGCAATACAAATCGAATATTCAACATCAACGATAAACGCGTTCCGTGAACTAGTTCTGGTATATAATAAGTAACTTAGTCCACTGTTAGTCGCAACCAAACTTTCTTTGAGAAATGCCACGGATACAACCGAAACATAAACTGGCAATACGACGTCAGAAATACTTATCGATGAGGAGTCTATACACAAAGAATCAACAACACACCACTAGGAAAGACACCGAGCCGTAGGAATTGGATTTAATTAACCCGGCATGCTCTGGAATTGAATCCAGAAGGAAACACGGCATTAGAATACTAAATAATAACTGGAAGCACACGAAGAGTCGATGCAGATTTGAGGACTTTTGGAAACAATTGGAAGGGGATGATAACTCGTCCAAACACAGAGCTCTTTCGATGTGTATGGTTGTAGCCCACGTTGCATATGGTGCGAAGAGGGGTGATGTTATCAAATTGTTATTCCGCCATATTATGACGAATAAGCATCAATTTAATGGACTGTACATCAAACACTCTTGTAAGACTATACATATCAATAACCAGGGGATGATGTGATGCCTTGCTTTGTGCACTAGACGTAAATTGACAATATCAAATGTTTGATCTCGCTAATATTTCGCTACGCGACGCATCACAAGAAGCTACAATTCTGCAGCCAATTTAATCCGCTTTAATCCTAAGAAATTAGGGGCCAGTTTTTCTCAGATAAAGGGTTCTTAATGAAAATTCATTATTAAAAACATCCGGGTTTTTTTAAAACGAAACTTTTACCGGGGACACTATTTTCATGACACACAAGTGAAAATATCCCGCTATTGCGTGATGCTGTTGATATTTTAAGGTATTCTTGAAGATCACTGCTACGGATCAAAATTGATTTTAAGATACACAATCGGGTTTAAAAGCTTTTAACAACTTTAGTGACGTGGTCCCCTGGTCTATGTTTATTGTAAAAATAATTGCACAACTTTACCTTCTTCACTTCCTTGTCGTCCTTCTTCTTTGCCTCTTTGGATTCATCCTCTGACTCCGATTCTGATTCCTCTTCTGAAGACGATTCCTCCTCAGACTCAGCCTCGGACTCTTTTGCTGCTTTCCCTTTCTCGTCCTTCTTGGCTGCAGGTTTTGTCTCCGCCTGAACACATGAGTCGTTGTTGCTTTCACCTTAGAAATACATCGCGGCCAAGACTGCCGCAAACGTAAAATACAAAGCCGCACAGAACCGAACCGACAATACGTCGACACATAATTATTGCCTTACACTATGCAGATCGGCAGGAATTTGACTATGTTATAGCATAAATAACAACAATATTACATCATAATGGTATGTTTGTCTTAAAATGTGTTAGTGTGTACGTACTGGAAAAGACACGCACAATTCAGTTGCCCTCTCCACGAAGACAAAAGGTACATGGCAGAAATATTATCATAACGCTCGAAATTACAAAACATTTGTCATCGCGTTAACTTTTGAAACGTTGACCAAAGACTGAACTAGTTAATTTATGTATGAGTGGAACACTAAAACGAGGTAAAGATATATGATTGTGTTTTAATCATAGTATTTGTTTGGCGTACACTTTTGCAACTGCTCTCAGTTATACATGTTTATTTATTGCTTAGAATTTCACCATTGTTTTATTATATTGGATTACTGGTTCTCATCATACACTTAAACTGAATAAGACCATTGTTTTATTTTATTGGATTACAGGTTCTCATCACAAACTAAAACTGAACAAAACCATTGTTGCATTATATTGGATTACAGGTTCTCACCAGACACTTAAACTTAACAAAATCATTTGATCAGGCGGTAAAAGTCTGATAGTTTGAACGGTCGAGAAAAATTCCGTTACACTCAGGGCTGAATGGCATTTCGGTAAATAATAACGCTCTAGCATAGCCAGCAATACTAGAACAGCGCCACTACGTTCAGCGTTCAGCAGCGAATAATACACACTTATGCGAACTGGGTTTGATACTCTGATTGCAATAAATGCTTTAGAACCTTCTTCGTGTCTTCCTCTTCGCTGCTGTCGGATTCCTCTTCTGACGATGATTCTTGTGATTCTGAACTGGACTCTTCCTTTTTGCTAGAGTCGACCTACGTTATCGAACAGGAACGTGACGGCGGCGTCATGCAAAGGCAAATAAGCATCTATTTAACACTGCCGTGCAACACATAAAGTAAGCTCTTAAAAGTACATACTTTTCATAGTTGTTCCATAAAGGTTTCATCGCCAAACACTTTACATCATATTGCTTGGAAACTCGTGACTCTTTGGCGCACGTTAATGTCGTCCTGTATCTATCTAGGACGTAAAAGAACCACCGAGGACGACAAGCACCGAGTCTGTTTTGGCGATAATGTTCGCTGAAAAAGGGTGACTAGTTCAACCGGACACCATAAGACCATTTATAACGTGACAAATTAGATTAGAGAATGTTTCCGTACGCTGGAAACCACTTGAGCTAGATTGTGTCACAGTAGGGAGGAAAGCTGAAACTGGAAGTACATGTGAAACTGGGAACTTGGTGTAAAACAGGTTCACACGATACCTAAATACAATTGGCAAGGCTGTCATGCGTAACAGGGAACAACCCAATAGCATGCACTTATACCACATTTTCTTAAAAACAATTTGGCGTTAAGTATCTTTGGTGATGTCCTCGGTTTCTTGTACCTTAGCTGTCTTGTCTCCTGCCTTAGTAGATTTGTCTTCCTCAGACTCGTCTGAATCCTCTTCGGAAGAAGATTCCTCCTCTGATTCGGACTTTTTCTTTTCGCTAGATGCAACCTGGGTTAGCAAGAAAGCGTGCAACGTGAAGGCGGAAGCATGCTGCCACTATAGGTGTTGCCCCGCGAGCTTTATTCACGTATCTATGTACATGGATAGGAAGAGTATGTGACCACGTGAAGCCATTTCCAGCCATCTTGCTTTCCAAAACCGTCGATAACACAGGTCAGAGGACGATTTACGTGCAGTAATTACGCGTTACATTTGGAACGTGAAAGCCAGTCACGTCTAGCGGAAATTATCGCACGTTTTGATGTATTTACGGGAGAAAACGCGATTGCTGAATGCCGATGCTACGCGTAACGTGGTTGAACTAACATGGCGGAATAATCACAATACGTAACAATAGGGAAAGCATCATGGCCGCCGTGCTTCACATCAAATATAACTTTTAGCATTACACTTCCTATCCATGTGTATAGATCAGTGTTATTTACGTTTAACTGTTCTACGAAATACAATAAATGCGTCAGTATCAATATTCTGTTACTATGGTGAAATACTGGATATTGAGTGAGATTCGGTGTGCAACGAAACCATACCATTAGTTTGGCGATTAAATCATTTTTCTTTTTCCAAATCGATTTCGGGGAGGATACGAGATTCTATTTAACATGCGTTTGGTATTTTTGATACAGTGGTTAGTCAATATTAAACAGGTCAACTAAACTAGACAACATTTACTCTAACAGCAGCATAAGCCACTTATTTTGGGTAGTACAATTTGTACATATTTGGACAATTTCCCACAATAAATCGGGAAAATAAATCTCCCATAGCAATATAATATGTTATAACAGTTAGTGGAACAGTGATGTCTGGGAAAAGGTATCAGTCGATACGCCGAGTCACATCTACCTTCTTTTTGTCTTCTTTTTTCTCGTCTTCCTCTGATGATGACTCTTCCTCCGACTCGGATTCAGATTCAGACTCGCTCTCTGACTCTGTGTCCTTCTTGGCTGCCGGCTGAAACAGTAACTTCGAGTTACTCAATGATCACCTCACAGGGCTTCCTTATCAACGTTTGTTTAGACATTTGTCCACGTGGGATATAAAATAAACCGTAAAGTTGTGATTAGTTGTTATATAACGCCATGTCCAGTCCATAGCAATTCTCAAAGCACTTTGTTAGGCATTAATTCATGGAAAACCTCTTCAATCGAATACCACCTCGACTACTCTGGTAAGAATTCAGCCACGTATGTTGCAGCTGCACAAAGATATTTGTACACACGTATCCACCATTATATATAGCCATGTTCCCATTCACACCGCCGTGTGAACAGCAACAAGCTAGAGTGAACGAACTGGTCCACTGTTCGACACGTCAGCACGGGATTTCAAAAGGTTTTTCTCAAATAAAATCCCATGTCTTCGCCCATTATTAAATCAAATTACCTTTTCGGTCGTCTTTGTTTCTGTTTTCTTCTCTTCTTCTTCTTCTTCTTCTTCTTCCGAAGAAGACTCTTCAGAAGACGACTCGGATTCAGATTCCTCCTTCTTTTTGGCGTCTTCTTTCTTTGATTCCGTCTAACATCATACGTCATTTGCATAAGAGGCATTTTTCATAAACTCACAAAAGCCGTGTTAAACGTTTACCGGTATTTTTAAGGAATACGTATGTATTATTTATCGAAATTACCTAGAATCGCCAGTCACATTTCTATTGAAACCTTGCGGATATCGTTAGCTGTTTAGTAGCTGAAAATATGGCGACGCTCGAACGAAATCTTAATCCCGAAGTAACCAAAAAATGTCATGGATCTAGAGGGATTTACCCATAATGCAGTGTCAAACATTCGATTTTGTTAGAAAATTAAACGGATTGCCTTTAACCTGTATTTCTTCTAGATAGGAGCAAAACATACATGTTGAAAAGACCAAATGTGTGGATCACACGGTATACTAAAATCGATGTAGATATTTTAATATGGATTTTTTTATTGATTACGTAATTGCATCACAATAAAAAAACATAATTAAATATTAAAACTGACATTTGCATGAATGTGGTATGCTAATCTACCTTTGTGTCTTTCTTTGTTTCCTCTTCCGACTCTTCTTCAGAAGAGCTCTCTTCTTCTGATGAGGATTCTTCAGATTCAGATTCTTCCGCCTTCTTCTTCACCTCCGTCTGTAACTCATTTATCGTCAGTCTCTCGATCTTTCCTCAGTAGTCTCTAATTTCTCAGTCTTTGACGTCATCGCAAGTTTATAATGATGGTGATGGTGATACTAATAATAATAACTATATTCATATACACTAGCACACATTCACAACTAATTCGTACACATTAGCGGAATCTGATCAATGGATTATTTACCATTCATTTATGTCAGATAGGTGCAAAAACCCTCCAGAAACATAGCATGTCTAAGTATGTGAGTAAATATTGTAACTGTAACAGTCGTTGTGTTCGAATGAACTTTAAAATAGGTGTGTTGACCTATATGCTACGCTACGGAAGAAATTAATTTTAAATGATCATGATCTAAAATTAGCTTATTAATACATGCATTCATACACACACATAATATATATATATATATATATATATATATATATATATATATATATATATATATATACACGCACGCTCGCATGCACACACACACCCACATACTAGCAATTAATCTCTTCTCATTTCGTAACCCAGGGCGACTTTCCATAAGTTAAAACTACTATCGACGTCTATATGTCATCGAAATAAACTGCCTAACAATAGCGTTTTAAAGAAGTTACGAATTACGTATTTTCGATAAAATACTGTTATTGTTATGTAATGCTAATGTTAATGTTATCATAACACATCAACACGTCACATGCCTTTTTTGCGGCTTCCTTTTTCTTTTCGTCTTCTTCCTCTGACGAAGATTCTTCTTCTGATGAAGATTCTTCTTCCGAAGAAGATTCTTTCTTTTTATCATCCTTCTTCGCTTCCTTCGGTTCCACCTATCATCACAGACATAAGGATGTCATACTACAAATATATACGTGTTTTATTTTATAATAATAATAATTATTATAAACCTATTTGATAAAATAGCAAAAGGCTTCAATCATTACAAAGTCAAAACATCAATTTAGGATGGATAAAGCATTGCTTCTCATGAACATAAACCCACATATACAATTAGAAATGTCTGTTTTTAGCTATTATTGCGAAATTAAAAATAAAACTAAGCCCGAAATAATTACATTGAAATAGTAATCACCATACAGCATAACAGCTGTACACAATTAAACGAACAGAAACGACGTTGTGTCAAACTGCATACAAATAACGTTTTAAACATGTTAACATTATAATTAACTCGTAGCAACCACCTTTTTAGTTTCTTCCTTTTTCGTGCCTTTCTTTTTCGCCTCCTCCTCCGAAGATTCCTCTTCGCTGCTTTCTTCCGAGGAAGATTCTTCTTCCGAGGAAGATTCTTCTTTCTTTACCTGATATAAAAAATTACTTACATTAGCATAACACCATGCTTACATGTCTTGTCAGAGATTGTTGTTTCATAAATTCTAATTATCTTAATTTACATATTTACCGCTGAGTTTCGATGAATATAAATTAAAACATCGCCAACGATAACATGAAGTTGTTCTTTTACCGGTTTAGCGTCCACTTTCTTCTCCGCTTCTTTTGTTTTCTTTGCATCCTCTTCGTCTGAAGATTCTTCCTCTGAAGATTCTTCTTCAGACGACGACTCTTCCTTCTTCTTTTTCGCTTCCACCTTCTTTTCTTCTTCATTCTTTACATCCTTCTTCTCGTCCTGCTCGCTTGAAGACTCCTCCTCGCTCGACTCCTCCTCCTCACTACTTGAAGCCTCCTGGAAGACAGTAGCACGTGTTCACACCCTACGATAGTCGTTGTATATCCGACAGCAACAGTAATGTATTGTCATAACATTATCAGCCATAAGAAGTATTAACATTACAATAGGTGTGATATTCTCTAAGTGTGAATTTACGCAAATATCTACATGTTTTAATCAACATAGCAAAATTAGCAATCTTCCAAATCTATTCAATCACAAACCATCAGAAATCAACACGCTATGGGAGAGTGGGGCAAACGACTCAAACTAAGGGAAATGGGACGCAGCAACAACAGTGCGGGAAAGAAGTGGACTCGGAGTTTCAGGTTTAGGAGACGGTTCCCGTGTGCGGGGAAAGCCTTGATTCAAACGCTTGGGAAACCCAGACACGCCGGCAAATCACGAGATAAGCCCGTGGCTGCTGAACAGTCCGATTCGACATTGGTGCATGGGAAAGCAGGAGGAGATTGGCGAAGACAAAACCTACCAAGTGGCAACGTTGAGAAAACTAAGTCATCTTGATGTCTGAAACATTGGCTTACGTACAGGAAGGTAAAATAAATGTGAATATATCGATACAAAAACCGTGCACTAACATGTGCAAGAACGCATGCACTCACGCAAGCACACGCATACACACACGCGCGCACACACACACGCACGCACGCACACACACACACACACACACACACACACACACACACACAACTAAATTGTTTTAAATCGACTACATGTTAATATTAACTTCATTGAAATTGATTAGCATTTAATAATACAAACCACATTCCATTATTTAGAGTATATCTAACTAAAATATTAATGCCTACATTTGACTAGGTCGTCTGCAATTGTTTAACTACATCGACAACAGTCGACTACTCCGCTTTGAATAAACTAAACCACTGGATACTATTGTCGATACCGACACGATTACTTGTCATCGTGGATCAGGGCAAGTATAACGTTGGCGTTGAAGTGGAATTATATGGTTTCTTAGTGGGACTAACATCTTAACTGTTTTAATTGTTTTTAATTACTCATTACTCTGGTTCCAAACACCGGTATGTGCACCTTTATGCAATTATTTATGTATATATTTTATTTGTGGTAAGGTAAAACCTGACACCTGTATTGTGTAATTATTTTGTCATTTAAACGTCAAAATAAACGTCTTCTTGTATTTCGTAGACTATATTTAAATTTAAGGCGACCACATACTTTAGGATAAGTATCTCCAACAATTACTCTTCACACTACATGATGATCGGCTATAATATGTGCACATGATTACAACTATATCTGGGCATGCAGTTGAAACATCAAGCATAATCTAGTATAACACTGATACAAACTATTCGTCATATCGCCATACGCAAACCAGCAACGTCAAAAGACATCAGTTCTATTCTACGCGCGTTAAACTAATGTCAACATAAATTACACGTGGTACTTATTATTACGCGTGCACAGCCCTACAGCGGCAGCGTTTTGGTCTTGTTTGCTTTGGTGATCAAACTGTATTTCGGAAAATATGTGTTTATGAAAACCATGAATGTTGACACCTATTTTCTATACAAAATGCAAACACGACATGCCTCTTTTACGCAGACAAAAGCCTATACTCTAATCGTGAACGTATATTTCACTACAAACTACATGCCAGTTCCTACGCCTAACTATTATTGCACCTTTTTCGTTTTAGCTTTGGTCTTCTCCACTTTCTTTTTCGCGTCGTGTTTGGTTTTGTCTTTGTGTGATATCTTCGTTTTCTTCTTTAAAACAGAGTATAATCACATCACGCTTTGGTCATGTTACGACAACGAAATTTTGAACGATCAAAATGGGGTAACGACGCATCGGAGTTATAAAAGTGACGTCTGACTATCCGTTGTTTTTGGTACATGTATATGTTCACTATGTGCACCGTATATCAGTGGAAGTTCCTGGCTAAGTAATAACATTTGTTATAACACTATATAATTACAAGAACATAACAAGGTACAAGCCAAAAACGATGTCAATTTACTTCCTTGCACTAGTTTTAGTTTGAAGTAGTGTAATATAATCAGTACTACATTTTAAAAAGGTTATTTAGCCTTATCTTCATCCACGAATTAAATAGCCCATCGGGAAAATGTCTAAATTTATTTTACGAACAAGATAATACATTTTCTAATGTATAATAAGAACTTACTTAAAGTTCCGGTAACATTATGTGAATATGAACAAGTACTAACTTCCTTTTTCTTTGTCGATTTCTTTTTGTCGTCTTCGCTCTCTTCTTCAGACTCTTCTTCCGATTCGCTCGATTCGTCTTTCTTCGGCTTTTTCGTCTTTTCTTTTTCCGTCTGTCAGCCACAGAACGTGTCACGTCTTAGAGGCTCCGACATTATATGCTATAGTTTGCTAATACATCCCCACAAAGTAATAATAATAATAATAATAAACTTTATTTAAGCACTGATGTCCAGATTATGACACTGTATAATAATTATGTCAAATGTAGTGATATAATAGAAAATTAATATAATAAAACTAAGATAGCAAAAAATTCAACAAAATAATTTGATAACATATGAAATTTAAACAAATTTACACGTATATATACCAACTTACGTCCGATTGATCGTTCATGTTCACAAGCAGTCACACGTACACAAACCCCTCCACTCAACACACACGCGCATACCAACAGAACACACGCTCATACGCACACACAACCACATACACACAAGGAAGATAATAAAATGATTTACCTTATCGACTTTCTTTTTTGTCTTCTCTGTTTCTTCCTCACTGCTTTCTTCTTCGCTTTCACTTTCAGATTCGGATTCTTCTGATTCGGATTCGGACTTTGCTTTCTCCTTCTACCAGAGAATTTCAAAACTGTTTAAGTTGACGATTCCACATATAATATAATAATTAAATTATAGTATGCATAACATAATCACGCTGCTTGTGTTTGTGTGACTGTATTTATATTTTTATATAATGCATTTTTGTATGTATGTATGTATGTATGTATGTATGTATGTATGTATGTATGCATGCATGTATGTATGTATGTATGTATGAATGTATGTATGTATGTATGTATGTATGTATGTATGTATGTATGTATGTATGTATGTATGTATGTATGTATGTATGTATGTATGCATGCATGCATGCATGCATGCATGCATGCATACATGCACGTATGCGTATGCGTGGGTTCATAAGCGTACGATTGCGCACTCGTGTGCCTTACGTGTGCTCCTATACACAGTAACCAGAAATAATTTATTATAATTGAAACCTCAATATATGTGTACGAACCTTTCCAACTTTTGGCTTATCTTTCTTATCTTTCTTGTCTTTCTTTTTTTCTTTCTTATCATCGCTACTTTCCTCCTCGCTTTCTTCTTCAGATTCGCTTTCGCTCTCTTCAGATTCATCTGATTCGGTTTTCTTTTTCTATAATTGTAAAAGAAAATAATAGGTGAAACTATAATTTTACCAGATGTACAAAATACAAAGTTGATTAGAAGCATAAGTAAAACGAAAGTTCATTAATGTGAGTGCATGGTTATGAGTGTTTGCTTACGTGCGCGTGAATGCGTGCGTGCGTGTGAGTGTCTGTGCATGTGTGTATGTGGTGTATTTGTGTGTGAGCATGCAGTTCAACGCCTTATTGCATACTATAAGTATGCAAAAGCATACTATAAGTATGCAATATGGCAAACACATATTATCAATACTATGCAATTAAATATTTTGTAGAAATTGTCAGGGTAAAAAAAATTCGGAAGGTTAAGCTACAACAACCGGAGGAATGTCTAGGCTATAGTACATGAGTGATAAATATTATGTTTACCGCTTTCGTTTTCTTTTCCTTTGTTTTCGAAATTTCGTCCTCGCTCTCTTCACTTTCTTCTTCCTCCGATTCGCTTTCAGATTTCTACAATGACGTCGTCAAACCAAATTGACAATGACATGATTTTTTGACACACGCGCGCGCGCGCTCGCACAGAAAGGGAGAGAGAGAAAATACAAATACACAAAGCAAAACTCCAAGTTCTTTGCAGAGTTGATAATACAGCACGAGTGTAGAAGATATACACTGTTATTATTTAGTGCTTATTTTGTTTTTACGAAACACTATGGATAACTTCTAATCAGTGAGAGACGTTTGATATGTTCTTAGAAAAGGTCGCTTCTCATGTTGGAGATATTTAATACATGCCTTCTTTTTGTTTTTTTCCTTCTTTTTCTTTTCCTTTTCCTTCGTTTCTTTCTTTTCATCCTCACTTTCTTCGCTACTTTCCTCTTCACTGCTCTCCTCGCTACTTTCTTCCTCGCTTTCCACGTCGGATTCCTTCGCCTTTTTCTGGCAATAAAATTGAGCAAATGTTTGCACAATTGCTACAAGATGTTTTCAACTTTTTTACAGTAAGTGTCTATTTTGTCGATGTAAATAAATGTTGGTGATTAACTGTTCAATGCATACCTTCTTTGTTGCTTTTTCCTTCTTTTTCTTTTCCGTCTTAACTTTCTTTTCATCTTCGCTCTTTTCTTCACTTTCTTCGCTACTCTCCTCGCTACTCTCTTCCTCACTTTCTTCATCAGACTCTTTCGGCGTCTTCTGGCAACATAACGAGTTTGTACAACATGCAGTAACCCGCAGATTAGGGGTAATTATGCTCTCATTGGAATTAAAATCTATTTTGCAATTAAAAGTGCAGAATTGTATTTAGAAGTGGCGTAACTTCACACATTGGAGTTGATAAAAATATAACTGTATTGGGCGATGAGAACATTTTACTTACCTTTTCGTCTACAAAATGTAACCTTTAACTTTCAAAATACTCTTGACCTTGAATGGGAATTATGTCTGTTAAATAACGCTCCTCTGGAAAATGTATTTGTTGTGGTGGTTATTATGTTTTCTTTATTTCTATTTTATAATGGATGAAAGAACGAACGAACGAACGAACGAACGAACGAACGAACGAACGAACGAACGAACGAACGAACGAACGAACGAACGAACGAACGAACGAACGAACGAACGAACGAACGAACGAACGAACGAACGAACGAACGAACGAACGAACGAACGAACGAACGAACGAACGAACGAACGAACGAACGAACGAACGAACGAACGAACGAACGAACGAACGAACGAACGAACGAACGAACGAACGAACGAACGAACGAACGAACGAACGAACGAACGAACGAACGAACGAACGAACGAACGAACGAACGAACGAACGAACGAACGAACGAACGAACGAACGAACGAACGAACGAACGAACGAACGAACGAACGAACGAACGAACGTATATTACATCCCATATAATGATAAATATAAAAATTAACACTTACCTTTATTTTTTCCTTCTTTTTCTTTTCCTTCTTGTCTTTCTTTCCATGCTCACTTTCCTCGCTACTTTCCTCTTCACTGCTCTCCTCGCTACTTTCTTCCTCGCTTTCCTCGTCGGATTCCTTCGCCTTCTTACAACACAATAAACACACATTCGTATATTATCAAAACTGTTTATTTCTTCAGATAATGACACCAATTAACTAGTATAACCCATCAGTAATATAATTTTCTGGTATCCGTTTTCGTGTAACCATCTGTGTGTTTAAAATGATGACCTAATTCTATATTAAAGGGAAACAAAAGGCATATTTTGCATCTAATAGAATTAATGGCACCTAATCAGTAGCTGTTGCAGAAAGATATTACGACAGCAGCTTACTAGAACAACCATGTTGAAGACACATAATCTAAATTGCCGGTCAAGGTCGTTGTTGTACTAGATAGTCTGACATCACCAGTGTGTACTATTCCCAAGTCACCAGTCGTCAGACTGAGAATGTTGCTCTAGTCTACGTCACCGATTTTGTTTTGGCGCTACAACTACTGAAAATGCTACGTCGGTATTGAAAACTGTATAACATCATGACAGTTGTCACACGTGCAATTCTGAATCGAAGCTAATGTAAGAAACTAACAATGTGCTGCCGTGTTCTTACACATATTGAGAAAACAGGGGTATTTCGACAGGTCACCACGGACACAATGAGAGAGACGCTCTGTGCGTTTATTGGTCATAGGTGTCTCAATATGTCGTCAAACAAATGTCCCAATACGTATGCCGTCGGAACTGTACGAGTTCATTGGAATCTCCTACTTTCAAAGTAAGTTTTATATAAACCGTAAGCATAGGTCCACATTTTTTGTCCCCGTTAATTAACATTATGGATATTAACGTAACAAATGCTGTTATGACATCAAGTTAAATTTGTGATATATTGACAGTACCTTTTCTTTCTTTGCTTTCGATTTCTTCGCTTTCGTTTTCGCTTCCGTTTCCTCGTCTTCTGTTGATTCCTCCTCATCACTTTCACTTTTGTCCTTTTCCTCGTCGGTTGCTTCTTCGTCGCTGGAGGCCTTCTTTTTCTTCTTCTTGTCTTTCTTCGCCTTCGTCTTCGCTTTCTTTCCCTTCTAGAAGTTAGTTGTTGTTTACAAAGCTGTGGACCGCTACAGAGTGCATAGCGAGGCAGGAGGGACATCACGGGACAAACTGACGCTTTCCTAGGGACATACTTAGGCGTAACTCGGAACAGGGGTGAAGAGTAGGAGAAGCAGAAGTTGGATTTGGTACGGACAGGGGTCGTTGGAGAGGCTAAAACGTACCTCGGACATTGGGTGGACTGGATAGGGAAGCTGTTGTTCAGACTGGAAGATAAAACCGTGGCGGGCTTTCGGACACCCATGTGTATAATCAATGTCTTGATTTTAATATTTTAGTAATGCTTAAATAATATTCAGCTATGCCAAGTTCAAAATAACTCTTTGATGTTAAATCAACGTAATGTTCATTAATGCCAATATGTTTTGTTAGCATTTAGAAGACTATATTATCATTACCATAATATAACTCCAATGTTGTTTGTTGTGTTTTCCCAAAGGAATATATACGTGCAACAAAGTTACTGTGAAAATGGCCACAATTGTGCAGGTGATTTCGTGCCAATTTTCACCAGCATCTCTATCTTGAAACCGTCTAAGCCAGCCATCAGTTTTATCAGAGGAACGTTAGCGTTCTAACAACAATTTCGGGAAAAGGAGGTTCCATTGATGAAAGTGCCTTAACGAAGGCCAACATTCATAAACATCGTCTACGCTTCATATATAAAGAAATGCATACGAATTGTGCTAACGCATTGTATGTAAAGAGACTATAGTCATGTCAAAATTGAATAACATTATAAGATAATAAATATTAAATGCCTTCTTCGCATCCACTTCGTCACCAGACTTCTCCTCTTCCTTGTCGTCGTCTGCTGTTTCTTCCTACGACGAGAATGTAAACTCATCAAAGTAGGGTCTACAATTAGTTGTGTTACACGGGGTCTATGCGAGAAATCTCAAGAGACCCTATGCAATTTATCTAAATATAATTTGCTGTTTTATCAAAGCTTTCAAAGTGACTAGGCAGCAAGATCGAACTATGGCTGGTTGAGTGTTTGATATGATCTGCCAGTCACCGCGATGATGTGCACACCGTGACGAACGTAAAATATACTATAGACATTGAAAAACAAGCAGAATAGCAGGTGCACCTAACGAACGTGACGACCCTATGCAGACACTGTGCAATTCGTTGACGAATAAATTGCACAATATTGGACAGCGCTCCTGTTTCATGTTGATTGTGCGTGCGTGCGTGCGTGCGTGTGTGTTTGTTTGTGTGTGTGCGCGCGCGCGTGCGTGCGTGCGTGCGTGTGTGTGTGTGTGTGTGTGTGTGTGTGTTTGTGTTTGTGTGTATATATGTGTGTTGTGTGTGTGTGTGTGTGTGTGTGTGTGTGTGTGCGTGCATGCGTGCGTGCGTGCGTGCGTGTGTGTGTGTGTGTGTGTGTGTGTGTGTGTGTGTGTGTGTGTGTGTGTGTGTGTGTGTGTGTGTGTGCGCGCGTATGTGCGTGTGTGGGAGTGTGTATGTGGTCTTACCTTTCCTTTCTTTGTCTTCGGTTTCTTTGATTTCAACTTCGCAGTCTTTGTAGCTTTGATCTCCTAAAGAAAAAGATAGCACGCTAAATTAACGATATGCATGCAATAGTTTTATTCGTGATTGTCGTCAATGTGATTGCCGCGATTTCTTAAAATTGAAATTTCCAATGCTCCCCATACCCATAATACTGCTATATTCAAACTAACATGTGATATATTTTTATTTTTATATAATAATAATAATAATAATAATAATAATTATTATTATTATTATTATTATTATTATTATTATTATTATTATTATTATTATTATTATTATTATTATTATTATTATTATTGAGCCCATTGGAAGAATCACGATTGGGCGATTTGTTCTAACATATGCAAACGAACAGTTCCTCTGTTATCAACAATAATTACCTCCCTTATCATGTTAACTTTTTTAACTTTAACCTTTTGTTTAAACAAAACTATAATGCTATATTCTGACGATTATCCCGCAGTTGCATCCGCGTGAAGAAACACCGACATGGGCACGTAAGGAATCACTCCTATTTATTTTCTCTGGGTACTGTAGGAGTACTTCCGACCTCCGTCGCGCGCGAGGGACCGCTGCTGTTGATTACGTCAGTACTAGGTCTCTTCTACTGCAGGACAAACAGCCCTGGCTTGGGAGAACACTTCCCGCTAACTACCACGACGATGTGCGAACAATCGAGCGGGTAACATACCTCTGCTGCCGGTTTGAACTTGATGGCGTACTCGACCTCGTCAGTCGGGATGTCGATCTGCAGATACTGGAAGAGTTTGTCGCTCTCCAGAGCATCGAAAAACGTCTCGTAGTCCTACAACACAGACGCCTAAGATGAACTGTTCACGGCGACTTATTTGAGTCAGTGTCAACTCCAGAAATGTGTTAGCTGTTTACTAGGAATTGGCATATAAATACAATATCACAACTTTAACAATACTCCTTTTGACAGTTATAATGAGTCAACAAATATTTGTTACAGCAATATCATATCATTGCGTCGGCAGTACATTGGCGCTGGCAGATTGTTTATGAGCTATTTATATGCCCCAATAATGGAAATGCAAAGGACAACATCAATATATTTCTTATACAAAGGACAGTATACTGCAAACATATTTCTTTTGCAAGTGTTACCATTGCCACATAACTATTTATGTACATATTTTGTGAATATCTATCTGTGTAGTGATTTCGGAGAAAAATAACGTTAAATAATGTTATATTTAAATAATAACAAAAACATGAATTTAAACCGATTAAACCGATACAATTAAAATCGATAAAATTGCTTTGGCAATAAACCGGGTTGGCCATGACTAGTCGAAGCTGAATTGTTCTGTTCCATTGCAAAAAACGTACCCCGATGTAGTCTGCCTCGTTAAAGATCTGCGGCGGAAGCGTCGCCTTCTTCTTCTTCTTCTCCTCGCTGTTGGCGTTGTTGCGCATGAAGACTCTCTCGTCGACTCGCCTCGGGTCTGAGATGTCGATGGGTTCGTGTGTGATGTTCTTAGACTCGAGGGTCCACAGGATGTGGTCCTGTTGCTTCTTCATCTGTCGAGGAAGAACAGCGACTTAGACAGTTGTTATTGAAAGGTAGGTTCGTGTATATAACGTCACATCTAGACCTGGTCATTAGTTAAAAGTCGTTGTGTGCATACAACCAACGCAGACGTATTCGATCTAACACCATTTCGAAGTTTTTGGGAAGAGTTCAGCCACGCTGTTATTACTACGAGAATACTATTCATATTCAAATATTCAGTCAGGTACTCGTTCAAAGAGCTGGGTGAAGTGGAGCAATGCAGAGGATGAACGAAGTTGCCCATGGTTCCAAATGGCACCAAGGATTTGAATCCAGTGCGGCTGGCCCAGATTTGGCAAAACGTATACCTCGCATGTGCCCGCTTTTATCTGCTATGACGTAGCGTTGGCGACATACGTCAAGGCCGGGCCGAGTTTCCTTAAAACGCATACCACGCATGCAATTTTATTTTTAACAATTGCAAGTAACAATCATATTAGAATACTTGGTGTATTGCTAATGTAAACTGTGTGAATAACAACGGAGACGTGTGGCCCTCTACCGTCGCGATCCCAGACTCGTGCCGAATTTGGGCCCGGTCGAATATGGGACCACGACACCGGGTTCTCTGCATTTACAGTCCCACGCCCAAGTTGCTGTGTCATTGCGTCTCATATTAATGTGTCTTGTATAAAGCGAGAAATCCACCTCCTACGTTCGGTGTGCTCTAGAGTCCATACATGTTGTACGTTCAGGCCAGTACCAACGAGGTTTACCTGGGAAGCATTCAGGAAAGCTGCTATACTATACAATGCATAGGTAATTGTTGGGACACTCTAGCATTACCCCTCCCAAATCCCTGACAAATCGTTTCCCTTGATCGCCCCAATTTGAAGACGGATCACAACTGGTGGGAATCCACTATAATGATCCATTCACCTCCTAAACATAGCATTTGACACAAACAGCATGTGACTGAAATCACCCAAAATTTTATATCACATGACCGGAGGCCTACCACACTCATCGTAGGCGATGCCATTGGTTCACGTTAAAAGAGGATTTTTTAAAGGGATGTGCCAGGGGTAGAGAAGAGCTGTTACTGACGAGTTCAGTCGCAGCGACCCCTGGCGCGCGAGGATGGGGATAACGTTAACGTGCGTAGAGTCCCGCCGCGCGTGCGTCAGAACGCTCCCGGAGTAATGGGTATTCGTTGCTGTGTTTAGCAGCGCTCTAGTAATAAGACGACATACATCATTCTTGGGCTCAGATTCCGGGTTATAATTGATTGATGTCGAGACGGCCTCTTTTATCGCAACGCACGCGGAAGTTGTGAGAAAACAACCGAGAATGTCTTAATTCGCAGCTACTGGGTCGGGTTTAACGTTCAATTTAAGATGCGGCGTAACGTATTTCACTAGAACCGCGATACGTGCACGACACAAGTATCAATAATACGTCTGTTGCCAACGGAATATTGCTTATTGATTTTGAGACTGATCAGCCGTGCTGTTTTGATGCGCTTCTTAGCTTGCTTTCCAGGGGTTTATTGGGGAGCAAAAGTTACTTAATTATTGTGATTATTATTATTATTATTTTAATTATCAGTTGTGGTGTTGCATGGTGCATGACTGTTGCTGTATTGTGTGTGTGTGTGTGTGTGTGTGTGTGTGTGTGTGTGTGTGTGTGTGTGTGTGTGTGTGTGTGTGTGTGTGTGTGTGTGTGTGTGTGTGTGTGTGTGTGTGTGTGTGTGTGTGTGTGTGTGTGTGTGTGTGTGTGTGTGTGTGTGTGTGTGTGTGTGTGTGTGTGTGTGTGTGTGTGTGTGTGTGTGTGTGTGTGTGTGTGTGTGTGTGTGTGTGTGTGTGTGTGTGTGTGTGTGTGTGTGTGTGTGTGTGTGTGAGAGAGAGAGAGAGAGAGATAGAGAGAGAGAGAGAGAGAGAGAGAGAGAGAGAGAGAGAGAGAGTGTGTGTGTGTGTATGTGTTGCACGTTGTAAAACGTGTTTAATTACACTGATTAATACGTACATTTGTACATCTAGTACTGATCACGTATACCATTCAACGGTGTATATAACATGCCATAACATCGATGACTTTGTTGAAGACGACACAAATTATGACAACCACTATGTAGTGGTGCTGGTCACCATCACAACAACAACCGCCTCTGCCACCATAACTGAAACTTACACCATCACCACAACCACCACAACCACCACAACCACCACAGCCACCACAACCACCACAATCACAATTAACCACCACCACAATCACCACCACCACAACCATCACCGCCACAACCACCATGACAACCACCATCACAATCACCAACATCACAACCACCACTATCGCCGTCACAACCAGTACCACAATCACCAGAATCACCACCACCACTTCCATTACCACAACTGCCATCACCATAACCACAACCACAACCGCCAAGTTCCAACAATGACCACAACCACCACCACGTCCTGGGACCTGATCACAGCGATGTCAATTGACATCGATAAAAAATAGGGAGAAAGGACCAAATAAAAAAATGGATGTTTTGGCGACATAAATCAATACGATATGCGCGTGCGCATAAAGCAATGCATTCATTCCGCTACCATGGCTACCACTATCATAGAACTATCATTAGCATCAGTAGGGCCCTAGTTTCGCTTAGCCGACTCTCGTTCGGCTGCGTAACTTCGCCGAAAAGACAGTCTGGTCACTTAGCTGGCTTTTAATGTTATTCGTGTGAGGGGCTAACATGTGCTGCCACCTCACGGAGCCTGGGTATTCGAGGCTAATCCTGCTATAATTCCTGCTTCATAAACAACTGCAAATTTCTATTATGTTTTTTGTTTGTGAATATAAGTGGAATACTTTTAATAGTGTAATATTATCTTATAAAAGTATTCCTTCTTTTAATTTTCATTTCATAATTGGCCTGAGAGCCAATCAGCGTCTCTACCCTATTCTGGGGTAAAGCCGCTCTGGTGGCAATATTGGGAGAGCACCAATCCCCAAGGCGCATGTGAGGGGCTAAAATCGTGCCACCTCACGAAGCCTGGGTAATCGAGGCTAGGTGGCCGCGTAGTTCTGTCCCATGACCTCAGATAGCCACGATCACGTGTTGCGCCACTTGTCTTGACCTCATCTCGACCTGTTATCTAATCGTAGGCGCAGACGTAACTCGTCGTTTTCGGTTTATCGCCGTTGCCAGGTAGCGGCCTACCGTCGCCTACAGACAGACCGGCCCCATAGCTACGGCCGGAGAGCCGCCAGCTGGACAACTCGTGGACGTTAATAACTGGGCACGAGATGTAGGCCAAGTTTAGCAGATTTTACTTGTTCGCCTCCCACGGCAAGGACGTCACGTGACGATTGGACGAGGAAGCCGTGACTTATGGAAGGCAGAAAACCAACGTCATGTCCACGAGTAACTTTTTCCCCTGACTGATATATTGAGTAGTTCTGGTGTTTTTAACATGTTCTCATTGTAAAAAAAGTACACAGTACAACGTGTTGCATTCGTGTAATTGTAATTTGATAATTATGAATAGTTCAATGATAACCTATGTTGTTCATTCACTATCGTTATTTGGCCTCTTGTGTTTCCGTGTGTGCTCATATGTTTATATTTCCATTACATTTATTTGGTCTCTTGTGTTCACATGTTCACCATATTTGTTTGGTATCCTGTGTTATCGTGTGTGTTCATGTGTTCATGTGTTCATGTGTTCATGTGTTCATGTGTTCATGTGTTCATGTGTTCATGTGTTCATGTGTTCATGTGTTCATGTGTTCACGTGTTCATGTTCACATTTATCTCTTCTTAATCTCGTTCTCTCCAGGGATATGAAATTACTTTATGCTTGGCGATTTTCTAATCAGTTTATGTATAATGTGGAACATTACGACGGGATATTTCTGTGCGGAAGAAGAACAATAAAAAGAAGAAGAAGAAGAAGAAGAAGAAGAAGAAGAAGGAAGAATAGGAGAAGGGAAATTAAAAAGAGAAGGAGAAGCAAATAGAAAGGGAGATGAAGATGGAGAATGAGAATGAGGAGGAGATGGAGAAAAAATTGGTAAATGAGAAGCAGGAGAAGAAGGTACATTTTCATGGACCTCTTAAATTATTGCACAACGCATGACCCAAAAAAGAAAGACAGACACATCGGTCTAATATTACAACGCTTTGGTCGGCGTTGCCTCGGCCTTCAGCCCCGGCCGTTGACAGGCGAGAGCTGCCAGACTCATCCGTCTCCAACACAGTAACGTGTGTCCTACCAAGCCTATATCTTATTACGTAATATCGCAGGAATGTGCCGCCTACTACAGGCAGGTGCATGTGCCGTATGGGTCACCCACTCTCTCGTGTAGCCATGCGTGTGGCACCTGGTCGCCGCTTGTACAGATATCGTAATTATCGCTCAGACGTTCGCCAAACGAATGCGGAACTGCAGGAAATCGAATGTACAGCACGAGTCAGTGCGGTAATATAAAACCACATCCAGGTCATGGAACTGATAATTCAAGATCTTAATCTGAGCAGTAGAGCACGGTGGCACAGTAGCTAGTCTGGCACAACACACGCCTGTGGCTGTGCTGCCATGTCGAACCTTGGGAAAATTCTTCCATTCTATTAAGTTCAGTGGTGCGCGCGTGCGTGTGTGCGTGCGTGTGTGCGTGCACATTGACCAAGAGTTGTCATCAATGTTTACATATGCGTGTATATATACATGCATACATACATACATACATACATACATACATACATACATACATACATACATGATGCATGCATACATACGTACATACATACATACGTACTTATGTACGTACGTACGTTCGTACGCACGCGCACGCGCACGCGCACGCGCACGCGCACGCGCACGCGCACGCGCACGCGCACGCACACGCACACGCTCTCTCTCTCTCTCATACACACACACACACACACACACACACACACACACACACACACACACACACACACACACACACATACACCCACCTACACGCACGCACGCACGCACGCACGCACACAAACACACACACACACACACACACACACACACACACAATACTGCCGGGCGGGTCAAGCGGGTCTTCCTCCTGTTCACGCCACCGGGCCTCACCTCACCTCACCCGGCCTCGGTGACGGCGACTAATGGTCGAGTCGAGTCGAGTAAACTCCTCGAATAGCTGCCGCCCGCGCAGCGGAACGTCACCCGTCAGCGCCGTCTAAGTAGGCAGCTGGTGGGGTTGTTTATATCTCGGGGTAAAACACCGGCAGAAGGGCGGTGCAGGTATATGATGTTGGCTGGCCGTGTGAACGTGACAACGTAATAACGTTGCGTTAGCTGAAGTTAATAGGGCTCTCCATAAACATTTCGCTGCAATTGTGATGAAGTCGTTTGAGTAGTTCGTCACATCGGGAAGATATAAAATGATATACTTACAACTTTTTTTAGGAGTAT
>OZ024862.1:16541358-16611358 GCA_964017155.1 Oasisia sp. SBJ-2009
CCGCAGACGCTGCACTGGAACGGGCGCTCCTCGGCCGTGTATGTCTCCTGTTCCACCTGCTTCGTGTGCCACTCCTGGTGGCGGTGAAGGTTCGACGACGTGACGAACGACTTGCCGCACAGCATGCACTTATAGGGCCTCTCGCCCGTGTGGATCCGCATGTGCGAGATGAGATTCGCCTGCGCCGCGAAGCTCTTCGCGCACACGCGACACGCGAACGGCTTCTCCCCGGTGTGCGTGCGACTGTGTGTGGCCAAATGCGCCTTCGAGATGCACCCGGCGCCGCAGACCTCACACGCGATCGGCCGGTCGGCGCGGTGCGTCCACTTGTGGTAGGCCAGACTGCTCGAGTGGACGAAGCGACGCCGGCAGACGTCGCACGCGTACGGGCGCTCGCCGGTGTGGATGCGCTGGTGTTTGACGAGCAAGTGCCGCTCGGGGAACTGCTTCGTGCAGTGGTCGCACTCGAAGACGAGCCGGTGCTCGCTGTGTCGGCGCCGGTGCCGGATCATCGAGCTCTTGCTGCCGAACTTCTGGCCGCAGACGGCGCACGCGAACGGCGTGGCGTCGAGGTGGCGCCGGGTGTGCGCGAGGTAGTTGCTGGAGTGCGCGAACCGCTGGCCGCAAGTCTTGCACGCGTACGGCTTCTCGCCCGTGTGGAGGCGCGCGTGCAGCTGCAGGCCGCGCTGCCACTGGAACTTCTTGCCGCACACGAGGCACTCGTAGAAGACGCCCGTGTGCACGCGCGCGTGGTCGTCGAGGTAGCACTTCTTCTTGAACGTCTTCGCGCACACGCCGCACGAGAACACGTCGGGTGCCGCCGGCCTGGCCGCGTACGCCGGCGTGGAAGGGCCCGTGGCCGCCTCCAGCTTCACCCCCGCTGTCTGCGTGAGCGGCTTCTCTCCGTTGTCGCTCGTCAACGTCACGTAGACCGTTTGCTGCGCGTCTGAAAATCAAGTTCTTGCATTACTTTCTGCAATCATTATAAATGCGTTATAGTGGAAAATGATGGCAACTTTTCAGTGTAATGTGGATCTAATGTTTGGTGAACATAAGCATCAGCTAGCCACTAATAATAGATCATGTGTGTGTTGTGTGTGTGCGTGCGTGCGTGCGTGTGTGTGTTCATGTGTGTGTGTGTGTGTGTGTTCATGTGTGTTCATGTGTGTTCATGTGTGTGTGTGTGTGTGTGTGTGTGTGTGTGTGTGTGTGTGTGTGTGTGTGTGTGTATATGTGTGTGTGTGTGTGTGTGTGTGTGTGTGTGTGTGTGTGTGTGTGTGTGTGTGTGTGTCTGCATGTATGTATTTGTGTATTTGTGTGTATGTTTATTATCTGTCTGTGTGTTTGTGTGTATGTGCATGCATGCGTGCGTGCGTGTTTGTGTGTGTATGTGTATGCGTGCATGTGTACTTGCACAATATTCAGTATTTATAATATATTTTGGAATGTGTGTGCATTCATCCTCCAGTAAAAACGATGATGGGAAACCAAAAATATGCACAGATGGTTTAAATTGTTTTAATGTCGTAAATGTTTATCACCTGCTTTAATTCATCCAGACCAGTAATAAAATAATGGTCACTCACCTTGGTCATGTTGCTGGCTTTCTACTTTCACTTGGACACCGGTCAATGCTTGCTCCCCATCACAAATCTGAGTTGGTGCACTGTCACCAGTCTGTGTCAGCTCACTGTCAACAGTCTGTGTCAGCAGTATGTCACCAGTCTGTGTCAATACAATGTCACCAGTCTGCGTTATCTCCCTGCCACCAGTATGTACCAGTTTCCCATCAACAGTCTGTGTAAACTCTCCATCGCTTGAACGACTCAGCATTCTATCAGCAGTCTGTGTGAGGGTTTGGTAAGCAGTCTCTATCAGGAGCTGGCCAGCAGTCTGTGTCAGAGCTTGGCTGGTCACCTGTGACACGTCTCTATCAAAAGTCTGTGTCAAGGTTTGTTCATCACTAGGCACCAGTGTAGTTGTCTCAACTAATGACACCTGCTGCTGCTGCAATGTCTCCGTGTCCATCTTCACCGTCGTCAACAGTGTGTTCCCCTGCGATATCTCAACAGTCTGAGCCGACATAGACACATTTTGTTCTTCTGCTTCCTTTGGCAGTTCTACCACCTCCTCTGTGACGACACTTTCACCGTCTGTCCCGGTGACGTCACCACATAAAGCAGATGACATGTCACCAGACTCACTGTAAGAGTATGGCACTAAATCCTCCGTCATTCCATCAACAAGGTCTTCCACCTCCTGCGACTGGAGCTCTTTCGTAATTCGGCTACACAGACTCTTGAGCTGCTCAATGCTCAGTTGCTCTGCCACGGCAGTGAGAGCATGGAGCTCTCCCACGGGCAGACACACTTGGCCGCTGTAGATGAACTGCAGCATGTATTCAATGGTCTTTCCTTGCACAGTTTCTATTTGAAGGATGCAGTCTTTCTGCATCTGGGTAAGCAGAAGAGCCTGCAGGTCTGCACTGGAAGCAGCCAGAACCAAGTCATGGGCATGGAACTCTTGGCCGTCACAACTGCGTAGGGTGACATTACAAAATTTGCCGTCCTGTCGGAAACGTTCCATAACCAAGTTGATGTCCGGGCACCATGTCGCATTCTCGATGACAACAAAGTCTGACGCCATCTTTGGTATTTTGGAAATATATAATAACACTCCTTTTCCTCTCACTGCAATACAAATGAATAATACTAAATAGCACGTTTCTACAGAGAATGTCAATGTTCTAGTGTATTTGACATCAATGGACTAGTGGCACATTTCATCATTATACACACATGCACCAATGCATGCACTCTGACACACACACACACACACACACACACACACACACACACACACACACACACACACACACACACACACACACACACACACACACACACAAAATGTGTTCGTTTGTTTCCTATTTATGTGGTAGCCCCAACTGTCAGGAAATGTTTAACAAGGTTTCCACCTAGAGAATGAACTCTAGATGGCAGGTGGACAAGGAAGGCCTTTGGCTTATTGAGACTCCAATAACATTGCCAAAATGCTACAGTGTAAATTGCCAAAGGAAAAAACGGCAACTGAACAATAATTGGTTAAAAAGTGTAAGCTTCTTCTGGAGTGTGGTCCACTTGCACTGACTTGCATAAAAGTTGTGACAGATATTCCTGAATCCTATTAAGTATATTAACAAAAAATGATAAATTATTGACTATACATTTGATACAATATATAATCGTTATTATATTAATCTACACAAGCTTCCTCTTGTGACAGTTAGCAATAACTATGTACATCTATTTAGTACAGGTTTGATTTTAACAATGTAATAACATTAATAATTGTTACAAATACCAATCAACTTTACACTTTGGTACACCTATTATCGCCCATTTTCAGGAACGTAATTTAACTACGTACTTTAGATACATTATTGCTTACAGATATAATTATAAATGCACAGTGCACAAACAACATTACAAGTGTATTAGAAAAAACTTATGACAAAACAGTAATCACCTCAATGTTGTTTATGTTTTGCTACGTTCTGGTTCCGAAACCAACTCTGCGCTAACATTTGCAAAGCAACTGGCCGAAATGAGATGTGCAGCAAATGAAATAGGTCCTAGTGATTGGCTATAAATTGTTGGCACGTTTGAGTGGAAGGAGAGGTGACTACTTTTACTAAATTTCGTTGTAATAATCAACACTTTACTAGCTTCACTGGTTAGTCAGTGAAACTTAGTTGACGATGTTCGGTTATCTAGTACGAAAACCTGTCAACTCTAGTCTGGAGATTCACTATATAGTGTATACTAAAAGTTAGATCTAGAAATTGTGCATCACCGATCCTACTCTTGCAGACCTACTCCTAGAGTAGACCTAGTCATGTTTCAAACTTACCTACTTCTGAGACTAATAAAGTCTAAGCATTACAGCGTGCACGTGATCTGTGTTTCTTGCACATCGACCTCGTTGAAACTTTACTTGCAGTTAGAGTCGTCTTATGCTTTTTCTAGCACCTTCAATCTTCACACTTGGTACAACACGATTGTATTTACACACGTTATGTCCCAAGGCCAAGTCACATATGTCCTAGACGATATGTCCTAAATTTATTTTATTTCGTTTTTATGTTATTTTTGCACTTTTGTCTTAACATAAATATGTTGATGTATTAACACTACTGCTGGCACTTTTTGTAGAACATTTCAAGTCCATTTCATGTTTAACTGTCACTTAGCATCTTGTTTTTGGGACATATCGTCCACAATATCCAGCCACCAGGAGTGGATGGGATTCCTCCCAAATTACTACTGGAAATTGTAGAACAAATTAGCATACCACTTGCAACAGTGTTCAATTTGGCATTAGAGGAAGGAGTGGTCCCGGTAGAATGGAAAGAAGCAAACATCATACCATTATTTAAAAAAGGATCAAGAAGCAAGTCAGAGAACTATAGACCAGTGAGTTTAACATCGGTGATTTGTAAACTATTAGAAAGACTAATTAAAGATCACTTGGTTGATTTTCTTGTTAAAAATAAATTGATAAACACATCTCAACATGGGTTTTTAAAAGCGAGGTCATGCTTAACAAATATGTTACGTTTTTTGGAAGATGTCACAAAGTGGGTAGATGAGGGATCACCAGTAGATATAATCTACTTAGATTTTAAAAAAGCCTTTGACAAAGTGCCACACCAAAGATTACTACTTAAACTAAAGGCCCATGGCATAGGAAATAGTATGATTAACTGGATAGAAAAATGGCTTATTGATAGAAGACAAAGAGTAGTAGTTGATGGGGAGGTTTCAAATTGGAAATCTGTTTTGAGTGGAGTACCGCAAGGATCAGTATTGGGACCTATTTTATTCTTAATATATATATCAATGATTTGGATGATGACATAACAAGCAAGGTGTTGAAGTTTGCGGACGACACAAAAGTGTTTAGGAAAATAAAAAGTGATGCAGATAGACAGCATTTACAAGATGATCTAAATAAGTTGATAGAATGGTCTGAGAAATGGCAAATGCTGTTTAACTTTGGAAAGTGTAAGTGCCTCCACACAGGACATGGGAATGAAAATGCACAATATACAATGGGTGGTACTGTACTAAATACTACTGTAAAGGAAAAGGACTTAGGTTTAACCATTAGTGCTGACATGAAGGTATCAGAGCAGTGTGGAATTGCAGCAGCGAAGGCAAACCAAATTCTTGGATTAATTAGGCGAAATATAGTATACAAAGAAAAAGAACTAATAATACCGCTTTATAAAACAATAGTTAGGCCTCATTTAGAATATTGTATACAAGCATGGAGGCCATATCGCAAGAAGGATATTGATATGCTAGAAAGAGTACAAAGGAGAGCAACAAAAATGATACCAAAACTCAGGAATATTAGTTATGAAATGCGTCTAAAAGAATGTGGTCTAACAACACTAGAAACCAGAAGATTGAGAGGAGATCAGATTGAGGTTTTTAAAATATTGAATGGGTATGAAAATATTGACAGAAATATTTTTTTCACGGTCAAGGAAGAGAGAAGGACTAGAGGACATGGAGTTGCATTAGCAAAGAAGCAGTGTAGACTAGATATTAGAAAATTTTCATTTTCCCAAAGAATAGTAAACGAATGGAACAAATTATCAGCTGATTGTGTAGGTGCTAGAAGTGTTAATATGTTTAAAAATAAAATTGACATATACCTAAGACGGGCAGGGTATACTTAGATAGATAGGTTGGACTCTCGATAAGCCAAACAGCTTCCTTGTCCACCTGCCATCTAGAGTTGATTCTCTAGGTGGCAATCTTGTTAAATCTTGTTAAATATTTGGGACATAAGTACGTGACTTGGGACATAAGCGATTTGGGACATAACGTCTATAACTCCACATGTAGTATGATGTACTGATGCAGTGGCTCACTCATGTCTCATCGTCTCATCAGCTTCAAAATCCAGATTTATGGACTGTTGATTAAACGCATAGAAGTAGAACTCATGAGTATCACACTTTTTATTAAAATATATTAAACGTTTATTTCATACAGATATTTTTAATAATTTAAAACAAAACCTAGACATCCACCATAAGTTATCCATATTCGAGGAAGTATTTATTATATTTAATTGTTTAAAACAATATACAAAATTAGCCAAATGAGAGCATCTATGGTTAGCAGCAGAATCAACAAATCATGTAATTATACAATTATTACGAGTGCTAGTTACCATAATGTGAAGTCAAAGTACTGAGTTCTAACGTAAAGAGAAATAATATAACTATTGGTTGTATTATTTCCATGTAGTCATTACTTTGTTTTTATGACATATGTAAGTTATAAGATTGAATAAGGACACCACAACATATATTAAAGTTGCATTCTGACATAATTTCCCCTTTTTAACGCATTTTAGAAAAGTCAATGTACACCATGACCGATATTTGCTTATTAGTGTACTTCCTACCACATGTCTCACTTTGTGGTTTTATGCGTTATTTGATCAAATATAAGTTTGCAACAAACAACGGCTCTGGAGTTTCCCAAAAGTCGATCTATTTTTACCATCGGAACTCTCCGGTCAACGTAAGTATACGATGGGGCAAACTAAAAGGCGGTTCCACATATCCACGTTAGTCGCTAGAGGCGCCACTAGGCAACAATACCCTAGTTATTTAAATCATCCTCAATTAGCCATTGACCGTACAGGCACGTAGCCAGCGATAGTTTGTATGTGGGCAACTGGACATGCCGTAAATATGGAGCGTATCGAGCGGTGGCATCTTTGTGGATGTGGTATGTCGTTTCCGTGCGGTCTGCCAATTGTGATCCGCCTTTTAGTGTGGCCCTAGTGTGGTTTCCTGACAGCGCTTTTCACTGGAATTCCCTTCATCGAGGTCTAAGCCAATCAGAGAATTCTAACTGGTGAGGCTCACCGGAATAATTTTTCGCCTTTTGCTGGTTTTTATCTTAAAATGGCATATTATGTGAAAATAAGTTGATAGGTAGTTGAGGAAAACAATATATAGTGTATGTGGAATGCTGGTTTACTGGGAAATTGTATTTTAAACATGGCGGAAGTCAGAATGCAACTTTAATGATGATTCATATGAAGCAAACAATTAGCATGCCGTAAAAATACTGGGACATTTAATTAAATTAATATGATCTTTACAGGAGGTATCTTCTCGAGAAGACAGCATGGCATCCGATGATGTTCTAACGACCCATCGGGCTGAAGTCGCCTTTGTGGAGAGTGCCGACTGGGCTTGTGAAATGCTGGAGATGCTGCAACGTTTCCGCGTCAATGGTGACTTATGCAATGTGACGCTGTACAGTAGCGACGGTCTGTGTTACCAGGCTCACTGCTGTGTGTTGGCTGCAGCGAGTCCAAGCATCAAGTCGCTGCTGGCACAACAAGCCACGGACAACTGTGTGCTGCAGCTCGAGATGATCTCTGGTGACATCATAGACAGCGTGCTACAGTTTATCTACACTGGCCGCACATATGTGGCATTGGCCACAGTCTCGGACATGATCTCGGCGTGTGACCAACTCGGCCTCAGCCAGCTCAAAAATATCTGCACCAGCCTGGTAAACGAGAGTGCCGAGAAGAAAGTGCTACAGGCAGACGAGCAACAGTATGTGACCAGTGAAGAGTCACGTGATGTGTGTCATGTGACCGGTGAGGAGACAGATGTGACCTATGTGCTGGTGAATGGTCAACAAGAACAGGTGGTTGCTGTTGAGATGGCCGAATGCGATGCAGAGGAGACGAGATGTGTGAATGACATCATCAAACAAGAACGAGATGTCATCAACGCCATAGAATTTGTTAATGTTATGAAGGGTAAGTTCAGATAAGCTAGATGATCAGTCAATTTTTTAGGTGAAATTGTTTTTATAGCTAAGTTGAGTAATTTTTTGTCAATATGATCAGATGGAAGATACATGTATTATTGTGAATAAGAAATCTATTATCTTACTGTTCTGTAGTACTATTCTGTAGTGTACTATCATAATGTTATTTATTTATTAGTTTGTGAAGTTTGTGACATTCACTCCAAAAGTCGCTTTTTCTCGATAGAGCTTGATGTCAATGTAGTACAGGTGTATTAACAATAAAAATTATTGTCTGTCACATAGGAATAAATAGAGTGACAATTTTAGTTTGTACAAAAACTAATTAATTGCAGGCTAAACAGGGGTGGAACTTCGGCATTTATTTTACTAGACAGCGGGACTAGTGAAGTCAAAAGTTTATTAGTCCGCCAAAAGCTTTACTAGTCCGGCAAAATATTAAAACAACCCAAATTTAAGTCGATACAATTTGATTTAAATCTAAAAAAAACAGTATATATTGCAACCCCAGTAAACTAACAATGCTCTTTTCATACAGGTAACAAAGAAATAACACAAAAATATCAAAAGTATTAATGAAAAAGTAAAGATATGATCTGAATAAAAAAAACTATGCTATTGAAAAAGAATGTCAATTGCACTCATTGCCCCTACCATTATGAATTTTCCATATATATATATATAATCATTTTAGAAATTTACCTCATTAATTACAGCATTATGAAAACTGCTCTACTGGACTGTATTAATGAAAATAAAAATACAACACTAGAAGATTTTAGACCTCAAAGAACAGTTAATCTTACAAATAATGCCTAGACAAGTTCACAACTGGTGTCCACTGGCCATGCCTAAGAAAATGTCATTTATCAGTAAATGAAGCTGCTGTAGCCAGTAGTTCACTGGCACTGGACTCAGTTACATTCCCCCAGCCTGTGGATGGGTTAGGGTTAGGGCCACGGTGACTACAAACACTTGATTGACTACTGTAGGGTGGGGTGGATGACACACTGACCTTTACTAGACAACCGGACTAGTTATTATGCAGGTTTACTAGTCCGCCCTTATCTTTACTAGTGTACGAACTAGCGGACTAGTGGGTAGTTCTACCCCTGTTAAAACATGCTACATTTTCTAGGTATATATATATATATATATATAGACTATCATCACTGCACGTACAGCATACACATATAACATGTCGTGCACATTTGGCTTTTGGCAAAAATGACATAATTAATAACTGTCTGTTTTAGATGTATGTTTTGTGTTTTACAGATCCACCACCAGATGGCCCTGTTTACGAAGAAATATCGCATGTGGATACATCAGAAGTACTCCACCAGGAGGTGCCGATACAAGGGACAGACAACTCGACAGACATCCTCAATCAGAGTGCTCACGATGCATCAGAAGCCGCTGCAGCCACGTTGCACCTTCTTGGCGGAGACAGCGAAACTGGGGCGGCAGGAGCTTACTGCAACTTAAGAGGACAGAAGCGACTTGCGTGTCCACTGTGCGAGAAGACGTTTCTGAAGAACGCATGTCTTCTGGAGCACGTGCGAGCGCACGGCAATAAGACGTTGTACACGTGCGACGTGTGCCACAAGATGTTCACGTGGAAGCATAGTCTGCAGCTGCACAGTCGCACCCACAGCGGGGTGAGGCCGTACGAGTGCAAGACCTGTGGCAAACAGTTCTCTCACTCCAGCAACTTTGTCGCGCACAAGCGAACACATTCGCAGGAGAAAGCATTCCAGTGCTCAAAATGTGGTGTGAAGTTCCGCGGTCAAAGCGCAATGATCCGCCATCGGCAGAAACACGACGGCGTTAAGAAACACGAGTGTCAGTATTGCGGAAAGAGGTTCTTTGAGCGATACTCGCTGGTTGTGCACAAACGAACGCACACGGGTGAGAAGCCGTATGAATGCAGTGTTTGCAAGGAGAGGTTTGCACAGCTCGGTAACTTGGAGTATCATCAGTGGACGCATGTAGACGAAAGGCCACTCAAGTGTTCGGAGTGCGAACGCGGCTTCCGTTCAAGCAATCAGCTCAAGCAACACATGCGCATTCACACCGGGGAGAAGCCCCACGAGTGTGGGGTTTGTCGGAAGAGGTTCCGCACCCGATCAGACCTGGTCTCTCACCAGATCACCCACACGGGCAAGCGTCCCCACGAGTGTGTGCGATGTGGGAAAACGTTCACGAAAAGATCGAACCTGACCCGACATGAACAGTTACATAATAGACCCGTAATAAAGGTGGAATATACACTTGAGGAGCGCCCGTTTCAGTGTAGCGTCTGTGGTCGTCGTTTTGCTCGAAAGAATGACATGTTGCGTCACGAGGAACGTCACACTAACATTCTCATCCTACAGTGCTGTTTGTGTCCGCGCACATTCTCGCGCCAGTCAAATTTAAACCGTCACGTGCGATCATCGCATGGGCAGACTAACAAGGATGACACTACCGATGACGATGACAAGGAAAAAGAATGTCACCATGATGGAACACATGTGACAACATCAAATGCTGTGTCCTGAAATGAAGAACTGTATTTATTTAGATGCAAGGATGATAACTGGTAATAGTTTGAGCAGCTGTTTCATTTTTTTTATTAATTTTAGTCAGTGATGGGGTTGATTCATACAGATATAAGTAACGTAACAGCTGCCTATACTTGCAGTACTGTGCATGTGCTGACTTCAACACTTATTGTTATTGAGTCTCCCTAGATCGAGGGTCTGTTTTTCACCTAGTACAAGGGTCAATATTATACAGAAGTTCCATAAACTAGGATATAATTTTGAGGAACCCTCTTTAGAACAAGGTTACTTTTTGTTACCTATCACATATATATTATTGGCAAATAATTGGGGCAGTTTTAGTGGGAAATTATTTTTAAATTGTATCTTGAGTTTTCCCTAGATGAAATGTATACTTTTTATATTGAATGCCCAGATCATGGGTATATGAAAACGTTAGTGCTGTTAGTTTGTTAGCTACCTGGTA
Source organism: Oasisia sp. SBJ-2009 (assembly GCA_964017155.1). Taxonomy (NCBI): domain Eukaryota; kingdom Metazoa; phylum Annelida; class Polychaeta; order Sabellida; family Siboglinidae; genus Oasisia; species Oasisia sp. SBJ-2009. Next base: position 16,552,251 of record OZ024862.1, read on the forward strand.
TGTGACTTTGAGTGCAAATCCTACAAACATGTAAGGGTGGTCCCCCCCCCCCCCCCCCCCCCCCCCCCCGGATGACAGTACTTACATGACCACAGGGATCCATCTATGATACCTATATAACACATACATGAGAACACAGTTTCATGTTAACCAATGCTAGTCATAGTTGTTGCTAAGGTTAATATCGATGTATGTCGATGTTCATTCTATTAATACAACCATCTAGTTTGGGGTGTATACATGTATGGAATGTCTACAGTACTAAATAGCAGAATGTAACATCACTGATTAAGCATTATACTTTATTATTGTGAAATAGTATGTTTCATATGAGCACAACTGTTGGAATAATTAGTTGAGAACCATAATAACATTGTGGACAACTTTAAAAGCATTCTGGTAAATGTAGTCATGTTCAAGCACAAATGGTTGTGTTTCACAAACTGTTATTAAAATTCTACATGATTACAGGTCAGACTGCGTTAATTTTGTTTCAACACTCACCAGCATCTACAACTATGCACACATTATTTGCATAATGGGTTTGATTATGATAAAATTAATTATATTTGGAGCAGTTTACTATACCTTGTGTTAATTTCACTGTTAAATAAAAAATCCTGAAAATAAAATATGTGTATTTGCAAATAAATTGCTGTTAGCATGTGTGCATGAATGTGTGTGTGAGTTAAATGGAGAAGGAGGAAACAAAAGGAGTCAGGTGATCAAGAAGACAGTAACTACTTATGTTACCCACAACATTGTAAAGGTAATACAATATAATGTATAATTATATAGATGTATATACTATGTAAATTTATTAAATTATGTATAGCATTAACACATTGCTTCAATCCATACTTTAGATATGAACCATTTTATTGTAAACGTCTAACATCTTATTTGTATTATAATAGTGTCATTCAAACTTCCACAGTCACCCCTCTTGGAAACAAGCTTAGTTACCCGTTGCCAATGCTAAAGCACAGTGAGACAACATGCTAGATTAATAAATATGTGGGTTAGTGTACCTAGCTAGCTAATGTAAGTTTTTTTATTAATTATATTCAACTATTACACATTTTCATATGGAAGAAAAAAAATCATATTTGTGTGCATTCGATTTATTTGGCGTGAAAATTTGCAATCGTATATTGGTTTGTTGCCGAAATACTGCCAAGCTGGTCATTTCACAAGTCCTTTCACAAAGGCGTTGCTCAATGCAACACATCCAAGACGGGCAATCTTTCATAATCACTGTATTTCTGGGTGTTTTAATATTAAGAACGATGTACCTTTTTGTATTCCACATAAACTCGTCTATCTTGCAAGAAAACATAATTATTCTAGCATTTGTTGATGTCGAGCGTTTACATTAGCCAATGGCAGACGTCGTCACCGTTGGTTGCCGGTCGATATTTGCAGAAACATCGGCGCAGACATTTGCCAGCGGGAAGGAAATTAAACATTTCTTTTACTAGTTTTGTGTATAATTTTAACATGTGTAATGTTGAATTTAATAAGTAATTCGTGTACAACGTGTGTCAGGAAACAAGATAAACTGCGTTGGTAAACTTTACAGGTATGTTAGCCCACATGTAACACAAATGCCTCTCAGGAAAATTATGGTGGAAATGCTAAAATGCCGAAGGTCATTTTTCTTCGAAACTTCTGACGCAGTTTTATTGTTGGCAGACTTGTGTTTATTTTATCGATACGTCCCTGGCGATTATGGAAACTAATAAAACTAATAATTTACCTCTTGTTGAATTAAATTGTTGGTTTATAAACGCACCACACGTTCACATAGTGTCAGTTAATTTGAATTAACAAAGATTTCTAGATCCCTGACAGTATTTGCTCGTGTGTGTGGCTGTAATGCCGTCACGCAGTCGCAGACGGAGACCCGCGTGGACTGTCACAGTGTGTGGGAACATGACTGTGTTGTGAAGTCTTCGTATTGTCTTCAGCATCCTCCTCTTATTACTTTTTAGGGCTATTAATACTATTGAACATTTCAAAGTTGCATCTGAATTGCGCTATACATTCGCAGCATGGTTATTTTTCATTATTGACAAGAAAATTAAAGCCTAAGCCTGGCTAAAGAAAAGGAAAGGATATTCCAAATAAAGTAGTTTTTTACCCTCTCTGACCAGGCTTTTTATGATCTGAAGGGTTTCAATAGCTAGTGACTAGCTACTACCTGGTACGAGAGACATAACATCGATAGAAAAACTAAAAGTACTATTACAGTTAACTACTCTATCCAACCGAAGATTAACAGGAGCTATTATAGAAGCTAGTTTACGAAATAATGCAGAATACTTATGGTCCTGAATCAGCATCAAACCGTTGGGAAAATATTGAAATATCAAAAACATCATGGAATAGAAGCCACACTCTCTGTTTATTCAAAGAGGAAAACTAAACTTAAAAAACATTTCCATTTAGAGTGTTACCATATGGCATATGGTCTATGGAATAGTCTCCCAGAAACTGATGCAATCTAATACATTAAACACCTTGTTTAGACTTTATACCAGTTCTGGTCAAATGAGGCGATCCTATAGACTGAACTGCAACTAACAATAAATACAAGAACTGGAAAATTTGATTTTACGTGATATTGAATATGAAAGTCTGATCATCAAGAAACTAAATTATTCATTTTTTGATTGTATCCTGTGATCAGAACTGTCATAAGGTATATGGCAGTAGCTCTTTGAAGTAAGTTATCGTGCCAACCATTGTTTTTACACAAGCTTACGCCACTGTCTATGGAAAGTATGGGTTTCCATATTAAAAATCTGCTAATTCAAAAAAATGTGTGGAAATATTGGCAATACTATTGGAGGTCAAAATTAAGAAATGTAACCACTCGCCCCAAGGTACTACCAGTAATTATTGTAGCCTTAAAATGTTACTCATCCCCATGAAAAATCACTACCCCAGCAGCCTCCATTCTTGGTGGGCAAAATTATTTTATTCAATTATTATTCAATCAGATCTCAAGATTGTGTATGTTGTCAAAGGCTGCACGATCAAGTCTTCCACAGTGTCTGCGGTACTATTAGTGAATGAACTTAGTATCTTGGCAACTGCATCTTCATCCATCTCCACCTCATCAGTGTTCCCAATATCGGTGATGATGTTGGACGTCGTTGTCCGAGACCCAGCAATGTTCCAGTGATTCGCTGCAGATGATGGATTAAACTGGTCCACATCAGAGGCTTCCAAAATGACGTGTATCTCTCTGTATGGTATATTGGCCGATCAATCTTGATCATTAAACAGTGGTCTGACATAAGCTTGCTTCTCGTCCAGTTTAAAAATTCATGTTGGAAACCCCATATGTTGGAGAGGCAGGAAGGGTGAGAGTCATGTCAATGAGCCCCAGTTAGTATATAGGCCTATATTGGGTCGTTGTGTCCCAAATAATAGGTTAACTTCCTCCTATGACAGCTTCTTCGTCGTGGGGTAACTTTTACAGAGAAGACTTGAGCTTGGTGCACTCTGATTCTTTTTGAAACATCCAGCCCAGAAGATGAGAGGAGCTGTCCAAGTTTATTTGTTGGTACACTATGTTACATTTATGTATGTACGCCTAACTTGAAGTGCTTGCTTAGCCATTATATTGTTATAAAATGAGTGAAAAAAATAGCTACTTACCCGTCTAGTAGTCTTACTAGTGCAGGCCAAAAGTTACATATTCCCAGGTATCCCGCAAACATTAAGATCGATCCCTGAGTACTACATTCGAATCCAGATTTAAAGTTTATGATTATGTTTTTGTGTGTGCATGTGTCTGACTCTCATTATATCGCACGCACGCACACACACACATACACACACATGATAATTAGTGTGTGCATGAACACACGCATGGTATTTTTTTCTAGTCCATGCTCTTCCCTTTGAACTTGCAAAAATGTGTTTCTAAAGACGGTTATAGATTTTTTATTGAACCCCGGCCACTTTGTTCCCTCAGATATCTTAAATATAAATAGTATACCTTATGCATGGCACCCCTTGGTATAAATTGTTGCTTCTCCCTAACCATAACAAACCCCAGCTATGACTAATGCGAACCATAGCTGACTCCAACTAAAATTAATAAAACTCTTAACCTGAAGTCATGAATAACAACATTTGACACTACATTCTATTCCCGTCATCAGACTAACTATTTCCAGTGATTATCCAATTATGATATAACTATCCCTAACCTCAACAATAAAAAACTAAAACCATAGCTAATTATAATAATGACATTAAGCCTAATTAATATTTTATGACATTTCAGAAGAAGAACATTTACTACAACAAATTCTGTACCAAATTTGTTCCAACGATTACAAACTAGACCCGACTACATAGATCAATGTAGGATTTCCAAATGTGACTGATATTTAATTGACTGGTGAAACATACAGGCAGCAGTCTTATGAAATTGGGTAGTATTTTGTACTCGACAGTACACTCAAATCATTATAGCTTTGAAAATACAGTCAGAAGTCAGAACTCTACTAAAAAATACAATTATAGTATTTGGAGTCTCATAATGTTTTTAGAATCCTACATCAGCTGTGGCAGTTAACATCGTCCATGTCTGGTATTTGTAATAGCCAAACAGTGTAAGTTCTAACGTGAGATAGAGTAATATATCAGTAATGCACACATATTATAATACGACTAGTAACAGAATTAGCAGACATCATATAGAAATCAGAAACCGGTTGAGTTGATGCCAAGATGTACATGTACTTGAATAATAGTTTCCATCCGTTTTAACTATTAGCATTATATATTTTGGAGACATGAAAAACAATTTGAAATTGTACACGTATCATTAATTCGTTATACTATTTCAGGAAAGTGTATTGCAAATCATTGCAGGCTATAAGTGTTGATATTTTCTTTCACACTTTCTGGAATATCAGTTTAATTATAATGTATGGGAAATTATATTTAAGACATAGTTTTGCAAATTCATGTTTAATTCACGCAGTATGTATTTGTTTTTATTCCAGTGTAGCATGATGGTAACAACGTAAAATATGATTGAAGTTAGTTGTGCTGGTGCAATATGTAAGACTGTTTCCTGTTCATGCAGACGTTGTGAGGTCGTCTGCGAGGAGACCGTCGCCATGACGGTCGTGATGCTGCAGAACGAAGGATGGGGATCGACGGTGTGTGGCGCGATGAACAGCTTCCGGCAGAACGGCGAGTTCTGCAATGTGACACTGCTGAGTAACGACAACCGGTCGTTCGTGGCCCACGACTGCGTCCTCGCCGCCGCCAGCCCCTACCTCAAGTCACTGCTCACGGACATGGACCTGCCTTCCTGCATGCTCAAGCTGGAGACGATCTCCGGGGAGCTGATCGAGTACATACTGCAGTTCATCTACAGCGGCATGGTGTATCTCCCGCTTACGAAACTCGCCAGCATCGCGACCGCCTCGGAGCAACTTGGAGTCGACCAGCTGAAGACTCTGTGCGATGGGTTCTTGAAAGATTTCGACGTCGACGAAACCAAGCAGGCGGAAGAGGCGGCGGATCTTGCCGCCGAGAAGGTTCCGGATTCAGTCGATAGTGCCGATGTGGTCGACTTCACGGCGAGTGAAAACCAGGAGGGCGCAGTCAATGAAGAGAACACATTGGAGGATGTCGTCACTGTGAAGTACGAACAGACGGAAAAGTCGGTTGAACTCGCGCACGACGAGTTGGCAGACCAGGACGAGAGCGTCGACGCGACAGACGTCAACGCAGCGACAGACACCGACGTGGCGGAAGACGAGAAAGACTCGAAGGACGATGTCAGTCTGGTGCAGGAAGACACCGCGTGCATTCCCACGATGCAGCTCGAGATCGCCGGGACGACGGTCGACGCGGAGACAGTCGCACGACAGATCCTGGAGCTGCCGCCGGAAGCGAAGGAGATCATGGACGGCACGGTAGTCGTGCAGCCCGGCGAGGGAGGGGCGGGAGACGGCGCCAGTGAACAGGTGATCTACGTGCAGCCGGTCGGCGGTGTGGACCTGGGTGAGCAGGGTGCGTCGAAGAACGACGTGATGGAGGGCGTGGCCATACTACAGCAGCTAGAGGACGGCAGCTCCGGCTTCATCATGACTGGTCAGTATCACGGTACTGGGGGTAACCAGCCAACCAATAGTGGTGGTGGTGTTGTGTGCGTGCGTGTGTCAGTGTGTTTAAACGTCAACGTTTCACATAAATAAATAAATAACTAATACCTATCGTTTGAACTATATCATTACAACTTGGCGCAATTCTGAAAACACAACTGACAATGTAAACATTTATTTGAAGTGATCGAAAAATTACTGCATTTTTTATTTAACATTATATTATCGTTAAACAAATACTGGTTACATAATATTACTACGTTACATAGTATTATTATGTAATCAGTATTTGTTTAACGATAATATTATTGTATTTAATACTTAATTAAGACAATGTTATTATAGATATAGATACATTTCTAGTTGGTTGACTGGTGGTCGTGTTGCAGGTAACTCCGGCATCATACACGTGACGCTGAGTCAGCAGCCGGACGGCGTCAACGACACCACACTCCAGGCGTTGACAGTGAACGAGGCCCTGGTGCCGACGGAGCCGCGCAAGCAGCCGGGCGGCGGCGGCGGCCTGCTGGCGGTGACGACGCCCGTGCGACCGTTCGCGTGCTTCCGCTGCAACAAGACGTTCACGCGCCGCGGCCACCTGACGGAGCACGAGCGCGTGCACACGGGCGACATGTACCGCTGCGACGTGTGCGCGAAAACGTTCCAGTGGAAGCGCGGCCTCGAGCTGCACGCGCGCGTGCACAGCGGCGAGAAGCCGTACGCGTGCGACTTCTGCGGCAAGCAGTTCGCGCACGCCAGCAACCTGATGGTGCACCGCAAGCGGCACAGCGGCGAGAAGCCGTACGCGTGCCCGATGTGCAGCATGACGTTCTGCAGCCAGAGCTCGCTGATCCGGCACCGCAAGCGGCACAGCGGCATCAAGGCGCACAAGTGCGAGCACTGCGGCAAGGAGTTCTTCGAGCGCAACGTGCTGAAGAGGCACATGCGCAAGCACACGGGCGAGAAGCCGTACGTGTGCGGCGTCTGCGGCGATCGGTTCACCGACGTCACGGGGCTGTCCTACCACCGGTGGACGCACCGCAAGGACCGACCGCTCAAGTGCCCGACGTGCGGCTTCGGCTGCATCTCGCAGAGTCAGCTGACGTCGCACATGCGCACGCACACGGGCGAGCGGCCGTTCCGGTGCGAGACGTGCGGGAAGGGCTTCAAGATCCGCGCCAACCTGACGGCGCACACGCGCATCCACTCCGGCGAGAAGCCGTTCGAGTGCTGCATCTGCTCGCGCAAGTTCGTCACGAGCTCGCAGCTGAACAAGCACTCGGCGACGCACGTGAAGCAGGAGGAGGACGACCAGTCGTCGGCGGAACAGAAGCCGTACCAGTGCAGCGTGTGTGGCAAGCGGTTCGGACGGCGCAACAACATGCTGCAGCACGAGCGGCTGCACCTCGGCCTGAAGCCGTTCAAGTGCTCGGCGTGCGAGTGGAGCTTCACGCGGAGAACTCACCTGCAGAAGCACCAGCAGAAGATGCAGCACGGCAGTCCCGACGACCTGCTGTTGGAGAGAGAACGCAAGGCCAAGGTCGAGTGCACGTTCGCCTGCGATTACTGCTCCAGTTGCTTTGAGGACGAGAACATTTTGCTGCAGCACCAGATCGTATGTAAAGGTGACGACGACGCGGAGCCGATTATAGACGGCGACGCCGCCACGGTGTCGGATGAAGAAGGCGAACGTAAGTTCCGGTGCAACGTCTGCAAGCGTACGTTCAAGCGCAACACGCATTTGAAACAGCACAAGAAGTCACACAAGCGGATTGCGTTCTTCTTCTCGCCCGAGGGTCGGCCGTACGAGTGCGACGTCTGTAAGAAGCGCTTCAAGCGTAAGAACACGCTCAACCAGCACAAGTTGACGCACCGCGACGACCAGGAGCGACGCCATCTGCTGTGCTATTTGTGCGGCAGAGGCTTCCTCCGTACCACCCATCTCAAGAACCACGTCCGTACGATGCACAAAGACGTTCAGATTCCCGACGAGCTCAGAATTAAAACTGATGACGAGGATGATGACGACGAAGGTGACATGTATGAGTAGAGTGAAACATGTGCAGACTGACACAAGACAAGGATCTCGATATTTTGTTCTCAAGTCGCTGCTAGGCAACAGAACAGTATGTGGCCAAAATATTGTGAAAAGATACGAAACACGTCTCCGGCTTGTACATTTTCACTGTGTACAGTTGTGTTGTATATACCGGTACTTATTTGTATGTGATGATGTACAGTCAAGCACTACAGAGCATCAGTGTCACTCAAACTGAAGTTTGCGTTCTTTAGATGTGTTGTTACGACGGGTTATCTTCTACTATATTCGGTAAATAATAATTATGCACCATCCACACTCGATGCCTTTCCCAGAAGTCTTCCTTTGTGTCTTTCTTGTTGCTGTGTTATGTTATGATATGTTTGCGTTCAGTGCGTTACCCTAATTGATGGACATATTGAAAAGGGTTCTTTTCAGGATGTTGAATAATGTGTAAAGTTTAACTGTTGGCACCGATTCAAAGATGGCACAATCAGTTCTGTCATTGGTGATAACGTGAGATATCAAATCATTAAATGGTTGAATATTTGTTATGGACATGTTGTTTTGGTTCGTTGCAAGGAAGGAAAAACAATAATTTGTTTACAATCTATTTTACTTACACTGCTACACAATTCTATATAATTTATTCAATGTATAAATTGCAAAATAACATACCATGTTTGCAATACATTGTTTAGCTGTCACAATGTTTATTTGGTAAACATGCAACATGACAGAAATATAAAATATCTAATATATACACAAACACTGAAATATATTATATACTATATACATGAGTTTGGTCACAAATATGAGTCTAGGGTGTAATGTACTGTATACAGCTGAATAGTATAATGCAGTTGACTGCAGACTTGTTAACAAATACATGTGAATGCATTTGAATATTGTACAAACGTTTCACTTAATGTAGATGCCATTTTCCAGGAACACGTTCAAATATATATATATATAGTTTGAAGTTGCATTTAAATTAAAATGTTTTGGTTACACATTTGCATGTGTACAATGGATTTACACATATTCACGGCGACATTTGCATGTGCATTCAAATTATCTTGTATCTGTTAACAAGCCTGTCTGTATCATTGGTCCCCCAAACCTGGCATTGTTCTGGTAGAATCTAAAATATCACTGCGACAACTGATCAAACAATGAGTATTGTCCCTATATGCAGCTGTAGATGAAATGTAACACCACTGGTCATCTGTCTCATGAGTCCCCTATAGCTCACATGGAATGACATTGTCAATGCTGGCCAACAGATCAGACCTTAAAAAAGAGGACGATGGCAATAGTGATGGCAGCGATCATTGTGAATGGCAGCCAGGTCTTGATGAAGCCAAGAACACTGCAACAGAAGGCGGCACAAGTTCCTAGATCTATGGAATACTCCAGCAATAAAGAAAAACAATGCCTGGAATTTACAAATATATATAACGACTTCAAGATGAATACAAATGACAAAAGTTCTCTATCCTATGAAGTTTGGCCTTTTCCAACAATGCACTAGTGACGTAAACGATTTGGCTTATCTGCTCTGTGCCTTAAGATGGCAGCATCCTGAATCAAAGATAGCCTGTTTTTGTTATATAATTATACAATAATTTATTGTTTATTAACAATATGTGTGCACCATTACTACGCACAACAAATATATTATACATATGTGACTAATGTAAGTTAATACTGTGAATCTCTCACTGACTTTCCAGATTATCCCTTTAAACACATACTCCATCATGCAACTTAAAAGATGGACATCCCTTACATACAGAGTCTGTCTGTGAGAAGAAATCCAGGTTTGTGAGGAGAGAACACACTATTAGCCTACCTGACGTGTTTGCCATGCACTAGCATGAGGAAGGTGAGCGTGAACATGTTCCAAGAGGTGGACTTGTTGTAGTTCATTGTGTTCAGTGCATATGCAACATGTGAGTGGCAGTTGTCACAAAAGAGATTGTGCTGAAACAAACACAGTCACATAGATAGAGTTTACTTTTGGAATCGTGTAAATCAAATACAAAAAAATAATCAAAAGTATGACTGTCAGTAATATAATGTGTAGCATATGGATTAAATATGTACAGTACTCCAGATACGAGATGTGAAACAACAATATTATCACATAATAAGTGCACACATAAGTTGAATAGTAAACAAGTGGTGATGCCAACAACAGCAATAACTGAAACACAATGACACATGTGAACAGGTGTTTCACATCTTTGCATATTAAACTAAACATCACAAAATCAATTATTTGAGACAACACTGTGATAAATAATCACTGCTAGCTGAAACTGCTACGTTCTTTGTCACATAAGCAGCAGTGAGTTCTTTATACTGCCTAACAATAGCACTGACAAAAAGTAATTGTGACTGGCAAATATTGCCTCTTGGTATACATTTATCCAGAGACCTGTTCATCCATTATGAAAATTGGGATGGACAGGAGCCCCCAAAAAACTTATATTTATTTTATTAATATTATAAAAACAAACATCCAAACATGAGACATGTGTATCTTATGGTTCTTACCATTCTGCCCTTGTACTCCTCTGATGCATCATGCACCCCGCGATCCCATGTTTCCTTCGCGTTGGCGGAGGGCACTTTGTCCAGGGACAGCTGCCAATACCTGTGTCACCAAACAAAATTATCTTCAAAGTCACTGCAGCAATGTAACTACACTAGTTTTGGATGAACACAGATACACATCACAGGGTACACCTCTGTTCATTCCCACACATACTATTTTATTGTTTACACATTGAAAAACTGTACTTTAGAAGTAATGAGATGTGTATAAATGTAATTATTGCTGTTGGAATTAAATTACATACCAACTTACAACATTATGTACAGCAGCTGTGTAAACAAGATTTTTTTTTAAATCACTGAAAATATTTTTAAAAACAAGTACTTACTTGGTTGGGTTGCCAAAGCCCATGTTATCCTCCTGAAAATAATATGCACATGCTTAAAAAACAATATAAATATTACATATGACATGAATTCATACTACTATATATATCATAATTAGTATGTTGCTCAGGGATGCTATGAACAAATCCTAGTCCTGTATACTATATTATAACATACATGTACAATTCATCCATCATCATCAACAATAATGTGCAGGTGCCACATTTTAAAGTATATATATATATATATACATATATTACTGTATTAATTTCAAACACTGAAGATTAGTAGTAGTAGTGACGAAGGCAAAGAGATGTGATGACTGGTCAGTGGCACACAAATTGTATACATCTACATGAACAGAATGATAGTAGACTGATACCATCTACAAGTATCTAGATCTTCTTTATCACTGATAATCTAGTGTATCATTTCTTACGGAGACATAGTATGGTCCAGCAAAATCACGAATCACTCCAACTGTTGTGCAGATGCCCATGTGACCAATGAATGGAAACAGCCACCTGAAAAAAGTCAGCATGTATTTGAATGAAGGATCAAGTGTCGAACTAGACTATTCCATGATACCATGTAGACACAGATTATCAGTTGTAATTACGTCAATGCATTTTTTATATAAAACATAATTTGGTACAAAATGTTATCAACATAAATTTGATAAGTAAACTTGATAAAACATTTGATAAACTTGAAAGATCCCATGTCACCTGAAATGACAAAATGTCATTATCATATTAATACACTCAGTCTCAGTCAACTGTCACGCTGAGACTGAGACTCTGAGTGTCAATGTCACTATCACTGACTGAGACTGCGAAACTGTCAACACAAACGCTGCGTTCCACATGATGACATGCCAAGCCCATGGCCATGGCATGGGGTATGTAGTTTACAATTGTATTCCTAAACACAACTTGAGAAACTCGAAAGCGAATGAGCAGGCCATCTTCATCACTCGTATAGTTAGTTATACAACCGTCTCAAGGAGTCCATAAGTACGAGGTGATTGGAACGCAACATCGGGCTGACAATAATAATCATGACGGAAGTAAACAACGACGTTCACGTTGTTTACCACTTTACACTTACTACTTACTACAACTTTTAAAGTCAGTCACTGAACTTAAGACTCATTATATTGCTTACGTTATCAGCGGTATCGGCGTCCACACAATAGAATGTGGGTAACGATTTCTTCTGCGATCGATCCCGCCCTGGCATATTAAGTCACCTTCGTACATCTTTTCAGGGACTGCTACAACATCAACTCCTGCAAGATCGTCCGCCATTCCGACGCGCATGTTAGGCATCACGGGTAATGTTAGGTCTAGGGTAATGTTTTAGGCATATCATATTCAAATAATAATGATGAATGATTTGACCTGTAAACATTTAGCAAGTCAGATAGATACAGACATAAGGTAATCTACCAAAATATAATAACATATTTTACCCGTCCTTTATTTGATCAAGCAAGACAATTTTATTATGTGGTCAGTACCGACCACTGTGTGGCGCCACAGTTTGTTGTTGTTCACATATCTATTAAAATGTTTATTTAATGTGGCAAACTCCTAATGTTTTATTTTTGTTTGAAACTTTGAGTATAAATATATATGTGGGTGTGTTTCTCAATGTTTTTGAACAACACCAATTCATTGGACAATTAAAAATTGCATTGAATAAACTTGGCTGTCAACATATGTGAGGATATATATAATTTGGTAAACTTTATAATTGTTTATTTTTTGAAATTTTATTAATTAAAAAAATAATTATATGTTTATGTATTTCTCAAGTATACAGTTCAAATGTCATAAAAAATAGAACAATTTTTTCTTGAACAAGATCAATGACATTTTTCATTGCACAAATTTGGCTGTCAACATTGGGGACTGTGTTAGTGTGTATCCCTTGTGACTCCGGCCCAGCATGTGTAGTGTGTACTTCCTACACCAGCAGTACCGTGGATCATCCTCAATTGCCAAAGTGCTGTGGATGTGTCAAATTAAAGGGTAGTTTTTTTGCAGAGACTCCATAGACCAAGGACACGAGTTTTTCCCCATAGTTCTCCATTTTTCATGCGATGCATATGTGGGTTGGCAACTTGACAGGGGGTTGTAAGACTTTTACCAACGTCAGGGTGTAGTATGGAAAGGGGTTATAGCCTTTTATGCTTTTCACATTTCGCAGGCAACCGTGTAGCCATAGTCTCCTATGTTGTCACAGTATAATGCAAGACCTATACAGATATCATAATAAAAAAAGAATATATTCAGATTCTTCCTAAATAAAAAAATAACTATGTGAATAGCCAGGAGTTGCAGTAACTAAAGACCACGGTTGACAAGCAGGTTGTTGGGTAAATCTGGTTGAGAAACAGTGCCCTAAAGCAAGGGCCAACATTACACAGAAGTTCCATAGATAATGGTATAATTGTCTTTGTCAAGAAAGTAGCTATATAAACAGCTTCCCTTGCCTTCTTAGGTGCAATATGCATATATGTGGTTAATATATCATAATAGACTTATACATATATGCTCATATGAATAGTTACTTTAAATTTCTGCCCTTCTTAAATTTCTGCCTCAATCAAGGGTATACTTTTTGATCCCTTTGATGCCCTTATGATAATGACTTTTGGCTGTACACACTACTGGGGGGGGGGGGGGGGGTGACTACCCACATGTAGTGTCTCCCCGGGCTCAGAGATCACATTCATTTTGGTTCCGTCTCAATTTATTTACATGGAGTGATTTGCTATAAAAAAACGTGTTGTGAATATGGAACTACGCATGCCATTATTTATAATGGAGAAAAAAGGAGTGTGCTATATTGTGCTCCCAAAGGTCAAAATAATTATTAATAATAAAAGTGTTTTATTTCAGACACAAAACGTCCATATGTACATTACAAGTAAAACAGATAAAACAAACAAAATACAATGATTTAGACAAACATGAACTAATAAATCAATGATGTAAAATGTACATTCAACTTTAGGCATACAATTTTTAGTCCAATGTGTACGCATTAGCCTTCTAAAAATGTATATCGCTATAACAATTGACAAAGACTTCTGTCACCTTCAACATTTTCTATTGAGGGTTGCATCATTCAAAGACAGAATATTGTGAACATCTAGGACACATTAGAGTCTAGCATGCAATGTGAACAATACAATTCACTACACTTAAAACAAATTGGACACTAAACTGCATGTAATCCATACACTTCACACTAGAAGTCACCTTTCTTTCGGGTGATGGTTTAATATCATGTATATATTAGTAGAATCTGACTAGACTTGTTAACAGATGCATATGGATTAATTTGAAAATAGATGTGATTTTCCCGGAAAGCATTCATATACAAATGTGGTGGATTTCAAAAATGTATTTAATAAATACAGTATTAACAATAATTATTCATAGAATCATGCATACATTTGATTAAATCTGCATTTGATTGTGTACTTCATAAATTATATATTTGTGGATCGCGTGCAAATGTTATGTACCCAGTTACAATGCATTTACAAATTCAACGAGGCATTTGCAATTTTGCATGTGTATTAAAATGCTCAACATTCAAATGCATCTGTGCTTGTTAACAAGCGTGTCTGGCTGTATCACTGGCCCCCAAATCTGCCATGATACTAGAATGATCTGACTATTACTGCTATAACTTATCAAAAAATAAGTATTGTCCTTGCATGCAGCCATAGTTGAAACATGTCACCACTGGTCATCTGTCTGCTACATAAATATAACACCGGTCATCATCACATGGAATCACATTGCCTATGCAGGTGAACTCATCCAACCGTAAAGTAGAGGACGATGGCAATAATGGTGTAGACAATCACAAATGGCAGCCAGTACTTGATGAATCCCAAAGTGCTGCAACAAAAGAAGGCACAAGCTTCTACACTGTACTTGGAATACTCCATGTACCTGGTAACAACAGTTCTCTATCACAGATAGTTTCACATCAGTGAGTGCACAATAAACTGCCTGTACTGTAAAAGCTGACAATTTCGTAAATTTTAAATATGATCAAGCTACTGCATGTGTGTGTGTGTGTGTGTGTGTGTGTGTGTGTGTGTGTGTGTGTGTGTGTGTGTTTGTGTGTGTGCTTGTGTGTGCGCAAAAGCATCTATTAGTTTGGCTAATATTATACAAGGGAAAAAAAAAAACTCATCCAGCAACTGGCATCATTTACACCACTCTTGAATCAATTACCCAAATTTCTGACGAGAAAACACACTTGCATACCTGACATATTTTCCACGCACTAGCGTGTAGAAGCCGAGCTTGAACATGTTCCAGGATGTTGAATTATCGTACTTCATTGTGTTGAGTGCATACGCAACTAGGGAGTAGCAGTTGTCACAACAGGGGTAGAGCTGAAATAAACACAGTAACGATAATAAACACCACAAAACTGATCGTGTAAAACAAAACCACAATCACTAATTGCTGCAGCTAAAAGTCAACCTATCTTTATCATTACAACACAATAAATATAAAAACAGCACCAAGTTGGTCTACAGGCGACAGCCAGGCTAACAAAATCACAGACAAAACAGTTCAAGTAATCATGACTGCAAAATACTGCCTTTAGGCATAGCTTTACCCAGAGACCTGTCCTTCCATCATTTGGACAGACTGAGTTAGTTTTGAACAGGTGGAACTTTGAGGGGCAAAAAACCTTACGTATTTAATGCTATAAATTGATACAAGAAACATCCAAACAATAGACCAGTGTAGCTTACGAATCTGCCCTTGTACTCCTCTGACGCATCATGCACCCCGCGATCCCACACCTCACTCTGGTTGCCACAGGGCACGTCATCTAGGGACAGCTGCCAGTACCTGTGTCACCAAACATGTCTCCAAAGTCACTGCTGCAATACACCTACACTGGTTGGGGGCACGGTTGAAAAAAATCATGATTTTTGTTTAAATAAATAAATATAAATCAGATTTATTTAATATTTTTGAGTTTAAAATAAACTGGGAGCTTCTGAAATGAAAACTTGCTTCCTTTTAAATACAAGGCAAATAAAGCATTCTACCCAGCCAAGTAGATTCATATAAATCAGCAATAAATAAGATTAAAAAAATCAAACATGAGTGATTTAAATCATGATTTAAATCAATGATCTAAATCAATGGTTTAAATCAATGGTTTAAATCAATGATTTAAATCAATGATTTAAATCAAACAACCCTGGTTGGGGGTGAAGTGAATAACAGATAAGTATTACCAGGGTACACTTCTGGTCCCTCCCTGTAAAATAATTACATACTAACCTACAACACTTCTGTACAAGAAAATGGTTTTCTAAAGTCAATAAAAGCATTAAAAATACTTACCAGACTGGGTTGCCAAAGGTCATGTTATCTTCCTGAAAATAATAAGCATGCACACTAGTATAACTACATGTAGTAAGTCACTCAGGGATGGGGTGAACTATATTTTCTTGTGTGTAATTCCTACATCTAGTACATAGTACAATTCATCCATAAATTAATCATCAAGAATAATACTAATAATGTGCATATGCCATATTTTGATCTGTTTCGATCTGTATAATAGTTTATAGTCAAAATAGATATCATAATAGGTGGCAAAATATACATTGATAATAGGTGGCACCAGCACATATGCAAGCACAAAGTATTTTGTATTTGTTAAAATATTAGAATTATTTAAAAGAATTATACCAGGTACATCAATATTATCTGAGAGACAACTTACAGCGACAGCATATGGTCCAGCAAAATCACGAATCACTCCAGCTGTTGTGCAAATGCCCATGTGACCAATGAAAGGAAAAAGCCACCTGAAAAATGACATAGGACGTATTTAGCAAATTTCCGATATGCCAGATATAAACACCTATTAAACTGTAATCTTACAATCAACAGTACATACTATTGCAGCCATTAATTACTGCTATAATTTGTATGCAGCAACATAGTACTGAAATTTTTTAATCTAGCACTTGCGTAAAAGTACTACTATATTCTATTTGGGTTCATTATTAATTATTAATTAGTTCATTACTGATTCTTAGATACTGGATATTGTTGTTATCCCCTGGTGTTAGTCACTGCATTATATACAAAGAAACATCTGTGAAGTTTACGTGGCAGTTTTTTTGGTTCTTTCCACCACCTAACAAATCACGTCAGCTTTGGGGCGCATACCAGGGGTAGTCTATATCCTGACCAATCCACTTCTATTATCAAATAAGGGTTAGGGTGTGTGTATTGCATAATGCAGCACTACTAGACTCCTATTTTATATTAGTGGACTAGATAAACTGTGCACCCCAAAGCTGACATGATCCATATTGTGTGTTGCAGACGTATATAGATTATGATATGGATTTTTTTTATTATAAGTGGCTGTTTTCTAAACTGCAAAAAGTACCCAACGACGATGACTCAGTCGACTGTCGCCAGTGTCGTTGGTGACAGTTTCTGACTGACAGTACCAGTGAGTAACCTCACATGACTAACAGTAACAGTAGGGAGGTCAGACGGATTTGCTGCCCCTTCTGACAACATGGGGAGACAGGGGTCCAAGCTTAGTGGGTGTAGTTTATTATCATACCTGTAGGTTTATCATTTTTGTATGTTGTTATAATGTCAGTCCACGATTCTGTGCAGATAGCTGATTTTTGGTGGTTTTTCAGAGCAGTTAATGATTTTTCCCCTCTTTGTGTCGTATTTTGGTTTTCATTGTTTATGTCTGTGGCCATATTGGTTCAGACTGACAGGCCACATCTTTCAAAATTATTTGCGAGATTTTGTTAATGAGTACTTTGTTGCAAACAAAGAAGAAACATTCATGAATGAATGTGATCATACAAATATCATGGTAATTAAAAAGTTTTAGTAATTATAGGCAGTTAAAATGGCCTATGTTTGACAATGTTTTGTGACTATTTATTTAGTTGGATTCAGCGGGATTCATATGCAGAAGTGTAATGAATTGTGTGAACAATAATATGATTACTGAGATGGCTTACTAATTGATAGCACAAAGTCTGTTTATGGTCTCAAAAGACATTGCCATTTTGCCTTGTTTCCGTGCACGCAATGCATTCCGTGCACGCAATGCATTGTTGTATACAAAGCACTCAGATACCATTGTGATCGATAGCGGGGTGTCTGATTAATACTATTATTAACAGTTAGCAAGTACTTATGCTTGCACGTGTTTATTTATTGGTATTATTGTATTAATATCCCTTTTTTAGCATACCGTTTGTACTTGTGTGTTGGTTAGGCTACATTAAATTGATTAATTTTTATAAATTATGATCATTTATCGTCAATGTTTAAAAATTATATTAAACATGACTTTTGTTTGTTGTCACTGGGATATTCTTTGATGACAGTTTTACATGAGTTATTATTTAGTTTAGAGTATATAACTTGTATAATATTGTTGAAAAAGTATGATACATTATTTTTAAAAAATGTATGTATCGGCCTTCATCATAGTTTACAACAAAACCAGTATAATTGAAAAAAGTAAAGATTTTTTTAGATTTAAAAAATTGCAGTTTCATTAATATTTCATCTATTTACTTGAAGGAAGCACCATTGGCATTGCATTTTAATTAAGTACTATTATCAGAAGAAAAAAATTTAACCAATCATAAAGATTTATTTATTATTGGCAAATGGCAACATAAAATCTGTCAGAAAAGTGTTGAAAAATGTTTTTTAATAAAAAAAAATCACAAAATTGCAGTTTCATCTACATAGATGAAACAAGCACAAGTCAAATGCAGTCCAATTACTAGTCATTATGTCATGACCATGCCACTCTGACTCACATCCCCCTGGTTTATAAGCAAAATTACTAACACCCGTACTTCAGGGATTTTTTTATAGAAAAATTTGGTCGGACACCGACCTAGTAGTAGTAGTAACAGCAACATGTATTGTAACAATAATAACTAGCTAACACTTACGTTACCACCGGTATAGGCGTGCACACAATGCAGTGAGGGTAACGATTTTTTCGGCGATCGATCCCGCTCTTATATATTAAGTCATTTTCGTGCATCTTTTCAGCGATCGGAGACAGTGGCGCAGACTCGCTTCGTACAACTTCTACTTCGGCAAAATCTTCCGCCATTCCGCTATTTCGGGGCAAAACTAGTCTTGCTTTTAACCGACTGTCGGTCCGCTGCGGAACTACGCCGAGAAGACAAGTTGAGGGGCTTATAAGTCTATAACATGGAATAAAACTGTCTATTTAGACCAGTCTAAGTATTCATCACTTGGTTGATTTTTGTGATATTTACACGGATATAATATGCGCCAGCCTACATATTTAGAAAAAATCTGGATAATTATTCAGCTAAAAGTTTGTCACGGTATCCTATTAAATAATGTAAAGGACTTTGAGCAGTTCTTAGCCAGAATGGATACTGCCTGATAGAATAACTTAATAATTAATTTGCCATTACAATTACAGTTCTACTACCAGATTTGGATCCTCGTTACTCTTTTATCTTTTTCCGTTTGCTGACAGAAAGGGTGAACGAAATTGCCGAAATTGTGAAGCCCCACTTCTATTGATAATCTGGTCTTCTAATAATGATCTATTTGCAAATATATTGCATACAGTATTGGTAGAATCTATTTGGATTGTCTTATATACATGTATTACCAATTTACCGTAACATTTCTTGCGTTAGGATTATCCTGATTATATAATCCAGTCGGTTCCATAACAAGAAAAAAGTTCAGTATCTTGAATAATGCGTAATGACAGCATTTCTATTTGTGTAAAATACGGGAGAAGCCATGCACAGTTTAATCCAACGACTCTCCAAGTGCTGGCATTTAAAATAAATTACACTTACACTAGCATTTGTCTTTCTGTCAACATTAAATTATTTTAATATAATGACTGAAACATATAATAAAACATTGTGTTTCTGCATAATTAAAACCAACAGTTTTTACTTTATTACAACTTCGGTGTCAACAACATCAAACCCTGTAAGACAACAGGAGCAGCACAGTGATGTCCACTATTAAAATTTTGTAGTAAGAACACAAAACCACTGCAGGCAATTTTTATCGTGGGTAAATGCATACTGAACGGCTGGCCATTATTTTCTTCATAGCGGTCCAATGTCTGCAATGGCACATGATGTTGGTCTGTCTGTTGAGGTGGCACACCAATGGCACCACTGGGGTAGACAGTGGCTGCCCACACAACACCAGTGATTCTCCTCATACAACAATGGTCTTTTCTAAATGTCATCCTCTGTCATGATCAACGACTCGGGAACATTGTCATCAGCGACACCTGTGATATCCTCAACCGTAGCCTTGGTTTCCGTTCCTACAGACTTGATGGCAGTGACCTTGCTTTCAGCAACCTTGGTCCCATTTGCTGCAGACGTTTTGTTTGTGTCTTCAACCTTGATGTCTTCCATCTGTTCTTCCTCTTCCTCCGGCTGAGCCTCACTTCCGTCAGTATGACCTTCACCTTCGTCTGGACTTGTTGGCGTGGCTGTCTTTTTGGCAGCTTTCTCCGCTAGTATTTCTTCTACAATACAAATAGTGTCTGTGTCAATGTAATAATTCTTCATCACAATTTGTATATTTAAACAATTTGCGAGGGTTCATCAGTGCAAACAACAACAATTGGAAATGTTTTCAAGAAAGCATCTATCTAAGCAATCATTGCTCAATAATGATTTAATACTGAACTTAGATTGTTTGCAACATGGTATTTTGATTTGTCTTATTCATATAATATTTTAAAAGCAACCCATTTTCTGACTACACAAGGGCTGGGTTGTCAACAATAGTGTTGTTAGCTTTCCAACCAACCTGATTAATCACTACATATAAAAACACACACGTATGCACATTGATATAGTGAGTACTAGCTGAAGTAGCCATTATGTTTACAGCTCTGTGAAACCATCTTTTGATGCCTGCACTAAAATGTGAGTCAGTTCCTTGTATAAACCAAGCAGTTCCTCATACAAACCAAGCAGTTTAAAGAAGCAATGAACCAACAAAACAGCTGCTGGAATGAGAAGATTCACCTTTGGATTTGAGCTCCACTCCACACAGCCGTAGGTAGTGGGCCCGCTCAAACTTGGCCAGAAACGACCGACACGACGTCTTGCCCAGCCACCCACAGATGACCATCTTGCAGGCGGGACCAACATCACTGAAACAGACAGGGAGCTCTCATTAGGTCACACTACAACAAAAGTTACCCATTTAATACTGGTTCAACCCCCCCAGTAGCTTGTGGGGTGGAACTTGTGATTTTTACAATCTAAAAATGGTGTCAATCTTGACTTACATTAACCTGTTGGTACACGATGCCTCAGTAGCATTCTAAATGTTCCAATGATATGCAATATTGACCGAGCCAGACCGACATGCCATATTCTAGCACTTTGTGAACTCACACAATAACACCCTTGGCAGGTAAACAGAGTGAAAAAGGCAAATGTTTCCAGAAGCAGTTAATAGAGAAGGATGAAATGATTCAAGCAAAAGTATAAACAAGTCATCAATACAATTCACTTTTTAAAACGAAAAGTATGACTAAAACAAATTTCTAATTGTGTACTCTCTGGGGCAGCCAAAGATATGTAGTATCACAAAAAATATGACTAAAAACTAATGTCTAATTGTGTACTCTTTCGGGCAGCCAAAATATGTAGTACCACAATAAATTATGCTACGTTATTGTTGCAACATGTAATTGTGTACATTTGTGTATGTACACATGTATGTGTGCCGGTTAGTGTGTTCATTTGCATAACTGTGCATTTTGTTATAAGGTATACCTAACCCAACAATGACAACAAACATACCTGTCCCCAGGTTCATAGATAAAGATGACACTCCCTTGCTCTACAACGAAACAGACATCTTTACATAGCAACTACAGAAATATTGGAATGATGAATGAATCTTGATACAGAAGTGGTTGAAGTAATGTAGTCATGTTTATTTGTAAATTGAGCAATTATATCGTTTTTTAAATCAGCACAAAACTCTACAAATTACATTATGACATTGTTTATTATTAAACATTTGTAACACAGCATTTTCTTAATAAATACGACCTGATATGTAAGAAACATAAATAAACTCTGATATCTACAATATGTAAAAGTTACCCGTTATGCCAATTTTTCATGTCTGATCATTAATTAACTAACCAAGTTGTTCCAGCTGCTCTCTCGTGGCGTGGGAAATCTTTGAGAGGAATGGATTCTCCTGGCAGAGAATGGTTACAATGTCCTCCTTCACAATCTTCACCCTCCGTTTCTTCATGAAGGGGTACACTGTGTTGATGCCCTAAAACATTTTTTAATTCATTAACATCATTCCAGAATATTACATTGCTAAAACATACAGACAAGATAAGTTGCCAGTGACGACAAAGAGGTGATGTATAATGTATGACTATTCATAATACTCAGTAATATTGCATTCATACCGGACTTATCATTAGCCCTATAAGATCATTCAAATATCTAACTTATGTCTATGCATATATTTAATCACTGCCTCAGTGAATCCCGTCAGTAGCTTGGAATGTAATAAAACATTTCATCAATGGTAATACCATAATAATTTATGTATACACATTTTAATTAAACAATGTAATATACCACAGCAAAATGTCTATCATATAATTATACAGTAATGTCACAGATATCTGCACTATTCTACCAGAATAGAAATCAACATTATTATGATTAGAGCAGACACATAACTTTTGTTGTAATTCTAGTTTCAATATTGGGTTGTAATCTACTTTATCGAACACATGGACCTTTTACATAATGTAATTATCACACATTCATACAAATATTGGTAATAAAAATAAGGATAGCACAACTTATCATAATTGAGATTAAAAAAAATCCATTTGATGAACAGCCATAAACTCTGACAGAAACTTACGTCTTGTGCAAGTCGGAAATCAACATTCACAAACTTTGACTCGCTCCTACTGAGAACCTTGAGGCCAAGATTGATGAACTGCAAAAGAGAAACATAAACACTGAGACAACCGCTGCCACTTGGAGTCCTTTAGTTGCAATATTTATTTACTAATGTGCTAACTAGAGGCACACGAAGCTCATCTCATTTGAAAGGGAATAGAAACAAGGCTTTATATAAAATTTGTTTCCCAAAATTTAGATACATACGTAACATTTGACAACATTAAAAAATATATAAAAATAAAACTTACGATAATTTGCAACCTTTTTATTGATTTTGGGAGAAACTACTAGGTATTAACTTATTTTCGCACAACCATTAATTCCAATGATTCTCAAAACAGAAATATTCATACAAATATATGTGGATTTGCTTGATGTTGTTAACATTTCTGTGTCTACGAAGTTGGTTTGAAGGCCAACCGTTGAACCAACAACTGACTTTTAAGCAAAATAAGTAAGTTTTCTACTCAGCTGATTGCGGTTATTACATAAATGAGTGACACACCAATGTACAGTGGCAGGGCTAAACTTGCTCAAAACACTACACTTTACTCCCGGCCCGACAGTTCAAACAATCACCATCTCGACTTATATGGGAAACATTCAGGAATGAATGTGCGCAGACTATTCATACACCAATATCCACCACTGTCACATACTCACTCCTACATGAGTGGCGGGGATGATGCAGTGCAATCTAGCACAATTTAAGAAACAATTAGACATTTTTTTCCCTACATAACTAGTTTTACACAACAAAAATTATATTTTAGCTTAACTTATATTATATACATATATGTATATAATATATTTCATTTATCTAGTAATCGTTTTAAAGAAAATAATTTTATGTGTAAATACATATGACCTAATTTATACATAGCATATTCTACACGGTTTTTATTACAGGGTATCACTACTTTATATTTTATTACGTTCATCGTTATTTAATCAGTATACGCAGATTTATTATCACAACGTCTAATTATTTACATGTGTGTACTCACCTGAGAACGGGACAGATGTTCCGGATTTGATGGTGTCAAAATAAAGTTAGCAAATTATTCGAGCCTGGGTTCTCTCAATATCATGCCACAGTGTGACTGAACTCTGCAGTGTTACCAAATACCTGAGAACAAACAGTAGTCTTATTGTGAAATGTGACTTCTCCAGTGCTACTTACTCGGATTCGCTCCGTGTTACATTTGATGATTGTTCTGATGAGAGGCGACACAAAGTAGACATTTCTCTTCTTGCCTGTGTGACATCGAACCATCAACTGAGACACGTCAAAGCCAGCGTCAAAGCCGTAGAATTCTCTGTAAACAAAATGGCATAGGTTTTACCATAAGTCTTCTCTTGTTCAAACTTTTAAAGAGGAATTGTACAGAGATATCAACTATTATAAAATGTAATTAAAAATGGGCTAAGATGCCATGATGTCCTCTGGACTATACTATGATTTTGGGGAATTATAGTTACAGACCATACATGGATGCAAAATTATGCCAATGAAGATACACCTGGAAATAACATATGTAAATAGAATGTTTTGTAGTGATTGTGTTTTTCAAAAATTGCTGTTTTCTAGTGGTTGTAGATACCTTGCCGGAGAGATGGTGACCTGCAATCTTGCGTGTAGGAAATGTTAAACAAATTTAATGTTAAAAAAGTAAAAAAAATCATTTTAGGAGGTCGTGGGTGAACCTTAGAATGATCAAAGCAAATATTTATTGTTGTGTATAGTGGCATTACAGCATGGAGAGTCAATATAAAATTAGACTGGCTTACTTGATTTGCGGCCAGATGGCTTCAGACTGTTCCAAGAAGACAAAGGGATCCTCCTTGTAGCCCCGAAGGTTTTGTTTCTTGAGGGGAGGAGGACTGTAAACACATTCAAATAAACACAAAAACTAAAAACATATATATATATATATTGATTTTTGAATTATATTCAGAGTGGCAATCTATGTCAATTGGCAAACGAGCATGCTGTAAAAGATTGATCATTAAACAAAGCATGTTGTTTGTTTTACTTGCATTGTTCAGATTCGTAAATAGATAAAAAGAAGTATAAAAAACAAGAAAATAGCGCAAATGTAATCATTTAGAAGATGTGAAATGTTAAAAATGCCTTGGGGCCAGGGTCCATACATGTCTGGGCATTTGAAATTCATGGCCATTCAAGACTTTTCAAGGCTATTTGACAAAGAAATTCAAGACTCTTTTAATGACATAATGTACTTTTAGGTGTAGTAAATTAAGTTAACATTAAATGTTTTATTCGTCTAAGAAAACAATGACGCCGACCACAAAGAAATGCTGATTGCTCAATGTGCACAGGTGTTATTTTTTTGCATAGGCTTTTCATTTTCTAGCTGTTTTTCGTCACAACAATTGAGTTAAGACAATATTTTATTGACCACAATTAAATTCAAAACCTTTCAAGACTACTTTGTAAAATTCAAGGATTTCAAGGCCTTGAAATTGGTCCAATCAAATTCAAGGTTTTTCAAGATTGTTAAGGCCCCGTACAAACCCTGTTTGGGGCACACACAGTACAGAATCTGAAAGAACAAAAGTTGGCAACAGTAGATAGACTGAATGTTAGAAGTTACAACAACACTACCTTCCATCCCTGTTTCCCCATTTCCTCTTCTGGGGCTGTCCCTGGCCACTCCTTGGGGCATCCCCTCCTCCCACATCTTCCTTACTCTCTGCCTCCTTCCCCTCACCCTCCTTCCCCTCCCCAGCCCCCTCCATCGGTTCATCATTCCCCTCCTGTTTGTGTTCGTCAGCAGCTGGTTCTACTGTGCTGCCCTCTTGTGGAGGTAGGTCTGCAGTGCCATCTGGTGGCCCTGCTGCGATATCTTGCTCTGGAGACAAATAATACTCGAATAAATTCAAAGGGGCGGTGTCATTCATAAGTACATACAATTATTGACCGGTGATTTCATATCGTTTCTCCACCGGCAGCAAATAGGTGGCATTGGATTTGCCATTTTGAGCAACTCAAATCAAAACTAATGTCAACACGGCTGACTTCGATTGAGCTACCCAAGTTACTTGCGTAACCCCAAAATGGTATCCGGTTTATGATAATTTACACTGCGCGCCCAGTACTACGCACGTAATCCAACTGAACAGCCGATGATCGTGATCACGAACATAAACCCCTTCTGTAAATAAAATAAAGTAATCAGTTGTTTAGTGTGTAAATTGTGACGCTCATCTTCTTGGTCTTAAATTATAATTCATAGAATTTAATTAATTTCTTGTGCAGTTAGGGGCCTACGTTTGCTATTGGCTGTCACTGCTAATGACATCAGTTACTCGAGTGACTCCTGTAAAACTCATGATTGCCTAGAGTAGCGGCCTTGAAGATTCACCTTGCTAATCTAGGTCAATCGTGCTCGAGTGATCTCGGCTGTTCGATTGGGACTCGGGTTACGCGAGTTACTTACATAGCTCAATCGAAGTTGGCCCAAGTTTCAACGGAAAGGACATGGATGCCAATCCCAAAGGGAGGCTATGTAGTACCTGTTCTACTTGTTAGGCGGAACCACTAAACTGATTTATTCGCCCATGATAGACGGTGATGACTAAGTGTTAATTTTGGAGGGGCTTTGCAAAATTTCTTCATCTCAACCAAATAAATGTTAGACTGCCCAGGTGCTTTGTAGGTAATACAAAGTATTCGTGAATGTAACTGCTGTACTAGTACAATGGTAGGGCAATGTAATAATAATAAAACTTTTTTCTATAGCGCTAATTCATGCATGGCAGATCGATGCGCTGTATTAATAAATATAAATTATATAAATTAATATAAATCAAATAAAATTTTGGTTTAAGATGTACACTAGTAAACCTTTGTATGTAAATTATATAAATCATATAAATCAATTTAAAATAAATTAAACACTGTTTTAAAGATGTATAGTACTAAACCTCTGTAAATGACATAAATTAATATAAAATTAAAACATTTACTAAATCTGTGTATGTAAATTATCTATACATTAATCTAAAACATAAACACTGATTAAAACATGTATAACACTAAAAAAAAATTCTAAAGCAGTGTCCGTCATTTCACAACAATTTGAATTACTTAAAATGTCTAATAAAAAGATATGTCTAATATAGAGATAATGTATTCCTACCCTGGGTGTCTGCAGGGTCAGAGGTCATGTCAGGGCGGGGGTGACTGACGGTCACCCACGGTACCTCCTTCACTTTCTTCATGACGGCAATGAAGAACCCCCCAGTGTTCTGGAAATGGGGCAGCACCCTCACACTGCAAAGTCAAAGGGCAATGACAGTTAAAACTGTGAAACAGTCTGCAACAATGGTGTGGAGACTTTTAATAAGAAACAAACCTGTCACATCTGCTAATATTGTGTATCATAGAACATACCAAGTTATCAAATGTATTTGTACTGGTTTAACTATATAGTTTTCCTAACGTGAAACATTTTATTTATTTTTAATTTTTCTTAATGTTACAATGAAAATGTCAGTAGTATGCTGCCTGCAAAACTGCATTAAATAAGTCTGAATCTTTGTTTGCAGTTTTGTAATGGAAACACGTTCCATTTAAAACAAAATATCATAACTGTTCATAATCAGACACCGTCTGTTTTTGGACTCGCTAAGGATTTACAAAAATATGAATTTTATATTGTATCTTTTCAAACACCTATTATTCTGTGCACAAAACATAGTTACTACGTAACCTATATATTTGGACACATAAAATAATACCGTTACTTAATTATTTGAGTGCAATCTATGTTCTCAGACAACTAATTATTAGCTAAATTTCACACACACACACTCGCATGCACACACTCGCATGCACACACACGCACTCACACTCACACTCACACACTCACTCACACACACTCACTCACTCACTCACCACCGGTCGAGGTGTCGACTCTCGGCCACGTCAGGTGGAGGAGGAAACATGGCCGGCCGAATCTGATTCTGCAGCTTCAACGGCAGGTCCTCATAGGTTGCGTACCAGTCACCCTCCCTCGACATCACCTGACCACAACCACACCAGTTGGATACATTAATGTTGACAACAACCACACTGGTTAGATACACTAATGCTGACAACAACCACACTGGCTAGATACATTAATGCTGACAACAACCACACCAGTTAGATACACTAATGCTGACAACAACCACACTGGTTAGATACACTAATGCTGACAACAACCACACCAGTTAGATACACTAATACTGACAACAATCACACTGGTTAGATACATTAATACTGACAACAACCACACTGGTTAGATACATTAATGCTGACAACAATCACACTGGTTAGATACACTAATGCTGACAACAACCACACTGGTTAGATACATTAATGCTGACAACAACCATAGTGGTTAGATACAGTAATGCTGACAACAACCACTGGTTAGATACACTAATGCTGACAACAACCACACTGGCTAGATACATTAATGCTGACAACAACCACACTGGCTAGATACATTAATGCTGACAACAATCACACTGGCTAGATACACTAATGCTGACAACAACCACACTGGTTAGGTACATTAATGCTGACAACAACCACTGGTTAGATACACTAATGGGAGGATCAGATATGAGTGGAACATATTCAGAACTATGATTATATCAATCGTAATGAATTATAATATAAACTGTCACTCACGCATTACAACTGTTAATTGTAACAAGAAAAGTAGGTTATTTCCTGTAACAGCTTCAGTGTCTCATGTAATGTAATGTGTGACCTGCTGGTGGACGGACACGTACTTTCCACTTTGTGAGACCCTTTGAGTACTTCAGACCTGGCAACTCCTCCGAGACGTCCACTAGTTCAATGCTCCCTGCAACACAGCGACACATCTCACCTCATCTCAGCTCTCATTTCAACCCAACAATTAACATTTTATAGCAAATTTCAATATTTTATATTGTTAATATCAAACGAACTGAAACTCATTTTTATTGCAATCCTGTGATTAAATAGTTCAGTTTCTTAATCTAGCGCTTTTTAACTAGTTAAATGCCAATTAAGGTGCTTCACAATAACATGTGTTGATTAAATGTAAAATGTAAACAAAAACCCTAGGTAAATAAACAAGCTATGACAAATAATTAAATTAGGTATGATCAATAAATAAAAATTAACAAATTAGGGTGAAAATATACAGTTTCAAACAGTACAACTTAAAACCAATTTAATGCTATTAAATAGAAAGTCTTAACACTTACTTCTTAACATCTTACTGGTAACTGGGCTAACCCTTTTACATCCTACCTTGAACACTAACCCTTTGCTTTCTCCACCACACCTACCGACACCTACACTATTAACCCTTTGCTTTCCCAACAATGCCAACCAGTGCAAAACGTTAACCCTCCACCTCACAAATAGTGCTAACTCGCCCTGCCACTAACCCTTTGCCTTGTCGAGCATGCTGGAGACGACGGCCTCGTCTTCGATGGGGTTGAATGAGCAGGTGGAATACACGAGTCTCCCGCCCACCTCCAGCATCTCCAGGCCGCGGTTGAGGATGCTCCTCTGGAGACTGCAACGGAACAGTCTCTGCATATTCAATATAATTAAATATAATTCAATTTTATATATAATTCAATTGTAAATATAATTTTACATATAATTAAATTGTAAATATAATTTTAAATGACGTTATAGACCTCTTATAATAATATTTATTTATTTGTTTACTAACTTAAAATAACAGTCTCTACATCATCATATGTAATATAATTCAATATAATTAAATTTTACATATAAATAATTCAATTGTAAATGTAATTTTAAATAACATTTTAGACCTCTTATAATATTTATTTATTTATTAACTTAAAATTATATTTTTAGAAGATAATTTATAATTTTAAAGGACATTATATATATATATATATATATTTGTTTATTAACTAGATTAACACAATTACTTTAAAATAGATAATCTATTATTAAAAAATATATCTGAGATGTATTATTTATTTATTAGATCAAAATAATGTCTTTTTATCATTTTAAAGAACACATTATGTACACTGTATGTATATTATATATTTATTTGCCATATTTCATTTTATTGTATATATACACCTGTATAGGCACTATGTGAGTCAACGCCAGACTACATTCCAATTTAACACGTAATGCATGCTGAAAATGGCAATAAAGCTGTATTATTATTTCACCCACCGGAATCTGTATCTGAGACTGTCCTTACTGGTATATACACTATATCCACGGAGAGGAGAGATTACCGTATTCACTCTTATAAGCACCCATGCAACAATTATTGTACACCCCGTAGCTTTTGTCACAGTATATTAGACAACCAGTATTCTAACCTTAAAAGTACTATTCTGTGAGAGGATCACACCAGTTGTAATGTATCACATGCAATGTCAGTAAGATTACTTCCATTTAAGTATTGTACCCTAAATTCTCAACAGCCAAAGAAAATATACCTGTTCGAGACATCAGATGTACTAAACAATTCTTATTTGCTGCGCTTCTGAGCTCAAGTTTATGACATTTACTATCACCATCTCTCAATTTAGTCAACAACAATTTGCAAATTGTAATAGTTGCATTAGTTGACAAAATAATTTCACACATGAATAATTTGGACATGTCAAATTGTACATCTACAGTAAGACAGACTTACGCATGTAGAGCGTGACCACCGTTGGGATTCCAGCGTTTCCAAATATCTGGGTTTTTCCTCAAAGTGCCATCACCACTGAAGATAAAGGAAAACCAAATACGGTAAGTTCGGTAAGTTCTTAAGAGGTAAGATCTTATAAAGCAAGTTCTTAAGAGGTAAGATCTTATAAAGCACAGTATCCAATTCTCAGTATTGCTCAAAGCGCTTTACACTTTACACTTTACTCCCGGGTGTGGACCTGTTCAATCAAACACCATCACAGCTTCTCTGGGAACCTCCAATTGATTTAGTGGTACAATAATACAACTAGTGTTCGGCTAATTATTATGTCGACCAGTCATTTATGAAGATAACTAGATAAGAAAGGCATGTTCAAATTTGTCACAAAAACAAACTGTTTGTGACTGTCACCGAGGTGATATGATGGCAACAAAGATAAACTGAATAAATAACTCATATGAAGCAACTTACCTGCAAGGAACGTCTGCAAGTATTCTGTCAAACTTCATCACTTTTCTTTCTTCGGTCTGTATCGAAGAAGACACATTTGTCAACAGATTGCTACTTTTGCTAATGCACCATTTGTAACATCTTTAACGAAAACATATGGTGGCAAAGAAACTGTAACAAACAGATATTACAAGAAATGGAAGACAGTGTTTCCTGGATACATAATTCTGAAGTTATTGCTTTAACCCATTAGACCCCACGCGTCCGAAAGCGTCCGGGTCGCTCCT
This sequence comes from Oasisia sp. SBJ-2009, assembly GCA_964017155.1. Lineage (NCBI taxonomy): Eukaryota > Metazoa > Annelida > Polychaeta > Sabellida > Siboglinidae > Oasisia > Oasisia sp. SBJ-2009. Next base: position 16,583,885 of record OZ024862.1, read on the forward strand.
CCCCAGAGCGCCCGAAAGCGTCTGGTGGTGAAAAAGCCTCTAGCGGTGGCCCCATCTTGCGGGTACTTAAGAGACTAATTCCCATTGATTCTTTGATATCTTAGCTATGAATCCCGGGTAATTCTGACGTGGGTTTGCATTGAAAAATTTCGAGTTTTTCGTGATTGAAGTTCATCATCTGTGGACCTTCAAAAATGGCGGCGCCTTGCACATCGTAGCTGTTTACTACTGATTAAGTTTGTGCTTATATATCGTTGGATTGGACACTTCTGACATTGAACTGAAGGTAAGTTTACATTACGTTCGAAATACAACTGAATGAGCGATAAAATGGATGAATTCAATGATCGGAGCTGTGTTTATGTTTCGTTGTCGAAGTTGGGTGACCACCAGTCGGGTTTTCAGCGTCGAAACTGTTGATTATGTTGTGATATATGAAAATTAGGTGTTTTATTATAACAAATCATTAGGTAACATTGTTAATTTTTCTAATGGTTGACATTTCGTTGTTTCAGGTGTCAAAATACCAGTCATCCACGATGTCAACATACACATTGGCAAGACACAGACGTCACATATAGGATGTTGACAACCAAGATAAAAGTCTTGCAAAGCTGTGTTTCCTGTCCATATCCAGATAAAATGAACTGATTTATATAGTACTATGTCTAAACAAGGCAGAGCATCTGTAAATAGAACAATATAATACATTTTATGTGAATAAAACATGATATTCTACTGTATTGTTGTCCAGAATTGTAATGTTCTATGTTTGTCACCTACATATAACAACATATTTTTTACCAACATACACCATAGTTACATCATTTTAAAGATAATTATATGAACATCAAAATAAACACAACTTGCAATTATAGAAAATCAGTACTTTTGAAGATACAACTTAAAATGTGCAAGCACCCCGAATTGGTGAAATCAGTGGCTGCAGCTTGGGGAACAGCAGCACAAGTCAATTTAACCGGCTAGGGTCTAATGGGTTAAGACCCACACAGTTATGGATTGTTTACTGTAAAAATTTGCCAGTAGACATCAGGGAATATACAGACTGTATTTTCTTCCTGATAGAAATTATCAGAACAATGTCAGTCATGTCTAAACAAAATTCTGAGGAAAACACGCGCCCCGTCATTGTCCCAGCGTCGTCACACTTTGAAAGCACAGCTCTGCATGACTTATGTTGTTCCTTTCCATTGTTCTAGGAATTCAGCTACTACTTTATATTATATGTTGAAACGTGGGCTCTGGCAGCCTGAGGTCCAGGAGACTAGTATGGGCTCAAGTTACAGGCCTGGCATCAGGATGTAGAGGCCACATTTCTTTCGCTTAACTATTACAGTGTGCTAAAATGACTCATACACTGTTTTCTCCCATGATAAACAAACATCATCCAGTTGGCCTTTTGCATATCGACACTTGCGTCTGTGTTGTTCCTTGCATAAAGTATGCCTACCCTAGTTAGCAAAAATAATGTACTGAGTGCTGGAAATTAAGTAAAAATTGACTAAGTAGACCTGGAAGGCAATATTAAGACCAGGAATATCATCAACACATAATCTATTAAATATTATGAAACAAACTGTAATGTATCATAACAGTTTAACTATAAACACGTACAGAAGTGAGACACACATCGTTACAAAACTTGTATCAAAATATCAGTAGGTGGAAGGGTGAATATAGGTTATGATAACGTACCTGTTGTGTGAGACGCAGGCTGGGCATCTTTGAAGCGTCGTGATTTATGATCATGAAGTTTGGACTCTCCAGACGCTTCACCTGGTGCACCATCAGGTAACACCGCTTGTTGTCACTGTCATTGGCCACCACCACGCCCTCTGTGACACAACAACCACACCCTCTGTGACACAACAACCACACCCTCTGTGACACAAACAACCACCCTCTGTGACACAACAACCACCCTCTGTGACACAACAACCACAGCCTCTGTGACACAAAACAACCACAGCCTCTGTGACACAACAACCACACCCTCTGTGACACAAATAACCACCCTCTGTGACACAAACAACCACACCCTCTGTGACACAAAACAACCACACCCTCTGTGACACAAAACAACCACAGCCTCTGTGACACAAACAACCACCCTCTGTGACACAACAACCACCCTCTGTGACACAAATAACCACCCTCTGTGACACAAACAACCACCCTCTGTGACACAACAACCACACCCTCTGTGACACAAACAACCACACCCTCTGTGACACAAACAACCACCCTCTGTGACACAACAACCACACCCTCTGTGACACAAACAACCACACCCTCTGTGACACAAACAACCACACCCTCTGTGACACAAACAACCACACCCTCTGTGACACAAACAACCACACCCTCTGTGACACAAACAACCACACTCTGTGACACAAACAACCACACCCTCTGTGACACAAATAACCACACTCTGTGACACAAACAACCAACCTCTGTGACACAAACAACCACACCCTCTGTGACACAAACAACCACACCCTCTGTGACACAAATAACCACACTCTGTGACACAAATAACCACACCCTCTGTGACACAAACAACCACCCTCTGTGACACAAATAACCACACCCTCTGTGACACAAACAACCACCCCCTGTGACACAAATAACCACACCCTCTGTGACACAAACAACCACCCTCTGTGACACAAACAACCACCCTCTGTGACACAAACAACCACACCCTCTGTGACACAACAACCACACCCTCTGTGACACAAATAACCACACCCTCTGTGACACAAATAACCACACCCTCTGTGACACAACAACCACACCCTCTGTGACACAAACAACCACACCATCTGTGACACAACAACCACACCCTCTGTGACACAACAACCACACCCTCTGTGACACAAATAACCACCCTCTGTGACACAAACAACCACCCTCTGTGACACAAACAACCACACCCTCTGTGACACAAACAACCACCCTCTGTGACACAAACAACCACACCCTCTGTGACGCAAACAACCACACCCTCTGTGACACAAACAACCACACCCTCTGTGACACAAATAACCACACTCTGTGACACAAACAACCACCCTCTGTGACACAAACAACCACACCCTCTGTGACACAAACAACCACACCCTCTGTGACACAAACAACCACCCTCTGTGACACAAACAACCACACCCTCTGTGACACAAATAACCACACCCTCTGTGACACAACAACCACACCCTCTGTGACACAAATAACCACACCCTCTGTGACACAAATAACCACACCCTCTGTGACACAAACAACCACACCCTCTGTGACACAAACAACCACACCCTCTGTGACACAAACAACCACACCCTCTGTGACACAAATAACCACACCCTCTGTGACACAACAACCACACCCTCTGTGACACAAACAACCACACCCTCTGTGACACAAATAACCACACCCTCTGTGACACAACAACCACACCCTCTGTGACACAAACAACCACACCCTCTGTGACACAAACAACCACACCCTCTGTGACACAAACAACCACCCTCTGTGACACAAACAACCACCCTCTGTGACACAAACAACCACCCTCTGTGACACAAACGACTGGTCTGTGATACAGTAATCTATTGTCTCATGCACAGAAACAAAATAATAGTTGCCGCTATGTTACTTTTGACACACACCTTTGGTAGAGGGGCACCATCGTCGACAAAAAAATTCTTTGCACATCACCATTTAAAAACAAAAAAATCCAATGGTAACATACACATGTAGGAATATATATATATATATATATATATATATATATATATATAATACATAATAACATATATATGTATATTCAGTGAATTTAACATGGAAAGTTGGCAATACCATTTCGTGTGAAATAACTGAACAAGCGAGACACACCTGGCACGGAGTCTGGCGAGTCGGCATGGAGCAGCTCTATCAACTGGGCTGTCTTAGAGCCTGGAGCTGCACACATGTCTAACACCTGGTGACACAGAGACACACGTCTAACACCTGGTGACACAGAGACACACGTCTAACACCTGGTGACACAGAAACACACATCTAACACCTGGTGACATAGAGACACACGTTTAACACCTGGTGACACAGAGACTCACGTCTCTAACACCTGGTGACATAAGAGACACATGGCTAACACCTGGTGACACAGAGACACACATCTAACACCTGGTGACACAGAGACACATGTCTAACACCTGGTGACACAAAGACACATGTCTAACACCTGGTGACACAAAGACACATGTTTAACATCTGGTGACACAAAGACACATGTCTAACACCTGGTGACACAGAGGCACACGTCTAACACCTGGTGACACAGAGACACACGTCTAACACCTGGTGACATAGAGACACACGTCTAACACCTGGTGACATAGAGACACACGTTTAACACCTGGTGACACAGAGACACACGTCTAACACCTGGTGACACAGAGACACACGTCTAACACCTGGTGACAGAGAGGCACACGTCTAACACCTGGTGACACAGAGACACACGTCTAACACCTGGTGACACAGAGACACACGTCTAACACCTGGTGACACAGAGACACACGTCTAACACCTGGTGACAGAGAAGCACACGTCTAACACCTGGTGACATAAAGACACACGTCTAACACCTGGTGACACAGAGACACACGTCTAACACCTGGTGACATAAAGACACACGTCTAACACCTGGTGACACAGAGACACACGTCTAACACCTGGTGACAGAGAGGCACACGTCTAACACCTGGTGACATAGAGACACACGTCTAACACCTGGTAACAGAGACACACGTCTAACACCTGGTGACATAGAGACACACGTCTAACACCTGGTAACACCTGGTAACACTGACACACATCTAACACCTGGTAATACACACATCTAACATTTGGTAACACATAGACACATCCAGTGAAAATTTTCATTCACACATTTCACTCACCAGGTGGCACCAATGAGGCAATTTATCTCCAAGTCAAACAAACTCTCCCACTTCCCTGTAAAGCTGAACATATTTTTGGACCTTACGAACATATACAATCACCTGAAACGTCCTAACACGACACAAGCTACCAGCACGAATGACAAGGATAATTTCTCAACCTGTACTGACCTTGTGGTGAGATTTAATGTCCATCACCAGGGGAGGGATCATGCTCACTGCTTCCTGGCGACTGATGTTACCCTGCAGGGGAAACAGGAGTCATCACTGAACCATGCACACAGCAATCATGTGACCTGTTGCCTAGCAACGTGTGTTAAGTTCAAAATGGATGCCAAATGTGTGTCGCTGTTCTGTCATGAATGTTTTTTAACGTTTCGCTTTGCCACATAAACAACCAGTTGTAGAAAGTGGAACTGCAAGCAGGGAAGATTCACTTAACAGAAGTTATGTTCTGCCTTTGTAAAGTACTGCACATATGAACACATTTTGGTACGTTTGGTCAGCCTCATGGTTGACCACAGTACAGATCTTCCACTGTATAAACTGAATTAAAAAAATAATAAAATCAAAACAGACCAAAAGACAGTATTCGAATCTTAACTATATAACATGCCTGTCAAGACAGTTGTTGCATTGTTGAATGTGCATACTTTCTGCAATATCTGAGGACAATCTAACCAATAGAATCTGCAAGATGTTTGTAAAATGTAAGGCAGTCTCACACTCTCAGTCTCGGAGATCATGAACTGGTGCAGCTTCTTCAGTGTTGCTGAATTACGGATGAACTTTCTGTCAAAGTCGAGCTGCCACGCCATCTCACCCGGATACCTGGAATACGACATGACAACAAAAGTTATGATAACATTGGAAATAAACCATTTTACCTACTTCAGAAACAAAATATGAAGTACATAAAATTTCTATTTTCTTCTATCTACTTCTGAGTGCAGCAAATTTTCAACTTTAAAAAGACGAAACATGATTGACATACATGCACATGTCGTCAATGACGAAAGCTCACTCACCAAGGAAGGCTTTTAGGAACAGCAATGATTTGTTGGCCATCGACAACTTCAACAAGATTTTTCAGATAACTGCCTTTGATGATTCTCAGCATTTCTTTCGCCTGAGCGCCGTGGCCTGTGATACGAAATGTTGACGGTAACGTAGCCTTCAGAGACGTGATGAATGTCTCCCATTCTTCTTCCGGAACGATGCCTTGAGCCTGCGAAATCAAATGTAACAAGTGTAATGTTCAGCTGTTGTCTACAGGTTGCGTGGGCTGGAACCTGAGATCATCAGTGTCATCAATAAGAAAGGTGAATCATTGGTGTTGAATGAGGGGGGAAACGATGGGAATGCACTGAACATCACTGGTCTTGCAGTTGCAGTCTGCCAACCCGAAAATATTATCAAGAGATTGAGTTTGTAAATTGAATTTTTTATTTACCATTTTCAGAACAGTTAATGCGTGTAACTTTCAAACAATTAGAATGAAGCTGATTAAGCTTTACAACCGTGTAAAAATCATGGCCCAAAGCCAAAGATATTTGACACTGAATATGCATAGAGTAGAAAGATTCAAACTGAATTGAAGTTTGCCATCATGTAAGCACACGATAGACTTTGTTATCATCCAAAATCGGCCGTTTTGCCTCTATTTCTCCATTTGACGCATTCGAAATACACCCCAAGTCATGCCTGTGTCAAAGAAATATATAGCAAACTTTTTATTGAGATTACCGCAGTTCATAATCTTAGTATTTTGGAATGTTTCTTTTTTCTAACTTTTCTACACGTGCATTGTACCTCTGCTCACAGCTTTAAGCCAATCAGGGGACTGCTAACAGTCTGCATTGGGTGAATTTTTTTTACACACAAAGTGCTTTCTGCAGTGTCCACAATTTTTAAGGTTTACGAGATTACCAGGTAATTTTTTCATCCTCAAATATAGCCATGAAGTTATATGGAATTGTCATTCACCTTGTAGTAAGCTTCAAAGGCAGCGTTCTCCTTCACAGTCATGGCATAGTTGCGTTCGTTATCTCCATCACGTGTACCTTTCTGCTGCTGTGAGCCAGATTCTTTGTTTTGCTGAAAATAGCAAAATACTAACAGTGTAACATTTTGATTTTGTTTGATTACACACAGAAATAATTGGAGTAAAAATGACAACAAACCGGCAGCCGTGCAGAAACATGGTCAGTGGTCCCAGCATATGTGACCCGCCTTGCCAAAATGAGACACTTCTCGGTGGAGCTTATAATGATATGAGCCAAAACAGTATGGCATTATTTTTTTTCTTTCGAAAATGACTTTCCAGCGGCAATCATTCCCAAACAGTAAGATCTAACCTATGTAAGTTGTTTAAATGTCATGACTAATGTTTAAATGTGTTTATCTGGTGTGTTTTGACACCTATCAAACGTTGTTTAATGAGTGTGTTTTTTAGACATGAAAAATTACCCACTTTCTCTTCAAGAATAATCCAAGTAAATTGTCTCGCTATGTTTGGTACCCCTGGAAAGCTGGATTTCTATTCTAAACACTGACAACATTTTCATTACACTTTCCATAAATTTGCAGGTTAATGGAGTTTAGCGGCTGTAAGAAGTCGTTTTTTTGTTAGGTCAGAAAGTAAACAAAAAGATCGGTGCGTATGGCCACGATGCTGATGACTCCGGCATGGACTTGTGACAGTTCAGTCAGTTGTGTCCATGGCCACGGCACAGGATGACGCCGCACCCAAGCAAGACATTTCAATGCTGTTCAGTATCCACGAAATCGGTATATTTGACGGTAGTGGATTATTGGAAGATGAAGTAGTCAAATCCTAGATCCGCTCCTATTAGTTGGGAACCCGATATGTTCAGATCAGCCAGACACTGACAGTCTCAGAGCAATTATTCAGAAACGGAGATTCAGATCGAGTCGAGAACTTACATTTCTTCGTCGCCGCGATCGTGGGCGGCCCGAACGTGTCATGATACTACACCTGATCCAAAAATTATCACGTTGTGGAATGTAAATGTTCCAACTGCTCTATACTCTATGTGTTTAATCTGACAACGAATGCAAAAGTTTATCAAACCCAAACCACAAACTTCGTCCACATGTTGCCTGCAACAATAATGGCCGAAATATACTACCAGGTGCACATGAATTACCCGATATAACGTTTTAGCTCTGAGGTTCGTTTGAACTGATAACGTGTGAGAATCATATAATTTAATTATATTTTATTCAACAAATAGCAAACATATATATACAAGGTGAATTCGTAACACAGGGCTTATGTATGTTGTGCATACATAAACTGTATACCATAATGAAAACAATTTATAGGTGTGTTGAAATGCATAATTATTTTAATTCCATAATTATAGGGACCTGCACAAAATCACTGATAACTTTACCATGTTTATGATGGTGCAAGTTGATTCTATGTATAATAGGCAACAAGATACACCTTACAAAATTTAAACATATTTATGCATTCAAAAAGTATGGCAACCTGGCAATTCCTCGGGCCACGTCCACGGCTAGCATAAACTAAGTCTATAATTACGTTCAGTTATCATAATCATAATTTCATCTAATCGGCCTATTAATGTACCGGTTAAATAAACAGTTCTGTACTGTGCACTATACATTTTTTCTAAACATTTAAACGAAAGCGCGTTAGTTCGGTGAACCATTATTAGTTCGCTTGACTTACCATTGCAGGACTAGGTAAAAACTAAACGTGTGGTGTTTTTTGCTGTTAGCATTATTAAACATTTACACTTGGGGTGATCGAGTTTATAAAATTGTATTATGTTTTTCCAGCAAAAAGTCATAGCACGATGTTAGCGTTAATCATTCTGAGTAATGAACAGCACAAACATAAGAATTTTATAAACTCTGAAGTAAATTAAAGACGTACTATAATGTCTACTTTGTCGAATGCGTAAATCCGATGACATAATCTCAGACAAACTTGGTTACCAAGGCTGACACTCAAAAGTTGGACGTGGACGACAATGGTCAGGCTTCGTCTGTACAGCATGTTGACAATCCAGCGAATTGCGACATAATTACTACAATTAGCTGAATTGTCGTCAGCTCCAAGGATGGGCAAGCGACGGCGGCGTTTTGACGCTATGGATTCGTTTGTGACACCGCGAGCGAAGCTAGTCAAACAATCGCTTTGCAGCTGTTTATTCCTATGGAACGCTATAAAAACATGCTGCTTGGTGCTGTTCTTCTATTTCTTCTCAATCAGCCTCACGTTCTACAATCAGAAATATTTCCATGTACGTGTTTTACCACCTTGTTGTGCATGCACTAACCAACACTTGATGACATCCATACACATAAGCTTTAATTTAACAATCCATAAACCTGTTGACAAAATATAAAAAGGATTGTCACACTCGCACTGACGTAAGTAATACAACTTTTTTAACTGTATACAAAACCACCATAAATACCTGTGTCTCTGTGATAACGACACTTTTGTCTAATGATAAGCCTAGTACATACTTTACTTGGGCTTGTATTTTAACTAGGAGTATAGGCCATTTAACGATCCATGGTTATCCACGTACAGTTGCCTACTAGATATCATTTCCTTGATTTCTCTCCTGGCCTGGTGTATCCCACCTACTTTCTTTTGGTTTCAGTGTCTCTCTGCCAGGTGTTTCTCAGCTTTTCTCATCATCTCTTCCCCGGGGGCTTCCAAGTAACTGTTGGATGATATTTGCTGCAGGTTTTCTCAGTGTATGTCCTGTCCACATACTGTCATACATTGTCTTTTATTAATTTTCTGTTGGTAATTAAATTGTTTGGTCTAGGCATAAATCCATGCAGTAATTGTCATATAGACAGTGTAGTGTTGAGTAATAAATAAGGACATGAAACAGGGTTCTGTCACAATGTCGCCATAGTCAGTGTTAGAATAATCACAGCATGTTGATGTCCAATAAAATTAAATGCCTGCAATCGACACAAACACTGGTGGTATTTGGGATACAATTTAAGACCCACTAACTTTATCTCTCATTGTATGTCTTGATACAGAAATTGGTTGCCACATCATTAAAACACTAGTAATTTTTAGTATTTGATTTTAATTGTATTATTTCAAACTGTATTTTAGCCCCTATGTTTTGTATGTTTAGGCTTAATTTATTATATATATCTTAGCACCATTGCTGTCATTTTTGTCTGTGAAAAAAAATTGAATTAGGTTGTATTGTTATGACATAATATATAAGTGATAACTCCATGGTGTTTTTAGCAATCTTTTATTATATATAGGCTTACATGATACATTACTATATACTTTGCCAAATGACCCTGTACAGTATTTATAGTAGATATACGGTCTAGGGCCACACAACCTATAGTTAGTGATTAGTAGTAATATCGGTGTCTTCCCGTTATAGCTACTTCCCGTTATAGCTACTTTTTATTCCCGTTATAGCTGCTCGTTAAGTTTGACAGGCAAACTAGTCCCGTTATAGCTACTTTTCTATTTCTCCATTTTACAATGTAACAAGATAAGGGAGCATTAACTATTTCATCTCCATCCAGCTGATGTCCATGAGGGGTGGACTGCTTTTATGTAAGTGTGTCCCACTGAGGAATTTCCACAAAGTCCAGTGATAATTTTTAACAAGTACTTTGTGGAGACATGGCTTGGTGAAGATTCAAAAATCACCATGGACACGTGGGATGTTTACACAGAATCTGACAAATGAACAAACAACCATATTGAGGGATGGAATTCCAAGTTTGCAAAAGTGGTGAGGAAACACCATCTCAACATCATCCAGTTCATGGTTGCTAAACATGATGCCACCATATAACAAGAATACTTGATGACATTCATTACTTTTTGATAGTTGGTAGTTGTCTTTTGAAAACAACATTTTGCACAAGTGTTTTATGGTATATTTTCAAATTTCAAATAACTGACAGTTACATCTATATACCATTCTTATGACTTTTTAAATGTGTCCTTCAGTAATACATTTCATGTAGAAGTCTTACAGTAATCTGAAACAGTTAATGCTCCCTCTTGCTGTCCCCTCCTGAATTGTGTAATTAAATAAGTAGCTATAACGGGACTAGTTTGCCTGTCAAACTTAACGAGTAGCTATAACGGGGAAAATATGTAGCTATAACGGGAAGTAGCTATAACGGGAAGTAGCTATAACGGACCTAGACCGTAATATCTACTATAAATACTGTATTCCTGATTAGTAGTAATATCTACTAAAAATACTGTATATGGCCATTAGGGAAGATGTACTCTAATGGTGTATGGGCTGGTCCCATTACAGAGTAGAGGTATTAGGCTACTCGGTGTGTAACAACACCACTTTCCTCCCCAAGTTAATTCATGTCCACTGTAATCAGATGATTTCTGTAAGTCCAAGATGATAAAGTTATACTAACTAGAGCAGCCACAACATTGAACCAGTCACTATATATGTTCTAGATATATGTTATTTTTTTATAGATATGTTAGGGCCTTTGACTTTGCAACGGCGTCCTCATTACACCCCTAATTGTTTTACTACATGATGTCAGAATCAATTTTTTTTCTATTCTTCATGGCAATCTTGTTCAGTTTTGTCTCGGTATGTAGGAATAGCATTTGTGATTACACGTGTCACCTTTTTCAGATATTCAAGAATCCTCTGTCGATCACAATGGTTCACCTAGTGGTGAAATTTGTCCTGGCCGGCTGCGTCCGTGGTATCTTGACATGTTGCACTGGCAAGAAACGCACCACTTTGCCCTGGTTGATGTACGTCACAAGAGTTGCACCTCCAGGTAATTTGCATCTTGCATATTCACGTCCAGCATTAACAAGTTTAAATGTTCAATGTTGTTATTTGGCCTGAGAATAACAGCTCTTTGGGACTACACAAATGTTATAATCTTGATCTAAGAAATTATGTTTGTATATACTCACATGATATAGAGCCTCACTCTCAATTCCAGGCATTCGCCAGTTACTTTGTAACTTATTTAAGAGAGGCTCACAATTACATATATGTGAGTGTCGGTTCACAATGATGTAATCATGTAATATGTTTTGTTATATATATAATGCCACATCCGATATTGTTGATGACGCTGCACAACTGTCGTGTGTGTCATATAACGTTGTCATATTAACGAGACAACAACATACTGAAAAACTCAAAATGTTACAATTAAAATAGAATACAATAAAATAAAAATATGAATAATATTATTTAAAATACTACTAATAATAAGAATAAAATAATAAATACATATTGAATTATGTAGAATGTGCATATAAAGAAGTAAATAATTAATTAAAAAAAAATAGTATTAATAAATAAATATGCTCTGTGATTAATAATATAATAAATTATTTATTGAAACATTTAATATAAAATGTTATGTGATAAATCCTGAATCATGAATTCATATTAATTATCACAGATACGATAACTAATTAAAATTGGCTTTAATGGAGGGCAGTGTTCTTCTAGAATGAGACTAGGGTTATATACAAAAATTGAAACAGTGCAACAAGTATTAACAACACTGTGTCTCTAATGTGTGACTTGAAATAACCTTTTGATACCTAGGACATACATATATAACACTTAGGTATAACACTCATGGTACATATATAACACTTAGGTATAACACTCATGGTACATATATAACACTTAGGCATAACACTCATGGTACATATATAATACTTAGGTATAACACTCATGGTACATATATAACACTTAGGTATAACACTCATGGTACATATATAACACTTAGGTATAACACTCATGGTACATATATAACACTTAGGTATAACACTCATGGTACATATATAACACTTAGGTATAACACTCATGGTACATATATAACACTTAGGTATAACACTAATGGTACATATATAACACTTAGGTATAACACTCATGGTACATATATAACACTTAGGTTAGCTTACTGGGTATGTAAAACACTGACCAATAAGAATACCTCATCTTTAGCTAAAGAAATATGATATAGTGACACACTGCATACGTATTCTTTTTATTACAATTAACCAATATTTATCAAATCCAAAATATCTGTTTCACATTAAGCTTTGTTTAATAATAATAGTTTCTCACCCAGCCCTCCTGTTAATGCTCTTGAGTTGACCTTTGCAGCAGTGGCTGTGTTTATTACAGAAAATGGTAGTATCAAGTTTAATGTTTGGTTGAACAAAACTAGTCAGTGGCACCCCCCTGATGTGAGGATTTACACTAAATGTTGTAGATTTAATGTGAAACAAATAGCAGCATTTTATACACACTGTTTAATACCTTATGACGTTTCATATCATTTGGTATAAAAATGACTACAAGTATAGTTTCATGATTATAGGTTTTGCAAGCTCTCTGGACATTGGGCTGTCCAACTGGGGCCTTGAATTTGTAACTATATCACTGTAAGTACTTGCAGTTACCATTTCAATAATTACAAAGAATCAAATACTGTGCTTACAAAATAGTTACAAATTAATTTTGCTAAGACTATTCAATGAGTTGCAGCAAATAGTTATACAGTTCTTGAAAAAAAAATTCTATATTTGGTGAGTAAATATATTGTTCTTGATATTTTGTAGATACATGTATTTACTGTACAGGTAGTCTGTTTTGAATGGCGTAGGACTATGCATTGTTTTTGTAATTTGCATAAAAATGGGTCCCAAAAAATGGCAGCAATTCCTTGCAAGTGGTATCCCCCCCAAAATTACCTGTTGTACATTCATCTTAAGTTCTTAACTCACAACTTTGGAATTCTTTATGAATCAAATTTAAAGTTTGTTGCAGCATTTGCATACTAAGCTATACTGAGCTTTAACATATTTTTTTTAATTTTAAATTAAGTTTGTATATTTACACACTTTACTGATTTATTCATGTTGATGTTTATCGTTTTCCGATACTGTATGTATTAAACATTTTATTTGTTGTACTTTCAGCCTGATTACCAAAAAAAAGAACAAATAATGAATAAATGAAACAGTTATTATTAACATGATATTGTCTCTACTCTGCTACATTTTACCAGTTCCATATGCATTTTAAGTGTATTTGCAGTTTAGTAAATCTCTTGTTGTTTATGCTAATACACTTTGTTGGTTGCAGGTATACGATGACAAAGTCAACTTCTATTATATTTATATTGGGATTTTCAATACTATTTAGACTAGAAAGACTGGTAAGTATTATTCTTGTTGAGCAGTTTTGATGCTATGCTAAGTTCAGAGCATGCATTAGCATTTATACATTAATTTATACATTAATATATTTCCACTTTATTTATTGTTAAAAACTGGTAATAGGCATACAAAGTAATGACGTAGTGTTGGCCTGTGACTTCTTAAAAACTGCATTTTCTGTTTTCATACAGAAACACAGTCACACACCCGCACGCACGCACGCACGCACGCACGCACGCACGCACGCACACACGCACACACACAGACACATTGTTAGTAGTGACATTACAATGGGTGCAAGAGTTTTACTGTTTGTTTTCAGAGGTGCTCGCTGGTAATCGTAATCACGTGCATTGCGCTGGGTTTGACGATGTTCACCTTTGACCTAACCCAGTTCAGCATGGAGGGTTTCATATTGGTATTGATTGCGTCGTTCCTGTCTGGGCTGCGGTGGACCCTCGCACAGAAAGTAATGCAGAAGAATGAATTAGGTAGGAAACAACACATTATCCCAGGTTCTTCTGTTGCCATGTGATTTGGAATGTTTTATTAATTTAATTAATTAGTTAGAGTCTTGCAACATTACATCCATCTAAACATGATGTGAACATTGGCCTTGTCAAGTGCATGCAACCAGTGCCGAACACACCGCACAAAGTGATCAATATTTTCTGTCTTCAAAACTTTTCATCCGTCAATGGACAGGAGAAAACTGAAACTGGATGAAATCCATATTTGTGACATTAATGTTTTGCATTGCACTGTACATATATAGACATTAATTGGTTATGGTTGCCATACTGTTGAAATGACTGTTGTTTCTCTATTTCTATATTTATATATTGATCTGGCAGTTGCCATGGTAATGCAGCTAATTAATGCAATACATGTAACAAAGACAAATTGTTTGCTGGGCAGGACTTGGTAACCCTGTCGACATGATGTACCACATCCAGCCCTGGATGATGGTGGCTCTCCTGCCTCTGTCTGCCAGCATTGAAGGTAAGTCACATGACCTCATCACTGGACACATGACCACATCACTGGTCACATGACCACATCACTGGTATGTTGTCATACACCAAATTATGAAGCAATTTGTTTTATAAATGTTGTACACACATAGAATGTTTGTTGATTTATTGTCCAATGGTTGTTCATGGTTTGTTTTGACAATCATATTTACGAATGAATATTACAGATTCGCTTCTGAAGTGACGGAGGTGAACTTCTCTTCGATTTCTAAAAACACAAGAATATAATTATTTATACAGAAACAGTGCAAAGCAATTAATCAGTTGTCAAAAATGTAATATGTTAGTTATGGATTTCTGGTGTTACACTGATTGTTCTTTGAAGATTTAATTAGAAATAGAAAATTAGTAGAAAAAAGTAGATATAAAATTGGTTGAACCGTGTGTTTGTGAGGGCATATGAAACATGCTAAAATTGGGAATATGTACATTTCTATATGGAACCTGGTTGTCATTTCAGGGGTTCACTTTGTGACATCAAAACACACGTTTGGGTACACAGACAGCAGCGTGATGATAAAGACTGTGGGTATTATCATGCTGGGAGCCATGCTTGGCTTCATGCTCGAGTTATCTGAGTTTCTACTTCTCAGTTTCACCTCTGGGCTGACGTTGATAATTGCTGGCGTTATAAAGGTGGGTATCAAATTGTTTTAATGAAAGTTAAAGAGTTTAGAAACAATCCTTCCACATCCCCCTCTGTCTCTCCCCCTCTCCGTCCACCCACCCGTCCGTCTCCTTCCTTCCCTTGCTGCTCATGTTCCAAACTTTTTTGAGATCATCTACAATCCCACAAAGGAAATATACTACTGCTTTCTTGAAAACCACCTTACATTAACCAGTGTATGAACAATGAAATTATGAATACTTCACAGAGAAATTGAGATTGTCCGTCCGTCCGTCCGTCCGTCCGTCCGTCCGTCCGTCCGTCCGTCCGTCCGTCCGTCCGTCCGTCCGTCCGTCCGCCCGTCCGCCCGCCCGCCCGCCCGCCCGCCCGCCCTCCCTCCCTCCCTCCCTCCCTCCCTCCCTCCCTCCCTCCCTCCCTCCCTACATGAACATGCACATACGTATGTGTACACTCACATCATTAGATGCTGGGTGTATTCTCTTACTGGCCATTGTGATGAATGTGTCGTGTTTGTAGGAGCTGTGCATACTGTTACTGGCTGTCGTTGTGAATGGGGACAAGATGAGTGGAATCAACGCCATTGGGCTGGGCATATGTCTCATTGGCATCATACTTCACATCATCTTCAAAGCTGTACAAGGTGGGCGCTTAACTCTGGGTGATCCATTGTGTTTCTGTATTTATTTGACATGAGGTTAAAACAAATAGTTTACTCTGCAACAACATAACAGTCAAACACAAAACAATCATTTAAAATAGTAAAGTTGTGCTGCTAGGCTCTTGATAATCCATCTTGTTTCTACCTGTCATTAAAGTTGGGTGAAATCAGATAAAACTGTATTCTGCAACAACATAACAATATACATTGTATATACAAACCAACCATTTAAACAGTAAAGTTGTGTTGCAAGGTGGTCAGACTGTAGACAGTTGGGTAGTAACATGTCATGGATTACTGATAAAGTTTTTAGTATATTAATGCTATTATCAGCAATAGTAAGAACAACAAAATGAGTGTTGTCTCACTACGTTGACCCTAGTTGTACGAAACAAATATATAGTCCAACACCTGGCCTACACTGTTTTAAGTCTGCAATTACTATAAACCTTTTGTTAAATCATCTTTGTATGTCTGTGGTAACAAATGTTTCTTGTACATTCAGCAAATGAGCCGAAGCCACTAGGTGTGGAGGCAGAGACGTTGCTTCGGAATGGCTCAGGAATACCAGAAAGCTGTGATGAGGAAGAAGAAGAAGAGGAAGAAACCAATATATTTGATGTGATTAGAGATAGGTAACATATATTTTCTTGCCATGAATAAATTCACAGGATTACTACCAGTGCCGAAGTTTCACGCAAGACTGAAACAGCTCAATTGGTTTTATGGTATAAATAATTAAAGTTGTTGCACGACTGTGTATCGTGCTGTATATGCAAAATAGTGCCAGTAAGGGAATTAATGGGTAATTAAATGATAACTAGCTGGTAAAGTGTATTTTTGCTTGTCCTGATAAATATGTTTTTATATAAGGGTGCTTTGATAGGGACCAAATTGTCACAATTGTGTGTGGATCATAACATAATAATGTGCAAGAATGTTGATGTGTAAAAAAGTCGTAGAAGTTGAATTAACTAAACTGTCAACATCAGTACTGTTGACCCTTCAACATTCCTTCCTTGTTTGTCCGTCCACTGCAAGCAAAGTGACCTGAGTCTCGATTATCAGATTATTGTTTGGCTAATTATTGGATAATCCTGAGCTCACAAAGAGATTTAGTCATTAAACAATTTCTTGTTTAATTTAAGGAGCATTTGCAAAATGCAAAAGGTAGCCACTGGGTAAACTATTTATGTGACACAGGTGAATGTAGCCCTATGATGTATTGCCTGCAAATGATTCACTTCTTTTGTGCACTGCATATGTATGCAATACATAGTTATGTGCATTCGTTATTTCATGTTATGACTAAGACTATTTTGTTACCTACTCACTGCGTTCAACATTATTGAAAACTGATTGCAACAAAAAATGTTCGATTACACGTGCTACTGTTTCATATACGTATGGTTGTATGCAATTTGCAGTGATGCTATTTGTTATCAGTATTGTAGTATGATCATGGACCCCTCCATTTGTTGCCTTGTCAGACGTCATCGAGTGGACATGTTGACCAAATTGATGTTGTTGCACTACTGGATACATTAACACTGTAACAACTTTCCCTTACACTAAACAGATGATGAAAAACACCCGTTTAGGTGCCATTCTTTGATTGCTTGACAGCGTTTGCTAAGCAACCAGGTCATGTAATGGATAGGTCAGTTGTTTCGGTTTTCTCCCAGCTGATAACTTTGTTTGAAGTACTCCACTCCTGTTTGAATAGATCATCTTGTCAGTAAATTAAGTCTGTACATCTGTCATGGAACATGCTCTATGTGCCATCACTGAAGCCATAGTGGGGAGTGATGGCTATGGCCACTTGCCAGCATATTGTATCAATGTGCATTCTTAATATAGCAGTGTACGAGGTCAGTCAGGCGTGACAGCTCAATTCAACTGGCCAATCTGCATTCCAACTGCCAGGATTTGCACGACAACCAGTATTCTGCAGTGAATTGTAAGAAACAAATATATAGTCCATGACCTGGCCTACACTGTTTTAAGTCTGCAATTACTATAAACCTTTTGTTAAATCATCTTTATATGTCTGTGGCTCAGGGGTAGAGCTTCGGACTCTCGACTACGAGAACCCGGGTTCGAATCCTGGCTGCGGCGTTAAAACCTTGGGCAAGTTTATTCACTTTACATTGCTCCAGTTCACTCAGCTGAATTAAATGAGTACCTGGCTATAGACAGTGATGGATATGTGTACGAGCAGCCTTCGCGCATTAATTTTAGCATATGGCTGGATGCTTCCCAGAGAAGCCGAGATGGTGTCTGAGTGAACAGGTCTGTCAGGGAAGTAAAGTGTAAAGCGCTTTGAACGGTCCTGAGGATTGGATATTGCGCTATATAAGAACTGCCTTTACTTTTATTCTCAGATGTTAAGCTTGCAATATCTGAATTAAACAACCATTTGTAACTATTTTTAAAAAGTATGCATATTTATTCACATTAATAATTATAGGTCACTATGGCAATTCATGTTATTCAGAACATTTTGCTTTTGAAAAATCACCAGTTTCCCAGTCTGGTCAGTTGAAACATAAATGTAGGCAAATGATTAACATTTGTCCTTTGAAGTTTAATTAACAAGCATATGTTGTGGGGGGAACGTTTATCATTTTGATGTTGAGAAATGTACTGTAATATATATAATATATATGTACATATATATATGCCATGTTGATTCACTGTTAATGTTGCACATAAAATATATCAAGGAGTTTGGAAAAGGTGTAACAAAGTTGTCGGGTGAGACTGAACTGGGGGTTCTGTGTGGTACAAGTGCTGTGCCCACAATGGCCTCACACACAGCTAGGACAGTCTCAGAATGCAACTTTAACATGTTTAAATGTAAGGCAAATAAAGCTGTTTCTTCACTGAACGTTTGTCATGTTTCAGACTCATGTTGTGAAAACTTACACCTATCTAATAGCGATGACAACATGCTCACATGTTTATTCAAATTTGTTATTTATTTTTGAGTAAATAATCACAAATAACTAAGATTGTTTTGTGTTCATCCAAATCAATATGCAAGTCTGCACTAAACCAACTGTAAATATTACAATGCAGATTTATATACTACCTGGCTGAATTGGTTGAAGAAGCAGCTTTCATATGGCATAGCCTCACCACGTTTCTGATACATCAAGGAGGCATATAGCAAGTACGTAAGCAATTCCACATAATTTTATATTATATATGGCACAAGGGTATGTTTCTTTTCTCAAGAATTCTTAGTTCAAGCAAAGTCGTCATTACTTGGTTTACATTATTGTATTATGTTTTAACTACTTATTTATTAATGGGATGTGTAATTCTTAATTGTTGTGGTTAGAAATAAATTAGGGTAACACAGGAATATTATTTTTACGCATATATCATGGAAAAATACTACCGGGTAATTATAATTATACTGATAATGACATCTTCACAAGATGTTCCTTCAAAACAATCTGTATTCGTAAAAAAAAATCAAGTTGGAAGTATAAAATGTTAGAAATGTCTTATTTCACAGCTACTAATTTTTACTCACATCGATGTTTCAACCACCATCTGTGGTCTTCATCAGGAACAGTGAAGATACAGTTCATGATGAAGACTGCTGATGGTGGTAGAAATGTCGATGTAAAAAAAATAATAGTTGTGAAATTGTTTTGAACATTTTGTTCTCAATCAGTTTTCTATTCTGCCGTTTTGCCTACTATCAGACATCTACTATCAGACATCTACTATCAGACATTTATTATGTGTTGATACATGAATGTCATCACAGTCAGTTTGCTTCTCTGCTAAACTGTGTTCGATCGTCAACGCCTGGAAGAAAAGTACTCGCTTTTAAAATTAACTTTTATTATAACAGTATTACGATTCACACTACCCGGGGTAGATGTTAAACAGATGTTAATCGATCTTTCATGTATTCTGCAATTGCTTCAAGTCTTGATCAGCTAGTGACATTGCATAAAATAACTCACATTATGTTATGATAAACGTCATCCCGTATGAATACTGCTTACAGCGCCATCTGAAGAATGGACAAGTCAACACTTTCACTTTCCTTTTGACTTTATTCAAAAATACTTGGCATTGATACATGTGGGAACACAGCAGCTGGTGACTTGTTTACAACAACACACCCACAATATGGCGTCACACTTCATTCAGTTTGCACGTTACTAAAATATACACAATCCATGACAAGCACCGATTCAAAAAGAACCTGAAAATGTGTGTACCATTTAAGAATATATCATACATTTGTTAATATTACACCAGCTCCAAGCAATCCAGACTTTCATGGCCTGATTTTCAACACATTTTCCCAATTTTATTTGTATGCTTCATGAGGTTCACTTTTTGAAAGTTGACAAATGTATATCAGAACAAGGTATTGTTTAGTTTGTAAGTATGATGCATTAGACATATAAATGTTAACATGAAGAATATATCTTGCCTCACCAATATCAGATGTGTGAGTACAAAGGATAAGTTTGCGCAGAAACTGTTTTTAATGCATTTAGCAGTGGCTCAACACTCGTACCCATATCAACATTGTTATAGGGCTGAAACCTATTCCACCTCTATGACAGCTGGTGTGACTTGACGCAGTAGCAACATTCGTGTAACTCACAGTGGCCTACTATAAAAATACTATTGGAATTGGCATGAGTTCAAAGGTTACACCTTTGAACTCATGATAAATGTGACTTATACTGTATGACATAATCAGACCAAACTTCTATACAAATTAGTCGTGTAAACAGGCCTCAAATACAGACTACATACAAACACTAATAAGGAAGTTCTGAAGGTACCATTCACAGCATTATTTGTACACACAGACAAATACAGTACAAGGATAAACTGGTCCATAAAAATGTACAGTACAAGGACTAGGATATAAACATGGATAATAGAAGGATTAGTACATAAACATGTACAGTACAAGGACTAGTATATAAACATGGATAATAGAAGGATTAGTACATAAACATGTACAGTACAAGGACTAGTACAGTACAACTACAAGGAGGACCTGGTACATAAACATGTACAGCACATGGCGGGACTAGTACATAAACATGTACGGTACAAGGACTAGTACATTACAAGGAGGAACTGGTACATAAACATATACATGGAGAGACTGGTAAGTAAACAGACCGATTTTAGCACACACCCATACATTCAGAGCAATCAAGTTCTCCAATACCACATTCATATTAAACAGAGCCGGTAAAAGATAATTTTAGTATTGGTAAAATCTATGAACTTACCAACCATCCTACATAACAAACTGAACTCAGGCCTATGACAGCAACTGTTACTTTGCTACTCAATAAAATATTGTGATTTTTCACATTTAATTAACTGAACACTGTAAACTGAAATTCTGCAACTTGTATGTACTTCTAAAAATTGTGTTCAAAAAAATTATCTTGTGCATCTACGAATTACATTTGTACTAAAATTCACAAAGAAAGCAACAACAAAAATTGATAAAATAACATTGCGTAGCAACTGATATAAATAAAATTATATGCACAATTTATTAGAATCCAACATACTCAAAGTATTGTATCTTTATGTTACAGTACCTTACATACTTATTTAATATTATGCAATGTTATACTATCTTTTTTTTAAACCCACAACATTTTACAGGGGCCATACACAATGACCGATACCAAATTCGAGGCTATTTCAAGGTTAATGAAAAGAAAATTCAATGCTATTATTATTATGCATGAGCCACAACATCATTGACCACAGCCCACAACTGGTGAACAAACGATGGACAGACATCAATGCTAACAAATAACAGATCTATTCATTGCATCTATATATAATGCTAAGCGTGTAACATCCAGGACCCAATATATTTTGGTAAAGGCCAGACTGTGGACATGTCAGTAAACATTTTGGTAACAGGATATTTTCATATGCAGATATCTTGGTAATAGGACACTTTGGTAACAAGATATTTGAGTAACTATTGAAAAACCAATATTTTGCAAACTCACGAGACTTGTTTTCCTCCCAGTCTGCCAAACAACAGTCACTGCTGATTCATCCTACAGCTGTGTCTGATCCGGCCTTGTTCGTCCACCTTCAGTCATCTCCACTGCTGTCTGCAGTGCTACAGGTTGTGTGGCAGCCTGGGAGAATGTGATCCCATCAGAGAAGTCAGACTGGAACACTGGATGGAGGCAGGCAACAGGAAGGAGGAAGTTTGTCCCAGGGACAGACAGAGTGGAGGGATGTACATCAGATCACGTCAACCTGGCCACATCTGTCAGCCAGTCACAGTGGTACTTATCTAGTTACCCAAAGTGTCCAATACACGTGAACCTCTGTGATTAATAAAATTATGTTACTTGCTACAGCATTCAGGTCACCGTGGCTGTGGTCTGTGACTATGTCCCACTGTGCTCTGTCTATATTTTTATTCATTACACATTTACATATTTTTCAGTACTTTACATATAAAAGTTTCCGTGTTTTTGACTTGTTCAGTTTTTTCAGGTTTTATTATATTTTTAACAAACAACTTCTAGTATTTTGTTGTTGCAATTATTCAGTATTATATCGTAATCCTTAGTAATAGTATTAATCAGTTTACAAGAGAGACAGGATCAGTTCAGTGCTAACACTCCCAACAGTCCTGCTCTAGACAGGAGTCTATAAATAAACTTAATTATTATTGATGGCAATATTTCTGGACAAAACTATAATATTAAAGTACAGATTACGTTCTGTCATTTATCAACTACTTGTCGGTTTACAAAAACACAAATGTCATCAACATCAGTGACAAGTACTCATATGGCAGTAATTACAATCAGTTGCAGTTATATCTATTACAAGAATTATAACACCACATTCCTGGCTTTAAACAACAACAGAAAATCTCCTTGTTCAATTATATTAGTTATGTAAATGGTTCTGAAGTTCCACAATCTGTTAATAGAACTGTATTAGGTCATCGTTGCAAGGTTGGTAGCTGAAAATATCCTCACACTACACCAAAATGCTAACCTCAGGTTTCAATACTGCAAAGACAATGTATATTAAGCAACATTCAAAAATAAATATGCTCTGTTCAAAAGGAAATATCAAAAATATATATGCATATTTCTTTCAAGTGTAAAGAAATTTAGATGTGACTACCCAACTGGATAAAATTCTGAAAACATAATTTATAAAGACATTCACATCAAACTTTAGGAGAAATAAACAAGGATTCTAATCTGCAAAATTATACATGAAATTACTGTAGAATGATAAGGAATCATTCAATCATGGAAATACATTTTAACTGTTATAAAACTGACATTTACTATAATTGTAGTCCTATTTAACATGGATGACATTCCTCGTCAATGAAATTGTTCTTATATGACAAAATATGCTGTGAATGGTACCTCTACTTTCTATGCCATATACTGATTACTTGGTGTTACTATATTGGAGTGTACAGTGGGGGAGGGGTGAGGTTGGGGCTGGGGGGGGGGGGACGGCAGTATCATTACAGTGGAAGCCATCTCCTGGATTTTGAGATACAAGTGTAACAATACCAAAATTTTATTCTGGTATCTGCTCAAGGCCACAAAGTCACGACCAATTAAAATATACCTCTCCACTGCCTCCAGGGGGATTCTCTCTATGTATAGTAATGCCACGCTGAGAACAGTCTGTTGTTTAGCATCACTGAGTAACCTGAACACATGATTCAAGAAAGCTATCAACCGTACAGAAATGTTGCTACGGCAGCTGATCAGACATCATCCACCCAGACACTTCTGACTCCAAGTGTGACAAGTCAACATGTTCTACGAAGACAGACAGGTGGGATGGAAGAAAGTTGAGTGTTGGGAGAGGGAAGGTGTGAGTGAGAGAGAGTGTGTGGGAGAGAGAGAGTGAGAGAGAGAGAGAGAGTGAGAGAGAGAGAGAGAGAGAGGGAGTGAGAGAGAGAGAGAGAGAGAGAGAGGGAGTGAGAGAGAGGCAGTGATAGAGAGAGAGAGAGAGAGAGAGAGAGAGAGAGAGAGAGAGAGAGAGAGAGGGAGTGAGAGAGAGAGAGGGAGTGAGAGAGAGAGAGAGAGAGGGAGTGAGAGAGAGAGAGAGAGAGGGAGGGAGGGAGGGAGGGAGGGAGGGAGGGAGGGAGGGAGGGAGGGAGGGAGGGAGGGAGGGAGGGAGGGAGGGAGTGATAGAGAGAGAGAGAGAGAGAGAGAGAGAGAGAGAGAGGGAGTGAGAGAGAGAGAGAGAGAGGGAGGGAGGGAGGGAGGGAGGGAGGGAGGGAGGGAGGGAGGGAGGGAGGGAGGGAGGGAGGGAGGGAGGGAGGGAGGGAGGGAGTGATAGAGAGAGAGAGAGAGAGAGAGAGAGAGAGAGAGAGAGAGAGGGAGTGAGAGAGAGAGAGAGAGAGAGAGAGAGAGAGAGAGAGAGAGAATGACAGACAGAGAGAAATAGAAAAGAGACAGGCAGTGGTCAGATAATCAACGATGCCGATTCGGATTGATTTGTGAGACTCGAAAGCGGCAGGTAGCTAACAGTTATATTAGCAAGTCTGGAAACAATCTAGTCTGATACCGCATAACAGCACAAACTGGTGTGTCACTATTGAGGCAATGTTCATTCACTAATAATAAAGTTATTCACCTCACAATTGATTGTTGGGCCTTCTGACTGTATACTTTCACCTGCTACACGCAGGCAAATGTAGTCAATATGAATGTTCATATATACATAGACAGACACCATCATCATTATTATTTCTCAGCAAGAGACTCCAATTTGACATTTTTAAACAATCGGAGCACATATATATTCATATACTATACAGTAGTCTATAAATGGCTGTGACCATCAAACTTAATATGCACATCAATTAATACTGTATTTTGCATTTTCCAAATGTGTCGATTCAGAATGGTTCCAGAAATTGTTGCAAGACCTGCACACACGGATGACTTAGCCCACTGGCTGAGACTACTGACGGAGGGATGCTTGGCAAACCAATTCATTCTGAATGTAGGCAAACAGGTTGTCAACTTTAGTCACCGGTGTCTTAAAGACGACTCTATCACTTTGATAGCCGCCTACAACATTGAAAATTCACAAATGTGACTCCACACGTTTACATCACACAGCAGTGTAATGCCCAGTCATGATCACCCGACCACACGTCTCAACTATCACTCATTTACACTCAACGCACACACATAATCATCACACATTTACAGTCATCACGAAAAATGCAATCGTTACCGATCATCTCCCGTCCCCGTCGCCGTCGCTGGAACGACCGGTTTCGGTTATCACAGTTATTGACGGTTGCGACGTCCATCCCCGAACGCAGCGCCACCTACTGGGCAACCTCCAGCACGTATCCCGACAGCAGGTTGAGGTCCGTCTCGGACGGATGCGTCGTCAGGATCGTACGTATCGCGTCCTCGTGCTCGGGAAAGACGCCTTTCAGCTCCGACGTCAGTCGTGCCGTGTCCTGCTGTGTTCGGGGGTTCGACTTCGGCTGCGCTTGCGTCTTTCGGTTCTTGTCCTGCGGCGACGACGACGCGGCGGAGGCGACGGTGGGCCACGTCCCGGATGACAGCTGCCGCAGTGGCTGTCCGACTCGCTGCCAGGTCGCGGGCGGCTGAGACTGCCAGTGCTGCTGGCGAGGCTGCTGCTGTTGCGCCACGCTACCGCCAGCTGTGCCAGTTGTGACGGGACCATTGCCAAACCAGGGCCGCTGGGAAGGCTGCACACTGCAAGCGAACTGGACCATCAATTCCACTGCGACTCCAGCAAATAACTGGACAGATACAATAGTAAATATATTGTTCATGGCTCCAAGAATGGTTTATTGTAGTATAATTAACTTACTTTGGAGCTTAATGTCGAAAATGAGTACGACGTTTTGATCCGTCAGCTACAGACCTTGTTCATGTACTGGTGTCACGTGTGTTGCCTCAGATTTTGGCGGGATAATTTGATTGTAGATGGCAGGCAGATGGTATCCCTGATCTCTGTTCGTGGTAGGGGCTCTCTGTTTGATGTATATGGCCTCCTTCACTTTTCTCTTGTGCCAGTTGGATTGACGGGTCAGTATTTTTGTGTTCTTCAATGACACTGAGTGTCCTGTGGCCCGGCAATGATCTCCTACTCCTGTTGGTTTGTCCAGGTTTGTGTGTTCTTTGAATCACCTATGTATGTGTGGCTGCTGTCGATGTCACACGTGATGTTGTAGATGGTTCTGAGGCAATACACGTGACACCAGTACGTGAACAAGGTTCGTAGCTGACGGATCGAAACGTCGTACTCATCTTCGACATTAAGCTCCAAAGTAAGTTAATTATACTACAATGCACAGATACAGTTTCTTGTTTTTTTTTAGATGCACTGCCTACGGATTATCAGAAGTACTACCAGGGCAGACTACACATCAACCAGATCAAAGAAAAGAAGGATCATAGAATTCAAGACTTTAAAGGACACTAAAAAAGAAGAATATCTCGCTTCAGGAAAACATTCAGCAATCCAGTGTTCACTACAACATGTAATTCATCTGTATAGATTGATTTAAGTAAGTGAAACTATTGGACGAACAGTAAAATTACCTGATTCGGAATGGGCTAACCCACCTCTCATTTAAGGCATCTACTTATAATCAAATACCAGGTACAAAGACAAAGTCATATAACTGCCATATCATGCATTATGTGAAGAGGTTTATTTAAATGGTTAGTTAAAATTTGTATTATTTTAAAGTACATTACAATCAATTTCCTTTTAGTAATTTGTTTGCATTCAGTTAACTTCCTCAGAAGACTCCCACTAGAGGGCGACAGGGTGTTTGTGCTGCACGGTGCTGCCACCGGTGGGCCTTTCCACAACCAGAGGCGGTGTCATTCTGCAGA
>OZ024862.1:16613858-16658858 GCA_964017155.1 Oasisia sp. SBJ-2009
GTTTCTGCAGCTGCAGCTGCTGCCGCTGCTGTTGTAACTGCCAGTGCAACTGCTGCTGCTGCTGTAATTGTTGCTGTGGCTGCCACATGAACGGCTGAAACGTACGGATTGTAGGTAACGCTGTAGGTGGGGTGTACCGCATTTTCTTTGAAGCCAGCTCAGTCATGTTGGCTACTGCCGCAGTGGCTGAAGCGGCCACAGCCTCAATGCTGCCCTTGGCTAGCTGTGGCCCTGGCATGGTTCCACATTTACCACGGCCTGCGGCAATGGCACCATTTTGCTTCGGAACGGCACTTATAGGTCTAGTAATATCTTCCATTGAACTGGTGAGGTCAACGACTTGGAGTTTTGGGTCGGCATCCGCCTTTACTGTGGGAATATCGACACTGGGGGTGGACGCAGCACTTGGCTCATTAACTGCAAATGGAAGTGAGAAGTCGTCAAGTTCCGACACCTTACCTCTGAGGCCCTGTGATATGGTAACGCAGGGTGGGTCCACAGGCGTGTTCTCCTCTCCACTGTTCACCGTTCCGCTCAGTTCCAGCA
Source organism: Oasisia sp. SBJ-2009 (assembly GCA_964017155.1). NCBI lineage: Eukaryota > Metazoa > Annelida > Polychaeta > Sabellida > Siboglinidae > Oasisia > Oasisia sp. SBJ-2009. The sequence goes on from OZ024862.1 coordinate 16,614,405, forward strand.
TGTTCCGTTGAGCTGGAGTAACACCCGCCGATTTCGCGGAAAACGAATGCGCTGGAATGACCACCGGATATTTCTGCATTTTCGCCGTTGTCCCTGTGTTTTCAGATGGATAGTACGCTACAAATTCAATGTCGCTGTCTGAATCATTCGCCGTGAGGTCGTGCACGTCGCCTACAATGTCATCGCCGTGGGCAACCGTCGTACTGCTACTGCTGGGCAACATGTTGCTCCCCGCCGACTTCTTTTTGTGCTTCTTACGGCGGATTGGCTTCTTCACACTCGACGTTTGTTTCTCAAACGCCTTATGCAGGAGTTTCTGCCGTACCGCGTTCTTCTTCTTCAGTTCGTCGACGTCGTTACACTCACCCTCCTCCGTCATGTCCTTGTGTAGCTGCGTCAGATACCCATTGAGGGCTTTTGGCGGCGTCTGTGACGACGAGACTGTAGGTGGAGACACTGAGCCGCCACCGAACTGCACCTGCGCTACAGCTGCAGCCCGTGCCAATGGGCTGTCTGCACTGCCACTTGAACCTACAATCTCGATGCATGACGACTGAGCTGCCATTGCACTCTTAGCGTCTGCCTGAATCTTTCGCTCGGCGTCCGCTGGAAACTGCGGTTCACCAGCATCTGCTTTGACTTTTCGATTCGCCACTAGAAGCTGCAGAAACGTGCTAGCTGCAAGGTTGCGGCCGTGCGTCTCAAACACAACCTGTATCTCTTGCGCCGAGTATCCCTTCTCCCGCGCAAAAATCGTCAGGAGATTCTGAGTGAGACTCAGTGAGCCTGTGTCCATTTCTTCAAGGCTGGGACTCTCATCGTCAGTGATAGTAGCTGGCTTGTCGTGTTTTCCACCGAGACTACTCTGCCTAACGGGGCTACCATCATCTGGTGTGGTGCTGAAATTCGTATCCTGCAGCATCATTGAGAGATTTGTGCCAGGGGACACTGTTTCCCGCGGCGGCATGTGTTCGTCAGGATCATTGTCTACAATAATAACATCTGGGCTGTCCAGTGCACTAGTGCCGGCCACAGGCTCTGTGTGACCCTGTGACATCTCTGCTTGACCCTGTGCCGCCTCCGCTTGACCCTGTGACGGTCCCTGGTTCTCGTGCAGCCACCCGAGTATTGTCCTTTTGACCGCGTTGTTCATGTCAGAGTAATCGTCCTCGGAGATGATGACGACGCCGTTTTCGCTGCTCAGTCGACGCAGCTCATTGTCGAGACGTTTTGTCGCCTGCTGAGATGGCGCCTTAAACGCAGCCGTCGCCGACTCATTGGTTTGTTCCTGCAGGTACTTATTGATGAGGTCCTCCACGGTGGACAATGCCAGTGTCACTGACAACGTGTCACAGCCGAGGATACGCAGCTCGCCGCGCTGGCCGGGAGAGAACATCACGACGGCCTTCGACTGCTGCTCCAGTTTCACGAGCACAGTTGGGTTGATGAGAACGTCGTGTATCTCCTCCGGGTAGTTTACCGTGATGCCCTCGGTTGGCGCCACCAGTGCCTTTATGTAACCCTGCAACAAACAAAGTAGCACACTAATGAATTTGGTTAATAAATTAACATGGTTTCAAGCAATAGTAGCAGTTAGAAAGAGTCTCCTGCATATTTATTACAATTAAAAAGCATTCTAAACCTACAATGCTACATACTAGCTTTTATTTGACAGTGTACTTATGACAGTGCACATGTGTATGCGACTTACATGCACACAAAAACCGTGAAAAAGGTAAACAGTTAAACATGACAGCAGGCAGTTTAGTGGTAACTAGTCATGGAATAAACCTAACACAAGTATTAAATAAAAAATATAGAAGTCTGTAATATATGAACTGTGCCCTGTAGGATTGTCTTGGCAAGCCCTGTAGATCAGACAGAAAAAAAATGGGAGGACATCCCGGAATGGACTGGCATGATGCTGGGTGCCGCCATGAGGAAGGCTGAGAGGCGAGAGGAATGGAGGGAGCTGGTTGCCAGGTCATCTGTGGGACCCCAACAGTCCAACAGACTACGGAATATATGAAATTACGCCATACAGATCAAGTGTATCACCTTAGCCAGGTCTCTGTTTTCTTGTTCACCCTTCACTCCAATCCACTGGTCCTGGTCATGCCGCGCCCCGTAGACAATCTGCACGTGGAACCTGTCTTGAATGTGGCTCTGCTTCTCTTCAATATTCCACACGCGACACTTTGGCACGATCATTTCGTCCACTCTTTCATCTGTCTGTGCTGCCATCTTTCTTTCTTTATTCCAGCTGTCAGGAAAACGAAACCATTTTTTTTTAAATACATTAACGTGTACGTGTGAGGACAGGGACCCCCGGGAACATACATGAACATGCAAGTGGTTGATACAACGCACAGTTTCTAAAGCACTCATTCGTATGCTAGATATGGCTATTTAAAATGTATTCTACTCTTTAGTAGTGATCATGTATAATGAAACCTTTCAACACCAGAATACACCACCAGGATGCTTTCATTAGTGTCCTTTGAGATACTGCTGCAGCTGCTTTTTATGCATGACAATATTTTGCCACTTTTGCTCATATTCCAAGTAAATATTATTGATATGACTAATTCATTGTGGATTTTTGGCAAGCTATACACTTAGATAGTTATAATTTAAACTGTAGTTCCTAGGAAAACATACATCACAAAACAGTGTCACAGGCTGGGAAAAAAAACTATGACAGCACTATGATTGATCACATTTTTCAACAATATATCAGCACTGTAGCTGGAATATATAAATTCATGGAGTGTATTAATTAATGATCACAAGGGTATCGTAACATGCGGTGAAGCCACTCTTAAAAAGAAAAACTTGCAGCAATTGTTTTATACAGTAGGCGTTTTGTTTGTTTAGCCAAATTTAAATTTTCTTAGCCATTCAATGGCTAGTGTTTGCCTGTCTGGTCTCGTGCGGGTCATTCCATGTCAAATCAATCACTTTTTGGCCATATTTGCATCACCCGACTCCAAATTTTATGAAATTTAGTACAGTTGTACAGCAGTTGTTGGTTCACATGAGTATATCAAAATAAAAATTAAAAATCTAGGTCAAGTATTATTGAAGATATAGGTCACTGAACTTTGGCCCAATTCACATACTGACCGCTACAGAAATGCCTGTAATTCTGCTATAAAAAATCTAGAAAAACAAACAATATATTATTCGAAAGCCAATAAACCTGCGCATATAACTGTCATAAAATTAAAACAATAGTATAAATAAAAATGTTGTAATTTTTGAAAGTTAACCTTTGACCTCAGATACCAAAAAAGTATCCTGTGGTTTTGCTAATATTTTGTACACGGTATCCTATACTATTGCAGAAGAGTCTCTGAAATTATTAGAGTGGGCAAATAATAATGTTCAGAGATACATTAAATTAAGTAAATCCGACGTCACCCGTGGATGAAAAATTACACCAGGATAGCATTCTTTAACCCAATACAAACATACAGCACAATCTCTGATTTTCCTAATGTTGTGTACACAAGATCCAATTATTGCTGAAGAGTCGCTTAAAATATTAGAGTGGGCAAATAATAAGTTTCAGAGATACATTAAATTAAGTACACCTGTGGATGAAAAACTGCACCATGATAGCCCTGTATAACCTGTGCAATACAAACATACAGCACAATCTGTGATGTATAAATCCATTTATGTATATATGCTCACAAATTATATAACTGCTATTCAATATATCAGGGGTTATTGTTATCAGAGGGACAAGATCATGCACATGTAAATTTTGTCTGTAACGTTATGTGACTTGTGGCATACAAAGCAATGTTGAAGCATACAAATACAAAATCAGAGGATAAATTTTTGGGTATCTGAGGCCAAATTTCAACATTCTTATTTACACTAATGTTTTTATTTTATAATAGTTATTTGTGCATGTTAATTGGCTTTCCAATGACATATTGATTGTTTCTCTAGCTTTGTTAATTTAATAGCCGAGTTAAGGCATTAATGTAGCGGTCAGTATGCGATTTGGGTAAAAGTTCAGTGACCTATATCGTCAATGATACTTGACTTCACCTAGATTTTTATTTAATTTTTATATTCTCGCATGAGCCAACAAATGTACTAAATTTCATCAAAATTGGATTAGGGTGATGTTTTCAGTGATTGATTTGACATGGAATGACCCACACAGCCACACTAGGTATTTTTTCTTTACAGTTATTTATGTCCAAGTGAATTGCCAAATGAGAATAAAATGACTTGACTTTTAAGAATTCTATCAAGAATGATTTCAAATTGCAATTTATTAATAACCATGTTTTATGTATTTGAAAATTGTTTTCGAAAGTATTTGAAAATTTCAAATAGTATACGAAAATATTTACAAATATGTTTAATTCTAAATGTCAAATACAAATGCTTAAAATGTTAATATTTTAAAATACAAATGTATTTGTCCCCATCTCTGATGTTAACTTAATGCCATGTTTACATACTTTAATATTTCCCTGTTTGTATAAAGGCAGTGGCTACGCGTACGTGAGCCGTACGTTTAGGCCGTCAGTCTAAAAGTACGGCATTCATTCTGTGCATGCGTATATGCTATTATTTTCAGTTACGTGAGCTGTATTTTTAGCATCTTTGTCTAATATGCGCATGATTTCCATACGTGAGCCTTCTCTTTAGTAGATATCAATTCCAAAAGTACGTGAAATCTGCATGTTATATTATATAAGCTCTACTGCCGTATCTTTAGCACTCTGATCTAAAAGTAGGCAGGCGCCTAGGTGATTTTTTTCCACGTGTGCATTCCGTATTTTTAGCAAATAAATTTAAAAGTATGTGAGTTTTTCCGCGCTTGCATGTCGATGTACGCACGAATGGTAGCTCTTTTAGCACTCAGTTTCTAAACATACGTGATTTTTTTGCCTTTTATTTTGTTCACAACTTAACATATATAGACCTATGGATGTCAATAAATCGAACAATGTCGAATTCCGCCATATCGATGCGATGAGATGGACGCAACATCCATGCGCAGAATTGAAAAACAGATGTGCGCGCATCCTCACGTACGGTTAGGCCACGGGTCTAAAGATACGGCTCACGTACGCATAGACACTTCGTTGTATAAATGTATGAGGAAATAAGCAAGTTTTTACAATATGATGTTAATGGGTCATTAGTAGGGTAATGATAGTTATGACTAATCACATTATATGACACTGTCACTGAGCCTGGTTATATCTCCGATAATATACTGACGTAAGTCTAACACAGACTAACAAATATTGTACTGACTTAATCGAAGAAACGTTATTTTATGAAAACTTAAATTACGCTGACACTCTTAAGGTTGTGTAACTGTGTAAAACAGCCACTGACATAAACCACTGATTTTACCTAATCGTGTTTAGGCAGAGCCCGAACTCGACTGCCGCCCGAGCCTGAAGAATGTGAAATCGCAGTGAACGAGGAAAAAATGGATACAGTTCCGGAACATAAGGTCGAAATGATCTAAACATATGTTAACAAACCTCCGGTATCAACCACACGCTTGGGTGCGCTATATTACATTGGTGTAGATGTATGACGTAGGGGTAGATCAACGCTATTTTTCGTATTTTCAGTGCGTCACCACGGAAACATTTCTACGATTTTTTGAAACTGGTCTCGAGAGTCGCATATTTTGACACACTGTCGTAAAGTATCCTTTTAACAAATACAAATATTTTAACGTGTTACCGTGATAACTGTTTTGCATAATGCAGTGTATCGTATTCTAATATCATATCTAAAAAGATGTTCACATAATAAATTAACAATGTATTTTACGACAAACGTCAGTAGGTAAGATTTATTATGCCAGCGCTACTATTAGATAGGAGCTGGGCCACTCCCCCCCGATAGAACCAAACGCGCACAGATCTCGCTTAATCTCGGACGTCTCGTCACTTAGTACGGTATCTGTTTTAAGTTTTTATACCATCCGTTCGAGGGCGCTGTGTGTTGAAGAGCCCCCGCTCGGATGGATTAGCTCTGATTATGCCTTGGCTTTTTTTACAAACATCATGAGGTGGCGCCACCATTAAGCATCCGTCTCTTTTTCTCACCGCAAGGCACAATTTATGTATTTCCACTCAAAAGAAAGCTTTAATTACGGTTTAGATTGCGTTTCAGAAGAACTATGAAGCTTTTGATTTATCCTGCTACGCATACCCAACTCTGCACACAGCGCTTGAGAGCAGAATATAACTTATAAGTAAGCTACAATAATTAGGTGCCTCGGAAAGACTTGCCCTTGGGCATCTTGCTACACTGCATGACCGTGTCACTAAAGAGACTAATAGTTTCCCGAGGGGTACGCACGTGAAGGCCGGCCGGGTTAGCTGAAAGTAATTATTTATGTATATTGTGTGCTACTCGTGCTTGCGTCTTGCATGACGTATTTCAAGGAAGATACTATATATAGTATAATACATCCCTAGAGTTCACTAAGAATGATGAGGGCGTGTTACAACTGATAATGTAACAATCGTCTGATAATGTAATAGACTTAACATCACCTGATAATGTAATAAACTTGCTGCCTGATATAATGTAATACTTTTTTGTGTGAATGTAAAAACTGTTCTGGCTTGATAATGTAATAACTTTCGCCTGATAATGTAATAACTTATGGCTTAAACGTTTTTGTGGATTTCAAGTAGATTTTGTGCACTTTAATTAGTCCATTAATGTTGTCTATTTCGACTATTTCACAATACTGCATTTTTTTTATAATGGGATAAAAGTAGTAGTATTTTGAGATTCAATCCAGTATATATGCTGATTCCAAATCTGAAGTCAAATTTGTCTCCCACTTGCAGCAGGTCAGGATTGTGTGTGTGTGTGTGTGCGTGCGTGCGTGCGTGCGTGTGCGTGTGCGTGTGTGTGTGTGCGTCCGTGCGTGCGTGCGTGCGTGCGTGCGTGCGTGCATGCGTGGGGGTGGTGTGGTGTGGTGTGGTGTGGTGTGGTGTGGTGTGGTGTGGTGTGGTGTGGTGTGGTGTGGTGTGGTGTGGTGTGGTGTGGTGTGGTGTGGTGTGGTGTGGTGTGGTGTGGTGTGGTGTGGTGTGGTGTGGTGTGGTGTGGTGTGGTGTGGTGTGGTGTGGTGTGGTGTGGTGTGGTGTGGTGTGGTGTGGTGTGGTGTGGTGTGGTGTGGTGTGGTGTGGTGTGGTGTGGTGTGGTGTGGTGTGTGTATCATTATCATTATGCAGCCATAGTGTCCCGTAGTTGGACGAAGGCCTCAGTATGCTGCTTCCACATCTGCCTACCTTGCGCTATCCTCTGCTGCATGCCTTCCAGTAGTCGTCTAGTTCGTCTCTCCACCGTTTCGCCGGCATTCCTCAATTTCCTCTGGGTCTTTTCCTTTCGTAGGGTTTCCAGGTGGTGATACCCCCACCCCCAAAGCGCACAAGCTTCGATTGGGCTTTTAAGGGCCCAGTCCAGTATATGGAAGAAGAAGAAGATACGTAGACTAGCTAGTGTCCATCAGTTAACTGGTATCCTGCTGATGTGCCCTGCCCAGGGCCACTTCCGTCTCCTGACTTGTTCAATAACGTACGTCTGTGACCTTTGTGTTTTCTCTTACCCAGATGTTTGTTCTTCTGTCCGTGTATGTGATGTTTAACATACTCCTTTCCATCTTTGTTTGTGCGGCTACTATAGCTTGTTCTTTGCTTCGGTTGTGAGTGCCCGTGTTTCCGCGCCGTGTGTCATTGCTGGGAGTACGCATGAATTGGACACTTGTCTCTTCAAGCATGTCCCATTGTAAGGTCGACCCGTCCCCGTCATCGGTAATTTGGGCGCAACGCAATGAAGGTAACAGATGGGGAGTCTTATCTCATAATGGGTTGACACGTTGATCGCCAAGCCGTGTCGTTCGTCATGTTGTAGATTGTTCCCTCACGCCTAAGGGTCTGTACATTTGTCAATAAGACAAACACGTGTTTCCAGGTTCGCAATCGGCGTTTGATTTTATTACGACAACAGCGTCATTTACAAACACAACAACGCAGGTGTGACATCACTTGTTTCTCTCTCTCTCCGTGTACTGACTTTAACATTTAAATCATGTCCGGATTTTTGAAGTATAATCAAAGGATGCAAATTGTATATCACCTTGACATACAGTTGCCGAAAATTCGTTATTCAAAAGTGGGAAAACGTTTTCCTAGTTTCCTGTGGAGACCGTCAACGTCTTTCTTTCGATTTTAATCGTGCCGCCCTCCTCCAAAACCCGCCTCTTGTAAAACAATTTGACCTGGTGGGATACCACGCCTAGGAATTGTCTATAATTTGGACTTATATAAATAAAATATCCAAATGCACAGTACGAGGGTTTGTGGCATTGTGAATCTACGCATGCGTGGTTTCATGACGTCATACTGTGAGGTTGAGGGTGTATTGGCCACGTGTGAGGGTATGCATATATTTGCATACTTCTCCGACTCCTAAAACCAGGACATGGTCACTAAGTGAATCTAAGGTCAGTCCAATGTCTGAACCAATTCCCTGCTATGATCCTTTTATCTCCCGATTCCCTCCCACCATCCTCTGAACAAGATTCTTCATTTTGCATAATTGGACAGTCGAGGACGCGCCTTTGCATAAGACTAAGTGGACGACCGAGGACTGCGCCTTCAGCGCGCCTACACTGACGGAAACCATATGCCTGTCAGCATTTATTTTCATTGATATCATGCGAATCTAGATTTTCTTGCCAATAAATAAATTTATATAATAATTTCTAATAGCTAATAATAATAATTAACTAATAACTAAATTAGCCAATACATGCAGGTTTGTTACACCATGTTACTCTTGAAGATGTCGGTAGGCAAATTTTGCATGTCCACCCGGCAGTGATTCTTCTTTGATTTCTTCCTTTTGTTTATGTCCTCGTGGGAGGGGGCGGCTAGTGCACAATCATCCGCAAAGAAGAACTCGCATGCATGATGGCCGCAATCACGTACTGTTGTAATGACTTGAAGTCGTTGCAAATTGAAGAATCTTCTACCAGAGTGGAACTGTCCTGTCAAAATTGTTGAAGCATCGACGGGCATTGCTGCACACAGGATGGAGAAGAGGTTGAGGGCCAGCTAGGATACACGAAGTATTGCAATTCGCTCCATTTTTCTCCGAAAACGGGGCAGATGTACGTGTCCCCATTTTCCTGTACACATGCCTGCATGCCATCATGGAATGAAGTGATCTCCGTCACGAGTTTAATTCTCTAGACGTCCAAACTTCCGATGGAGCTGCATCAAATGCCTTGGTCAGATGGTCGAATACGATATGCAACTGTTTTCTTGAAGCTACTCGACCGATGGCAAACACCACGACACCTGCTGTACCCTTAATTATACCTGATAGAATCGAAGTCGCGTTATTATTTTAAGGAACAATGGTGTCGGCGACATGACTGATGATCCAGTCTGTTGAGGACGACCATGGCGAGAACCAGCCTTACGATGCAGAGGAGACGTGTCCCACGATGGTTGTCGCCGGAAGTTTTGTTTTCCTTCCTCTTGTAAATGCAGTCCTGCGATACTTCGCCCTTAATTCTGTCAAAATGTAATGGTCTGGAACATAGTTGTCAGCTTCTCTAACTGCACCTCCCCTCCACACTGATAGAAATCTGCATGTATTCCATCCGCTTATATATAGCGCCTTCGCGGACGGTGTCTGCTTCAGCGCTTTGAGACTGTTCATTCTTTATCGGAAGTTTGGAGTGGTCAGCAGAAGTGCAAAAAGGTGTCGGTCCTATACGACCATGGTCCATATACCAAACGAGAATGTAATTACTCCTACAGGGACGAGTAAAGTTGTATACATTGATTGTTTGAATTATTGATTTGCTGATTAATTAATTCATTGATTAATTTATTGACTAAATTATTGATTAATGTGTCGATTAATTTAGTGAGTCATTTATTTAGTGATTCGTTCATTTAATGATTTATTCATTTAGTGATTCGCTGATTGATTCATTGATTGATTGATTCATTCCTTCAGTGATTCATATTAATTCATTCGTTCATTCATGCATTTATTGATTCATTAATTGATTCACTGGTTCATTCAGTGATTCATTCATTGATTCTTTCGTTGATACACGGTGCCGGTGGATTTTGAAGATGGAGAAAACACGTGCCTAATTATATATCACCTAAAACGTTCATATGCGTACGTACACACAATTCACCCTTTCTGCTTGGATTGGTTAGACGAGAGAACAACTTGGATATTGTGGTCTGTCCCCACAAGTCTCCTCCCGGAAGTGGAAACGGAAACGGAAGTGCAACGTACTCCCGAGAATCGCACTATAAGCTCTATGATTGGATAATATTAATCCTGTAACCGAGGAGGACGCGCTGGTAAATAGTTTGGCTGTTATGCGAAAGGAAACCTGCTGATATCGGTTCCGACCTGATGTCTGATTCAACTGAAGCTGTAGGTAGATTTCTGTCGCCATCTACAATCACATTGCCGCTGACATTCATACTCATAGGCACCATAAGTGGCATAACAACTAGACCAATCCAACGCAGTGAAAACAACGGAGATAAAATGCGTGTGACTGTCACGATAAATCTACCTAGGAATTATAGTCGCAATGCCCCACTGCCTGAATGCCCCACGACCGGAATGCCCCCAATCCTAGTCGCAATGCCCCAACCGGGAAGTCGCAATGCTCCAACCGCGAAGTCGCAATGCCCCACTTTTGGTCGGAATGCCCCAGTGATTTTATTATTATCAAAACATGTTAAAATATAATATTTTATTATTGTCAAACTTATGTATATAATATATAATACAATAATAGACTTTACATAATTAAATGTATAATGAATACAAAATATGTTTCGTTGATTATTTGAACATTCTTGAAAGTATAACTGAATTTATGTTTTGTCTCCGTATATTTCTCCGTATATATTTCATCTTTGTGCGATTTGTCAAACCTATCATGAAAATTAATATCGGTTACAACAAATAGTAATTGTGACTTTTTAATTCACTTTTGTGAAAACAAGTGCAACTGGAACGCATTCAATAATGTAACAAAAAAGATATTAGTATTATATAAAATATATATATATATATATATATTGCCGCACGAAACAAGTGCAACTGGAATGCTTTCAATAATGTAACCAAAAAGATGTTAGTATTATATAAAATATGTTAAATATATATATATTGCCGCACGAAACAAGTGCAAATGGAACGCATTCAGTAATCTAACAATTATGTTTAGTATTATATAATATATATATATATTATATATATATTATATATATATATATATATATTAAAAACCCGACTACCAAGAAAGTGGGGCATTCCGTCCAAAAGTGGGGCATTGCGACCACGGTGTTCAAAAATGTGGGGGCATTGCGACTTCGCGGTTGGGGCATTGCGACTTTGAGATTGGGGCATTGCGACTAGGCAGTAGGGGCATTGCGACTGGGGCATTCAGGTAGTGGGGCATTCCGACCACATTCCCTACCTAGTACAGTGACAGTCTACTATGACTCATGAGTGTGAATGCTGTTGCCCCGTTTTACTCTCAATCACACTGACACTACCACATCACAGGAAATGTGAACAACTCATAGTTGACACAATTCTCTAACAAACTCGTACTAACTTGTTATCTGACCTATAACTTTGTAAAAAATTACATGTATTTAAACTTAAATGAAATTAAAACAAGGCAGCTATATATAGTATACCCAAATTTTGTTTTCCAATCCCTGTATACACACAGATTAAATTTCTATGCAACATTTGACAACATTCAACAAATAAATAAAACATTATTTGTAGTATAAATTCGGTTTAAAACCCATTTGTATAGTCACATAATAGTGGTTCTCATGGAAAGCATGTTTACACTGATAGTGATAGCTTAACAATTTTTGTTGAAATGAGTATCATAAATTATGTGTGTGATATTCCAAAATAGAAACACTAGTCATCACAGGGAACAAATATTTATTTTACGGTTCCACACAAATCCAATAATAAAGTAGGCCTGATGTTTCGCAGAAGCAAAGCATTGTTTCAGGTTTATACTGCCATGCACCTTCGGCTTATATGTTCAGAGTAACTGTATAAATTGAAGCCCATGGGAAAAAAATCCAGACAAGGACACATACCTTACAAACGTATATTATATTTATCTTTGAACAGAAAGATCTGTTGTGTAATCTGTTAATACATATATGCTGATGTGTGAAGGAAAAGTAGTAAATTTAATGTAACAATTTAAATACAGTAGCGGAATCCCAGCTCAATGAATATTCATTATAATTGGGCTGCATAATTAATCATCCACATGGCAGCAAGTACAAAATGATACACATAAACTCAGTTATTTATTGGATTGTTGTGCAGATAACACCTATATTATGCATTTATCTGCAAAACAAAAATAGAGAAAGAGCATATAATAGAGAACATAATATTTTGTTACAGTATATCTTGATCAATGCATGTAATCTTAAATAGAATCCAATTAACATAAGTTACATAGAATGTCTCCAGTTATAGTTATGCCTAGTGATTTTCTAAAGAACAGTCACAGAAAATTTATTTTGAAGATAAAAACATCAAATCTTATATTTTTAGTCCTTTGGGCCGAAGGTCCAATTAATGGACTTGTGGTACTCTGCATGTGCTGTCTGCCATTAGATCAGAAACCATTGAAGATCAATTTTTTTTTAAATGGAAAGACATTTCTTAGGGCACCGTTAAATTTGAATGACTCATTTTAAAGCCTCCTATGGTCCTCTATGGCCTAAAAACTGGTGGATTTTTAGTTTTGCTATATTTAAAAAAAGTTGTTTTGTTGCACTTTCCTCTAATTGTGAATACCTTAGGGTGTTTTCATTGTACGCAAGACATTTGTAGTTCACTATTCTGTTGCAAAGGCATCTCAACTGAGCCTTCCCAAAAACAAAATGTAAACATTTTCCCTGTTTCTGCCTGGACTTTTAACTGCGCTCAAGACATTATAATATATACTTTTTTATTTGCCCACTAGAGACCAGCCCTCACAACACCAACAGTGAAAGTGGACATTCTCTGCCTTCAATTGTTGTATAGGGGATCTTGACTAATTGCTCTCTGGCAGCAGTGGCACGGGCTCTATCAATGTTAAACTGGACAATAGCCTGGCTGCACATTTTAAGCTGTTTCGTCAAAACTACAAACTACTGATTGTCTAGAAATGCAAGTTGTGTTTATTTTGATGTTTGTTCAGTTGTCTTTAAAATGACATGACTGTTGTGTCTAGTGTATACTGCCTATAAAGACACATTGTCACCTGTAGGTGACAAACATAGACAATATATATTCTGGATAACATTTTTACATTCTGTTGATATTGGTTGAAACATTCACACAATTTGGATGCATTTCTGGTCATATGAATAATCAGAGAAAATGCCAATTAGGTAATTATGGTGAAGAGACAAGGCAGTGACTATGAATCACCAAAATACATTTCATTCATAATTACAAGCTCACTGTTGCAGTCCAAGGGACTTCCAGGCCTCTTTATTTAGATGTAATATTAGAAAGACATTTCAGCTATGCAAAATATGACATTTACATGTATATAATTACTAAGTATCATTGGTGAACTATTACAATTATAATCATCCTCACATTTGATTACAGTAACAAACTTACAATGGTCTGGATCCAGGCTCCTCCCAGGGTACTGTAGTAGGGGCTGGTTTCATGACTAGCCAAGAATATTTGTCATATATAAATGCAAATGTGCAGTGCCAAGTAATTGCATAAAAATTGCATAAGTAACTATAAGTAGGCTTCATGAAACCTGTACCTGGTGGTGGTGGTTGTGTTCTTTAATAGTAAATTCATCATTCAAATTTGTTCCATTAATTTCTAATTGTTGTTTTACTTTGCTGTTTATGATGTTACAACTGTTTTGGTTTTATACAAGATATTTAGTGAGAATCATATTTTGCAGAGGCAACTTCTACAAACATATTAGTTTGTCTTAGTGATACATTAGATGCATCCATACACGGCATTACACGCACACATTTGCTTCTGATGCTCACACGCATGCACGCACACACATACACACACACACACACACACACACACACTTTGACACTAAGTAAATATGTAAATATTGTGTATTTCCAATACGTATAATTCACGGCTGAAAAAACACATTATGATTATGGACAAATTGTTAGTGATGCACAAGTATAGGCAGTTGTCTTCATACTTTTGGACCCAACATAGTCGAGTTGTTTGCTTGCAGGAGGTGCTGGCTGATGGACAGTCCAGGCCAGCTGCAACGGAAGCAACGCCCCATCCAAAAGATGCTAAACCGAAACGCAAAGGTATCTAACAGAGCTGCAGCTAGCTAACACTGCTGCAGCTAGCTAACACTTCTGTAGCTAGCTAACACTTCTGCAGCTAGCTAACACTTCTGTAGCTAGCTAACACTTCTGTAGCTAGCTAACACTTCTGCAGCTAGCTAACACTGCTGGAGCTAGCTAACACTGATGCAGCTAGCTAACCCTGCTGGAGCTAGCTAACACTGCTGGAGCTAGCTAACACTTCTGCAGCTAGCTAACACTTCTGCAGCTAGCTAACACTGCTGCAGCTAGCTAACACTTATGTAGCTAGCTAACACTGATGCAGCTAGCTAACACTGCTGCAGCTAGCTAACACTGCTACAGCTAGCTAACACAGCTGGAGCTAGCTAACACTTCTGCAGCTAGCTAACACTTCTGCAGCTAGCTAACACTTCTGTAGCTAGCTAACACTGATGCAGCTAGCTAACACTGCTGCAGCTAGCTAACACTGCTGCAGCTAGCTAACACTGCTACAGCTAGCTAACACTGCTGGAGCTAGCTAACGCTGCTGGAGCTAGGTAACCCTGCTGCAGCTAGCTAACCCTGCTGCAGCTAGCTAATGCTGGTGCAGCTAGCTAACAATACCGGAGCCTCCAAAATCTGATAGCATAATAAATTTTGCTAAATTGTTCTTCTCATATGAGTGGGAATACCATAACTGCTGTAAACATAAATGTTATTAGTTATTCATTTTGTCACCCGGAATTGTTTATTATCTGAATGTTTTGTTTTCCTTTTGCATACAAAACCAACTTGCTTACACTGTTTTTGCCTTAAGAATATTATATTAATACATAAAAACAAGGAACATGCTAGCACGCTGTGTTCATCTAAGACCTACTCGTGAAGTAGTGAATTTCTGCATGTAAATAACATTGTTGATTGTATTTGAAGAAATAGTTTGATACATAAATGTTCGAACCATTTTCAGGCCCAGAACTGCAGAACTTTGAGCGCCGGAACTGGCTGATACACCTACACTATGTGAGGAAGGAGTTTGACAAGTGTAAGACGTTGATTCGCGAACAGCTGTCGGAGACAAATGGCATGTGTGAATACGCGGTGTACGTCCAAGGTACGACTGATTCAAGATTCAAAGATTCAAAACACTTTATTGTCCGTTTAAAAACATATTAAAAACGGAAATTTGTCTTCAGTCACACATAAAATGACAGTAATAAAAACATTGGTGAATCATATACGGCCTACAGTTGTCAATACACAATAAAATGATAGTAAATATAGTCATCACTAAAATAGGTAAAGTATAATAATAAATTACGTATAAAAATAGCTACTAAGATAAATAAATAAATAAGCATGTAAAATTTCTTAAAATGGGTATCTGATAGGAGACAATAACATTAGTAATAACATAATACTAAAATTGATAAATAAATAAGATTAAATAAAGAGTTACCATAAGAATATGAGACACATTAAAATGTAAAAACTAATTAATGACTCGTTGAAAACAGAGCATTATCATTTAGCATTTAAAATTTAAATGGCTGGTGTTTCAGAATGAATCAGGTATAAAAGATATTTGCTAAAATCAGTTAGCCTATATCACAGTAAAATAATAATTAAATATATATATTTTTTAAATTGGTATTAGAGATGACGTCTGACTTGAATATGATCATGTGACTTGTTTTTGCAGCCCTAATTCTGCGGCAGGAAGGCCGAATACAGGAATCACTCGAAGCATTCCAGACCTGCACCTTGCTTAACCCAAAGAACACAGAGAATCTTAAACAAGTGTCGCGGTCATTGTGAGTGATACATTCAAGTACATTTCTCACACTCTCATAAATCCCAGTTCATTGGTCTGACAATTTTATAAATACACAAACAGTTTAGTGTTTTATTTGACTTCAAGCAGACACTATTACTAATACATGGCATGTGAAGTAATATCAAGGATCGCAGAATAAGCAGCATTACATTTTTTTTTACCAAATCGGAAGTAGGATGTTATGTAATCGCTGCAATTATCCAAAACAGGCATCCATTAAATGATATGTCCAAATGAGCATTTGTTTAAAAATGTGACAACTGCCATCCTGAAGACTGCTGCAATTTTATAACAAAATTGTTTAAGACTACAGTTTATGTAACAAATCTGCAACAGATATTTCATACTTTGTTACAATCCTCTGTTCTGTTGGATGTTTTATGTACACTGATTTATAAAAAAAAAAGTGTTGTTCATTTTTGGGTATTTTTGAACTTATGCAACCATCCTTTACATATGTCAGTCGATATATAATTTATTATTATTATAATACAAAAGTTGTGGCTGTGTTTGTTTCACACAGTGTTAGTGTCATTGTGTTATATATTTATTAGTTTCACACACAAGGGACATTGATGCTAATACAGGTGTCCTTAGGGACATCATGAATTGTTAATTTTAATTTGTCAAAATTCACTAGAGTCATGTAGGGGAATTGGGAAATGAAAATGTCAAAAAGGTTTCATAGAATGAAAATTAAAATGTGCTTGATATAATAGTAGACAATAGGTTTATGTGAAAGATTGGAATGTCATTCAAAAGTTTGCCGGTTCCAGTTATCTTGACTAATTGGGAGGGAGTTATTAATAAATTAGTTTTCTTTGGTGAACATAACAGCTGGCATGTGACATTTAGAAGACACAGTTGAATCACTGTGATAATCTAGCGGTTACATCAGTTTCAAGGTTATGCTTTCAATTGAAGATTCTTGCTGGCACGACACAAAGCTGCTATTGACGTATACAATGAAGCTGCCAGAATGAATGAATCAGACTGGGTATGTAGATTTTAACATATTTTCATACTTGCATAAACTAACCCACCCATCAAGTCACATATTTATAGTCTGTATTTCTGAGATGAATCTCATTGGCTTTATTAATTTTATTCCTTGTGAAATAAATTCTATTTTAAGAATCCTCTGTTTTGTATAAAAAACAACACTGATATTATTATATCTTTGGGTATATATTAATTCCTGATGAAGGCTGTTGGTGGCAGTCGAAAAAATCGGTGTGAGCCCACATTGATTAGCTGTGAAAATTAAGAATATTACTTTAATATAGTTTTCAATTTGATGAACATTTTCACGAATATTAATTTGATATTGCTTAACTGGCTACCAAGCAGATAGAGGTTTTGCATATATGTTTTACAGTTTTATATTTGAAACATAGTTGTGGGTTTACATTATGCAAGTTATGCAGTTGAGGAAACTTTAAACTATATGAGGTGATCTGTAATGCTTGCAGGAAATTTCACACAACAAAGGGGTTTGCTACATATACCTGAAAGATCTTGAGCAGGTATGTATGTGTACACATGCACACACACACACACACACACACACACACACACACACCACACACACGCATGCACGCACGCGTGCACACACACACACACACATACACACACACACCCACATACACACACACACACACCAAGTTAGCTTGGCAACAAGTTATTTACTCCAAATTCTTTCAAATAAAACTAGTGATTTTATAAACGTCTATTCCATTGTTACGCATTGCATAAATTTAACCTGCTTCACAGATACCAATGCAGCATTTCAACTTTGATGCACACCCAACATTTAATAAACCAGAGCTCTGCAATTTCGGTTTATTAAATATGATCTTGTGATGCCCTGACAAATAAATGACGAATTTTTATGGTAGTTACGTTTTTCATTTTAGGCAAAAACTTGTTTGAAAGAGGCAATCAGCTTCAACAGAAACGATCTGTCATTCATTATGCTTGGGAAAGTTTACCTCATGGAGGGCGATGTACACGTGGCCATTGATGTCTTCAAGAGAGCCGTGGAGTGAGTAGAAGTAGAAACGTTCATGTAACATTGTTTTAGCAAGCTGTGTAAGCCTGTGTTATATATGTCTGATGAACACAGTGATGTTCAAGTCCTATGAGCGCCACCTCGTGGTGGATACCGGCACTATATAAATTGCCATTATTCTTCTTCTTATTATTATTCTTAACACAGACAACTAAACAATACACTCATTCTCCCTTCTGCTTTAGTGATTAAATGCATATTAAATATTTATTGATTACAGTATTTATCTATTATTGTTATTATAGATCAGTTGCCATTCATTCTCACATGGATGATGTGGAACGTACTGCATTAATTGCATAATCAAAGCTGGCAGTAAAACACATTATTTGATGCTCATTTTTATATTTATATTGCATTTAATTTGATTAGTTTCAATTGGCAACTAATGTGACGGTATGTAAATGACGATTTCAAGTAATTTTTATTATACGTCAGTTAATAAAATTTTATATCATTAAACAAGTCAGATGTTACACAGATTGCATGACTGGAAATAGTATAATTAATTCCATCAACTACAAATCAATTTAAACAGAATCGTAAGAACTAACTTATGCAAATTCTTCTGTGTTTTACTATGTGATCTATTTGGCAGATACTCGCCTGAAAACCCTGAAATATTGACAACACTTGGCCTACTTTACATGCAGGTGAGGCAGCAGTTTCTTCTGTTACTTGTACATTTACTGGTGACTAGTTTACATTGTGAATATTTAACAATAATAATAATAATATTTACTATTTATAAAGCGCAATATCCAAATATGCTCAAAGCGCTGTACAATAAAATATAAAGCTATTTATTATGTGTTAAAACTTATATTAATAATAATAAATATAACTGTAAAAGTAACTTTCAGATAAAAAATGTAGAAACGTTGAATTATTCATATTAAAACTGTTAATTAAATATTATATAGAATTAACGATGATGAGCAAAATCAATAAATAAATAAAACTATAATTAATACTCTATTTACATGCAAAACACATACTAAACGATGGCATATATATGTCAATACATATTGATTTAGGCATCGTTCTTGATTGGGTTTGGCCTGCTCATCGCTTCCACACATACATAAACACGCACACATTGCATGCACAATCACACACACACACACACGCACACACACACACACACACACACACACACACACACACACACACACGCACACACATCACAAAACATTTTCCAATAGATTCTCATAACATTGTGTACACCATCAATGTCTGTTATGACTCCAGATTGGCCAATACCAGAAGGCATTTGACAACCTTGGCAATGCCATGACCTATGACCCGTCGTACGTGAAGGCTATCCTGGCTGTGGGTAGTATGATGCAACAACATGGTGATTTTGACGTTGCTCTCACCAAGTACAGAGTCGCAGCTCATGAGACACCAGAGAGTCCCCCTCTCTGGAATAACATTGGAATGTGCTTCTTTGGCAAGAAGAAATATGTCGCCGTATGTTCACGCGTATCTTTCATCTATTCTGTGTACAGCTAGCATCTAACTAAATATGTATACATGAATACGCTAATACTTACAGCATGTGTAAAAGATTTTTTGTTTGTTTTAAACCTGTTCTATATTTTGAAATGTTTTTCGTATTTATTATTAGTATATGTGTATCTGCACATCCATTTATGTTAAATAGATCCATGTTCTTAATGTAGAATGTAGAAGTCATTATGCTCCCCGGAGGCATCAATAGGGTGCTTGATGGAACAGCTGTTCCAGGCATTCAAGTATGAAGCACTTTGAATAGTCTGGATGCCATGTTGTATAAAGACATTTGATAATAAAACAACGACACAGGGCTCAGTTACATCTACGGCACCCTATATTATCAATATATGATTGAGTACACACTATCTTAAAATAACACGACTCAAACTATAGCTGTGGCTACAGGACCAACACACCTCACACTCAACTCTCTAACTGGTGGTATGTTTCACAGGCGATAAGTTGTCTGAAGCGAGCCAACTACCTGGCCCCATTTGACTGGAAGATCCTGTACAACCTGGGCCTGGTGCACCTCACCATGCAGCAGTACGCCTCCTCCTTCCACTTCATCAGTGCCGCCATCAACCTCAAGCCCAAGATGGGACAACTCTTCATGCTGCTAGCTGGTAATAACAGTAACATGTATTTTAATAATAAAAATGAAGCTTTATTGCCATATTCAACGTGCATTTACTGCATTACATGATGAATTGGAATGTAGTCTGGCTCATATGGTGCCTATATATACAATAAAATGAAATATGGCAAATAAATATAAGATATAGATATAAGATATACATTGTACATAATTTGTTCTTTAAAATGGAAAGAAAAAATATAATAAATAATTAAAGACAAAATTAAAATAATAGATTATCTATTTAACAATAATTGTGGTGTAAACTAGTTAATAAATAAATATATATATATATATATATATATATATATATAAAATGTCCTTTAAAATTGTTTAAATATATATATATATATGTATATATATTTAAATTATCTTCTAAAAATATAATATAAATTAGTAAACATCATAAGAGGACTAAAATATCAGTTTAAATTATATTTACAATTGAATGTGTCCAATTTTGTTTTAAAATATATTTATAACAAACAAAAGTAAGGTAAGATTTCAGGAGAAGAGAAAATTGTTGTTTCTTACTTAAGCTTAGTTTTGACAAACGTGCTTTCTCTGTAGGTGTGTCAAAAATCTGAAATAACTTCCTTGTCACTGTAAAATTATGGGAAACTATAGCCATCTTTTGAAAAAATCTCAGGACATATTTGTTTGGAATCACACTCTGAACTTTCCAATAGTATAATATTAACAAACGTGCAATATTAATATTTGAATTTGGTATGTTGAAAATCAGTGTTAGTCAAATATTCTTGTTTAACAGTGATTATATACGAATTGTTAATCGATACAAATATCTTGGTCGTATCCTGTGCAATAATATGAAAGATGATATTGATATAGACAGACAGTATAGAGTGGTGTATGCAGTACTACCCCCCGTACATAAATTTGGTATGTGTTGCAAAAAAGTGAAAATATTGCTTTTCAACACATTCTGTACATCACTGTATACAATCCATTTATGATGGAAACACAAAAAACATCTATTAGTAACTTGTATGTTGCTTATAATAACAACATTCAAATGATATGTCACGAGCCCAATGTTTGTTACCAGACATGTGCCAATGTGCCAGATGTTAATACGCAAATATGTATATAATTTCATTGTAAGAATAGAGAGATCTAATAATGTAATTATTAGGAACACCGTAAGTTAAGATGCATCATTTACGTCCCATATATGGCAATATTGGTATAGAATGACAAAGGTAAACATCAGGGTGTTTCTATGATTGAGAAAAAGCCTTATATATTACAAGTGCATATTTATATAATGCACAGACTCTTTTATATGGAATGTTTATTTCTGTAATAAAGTGATGCACCTATGAACTAAGATTCTTGAGGATTCAGGCACTACAGAAATTTTTCAATTATTATATATATTTAAGTAATTTATTTAACCTTTGCTGTTTCGTCTTTAATTAACATACAATTTATTTTAAACATTAACCTTTTTTTAAAATCAACTTAATGTTATGTTGTTAACGCTTTGTTAGCTGGTGTTTAGCTTGAATACATGTCACCTTACAAATGAATAATGATCAGATTGTAATGGTTTACTAGTGACTGTTGATTGCACATTGTCTCGTGTATTTTGTGAACATCAATCCACCTACACTGACAGTCTTCACTCTTCACTTATTTCCAGTTTCTCTCACCCATCTGGATGACCCAGACAATGCGAGGCTGGCCTATGAACAGGCTGTGGCTCTGGACCAGTGAGTGTTGGCTCCGTGCTTGCAATGAACAGTTAGGATAGTTCTCAGTCTAGGTTCTAGCTCAGACTTGTAAGGTAATATCCTTGAGACATGGTACACTGTAGCTTTGTTATTAGAGCGTCGGACTCTCAATCAGGCATTGACTTGCTGCCATTTCAAGTCCTTTGCAAGTTCAGTCATTTTATGGTACATCAGTCTTCACTGAGCTGTATGAATGAATACCAGCCTATAAACGGTGGTCCTACAGACAGTGGCGGGCATTTGTATATGAATAGTTTTGAGCATTTATTGCAGATTTGCAATGTGGCAGAATGCATTTAAGAGTAGTTAAGATTGTGTCCTTCTGGCAAGGAGCAGTAAACTGCAGTAGTTAGGAGTAAAGACAGGACACCATGCTGTATAACATCTCACTCACAAATGGATCCTTGTTACAAAATAAGCAGTTAAAATTCAGGCTACCCGTGGTATTCGCCTTTTTATTGAGCATTATTACATGTATATGTTTGTGACATCACCCAAAAAACGGGGCTACCTCATCCACATGACAATCGAGAAACATTTGCACAACATAATCCAGGCAGGGGAATAGGCACCCACACACACATGTGTGTTTTGGTATTTAGCCATTGTTGGATATGAGAAAATACTTACTCTCCTGGAGGACGCTAAATGAATCCAACAGAATACTTACTGTGTGTGCAAGTAATGTGAA
The DNA here is from genome assembly GCA_964017155.1 of Oasisia sp. SBJ-2009. NCBI lineage: Eukaryota > Metazoa > Annelida > Polychaeta > Sabellida > Siboglinidae > Oasisia > Oasisia sp. SBJ-2009. Next base: position 16,637,318 of record OZ024862.1, read on the forward strand.
TAATTAAAACAAGTACTAGGTAAAAGTGACAAATGTAAGCTACACGCAAACATGAACTATTGAATCCTTCTTTGTCAATTTGGCTGGGAATCTTGTTCTGTCTTGTGATTGTATGGTATATTGTGTGTTGTAGACGTGACCCATTGGTGAATCTCAACTATGCCATGTTCCTGTACAAACAAGGCGACAGGAAGGCGGCAGCAAAACAGTTCTCCGTCTTTGAGCAAAAGCATAAGGCCCAGGGCCAGGCGGAGGTGGATAGTGAGGTAGGACGTCCATGCCAGAGTTCACGCCAAATGTATATTTCTTTCTGCAAACAGAAATGCATCCACTCTCTGAGCCATGTTTTCTTTGACATATAAATGTATTTCTTTAAAATTATATTGGTGATTGAAATTAGTGCAAATAAAAATGTAAACTACTGTATTTAGAATCTGTATTTTATAAAAGCATGGCTCCTGAAATAGGAGGATGGGTACTTTGCTTGTTTTAATAATAAGCAAAAACTCTGAGTGCTAAGTACATACAAGTGCAAGTTTCCTAAAGTTTTTATACTTGAAATTGATCAAACATGGCATATGATTTGAATAGGTGTTTGCAACACTTCACATACTTTCTATAATTATATTAAGTTTTGTCAAATGTATCCATTGAATCATGGTGGTGGATTAGGTAGCTCAAACTAATCACAGAAAACATATAAAGGTGAAAACAATTGTTTGTCATCTAGTACCTGAGAGAACAATAATATTTTTTGTTTCTTATGACAGGTTGTAGACAAAACTCAAAATCTGAAAGGAGTTGGAAAAACGTCACATACATACATTAGCTTGATGTTATTGTAAATATACTAATTGCTTGTAGGTGGTGGAAGTGAGTGCAAAGCTGGGTCCAGCACTGCAGGTTGGTGAAGCTTTGGTGTGGCAGAACCAGCCATCTCAGCAACAGAAACCGGAGAAGCCACAGAAACAACAGCCGATTGTCAGCAATGAACAAAAGCCAGACAGTCTGGCCGCTGCCGACATGGCAGGCAACAAGCAGCTGCCACCTCTCGGTGGTCCACCTCGGGAGGCACCACTGCCATCTACCAGTGATAATGCCCTGCCCTATGATGATCTTGATCAGTTCTGATCTCAACCGTTCAGTCGTCTAGATGCTCTAATCGATGCTAGACACATCTTGGAACATTATGTACACGAATCTTCAATGAAACTGTTGTTTTCTGTTGTTTATTTAGCATTGCAGGCTGTCTTCATCCGTCCATTGTCATTTCACATGTTGCTTATGATGTACATATCTATTACCAATTACCATAATTAAATATTGTTGCCGCTGTATAGCAATGTGATATTGTATCATTTACAGTAAATATAAACCTTATGCCTCAAATGGCCATTTGGTGTGAATCAACACATACAGAAGGTTGAACACTGTATGCATTCCTGTTGTTATTTATTGTGCTTGTGTCTTGTGTCCCTTGTCAATAAACCATAATATAGATATATCTTTGGTTCTCACAAAACCTTGATCTTGGTGAGTAATTTTGAAATTCCGAGCCCCTTGACTGGTATTTGGTCTTGACTTAAGAGGAGCATTGTTTGGGGCATAATGTAAAATAATTTTTTTTTGATAGGCACACAACTCTTGCTGAATGTCAGAATGCTAACATTTGTATTTTGTGACTGTCGTCAATTCCAAAAGCAGTGCATTGAAAGATGACTTGCTATGGACGTATGGTTAAATTGTGCCCACCTATGTAAAAGATATATTCCCTCTCTAATTTAACCTCCAGCTGTGCTGTTGTATGCATCGTTATAACACATGGATTCCAATAAGTGTAATCAAATAAGTATTTTATACACGCATATATACATATAATTATGTATCATGTAAATCGTTTAATATAACTGACATGTCATTAACCGGCAAAAATGTATGTTAAAGAAATCATTCTTTCTTAGAAGTTAGTTTGTTCCACCGAATTATCTAAATAGAATCATATTGTGGAAAGAAAATTTAGCTTTATCAGTCATTTGCTATAAATGTATAAATTGCGTAGCGTGTATGGATCTGCAACGACTCAAAATGTGTGGTCACAAACGCAGTACTTCACTTAGGAACACAAATATTACCATTGATGCATGGCTATGACTAGATCAATGAATATCATACGATTTAACGAACACACACGTGCGTATACACACAAGTATACACACACATATACATATATATATATATATATAATTTAGATTATATCTACACACACCCCTGTACGTATATATATATATATATATAGAGAGAGAGAGAGAGAGAGAGAGAGAGAGAGAGAGATAGACAGACAGAGAGAGAGAGAGCACCCGAGACAAAAACCAAGGCAAGGAGATTAAAAGAAGAATCACGGCCGGATGGACAGCATTATCCAAGCACCGAGAGATAAGAGACAAGTCTAGCTACTATTCATGCGTACTTCCAGGATTGTCATGCAGCGCGGAAAGATGGGCACTCACCACCCAAGCAAAGAACAAGCTAGCAGCCGCACAAACAAAGATAGAATGGAGTATGTTAAACACCACATACCGAGACAGAAAAACAAACATCTGGGTAAGAGAAAAGATAAAGGTTACAGACGGGATTGAACAAGTCAGAAGACGGAAGTGGACAGCGCACGTCAGCACGATACGAGATAACCGATGGACACTGCGTATCACCACCTGCAAACAATACGAAAGGAAAAGACCTAGAGGAAGACCGGCGAGTTGGTAAAGAGACGAATTAGACGACTACTGGAAGGGTACCATCTGGCAGAGCGTCTTCCACATCTGCCTATCTTGCGTTATATGCTCTGCCAGATGGTACCCTTCCAGTTCCAGTACGAAAACAATACGAAAGGAAAAGACATAGAAGAAGACCGGCGAGTTGGTGGAGAGACGAATTAGACGACTACTGGAAGGGTACCATCTGGCAGAGGATAGCGCACATATATATATATATATATATATATATATATATATATATATATATATATGCGCTATCCTCTGTCAGATGGTACCCTTCCAGTAGTCGTCTAATTCGGCTGGAAGGGTACCATATATATATATATATATATATATATATATATATATATATATATGCGCTATCCTCTGTCAGATGGTACCCTTCCAGTAGTCGTCTAATTCGGCACATACACCACACACACAAACACAGATATGTGTGCACTCACGTTTAGATTTTATATCATAATTATCATTGCTATATATAGTTCTAAACTCCATGGTAGTATTTTGACTTCTATCAATTTAATATTAATCGCTGCTTAAGTTCATTAATTGATTCAAAGCATCGATTCAAATGCTTTGATCGAGTTCACAAGGCTAACGAGCGATACAAAATCACTCAAGCGTGACAGTTTTGTTACCCGGCCACGCGTGACGGGGATTCCTGGTGATGCCTCGTTTTCGCTTGTTGCTAAAACGATGACGCCATTAATGGCGGCGGGGATTACGCAGAAGGTAACGGGAGACTGGAGGTCCCCTTCAGAATGCGTCACACCGTGATATCATGAACAGTTCACACACAGAAAAACCAGATGTTTCTAACCGAAATAGGTAAGCACAGTCACTTTATAAACACCCAGGTACAGTAATTGTTTGGGTGGAGTTGTGTGGCATTAACATTACATTATTTATGAAAGGTGCGCCTACTGCCACTGGTGCTAGCCTACGCAATTGCCAACGCCACGCAGAGCGCTGCTGGTTCTCTAGCGTCCACGGTTACCACAATAACACGATTGCTTGTAACACTTTGTGTGATAATTGTCAACAGGCCAGTATATAAATTGTAGCTGAGTTTCTCACTTTCTGCCTTCAGATGTTTTTTATATAAGGTTTTCACTGTCATTTTTTATTTATGATAATATATATCGGGTGAAAGTGAAACTATATAGAATGACGTCAATAGCAAATGTGAAAAAAGTAAAAAAGTAAAATTTTGCAACTATTAATTTCTTAATTGGTTTTACTTTTATATTAAAATATTCACATTTGATCGAGTTCACACGGCTAACGGGTTTTATTTAATTATGGTTAATTAAATAAATCTAAAAACATGTCTATAGACATGTTTTAAAGACTTATTTGTTGATTGTCTTATATATGTAATATATTTATCATCAATTAAACTGTCCAGATCTTTATCAGTTGCTCACATATTGTATAACACTGTATAAATGGCATATCATGTTTTATTGTTTAGCTGATCCTGACGTGCGGGGATCACCCCCCTACAACAGACTCGAGTCAGACAGTCTCAGTCATGTCAGTAAACTTGGAATCAAGTTGAAGACATCAGCCCGTCTGCCCAGAAATGACAATAGGAGGTTTTCTGCGGGGCCCAGAGACTCCCCAGATGGCAGGAGCAACAAACCACACTACATAGAGAACATCGTAGTTCCAGTGAGCACCATGCATATAGTATACTATCCCTTACAAAAAAAAGCATTCAAATACCATTGAAATACCATTGGTTTATTAATGGTTTTTGAATGGTCCTATGGCCAAGGGTATTTGAATGGTATCCGAATGGTTTTATGAATGATATTTTGAATGGTATTTTGGATTCTTTGTACTGTTCAGTGGTATCGAATCGTATTTTAAATTACCGTTGAGAGTACCACTGAGTCCTGCTGATATATCATTGATACTGAATGGTATTCAATGGTAATCAGTGGTATACCATTGGCTCTTTTTTGTAAGGGATATATATAAACATTCTGTTAGTGACTTGCGATATAATGTTCATATATAAATAAATGCTAGCTTTGGACATGTCAATTGTCATTTATTAATACTATGATGGAATGTACTCAGTACTGGTATATTCACAACAGTTCAAAGTGTACTTATATATGTTTTGTCTAACTCTAAAGTGGGCTTAGCCTTATATTATACTTACAGGTTAATGGGCTAGTTTAGACCATTGACCTTTGTTGTTGGCTTATATCTCAGGCTGATCCAGTGTTTGTCTAGTTTTGCTTTGAACTATGGAACAATCTTGGCTTCTATCACATACTGTTCCAGCCTTTTTGAGCCTTTGCTGATTGTCTGGTTGTTAGCCATTTTGTCATAGCAAATTAGCAAAACGAGTTACTTTAACAAGATTTAACAAGACTGCTTATCGAGAATCCAACCTATCTATCTAAGTATATCCCACCCTACCTGACAAACTTACTATTTTATTTAATTAATTCACAACTTAACTTACAATCTTATTTAATTGTCATTAGCTAAAGCCTAGTGGCTAGCATAATATATCATTTGTAGTCTGTACTGTAATATTGGACAACACACAAATAAAAAAGTATAGTATTTTACCATATCTTTGTCAGCTGCATGTTTCCATGCCAGATCAACATAATGAAAAATTTAAACTAATTGCAGTAATGCAGTAAACAAAAAATATGATGATACTTATGTTATAAATGTTTTAATTGGATGATCATGGTGTGCAGATCGTGGTGAGACGAGACATGAATTTTTAAACTTTTTCAGCTGAGATGTTCTCCAAGTCCCGATCAGCTCATGAAAAACACATCCATATTTCGCTCTGCCAGGTTAGAATTCATTTACAATTTACTTGATGTAATGATTATTTATTGTTTTGTAGTAGTAGTAGTAGTAGTAGTAGTAGTAGTAGTAGTAGTAGTAGTAGTAGTGGTGGTGGTGGTGGTGATAGTAGTAGTAGTAGTAGTAGTAGTAGTAGTAGTAGTAGTAGTAGTAGTAATTAAGTCGATTTTCACAAGTAGAAACTAGCTGTATAGACATTACTGTGTATGGCAAAATAATATTCGAAATATATATTAAACATACTCCATCAGAGAGCAGTCATTTCTAAATGTTCACTATAAACTGTGCAACTTTATGATTATGGTGTAATGTTATGTACTCAGGGTAGTGGCTTATAGTTGATGGGATGATTATGTAAAATTGTAAATAGTTTAAATATTATTGAAAAGAAAATTGAGTGTTTACTGTTTTGTAAAAACTAAAAGTAACAACATGTAGAGTATTAGGTTTGTGTCAGAGTCTCTGTGCTTTAAGCAGTGGTAGGATGATTATATAAAACAAACACGTTTTTGATACAAACAGTCACTAAAATATAAAATTAGAATTGTTACTGGTTTGTCAATATAACAACACACCAGGGATTATGGTCATGTTGGCTTAGGTGCTTTAGGAAAATATTTTCATAACCATGTAGGACTCTTATAATCTCATGTGTAACATGTTATGAAATTTCAATAAATACTTGCTGTCATGCAATTTCCATGTGTGCCAACTTATTTACCAAGATTCTACCTTGTGCAGTGCTGGTGGCACTAAGTCATCATTCCCAGTCATGCGGAACGCTGCGAGTGCCCACAGTTCCATGAGATCACGTAATCCGTCCACTCACATTGACCGCTATATGTCCACTCAGGTCAGTTCACAGTCTGTGTGATTGTTCTCATGGAATATTTACCGTAGAGATGATCTTGACCGGGGTTTGCACTTTCCACCTGAAGGATAATTTTGTGTGCATTCATGTGTGACGTGCTGCTTGTGAATAAATGGAAACAATTAAATTGACTGCCATTGCTGCATCTAGACCCTCTTGAACTGTTTAATGATTGTCTTAAAATGCATATGGTTAAGATTGCTTACTGGTTTATAGAATTGTGTATGGGTGATAATAATATAATATGCTATTTGCATCAGATCCAATATCGTTTGTGGCCCTACATATGTAGAATTATTTAGCCTGCTAGCTGACTTTGCCTCTCAACAGCGTTTATATTCAGAAGACACAGCACTTATATGTTCGTATTTTTTCTTATTATTTAATATTATTTATATATTATTCTTAAGAATAAGCTTAAGAATAACACTTAAGATTACTCTGTTAACGGGTTTATGCTAAAGTTTTTTGTGTACGTCTGAATTTCTCATCAGTATAACTAGTGACTCTCATGAGAGTGTTTGTTTTAGCCTTAGTTTGGACTCACTGACCCACAAATGATAGTTTGCAGTCCACTTTTATTGAGTAATATGAATGTGGATCTAAATAAAGAACTTTTGTCTGTCTGTAGGAGTAGAAAAAATGTGTTGAATTAACACGAATGTATTTGTATACTGCCTAATTGTGTGTGCTAATAGCCCGAAACATTGTTCACAGTTTGACATTTTCAGCATGAAAAGTTGATAAAACATTAGGATTATTAACAAATTGATTAGCAATATAAGGCATGCCTGTTGTTTAACTGAAAAGTTGTTTGACATTCAACACAGCTATGTTTTCTCACATTCAACCACGACACCAACTTCAGAAAAGTTTATTTTAATATTTATCACCAGAAATCTTACAAAGCAATAGGTTAGTCCAATGAATTATTATATTATAAAAGCTAATGATCATGAAGATAATAACAGCATAGTCAACAATATCACAGTACAGCTGTAATAGTAATAATAAATATATATAGTTGGAGAATTTTTATACACACATAGTAGGGAGGTCAGACAACAATTATAAAGAAGCTAAAAGTTGTACAGAAGGAATATACATGGATCTTATCACATACACTTGTAGTACTTAAAACAAACTTTATCCAAAATGGACATACATGGGTTGTAAGTATTAACCAATACTTTCCACACTTTGGTACAGTAAAAACAATAAAGTAATAGTTTATCCAATATAATTCTAGCCTATTTCATTAAACATGTCTGCTGTACACCTACAATGTAGACAGATCATATTCCCACAAGATGGCACCATAAATTATACATATGAAAACAATTAAGTTAATAGGAACTTTTGTAGGCATGTGATGTGACTGCATTTCAAGCTGTAGATATTTGCAAGTACCCGGATAGTGCAGTACATACTAGTTTCTAGATGTTTCTAGCACTTGGCTGTGCTAGTCTGTATATATTCTGGTTATTATGTGCCTGAACCATGACTCACATGTAACCATGGCTGATAGGATAAGTCAGTCTACAGTAAGGTGTATAAGTTGTGATCGTTTGCATGCTGTGTTCAACAAAGGGGCATTCAGTACATTGTAGGTATTGTTTGCTCACCAAATCAATAATCCAAACTGAACTGTGCTGCCCACATGAACGATGACCAGTTTGTCACTATTTTCTCAGACCATATATAACTCTGTAGTGTTAACAGCTATCATTAGGCAGACCACTTCGAGTACTTTGTATGGTTGTTATTGGCATGTATCATTAAGTGGCATGGATAGAGAGAGCATGTGTATGCATGAACATGTTGTGTATATAATTACACCGTTGGTTTGCGATAAGCACTGCTAAGATTAGCTGCTTTCCTAGCACGCTTGAAAGAGAGTTCTGGTAGACAATCTTTGCCACCTGTCAGGTTTGCCTTACTTATTCATTATACCCGCAGGAATGTCCGCTTGTCTTCTACTAAGTACAATCGGTAATTAGAGAAGTTTATCATTCGCTTGGTTGGCAGATTGGAGAGTTTCCGTGGGTCTCAGATTCCTTTGCTTAACTACAGCTGGTAACACCATTCTTAGTTCCTTTATTGCACAGCCAGTTGAGCTAAGCCCAGTCACAATATGCAGATAACTTATCTCCATATTCCCTAGTAATCAGTGTATCATATTTCATATTCTAGCATTGAAATGAATATAAACTGTATCTATGTAACAAAAGGGTTTATAGAAAAGTTAAGTTGAATATGTCTTATATCTGTTTGTATATACACTCCTATAGACACTTTGATTAGAGGTTTTTAGCAGAGATTATAGTTGATTTGGCACCAGTTCATGTGAACAAGATCAGTTTAGCATAAGGTGGTATGATTTATAAAACCTAGAAAGTGGCAGCAAAGTCAATCTTCTAAATCACAGACAGGCATCGGAAACCTTGAAGTGGGCAGAGCATTATGCAAACATATGCTTTGAAGTGTTCTGTAAGGAGATCACTGCACGTTGTATTAAGTGGCATTTTTTTTATTGTTGTAATAGTAGTTAATTTATTCATTGTGCGGATAAATGTTTTTCTCCACCTACCCGTAGGTATATGTAAATTGTCAGCAATAATAGCTTTGCTGTAGTATACACATTAAAGTTTCCATGCATATCTACCAGTGCATGACAATTAATAATTATATATTCTGTAACTTTGCTATACAACATCTGCATCTTATTTTGCATGCTGCTCTACCTTTGCACAACAATTACTAATTATTAAATACATATTGTTAATTAAGTAGAACAAGGCGCGTTCCGTGTGTGTTGAGTTTATGGCAAGAACAGACTCACTTACTGGTGTTCATGTTACTGGGTATGGATTTTATTACGCAATGGGCTTTAAAGGGCAACTTAAATCCCTGCATAAACGCATCATAATTATACTCAGATATATAATCAATAACCCTAAGGCACAGCAATAGGTCAATTGGCTGAACAAGAGTCATTAGCCTAGTTTATAGTAATTATTTATGAGTTTGTGCACCACAGAGAATTTTAAAAGGTCACTTTCCCAAACATTCTTATGCCTCTTCTAAAGTTGCTGTAAGAAATTGTTCATGCAGTGAGTGTGTTAAGCTGTCACATGTCCCGATGTAGCCATGCATATCTTTGGTTGATAGATGATCACCTTTGATTTCGTATCCCAGTCAATTGACTGTCAATCTGGATTTAGTATAATGTGTATAAACATTTCATTTACGCTTTATCCAACTGCTGCAGGATGTCTGGTGTAAATCTTTCTCCTTCTAGACTACGGCCTTCCCATTACAAATTACTGCTCTGCCAATTCTGGGCAGAGGAGAAGGCACCTCCCCTTTAAGGAAATCAGTGTGGCCATGCAGTGGGCACTAACATGATTTTTAGATGGTACCATTTTATGGGATAAAGACAGTTCAAGCAAATATGAATGGTGGCATAATTTGGCAGTGCCACGTACAGCACTTGTTGACAGGTGGTGCCGTTTGGTTTATGAGTCTCTGTCTGTACCTGTGTGTGTTTGTGGAATCAAGCTGCCACAGAATGAGCATCATAATGCTGGTGTATAAATTATAACGTTGGCACGAAGTATGAGTTGTTTCTTGTCAGTGTTCTTGGAGCTGGTCGCCTTTAAAAAGACAGAATCATGTTTTATTTATGCATATGTATGTATATCACTCAACATATGAGTTCATAATTAAGCAGTCAAACATACATTTATATAGTTTTGGATACACTTGTTGGTAGGAATGAACATGCAGTATGCAACTGTCAAGTGCCGATCCAGAAGCATACATTTATCTAAAGACCCATCATTTGGAGGGGTAAAGTTAGTTTTGGATGGGTACAAGCTAGAGTGGATGGGTGAATACCCCCTGTAGATGGGAAGAATTCTGAGAAAAAAACAAAAAAGCTATACACTATACATCATTCACTCTGTGCACATTTGGACTGGATTGTGTGCAGCCATGCGCGAAAGCACTTAAACAGGTCTACCTGGACATTTTGGACTGGCAAAAAATATCCTGGATGATGGCCTGTGAGTAGCAGACTGTCACAAAGGCTAAATAGTCACTCTTGTGGGAGCCACCCAAACAAATGTGGTTTCAGTGCGTGCGGGTCATGTAGCATGGGGAAAATATACTGCCACAGTAGTGCCACCTGGTGAGTGAATGTGTTACTGCAAGTTGGCACTGTATTGAAAGTCGACCACTTATTGATGTGGGTGGCAGTAGTTTGAACCAGTGGTAAACTTGTATTCATGAAAATGTTCATAAAGTTGGAAAAATACTATATCAAAACAAGATTCCTGATTATGTACACAACTAATACATTTCGACTCACTTTGAATTTTGACCACAGTCAGTGGCTGTCGAAACATTGACGTGAGTCGAAATATAAAATTTGTGTAATTTACTGTAATAAAGCGTCTTGTTTTGACATATCCGGTGGTAGTGGGAAATTTGTAAAACAGTTGACTTTGTCCACCTATGAGAGAGTTCTTGATGTGTTGACTTTCATCCCTCCCTCCACAGACTCTTGGACCCAGGGCGGGCTCATTCTACCCCCGGGCAGAGGGCAGGGTGTGGAACCGAAGTGCCCAGGCCATGAGGTTCCAACTGGAGCAGATGGAGCTCTCCAGGTGTCGCACCCTCAAACGCACCTCAGAGGTAAATCACGTTCACCCTCTCAGGTTGTGATTCCAACTGGCTGAATCACGACGTAAGATTCAACTGGGTTTTTATTTGATTGATTTTGAAGTTAATTGAGGTGATCGCCCCTTTAAATGCCCCTTCCATGCTGCTCTGCCCCCAGATCATTTTCCCATTGTTGACACAGTGTCTTGTAGAATCCTCTATTGATTTTGTTGATAGTTCATCAGATTTATTGATCAGATGTATATTGTATAAACAGGTTAAGTAATTTATGGACTCAGTTTAATAAAATACTGTGTAGTTTTGTTATGATCATCAGAAGCATAGACTGCCCAAGCCATTGCTCTACATGCAGGCAACTTGTGAAATGAGACCTTCTTTGTGTTATAATAGTGTAGAACATTACTATTAAGACATATGGTGGAATTATACCTGATCAATTTATATTTCACAGTACACATACTTGGTATGGTGGAATTATTCTTGATGCATATTTATTTTAGAGTACTTGTGTGCGACTGAATGCATTTGTACTTGATGTGATCATGTTTCAAAGTACTTCATTTTTACTTGAATGAGAAAACTTTAAAACTAAAGTATAAAGGAGGAACAGTAACTTCTTATATAGCACAATATCCAATCATCAGGATTGCTCAATATGCTTTACAATTTACTCCCTGGCAGACCAGTTCAATCAAACACCGTCTCGACTTCTCTGGAAGGCATCCCAGCCATGCTGCAATTAATGCGCTAAGGCTATATGTACACAAATATCCACCACTGTCTATAGTCAGGTACTCGTTCATACAGCTGAGTGAACTGGAGCAATGTAGAGAGAAAACACTTGCCAATGTTTGACAGCAATATAGGATTCAAATTTCAAACCTGGGTTCTCTTAGTTGAGAGTCCAAAGCTCTACCCCTGAGCCACTGCACTATACAAGTAGCACAACAAAAGTACTTGTGTACTTCACCAGAAGTACTTGACTGTATACTTTATTACCAGAAATACTTGATCATGTACTTTATTACCAGAAGTACTTGACCGTGTACTTTATTACCAGAAGTACTTGACCGTGTACTTTATTACCAGAAGTACTTAACCGTGTACTTTATTACCAAAAGTACTTAACCATGTACTTTATTACCAGAAGTACTTAACCATGTACTTTATTACCAGAAGTACTTGACCGTGTACTTTATTACCAGAAGTACTTAGCCATGTACTTTATTACCAGAAGTACTTAACCATGTACTTTATTACCAGAAGTACTTAACCATGTACTTTATTACCAGAAGTACTTGACCGTGTACTTTATTACCAGAAGTACTTGACCATGTACTTTATTACCAGAAGTACCTGACCATGTACTTTATTACCAGAAGTACTTAACCATGTACTTTGTTACCAGAAGTATTTAACCATGTACTTTATTACCAGAAGTACTTAACCATGTACTTTATTACCAGAAGTATTTGACCGTGTACCTTATTACCAGAAGTACTTAACCATGTACTTTATTACCAGAAGTACTTAACCATGTACTTTATTACCAGAAGTATTTGACCGTGTACTTTATTACCAGAAGTACTTGACTATGTACTTTATTACCAGAAGTACTTGACTGTGTACTTTATTACCAGAAGTACTTGACCGTGTACTTGTAGTTGCAGACCCACCGTATGGAGCACCACTACTACATGTCGGGCCGCCAGGTGTGGCTCCAGGGCAGGTACGACGTGGAGGAGGACGCACTCCAGGGACTCCGGGACCTCGCTCAGACCCGCAAGGGGGCAGCACACAAGGGCCGGGGACTCAGGTGGGCTCGTGTCGTTGTGTGTCTGACTGTTCTTAGTTCTTAGTTCTTAGATTGTTTCCTCCAAACAGCCCATACTTGGACTAACGCAGGAGTTCTTCTCTAGAATTAGTGAGTCCACTACAGGTTACACATTTACCCCCTGTGTGGGGTCTTTTACTCCCCCTGGCATAGATACCAGATAGAAGGGACCACCGGCTTTAGTGTCTCTTCCGAAAGATACAAGCAAATGTAGGGTGAATGAAATCGCCTAAGTTTAGAAACGGCGGTTGGTGGGATTGAACCACCGTCCCCTCGATTGACAGTCCGGCGCTCTGCCACGCGACCACCGCTCCCCACACTGTGTAGGGCTTGTGTGTATGAATGTGTAGGGATTGTGTGTATGAACGTGTAGGGATTGTGTGTATGAACGTATAGGGCTTGTGTGTATGAACGTGTAGGAATTGTGTGTATGAATGTGTAGGGATTGTGTGTATGAATGTGTAGGGATTGTGTGTATGAAAATATAGGGATTGTGTGTATGAATGTGTAGGGATTGTGTGTATGAATGTGTAGGGATTGTGTGTATGAATGTGTAGGGATTGTGTGTATGAATGTGTAGGGATTGTGTGTATGAATGTGTAGGGATTGTGTGTATGAAAATGTAGGGATTGTGTGTATGAATGTGTAGGGATTGTGTGTATGAATGTGTAGGGATTGTGTGTATGAAATCTATGAATGTGTAGGGATTGTGTGTATGAACGTGTATGGATAGTGTGTATGAATGTGTAGGGATTGTGTGTATGAATGTGTTGGAATTGTGTGTATGAATGTGTAGGGATTGTGTGTATGAACGTGTAGGGATTGTGTGTATGAATGTGTAGGGATTGTGTGTATGAATGTGTAGGGATTGTGTGTATGAATGTGTAGGGATTGTGTGTATGAAAATATAGGGATTGTGTGTATGAATGTGTAGGGATTGTGTGTATGAATGTGTAGGGATTGTGTGTATGAATGTGTAGGGATTGTGTGTATGAATGTGTAGGGATTGTGTGTATGAAAATGTAGGGATTGTGTGTATGAATGTGTAAGGATTGTGTGTATGAATGTGTAGGGATTGTGTGTATGAATGTGTAGGGATTGTGTGTATGAAATCTATGAATGTGTAGGGATTGTGTGTATGAATGTGTTGGAATTGTGTGTATGAATGTGTAGGGATTGTGTGTATGAACGTGTAGGGATAGTGTGTATGAATGTGCAGGGATTGTGTGTATGAATGTGTTGGAATTGTGTGTATGAATGTGTAGGGATTGTGTGTATGAACGTGTAGGGATTGTGTGTATGAACGTGTAGGGATTGTGTGTATGAATGTGTATGGATTGTGTGTATGAATGTGTTGGAATTGTGTGTATGAATGTGTAGGGATTGTGTGTATGAATGTGTAGGGATTGTGTGTATGAATGTGTTGGAATTGTGTGTATGAATGTGTACTTTTATGTAGGGATTGTGTGTATGAACGTATAAGGCTTGTGTGTATGAACGTGTAGGGATTGTGTGTATGAATGTGTACGGATTGTGTGTATGAATGTGTAGGGATTGTGTGTATGAAATCTATGAATGTGTAGGGATTGTGTGTATGAACGTGTAGGGATAGTGTGTATGAATGTGTAGGGATTGTGTGTATGAATGTGTTGGAATTGTGTGTATGAATGTGTAGGGATTGTGTGTATGAATGTGTAGGGATTGTGTGTATGAACGTGCAGGGCTTGTGCGTATGAATGTGTAGGGATTGTGTGTATGAATGTGTAGGGATTGTGTGTATGAATGTGTAGGCCTTGTGTGTGTGAATGTGTAGGGATTGTGTGTATGAACGTGCAGGGCTTGTGTGTATGAATGTGTAGTGATTGTGTGTATGAATGTGTAGGGATTGTGTGTATGAACGTGCAGGGCTTGTGTGTATGAATGTGTAGGGACTGTGTGTATGAATGTGTTGGAATTGTGTGTATGAATGTGTAGGGATTGTGTGTATGAATATGTAGGGCTTGTGTGTATGAATGTGTAGGGATTGTGTGTATGAATGTGTAGGGCTTATGTGTATGAATGTGTAGGGATTGTGTTCATGAATGTATAGGGATTATGTGCATGAACATATAGGGATTGTGTGTATGAATGTTTAGAGATTGTGTGTATGAACGTATTGGAATTGTGTGTATGAACATGTAGGGCTTGTGTGTATGAACGTATAGGGCTTGTGTGTATGAACGGGTAGGGATTGTGTGTATGAACATATAGGGATTGTGTGTATGATTGTGTAGGGATTGTGTGTATGAACATATAGGGATTGTGTGTATGAATGTGTAGGGATTGTGTGTATGAATGTGTAGGGATTGTGTGTATGAACATATAGGGATTGTGTGTATGAATGTGTAGGGATTGTGTGTATGAATGTGTACGGATTGTGTGTATGAATATGTAGGGTTTGTGTGTATGAATATGTAGGGCTTGTGTGTATGAATGTGTAGGGCTTGTGTGTATGAATGTGTAAGGATTGTGTGTATGAATGTGTAGTGATTGTGTGTATAAATGTGTAGGGATTGTGTGTATGAATGTGTGGGGCTTGTGTGTATGAATGTGTGGGGCTTGTGTGTATGAATGTGTAGGGATTGTGTGTATGAACGTGTAGATTTTGTGTGTATGAATGTGTAGGGACTGTGTGTATGCATGTGTAGGGTTTGTGTGTATGAACATGTAGGGATTGTGTGTATGAATGTATAGGGTTTGTGTGTATGAACATGTAGGGATTGTGTGTATGAATGTGTATGGTTTGTGTGTATGAATGTGTAGGGATTGTGTATATGAATGTGTAGGGATTGTGTATATGAATGTGTAGGGATTGTGTGTATGAATGTGTAGTGATTGTGTGTATGAATGTGTAGTGATTGTGTGTATAAATGTGTAGTGATTGTGTGTATGAATGTGTAGTCATTGTGTGTATAAATGTGTAGGGATTGTGTGTATGAACATAAGGGATTGTGTCTATGATCTGTGTGAACGGATAAGGCTTGTGGGTGTGTATATGTGTAGGGCTTGTGTGTATGTGTCAGAACTCTCCTGATTTATAGCAAACCCCTGGGTAGTTTAATTTTTCGATCTTCATTCATGCAATCAGCATAATTATATTGTGCCTGTGTTGGTGCAATCATCAACGTTTGTTGATGACATGTGTATAGTGTCCGACTACCGACTCATGCTGGTACATATCTTGTACCATGTTGGAACAGTAATGGCCAAGTGGTGGCATAGTGTGTTTGTACAGAACTTGGTGTCTACTGGCATGCTTTGCTGGGTCAATATATTACAGCCAAATTTGCACCCCATATGTGGTGCAGCATGCTACATTCTGGCTAGTCTTTGACCGTTTTTTTAGCCAGGTCAAATCAGTTTAATTGGGGTATGTGCATTGTACTTTACATTTACGATACATTTAATAGTATGTATGGTACTTGCCACTATTAGGCCAGTTCTGCTACCTTTTTACATGGATAATTGCTTAAATACTCATTCACTCCTTTTGTTTGATAGTTTCCTATCAATAGTTATTCCAATGCTTGCAGTACTCGAATGTGTGGATCAGTATAGTTAAACAAATCATTTGTTTTATTTGCAGCATGCTGTATGAAGTGAATCAATACTTTGGTCGAAATCGTGAAAGAGAGGTGAGGAAAGATTACTTTCTAGTACCACATGATTTCCACTGATGTTTTCTAAAGTGTCTACAACCACCATAACAAAATGTCTGTTTTATCTTCTCTTAATTTTCATGTTTCTAGTGTTGTTAAGCAGCATTGTCTTAGCTGCTTTCATATCTAAGGTCTAATAAAACCTGGACTAATTTTAGTTGCTTTATGCACTAGTCTTACCTGTGTAGCTGTGTTGTAATGCAATCATGTGTATATTACAATACATTTATCCTGCTCTAGAAACAGATGAACTAAATGACACCAAGTACCCTAGTAGGGGGACTGTGTGCAGTGCACCAGAAAGTATTTGTTCACATGTAGGATGACAGTCAGTGTGACAAATTATCTACTGAATGAGCAGGTGTAAAAACAAAAAGATTTTCCTGTCAAACTGAATACACATGTGCCATGTTTTGGGGCTGCCTTCCCATTCTGCTTTATATTTGGGTTTACACTTTCGATGGCAGTCTTGTTGAGTGCATTGTTTCTGCAGACCTAGCTAGCCTATCAAACTACCATCTTGTCATCCTTGCGTTAAATTAATGATTACCATTCGGGCAGATGCACAATACAAGGTGGGATATATCATGGTATTTAACATGGTGCATTATTCCAGATGAATACACCAACCCTGCGACCACCAACGTCACAAAGTGCAGCTCATTCGTCGGTCCGTCACACACCTGTCCCATCAAATCCACCCCTCGCAGAAGTCACGAGAACGGCCGAACATGTCGGAGTTTGCAGCTGCGATGGACCAGTGACTCCCACAAGCCAACGGAACACAGAGAGCCAAAGTAAATACAATGGGCTTTGAGGCTTTTTTATAGGCAGGTTGCCCATGTTAATATTGTCTGTCATATTAGTGGTTGACAAAGTTGTTTATATTTTATTTGAGTATATTATATTATTGTTACACAAAGCATCAGTCAATTAAGCAGGATTTAAAGACAGTATTACTAACTGTTGCAGAGCCATTGACAGGCAAGACAAAGCCAGCCAAGTTGACACCGGCAGACATCTCAGCTGTGTCGGATAGACAGGTTTGTTTTCTCCATTTCAGCAGTGCAAAAAATGGTCACCCAAGCAAGGAGAGACAGGTAGTAAGGTGAACACACCAAGATAGTGTTTTGAAAATGTCAAAATCCTATTGTAGCATTTTTAGTGTTTTTGAGATGTGGTATTTTCTTCAGTTTAGTATAATTACACATTAAAATTATGTGGTTTATTATAACGTACACTGACCATAGACATTACCACAATAAACATCTTACTAAAGGAAGACTATAGCACCACATACAAGTTCAGTAGAATCTTGAAACATATGTCAGTTTCTAAGCATATCTCAGGGCCTCCCTAAAATACATGTCTTTATTTTGCCTTTGCCTGCTTGGGAGACAAAACTATTATGTATTTGAGACTCTCGCTGACTCTAACTCTGGAGGCTAGGTTGCCTGGCAGGAACCATTGCTAATGGATAATTGACTCTACATGTGTATTGGAGACTGCCCCACAGCTCCACACTGAAGGCCATGTGGACTGCCTGGAAAGCATAGCTAACTGGTATTCCATATGTAGCAGGCCAATGGCAGCTGCTTCTGCAAATTTGAATCAACCTGTATCTTCAGAACTATTGATTTTGTGTAAACGCAAGTTGAATTTATTATTTAATTATCTTTAAAAGTGTGTGACTAGTGTATATTGTCACCTGTATGTGACAAACATATAACATAAGTATTCCTAACGGCTATATAATGAAATATCATACACTTTATTGATGTCAACTGCATTCTGATCACTTGGCTGTCTGGCTGGAGTGGAATTAGATCAAACTCCATCTTGACTAAAACCACTAATGACTAAGCCGTGACTGTGATTCTAGTCATCCCGTATGAATATAATCAGAGAAAATGACAATTAGGTGATTATGGTAAAGAGACTAGGCTGTGACTGATTCCCTAAAACATATTTTATTCCTAATTACAAACTCAATAATCTAAATGACTACAGGACCTCTTGGTCCATTTTTCTTTCAATGAGCTAGTTATGTTCTTACTTATTTTTTTATAATTGCTATTGTTTGTCAGATGGCATGGTTTCTTTATAAATGTGTAATATCCTAATCTACTCATTTAATAATGTTATTTATCTGCTGGACAGATATTAAAAAATAACATTGCATTCTGCAGAAAGGTTGCAGTATCCAGGCCTCAGGACCACTCAAAGCGCTTTCTTTATATTTTACTTTCCTGACAGACCTGTTCACTCAGACAACATCTCAGCTTCTCTGGGAAGTATCCAGTCATATATGCTACAATTAATGCATGAAGACTGCTCATACAGTTGATTACAGCGAAAGCACAGCATCCCATTTCCACTGCTGTCAGGCCCACGTCGCTAATCACTGACCACTACGCCGTCGAATGCGAACTTCTACACTCAAAACCAGATCGTCTGAAACGATACGTTACGTATCGAAAATACTCAGCGATCAACAACAGCAGATTCGCAGCGGACTTGGAATCGTTCAACATCAGCGCTGATGAGAAGCACCCTGTTGCCCTACTGGCGGGCTACGATACCTGCCTACGCACCGTCGTTGAAGCGCACGTCCTCTTGTGTCGCGGACCATTATGGTTAGACCTATGACTCCGTGGCACACCAATGACGTGACCGAGGAAAAGCGAACCCTCCGTCGTGCTGAACGCCTTTGGCGGAAATCAGGCTTAACTGTGCATCGACAGATATTCACAGATTGTCGCAATACCTTCAGGACATCGCTCAAGACAGCCCGCTCTGAATACAATAGATCCAAGATCTCGAAAGCTGGCGGTAACATGCGCCTCATCCATAGTATCGCAGATTCACTCCTTGGCCGAAAGGTGAATAGACCTCTACCAGAAGTGGCAGACGAATCACACTCGGCACTCGCTACCAGGTTCCAGCGAAGTTTCAAAGAAAAGATAGAGTCGCTGTGCCATAATCGATCTCCGCTGCCAGCCCATGACATGCCAAGAGTTGTGAGAACGCGTTTCGATGTGTTTGAACCTGCGCCACTCTCGGATGTGAAAAAAATAGCACTCGCATCTGCCACAAAATCATGTGAACCAGACCCACTGCCGACATCACTAGATGCTCTTTCTCCTTTGTTGGCCCGGATCATCAACGCCTCGCTATCATCAACCGTATTTCCTTCACCCATGAAACACGCTGTCGTTGTACCAGGTTTGAAGAAGGCCAATATCTAACATCACGTTTGTGGCGAAGATAACTGAACGTTTCGTTGCACAACAGTTACAACACTTTATGGAGGAGAACCGAATCTATGGCATATATCAAAGTGCATATCGTGCGCATCATAGTGCGGAAACCGCACTCATGCGCATACACAATGACATCGCCCAATCGATTGACAGTCGCCGGAGTGTGCTCCTCGTGCTACTCAATCTAAGTGCGGCCTTCGACACCATCAACCACAACACACTGCTGCGATGTTTGTCTGGATACGGACTATCTGGAGACGTCCTCGCCTGGCTTACATCTTACCTGTGTAATCGAACATGTGTCGTACGCATAAAGAGTGGCATGTCGGAAGTAGAGACCATAACCACAGGAGTGCCACAAGGGACTGTCCTTGGACCACTGCTATTCAATGCATACATCGCACCACTGACGACACTTCTACAGAATCACAACATTCACCATCACCTATACGCAGACGACACTCAACTCTACATCACTTTCCCACCAACCGACCACACGCAAGCCCTCGCGCGTATGGAAGTCTGCGTACAAGATGCGAAAGCATGGCTCTGTGACAATGGACTTGTGATGAATGACAACAAATCTCAAGCCATTGTCATCCGTTCGTCAAGTCTACGTACGCCTACGTCGTTAACCCGCGTCAACATATGTGGCCAGCTCGTTGACACTTCCCCAGTTATACGGGACCTAGGATTTACCATTGACAGTAACCTAACCATGACGTCACAAGTTGCCAGCGTTTGTCGTTCTGCCTACTACCATCTGTCGCGAATTGCAAAAATACGAGACTCGGTTTGCACCACTGTATGTATAAGAGTCTCATACACGGACTGGTGCTATCGCATATCGACTGCGATACTATTCGGCATCAACGATCGTCACCTGCACTGTCTTGAAATGGTCCAGCGGTCTGCAGCTCGAATTGTTATGGAAATCCGGCGGGGTGACCGGCAGTCCATGACGACCATACTGCGACAATTACACTGGCTGCCTGTCAGAAAGCGGATCGAATACAAGCTACTAGTACTCGTGTGTTACAACCGATAATGTAATAATCGCCCGGTAATGTAATAACTACCCGATAATGTAATAAAATCAACCGATAATGTAATAACCACCCTATAATGTAATAACATCAACCGATAATGTAATAAACTTGCTACCCGATAATGTAATAATTTTCAACCGATAATGTAATAAACTCCTCTTGCCTGATAATGTAATAACTTTCGCGATGAAAAGCCGAACTAATCGGCGGCAGATTGCGCAAACAGATAAACATGTAATACATATATTGCAAAATATATGTTTGCATTGTGGTCGAACTGCCTATGTATGATTTCGTCACAGTTATTCTTGGTACTTTATTGGTACAGTTATTCTTGATACTGTTTGGTGTTCATTTTTATTTCGCGTTATATAGATGAACGCATACTTACCTAGTGTACTTTAAGCATAGCCTAAATGAACCGATTTCGAACAGGTGAAACGGTGTTATTGCAGGTGACTGCCTTTTGTTCACAGGCATGGCGGGGTAACTCGGTTAGTATGTGTGTGTGTGCGTGCA